>CM051834.1:59730403-60930403 GCA_028451465.1 Erethizon dorsatum | reverse complement strand
CAATCAAAACTATGCACATTGTGAAAACTAATATTCAATAGCATAAAAAAGGAAGAGCCTAAAATAGTCACCCTTAGATTAAAGTGGTATTGGTTTTAAAAATTGTTCTTACTCCTTCATGAAACCTTTCTTGTTTTAATTGGCAGACATTAGAACAATTTACCAATTAAAATACAATAAAGGTTGATGTTGATACATCTTTAGATGCTAAAATGTTTGGGAATGTGTTGTGTGTCGAAGAACTAACAGGTCCCTGTGGATGTGACTTGATTTACAGATACAGAGGCTTTGCTGATGAATTAAGTTAAGATGAGGTTGTACTGGATTTGGCTGAACCCCAAATACAAGGGCTGATGCCTTTAGAAGAAGAAAGAAGACAGACAGACACACACACACACACACACAGAAAAAAATGTTTAATTTTATAACAATGGAGTGAAGAAGCCCCAAGCCAAGGAACTCCAAGGCTGGTTGCAAGTTAGGATGAGGCCGAAAGGAAGTCTCCCCTAGAAGCTCAGAGCCAATGTGGCCCAGCTGACACCTTGATGTTGGACTTCTCACCTCCAGAACTATGGGGGAAGGGTAAGCCACCCAGCTAGTGGCACTATGTTTCAGCAGTCCTGGGAAACTTTCATAGACATAGAAGGTAAAATACATACATTCAGTTAAAATAGACAGGCAAAACAGATACAACTACAAGCAGAATACAAATGAAACATGAGGCCATTGAAAGGAATATGCCCCAGTAGCAAAACTAAAGCATTTTTGAAGTTCTGGGACAAAGTATTTATTGTACAGACAACTATGATTTAAGTTAAGGCCCCCTCTGAAATCACAACAAACATAAAATTTATCTTAAATTGAATAATTTTATAAGATCCTAAAAAGAGAAACTAATATTTATAGGGTGTCCATTTACCTATAAAAGTCTCAAGTTTATCCTTCCTTGTGTCTGAGTAGTACTCCATTGTATAAAAGTACATCTTTTTTACCCATTCCTTGGGTAATGGACATTTGGGGTGTTTCCAAGATTTAGCTACTACAAATTGTGCTGCTATAAACATGGGTGCACATATATAGCTGTGGTATGATGTTTTTAATTCTTCTGGGAAGGTAGCCAGAAGAGGAATATCTGGGTCGAATGGGACCTCTAATTCTAGTTTCTCAAGGAATCTCCACACTGATTTCCACAGTGGATGCACCAGTCAACACTCCCACCTACAGTGGAGAAGTGTTCCTTTTTCCCTACAGCCTCTCTGGCATTTGTTGTTGGCTGATTTCTTGATAATAGCTGTTCTTTCTGGAGTGAGATGGAATCTCAGTGTTTTTTTAATTTGCATCTCTCGAATGACCAATGATGTTGAACATTTTTTCATATGTGTATTTGACATTTGCATTTCTTCATCTGAGAAATGCATATTCACCTCAGATACCCATTTTTGGATAGGGTCTTTGAATTTGGGGGGTCTGATTTTTTTCAATTCTCTATATGTTCTAGACATAAGTCCTTTGTCTGACGGACAAATGGCTATAATTTTTTCCTACTCTGTAGGTTGTCTTTTAACTCTGTTGGTGATTTCTTTTTATGTGCAAAAGATTTTTAATAAGATGAGATCCCAGTTATTGATTCTTTGCAGTATTTCCCATGCAGTTTGGGTTTTGTTCATGAACTCTCTGCCTACATCTATGTCTTCAAGACACCTTTCTCTTCCAGTAGATTTAAAGTTTCTGTTTTAATATTTAGATCTTTGATCCATTTTGACTTTAGTTTAATGCATAATGATAGACATGGGTCTAGTTTTAGTCTTTGGCATGTAGAGAGCCAGTTTTTCCAGCACCATTTATTAGAGAGGCTATCATTCTTCCAATGAACATATTTGGCCCCTTTGTCAAAGATAAGGTGGCTGAGTGTGTTTGTAGCCATGTCTGCATCTTCTAATCTGTTCCACTGATTCTCAGATCTGTTGCTTTTTTCCAGTACCATGCTGATATTATCACAGTAGCTTTGTAGTATAATTTCAAATCAGGAATTGTGATGCCCCCTGTCTTGCCTTTGTTGCCCAGAATTGCTTTTGCTATTCTAGGTCTCTTCTGTTTCCAAATGAATTTTAGGAATGTTTTCTCTAGTTCTGTGAGGTATGCTAATGGTAGAAGTAAATTTTGTTCAAAGTAACATAAGCAACTAACATTTCATTTGTTAACAAAGATGTTATGTTATCATTTAATTAAGTGAACATAAAGGATGTGGCTTTAATCTAGTGGAGAATGTTTTACTTCTGATAATGGCACATTATCTAATTTGGACCAAGCAAATAAAGGAGTTGAAATAAATATTTTTAATTTAAAATATTTTTAAAAACTGCTTTAAAAGCATGAAAAACAGGCTATTAATTCAGTATTTCCCCCAGTCCTTTACATTTTTAAAAAGAATTTCATGAAGCCATTTTAATGAAAAATACCATATCAAATACTTTATAAAAAAAGTGCTGTTCAGAGTAGCAAGCTTGTTCTTATTAAAAATTAACGTATTTTGAGGTTGAGGATTGAACTTGGTAGAGGAGTTCTTACCTAGCATGCTTGTAGCCCTGAGTTCAATCCCTATAACCATCAGGAAAAAAACACTTTCTCTGAAAATTTTGTAGATATTTAGTATTTAGTGTTCTACCTAGCACTTTGTATTTTTCTTATAGTTACTAAATATAATGAAAATTATTACATGTTTGATCAAATGTGATAGGAGCTTGCCAACTGCCCTAAAGGCCTTATAAATATTTTTATTTTATATTTGTATCATAATCTATAAACAGTATAAGAAGTACTTTCCAGAATTGCTATGGATAAATTCCCTCAAATATTGACCATTTCGCTACTTCCCTCCTGTATCTACCCTGCTTCCTGGTACCTCCATTTCCTAAGCCTTTCTATTATTTGGTGATATTACTCATTTTCCTTTTCATTGATGTTTGCATTCAATTTTCTTCCTTTGCAATGATTTTTAACCCCTGTTAAGGCAAAAAAACTGTGTTGCTATCTTTAGATTACTATTTTACCTCACCATTCTCTCTGTATTTGTATATTTGTATTTTTTAAAATTCTTAATTTTATTAAAATCTTCAGTTGAAGAAGAGACATGTACTCATTATATGATGCTTCACTGAATGCCCATGGCCTATTTTTAAGTGTCTACACTTTATAAATATATAAAGGCAGCATGTTATAACATTGAGGAGACAATGAGTAGGAATCATACAACTCGATTGTCATTCCAGATGAGGATGACTTCCTCTTACTGGGTGATTCCAGAACAGTTGTTTCAAATGGCTAAATCTTGGTCTCAGTTGTAAATATTAGTTTTTATCTCTTACAAGTCAAGTAAAGAGGCAATTAAATGGTTGAATTCATGTAGCATGCTTAGTGCAGCGAATGGTGGCATTAGAGATACTTAATATGTGCAGACATGCTAGTGGCTTTGCATAAATTTATGTGATATTTTATATTACATCAATTGCTACTTTCCTTCCATTTGTTTAGGTGATATATCGCTTAACTTAGAAAACTGTTCAAGTCATCTTATGAATGTGGATAATATTCTAAAGTATACAACTAATTTATTACTAACATCTCAAGTATCAAATTGAATTATTTTTGTTAAATGAAGCACTCTGCATTCCTTTCATCCATAACCTTGAAGATGAAGGGAAAGTATTATGGCTTGTGTCTAGATATCCCTCCAAGGCCTCATGCAGTCATAGGGAATGCTTTTCAGAGGTAGGTGGATCTAGGGTGTCTGGTGTTGGGATCAAGGATGTGTAATTACTAAATCAGTCCACTGACTGGTTTGGCACCTGCCTTAAGCTCGGTATGCTAGATAGATTATAAAAGGGGCAGAAGAAAGCTGCTCTAGTCACTTGTTTCTGGTCACTTGCTTACTTTTGCTGCCTTCTGACTGCTATGAACTGTTTTTCCTCTATGATGCCCTTCTGCCATGCCACCCTGCCTTGGCACCAGCCAACTTTAAACTGAAATCTCTATAAACTGTGAGCTAACTGAACCTTCCCTCCTTTAATTTTGGATGTTGAGTATTTTGTCTCAGCAATGAGAAAAGTAAGACAGATAAGTAGGGTCATTGACCTCACCTGGCCATGTGGCCCAAGAACCTTTGGAACTGGCTTGCAGGAAGAGTTTGGAAAGGTTCAGAGATGGCAGCTGAAAAAGCAGCCCTGGAATCCCTGAGGCTGTACTTGATGGGAGACTCTTGTTAGAACTCAGAAGACCAGAATGGTGATAGAAATGCTTCCAGTGAAGACTAGGCTCGAGAGGTTTCTGTTGGGAAGAAGGACTGCATTGGTTTTTGGACTCTAGAACATGTATGTTATGCCTTGGCAGAAAGTTTGTCTGCATTTTGCTCTTGTCCAGAGATTTTGTCTGAGACTGAGATTAAGGGCAGTGGACTAATTAATCTGGTAGAAGAAATTTCAAGACAGTCTAATGTTGAGTTGGTGGCATGGCTACTGTTAGGGGCTTTTAGCCAGATTTACATTATGAATCAAGAGCAAAGACCTCAGCAGAATGATTCAAAACATTGAGAGTCTGGCCAGGAAGGAAGCTCCAGTACAGCTGTGGACTACAAAGATAGAGCTGAGGAGAAATTGGTTGCTGAAAAGACTAGCAAGAAAGAGCCAAGTATTTCAGAAGAAAACAGCAGAAAATGTGGCCTGAGGACAGCACAAGAACCAGCAGGACTCCAGCATTTGCAGCCTCAGAGTTGCAAAGGTGAAAGACTTTGCTTTGAGAAAAAAGCCCCAGAGCACTATGTTATAGAATGGCAGAGAATTTGTTCCTTGGGATTGAGTTCAGAGTGCTCATCAATCCAAGCACTCAACTCCTACAGCCAAAGGAGGTGGGAGCCTGGCTACTGTTCCAACTGCTGGTACACCCTGGCATCATCCACGTGTTGCTGTTTTTAGGTGTATGCAAATTGCAAGAGTTGTGGGATCAAGAAGGCTTCCACCCAGCTTTCAGAAGAATACCAGTTTGCCCCTGAGAGGGCAGTGTGTGAAGCTGTGAGCATGAGGCCAAAGGTTTATTGGAGACACCAGAAGTTTGGAGAAGCCAGGAACGTGGATTGTCTGAGGAAAACTGTAATGAGGGAGCAGGGTTGGCCCAAGAGAGAAACCATGGCAACTACAACCACTCACAATGCCATAGGGGTGGAGCCACCCAAGTCTTTGGAGTTCACATCTTGTCACACATTGCCTTGGATACTGGACATGGAACTACAGTACTTAATGTTTGCCCTGCTAGATTTTGGACTTGCTTTGCTCCCATTCTCTTCTATCTCCCTATTTGTACCTTTT
The DNA here is from genome assembly GCA_028451465.1 of Erethizon dorsatum. Classification (NCBI taxonomy): domain Eukaryota; kingdom Metazoa; phylum Chordata; class Mammalia; order Rodentia; family Erethizontidae; genus Erethizon; species Erethizon dorsatum. Next base: position 60,925,046 of record CM051834.1, on the reverse strand, counting down.
GAGTGGTAATGTTTATCTTGTGCCATTGTATGTTGGAAGTGCTTAACTTTCTTTTCATTTGTACAGGGGCTTGCATCTAAAAGTTTGCCTTAAATCTCAGAGGAGAATTTGGACTTGGTCTTTTCATCAATGCTGAAAATGTTAGGACTTAGGCAACTCTTAAGAGAGGGACTAACTGGTTTTTGCATAAAAGGATGTGCAGGAGTCTTTGTGAGGTTAAGGGCACAATATTATGCTTTGTGTCTAGATGTTCACCAAAAGCCTCCTGCAGTCATAGAAGGTGATTTTCAGAGGTGGCTCTATGTAGAGTGTGTGGTGCTGGGATCAAGGGTGTGTCCACTGATTGGTTTGGCAGAGTTCTGGCTAGGGTTAAGGGTATGAGTGCTACACATACCCTAGGGCAGGTAGCCTACATAAAATATAAGGGACAGAAAAAGGACTAATGTGCTTTCACCTGCCTGCTTGCCATGGACTATTTCTCCTCTGTGATGCCCCTCTACCATCCCACCCTGCCTTGGAGCCAACCAAATATAGATTGAAAACTCTACAAAGTGTGAGCCAAATAAACCTTTCCCCATTTAACTTTGAGTGTTGGGTATTTTGTCTCAGCAATGAGAAAAGTAACTAAGACAGAAAGCATGAAGAGAGAATATAAATATATATTTAGGTGAATATGAGCAAAAGAATTGAGAGTGAACATTAAAATATTCCAAACACTCTATGTCAGTGGTTCTCAAATTTCTGTTTGCATTTGATTAACTTAGAATGTGCTCATAAAAATAATATTTTCCTGCATCTAACTCCTGTAGGTTATTTTTCAGAAGTTCTGGGGTTGTTGGAGACCACAGATTATAAATTAAGTCTAGGGGCTGTCCAAGGCCATCCTTGTCCTGCCCTGTGAGCCAGATTGGAACACAGAAACTCCCTGCTTTCTTCTGGTCGCAGCTGAAGCCCTATGGCTAGCGATACTGTGAGGCTCACAGGTCAAGATAAGACATGCTGAGGAAAATAAGGATCTTTAAAGCAGCATAGTAAATAGTTTCCCCTAAGGAAACTGCAGTCTCTTTATTGCCCCTTGTCTCATCTTTGCAAGAATGCTTTGTTCTTCTCACTAGCCCACCGTAATAGTCATTACTATTCCAGGAAATACTCACTACACTTCACCCATTGTCCTTGACATAGATGTAATCAATAAATACTGAGGTTCTGGCTGCCAAATGGCCTCTCGTTCCCCATGACCAACTGGTCATTCCAGTTCCTCGTTGCAGCGCCATTTTGTCTCTTGCTCTTTCTTTTCACCATGTGCCGTAACAATTAGCAGGATATTGAGTACTTACTGCAGGGGTCTCTGATATGGTTTAACCCAAGAATATGCATCTGTATGTAATAAGGACTCTGTTTGCTCAGTAGGTGGTTAGCAGCCTGTGTACTGAGGTACAACAAACTTCCAAAGGCAAGACATGAAAATCAAGCCAAATAAACCAACCCCAATAATTCTGCTGACCTTTTATTCTGTGAAGGTCAAGTGCAGGACATGCACTCCTATCTGGGAATGCAAACAGAGCCCAAACACTGAGAGATAACGATGCACATAGTCAGAAGAATGTGAACTAGAACCTGGCTTCCGCAAATAAATATAACACATCTCAACCTCATAAAACAGCTTAGGAAATTTGAACCCATTAAAAAGAAACAAATAAAATAACAAATAGTTTCAAGTTTCAATTTGTGTCAGTCATGGATCAAAAAAAAAAATGAATCAGTGCTTACAATTTTACTAGGTAGGTGCTTTTAATACTTTCCTGATGAGGAAACTGAGCCACAGATGATACACAAATGCGTAGCGGGTGCAGGCACTCTGTCTTGTAGAGCTGTGCTCTTGATTAAATCATAACTGGTTTCCTGAAAGGACATGAATAAACTGACTCCAATTTTAATATTTCATCTTGGCTATTACATGGTTCCATGTATTTTCACTGAAATTAAGGTTTATTTCTCCCTTAAATGCGTTAGGTTTTCTTTTTATTTTCTAACGTTCCAAGTTAGCATGTTAGAGTTAGTGATGAATAAAGAATAAATTGAACACAGCCTAGTAGAACAATGAGTACTTTTGGGTTACTTATGTAATACTACAGCAAAACAAAGGTGTGGTACTCTTTAAGTTTTTAATGTTGATAGGCTATGCTGTTCTGACAAATTGGATTAGTTGTGGTTTGAAAGAATCCCACCAAATGTGCAATGTTAGCCCATGTAATACTGAGCAGCCAGTTCACTGTGTTCGTGTTCAACACACAGCTTTACCTTCTGATGGGGGGAAAGTAATTCTTATTTTTGAAGATGTTTTTCTCTGTTATGATATACCACAATAGCCATCAAAGCAATGATGTTTATAGTGGTTATTTTTGTTTCCAAAAGGATAAGATTGTTGTGTTTTACTAACAGAATAATCTAGAGAGCGTGCAATTGCTTCCCCCACCTTTCCCAACAAATTTGGTCTTGCTTTTTTTTTCCTAAAATTTTACTAATGACTTAATGCTTACCAATCCAATATTGCTTATTTCACTCCAGCTGCCTGGATACTGTTAACTACTTACTAGTTACTCGGTGAATAAAATGAATAATTGTCCTGTGTCATTCATGACTCCATTGGTTTTCTGCCTCTGACCCTAAGTGTAAGTTGCTTAAATTTGATTATGTTCATAGTTCCAATTCCCACTTGATTGTCAATGATTTCAAACTGCAAGCTGACCTGTATCATTTCTCTTCCCATTAAACTTTTGTGTTCTGAACAATTGGTTGGGTAAATAGTTGCCTTTTGTGTGCTAATTCAGTGAAATGTGCATGGAATCCAGCTCTTAGGAACAAGAGGGGCCTCCAAAATATGTTCTGTTCACACATCCTCTTCTGACTTGCCTTCTAATGACAATTTACATAGTTCTTATCCTCAAATCTTCTTTAATATTTAATATTCCGCCACTGAGCTTTTGCTTTTTGTTTTAAATTGGCTCGTTTTCTTTACTGAGTAATGTTGTAAATTCATAGCAATTGGAGATTGCATCCTTACCATTAAAACCCCCTTATATCACAGGACAAGGGCAGGGACTCATTAAATTCCCATTGAAAGCCTTTTTATCAAATTGGTGGGATTTCCTTCATACTTTGGATTCAACTCAAACATCATTTAATACATATTCTTTTTTAGTTAAAAAAAATTACAAACTAAGACTTTTTAATCTGGTTACTGGCCTTTAATTATGTTAACTGCCACTATTAAATTGCATTGCTGATCCAAAGAAAATACTGAGCGTTGGTTATTTTCTGGCTTCTGATGGATGAAATGTTATGGAGTAACATTATATCATAGCCTTTGTCAGAATGTGACTTGGAATTTGGCAGCTACACCATCAATTAGCAATATTGCTGATAACCTGTATTTTATACAGCAAGTAATTTGTTTTTCCACAGGGGCTGGAGAAGAAGGAAATGATAGTTATTCATTGCCACAAATCATGTGTAGGAAGGATAATAGATGAAAAATATTCTTTAAAGCTTTAAAAAAAACCTTTTAAAATCTTTATGTGGTTCAGTATATGCATATGCACACACGCGTGACTATGTTGCTTGGATTTCTGATCCACCATTAAGTATTAATTTATTTCCCACTTCTAATCTAGCTATTTGATGCTTCACTTCTAACCTAAGATTTTGGACAAGAATCAGATATTCATGTCTCGGTACCAAGGTTCCAGGAGCATTGATTTGCCAAACCAGAGAGTTGCCTACGTAGCTTATTTTGTTTCTGTCTTCGGAAATGCATTCTGCTGAAGCATTCTCAAACTTCCGTTCTTTTACCACAGTTTAAAGAAGGTAGAAAGAATTTATTTGCTGTCTACTATGTTTAGCACTCCAGGAGGCTGAGACAGGAGGATTACATGTTTAATAAGCCTAGCCTGGGAAACTTAAGTACTTAGAGAGACCTAAAAAATAAAAATAAAAATAAGAGGTAGTTCAGTGCAGACGACTTCTATTGCCAAAAAGCAAAAAACAAAAAACTTTTTATAGTTGAAAAATAACTTATACCAAAATAATACTTGCTTGTTAGGTACAAGCTGGTTTTATTCTTCAGTCATTTTGCTCTCAAGTCCAGCTTCCGACTGTCGACCCATTTAACAAAGTCATTATAACATTTCTTCTATACAATTCCAGAATCATACTTTGATATTGACATTCTAAGGTACACATTAAGTACCTTATATGACCCTGAACCTTATAATGTTGATTGACATATATTATATTTGAATAAAGATAATCCAAAAAGTGTAAGAGGGAGAATTTATTTTTCAGTATTTTAAGTAACTTATAATCAATATGCAATCCATAAAAAGAGTTGTCTATTTTAGAGTTAGACTATCAAAGTCTCCCATATTCGTGGCATAAACTCAGTTACCTTTTCCTCTTAAAAACATAAATTTTCCATTTTTATTTTCACCAAGACTGTCAGTTGAAGCAGGAAAATATAAATTTAAAGATTTTAAAAGAGCAGAGAGAACACATTCTAAGTTCCTAAAAAACATGAACATGTATAGAACAAAGCATGACAAAGAAGCATATTTTTGTTTGTAATAGAAACTGAAGTGCTTTGGTTAGTCATAAACTCCAACAGTTTAATAACAGGAGTTAATTTAAAAATTTCTCGCATTAGAGTTTATGACTTATCTGATACTATGATAAATGACTTCAAGTTAGATTTACAACATCTAAGATGCTGTAGTAATTCATTTAAAACTTTCTGTGCACAAAGTAAAATAAAGCTAGGCATTATTAATCATATTAACCTTACTTCTTAGTGCAGACTAGTCAATTGATAACTATTAGGAGGCCCTCCCCTATCAGAAACTGCCTCCTGCCAGGGCTAAATTCCCATGTGTGTTTTTGTTGGCATTCCAGGTATACACCCAGTGCATGGTGAAACAAATTCAGATATTCATGAATTTACAGACTATAAATGCAATCTTACTGGGAATAGTGAGAATAAAGCACAATAGAAAGCAAGGTAGTCAATGTAATTTGGAAAAGTACCTTTTTACAATTGCATCTATTTCAAAATTCTAAATTAAAGTTGTACTGAACAGTTGTTGGAGAGCGACAGTGAAAGACTACCGCAAAGCAGTAGTATTTAGAGTGATGTTGGGTACTGTTCCTGCATGTCTTCCCAAAGAAACCTTTTATACGAGTAGATCTATTTCTTTCTTACAATTTTAATGTTTTTCCTGAAAATTCTTCTGAAAGATGAAAATTGTTAAATGAAAAAATATTTCATTGTAGTAAAAAAATTTATTAAATTTCCTACCCCATCCAAGATACCCAAGTTTTTATAAGTAGAAAAAATTTAATTGAACAAGGATGCATATATGTTATAAAACTCTGAAAGTAAACAGTTATATTTTATGCATAAAAAGTAAAGTAATAGAAGTTTATTGTGTTCAATCCCCCCAAAAAAAGATTTGATAGGGGATTAAGGTTAGTAGAAGTAGTGAAGCAGGATGCAGAAGAATCATTCTTTGGAAGATGGTGTAAACTCGATTGATTGAACTCTGGATGATGTTTAATATCAGAGTAGCGTGTGCTTGATGCTAACCATAGGCTAAACTTTAGAGTCTTTCAAAATATGTGGAAACAGCATGCAGTGAAACAGACCAAAGAGTTATAGAAGGTTCTTCTTTCTCTTTATCTCTCTTGCTGGTATATAGTTACAAAGCAAAGTATTTCAAGTTTATCCAAATACTTCACATAGTTTTGGTCTATTTTTGAATGATAGTCTTTAACAAGCATAAAATTATTTAGCATAGTTTCAAGAGAAAAGAAATGTATAAAGCATCATTTTCTGAAAATTTCTACTGTTCAAGAGGCATTAGGCAAAAAGTAATTAAAAATGGTACTTATATGATATAAATTTGTATGATACTGTAATCAGAGGAAATAATCCAGATGAGAATTGATAAAACTCACATCAAGCTGGCAACTACAATGATGCTGAAAAATAGCAGATTATGAATAATTTTTTAGGTTATACCCAGAGAAATTTCTGAAGAATTCAAAATAAGAGTACAAAAGAGAAAAACGAAAAATGATCATAAGATATTTGTTCTCAACAACTGGAAGAATGAAGCTGATGTTTGGGGATAGAACATATTTGGAGGAAAAAATGATTTATGACATATGGTTATAAGAAAGTTGATCCAATGAGAGATGTCGGAGATGAGAGAGAAGCTGAGGTTGGAAATAAAAATGTGGTAACCTTCAGCAGGTAGATGCTATACCTGGACACTCCATTAGTGAAGTCAGGGAGAAAAGAAGAAATCAACAATGAAGACTGTGAAGAGGTAACTAATGAGGCAGAAAGAAAATCAAGTTAACGCATGGTCCTGGGAGAACAGAGAAAAGAGAGAGTGATCTGTTGCATCAAATGCTGCTGATAAAAGATGAGGAATGAGAATTCATCTTTAGGTTTACCAACATGGAAATCACTGATGGCCCTGAAGAGTTCCCATGGAAGTTAATAAAGTCTTACTAATTTCTATTATTTGTAGTTTATGCTAGGTTTGAATTATTCTTCTGGAGTAGAGTATTAGCCTAATTATTTCATATAAAAATATCATATTTATTTAAAATAACTTGAAATATCCAATTTTGTTGCTTCAGCATCAATATTTAAATGTAAGTCATTTTCTCCCCACCAGTTGTCATGCATCTTCCATGTACATTGTTTAATTTTTAACAGGGAGTATTAAGTGAGACACAGATCTTATCCTCAGCTTAAGATTTTCCAAGATATTTTATGAGGGAGAGGGAACAAAGAGTCAGACAAGGTTTTCTTCAAATCCCAGCTTTGTCTGCCTTTGAGAATCCTTGTTATACTGACAATATATGAATGTAATATACAGTTAGTAAGTGTAACCAGTGGTAAATTTCCTCATCTGGAGTAAGAAAAGATATCTTAAAGCATTGCATCAGTATCTAGTAAGTGAAAGATGGTTTATTCTAACTTTCATAAACATTTTAGTTATTGAGGGTAACATGCCCTACTTTAGTCACAAGGTATGTTTAAAAGTGATAAAGGTCCATTAAAAATCCAGTTTGGAACTATGCAGCATAGCACATTCCTGTAATCCCAGCATTCTGGAAGGCTGAGGCAGAGGTTCAAAGTTTGATCCCAGCATGGGCATCTTAGGGACTTAGCAAGACCCTGTCTCAAAATAAAAATAAAGGCGTAAGTATGTAACTCATTGTGAAGACCCAGGGTTCAATTGCAGTACCATGAGAAAGAGAGATGGGGGAGAGTGGCAAGAAGGGAGGGAGGGAAGGAAGGAAGAAAGAAGATATCAGGGTGAGAAAAAAGACTAGAGATAGGGCCGGTGAGATAGCTCAGTGGCATAAGCGCCTGCCTGGCAAGTGCGAGTTCCTGAGTTCGACCCCTGGTACCCACAAAAAAAAAAAAAAAAAAAAAAAAAAAGATTGGAAGAAAATATTTGCAATTCACATATATAAGATTTGTATTCAGAATACAAAAAGAAGCCTCAAATATCACAGTAAGAAACAAGCATCCAGTTTTAAAAATGGACAAAAGATTTGATTAGACACTTCAAAAAGTTACTCTGACAACAAACATGCACATGAAAAGATATTCAGCATTATTAGCATTTAGGAAAATGCAAATTGAAACCACAATGAAACACCACGACATCCCTATTAGAATAGCTATATTAAAAAAAAAAAAAAAGACAAAACCAAGTGCTAGCAAAAATATGGAGAAACTGGAGCTTTCATTCAGTTGCAGCCAGAGGTGCAAAATCATAAAGCCATTCTGCAGAAGTCTGGCAGTTTACATACCGAGAAGCCTACATTTTACATATGACTCAACAGTATTTCACTTGCAGAGATAAAAGCTTATGTTCACATAAAAACTTATGAAGACTCTAAATTTCTCACAAATTCACATTAGCATCCTGACAACCTAGGGGCGAAGACATTTAAAGTTAGAATTAAATAATGAGTTCACTAAAATAGTAATAGTGATTTTATCATAATTTATACTTTATAAATTTAAAGTTATATGTATTTAATTTCATTCTACAAAAGTATTCAGTACAGAAGACTCTTATTTATAAGGCTTTCTCATTCTGTGATTTCTTTTATTAGACTAAGACACATATTCCTTTACAATTTTCTTCCTTCTGCTGGTCTACACCAAGCAAACATTTGAAATTCCATCCTCTGCTGTATCATAGAAACTGGTTTAATTTTGTTTTAAGAACTACTGTTGTGTCCTTTTAAACATTTTCATCATTTTTAAAATGTGCACTATTTTTCTAACCTCTATGACTAGCGATAGTAGCAACAAATTCATTTGTAAAATAGCAGTGGGTTATATAAAGGAATTGACATATAAATAGTCTTCTGATAGAGTTAATAAGGCATGTGGGAGTCCTGGCAGTAGTTATTCACACCCTGTATCATTTTTTGTAAAGGTTCTACACATTAGTTGTCTTAGTTACTTTTCTCATTGCTGGGACAAAATACCCAACACCCAAAGTTAAAGAAAAATCGGTTTATTTTAGCTTACAGTTCATAGAAGTTTCAGTCCATAGCTGGGTGGTTTCAAGGCAGGGCAGCATGGTAGAGGGGCATCGCAGAGAAGAAACAGTTCATGGCGTGGCAGGCAAGAGGCAGCAGCAGCAGCAGCACCATAAACATCCTTTCCCTTTTATCACATCCAGGTTACAAGACTATTGGTGGGTCTTCCCATTATCCACACCCAGATCTATGATAAACCAATCAGTGAACTAATTTAGTTATCATACACCCTTAATCCATATTCACACATCCTAGATCCAGTCACCTCCAAAAAGCCCCACCTTTGAATACGTGAGGCTTTTATGGGAACATCTACATAGGCAGAAGTCAGAACCATTGTAGACAGTTTAAGATATGGTGTCCAAACTTTCGGCTTCCCTGGGCTGCACTGAGTTAAGAGGAATTGTTTTGGGCCACATATAAAATATATGGGTAATGTATATAAATAACAAAACTACTTTTTTTTACATTTTTGTTGTAATATCAAAAAAAGAAACAAATTTAGTGGGATATTTGATCTAGTTTTTGTGAAACTAAGGTGTCATTGTTTCGATGGAAGTGGTGTGATTCTTAGTGAGTTCTCAAGGTAACCATCAGAAATTTTTGATGTAGTTTTACTGTTCTTGTGCTTCATCCTTGAAAATACTTGTTCAGAATGTATGCTCTGCTAAAAAGCAGTGACATGAATAAGATCTGATTGTGAAGTGAGGGATTTTTTTTCTAGGAAGATAAATCTTATGAAAATTTACTAAACAGACATGATTAGATTTTTCTTTGAGTTGGAATTCCGGCTGCAACTCTGTACATTCCAAAAAACAATAAGTAACCATTCATTCATTAACAAGGTTGTCTGTGTAATTATTATGACATCATGAGCAAAAAACTACTAGATACATTTTTGTACTTCCTATACCACAGCTGCTAAAAATCTACTTTAACTTGCCAATTTTATGAAGTAACACAATATGCCCAAGTTTAATGTCTGTTTACAAGCAATAAGTGCCTGTTTTCCCAGGTACACCCAGGTGCAGGTAGGTTGGAATAATGTGGATAATCATTGTGTTTTACTTACCAAGTTGCACAAGCACGTGTAACGTCTGATGCACCCTGGTCTCCCCTGGACTTCGTGGCTGTGAGGAAGGAAAAGTTAGCCCTGCACTGCCCCTCCCCTGAACAGTGTGTCGTTTCCTATGCGGCCCTTGCTCCAGCACAGTGCATTCCAGTGCTGAGAATGATCACAAGAAGACACATTATACTGTTAACAATTTATGATCTTGTGGTCACTTTACTAGCTGTCCAGGGGTGCATGGGGCCTGTGGACAGTGGGCTGGACACTCCTGTCTTAGGCCTTGAAGTCCAGACAATATGTTTATTATGAGCAATCAGCCATAGGTAAAACATAAGACGGGTAAGTTTGACCTTAAAGGATAGTTTGCCAACTCTTCTCTAGGGAACTGCATTTTTCGTAGTGTTATAATCTTTATATTAGAATGGGCTATTTTGTGGACACATGTTCTTTTAACATAAAAAGGTGCCAATCTGAAGAACAAAGGAGTTCACTCATCTCTGTCCTCAGAGTACATGCGAGGAACCTCAACAGTGTGAAATTTGTGAAAATTTACCTTGGATTCTTTAGAAACGAAACCAATTTAGATGTGACTCAAGGAGAATTTGCATATAAACAATTCCACAGGGAACAGTATTTAAACCAGAAGAATTTAGGTTCACATACTTTTATGTCAGCATTATTTATTTTAAATAATCTCAGGTATTTCCTGCTATTATTCAATTCATGGGTTATGAAAGGAGGGCAAGGTACATGCAAAATATTCAAAACACCAAATGTCTTTTTTTTTTTTTAGGAACATTTGAGAGGCTGATTGAGAACATAATTTTAAAATTAAATTGTAGAAATGGAGAAAGGAAATGAATTACTTAGGCTACTAAATATTGGAAATAATAACTTCTTTTAAAAAGTAAAGGGTATGAGTTTGGTCAGATTAAATGTAAAAAAAGATACAAAACTCACAGGTCATGAGAAAGAGAAAAAGTTACTGTTGGAGTTAACAAGCAAGGCAAAGTAAAACATTTGAGAATTGAAAGTAGTAATATTAATATTTTTATTTTTATTATTGTTAAGAGTTATTTAATGGTGACATAGAAAGGGTGTGCCACTGATCAATGGACACATCAGAAACAATTTTTGACTTGAGAAAAAGGAGTTGTAAAACCTCACTTCAAAAGGTGTCTGTTTTCGGTCTATTTCCTACAAGATGATTAGGTTAGGCTCAACTCCGGCTACTGCTTCTCATATACACAGAAAAATAAATCTGAGAGATTTTATTTATGGACAGAAAGACCACACTGTTAAGATCATGCTAGTGGATTATTTTTCTGATTTAACATTTAACAAAAAGCGTGAAAACTCGTATTTTAATGTAAATATTCAACCAATTTCTCTCCCAGATAAATTTCCATAACACATTTAGACATCACAATCATCTAAAAAAACATTAATTATGGAAAATGCTGCTTTCCAGTTTATCAGAAGACTTATGGAGACTTTGATGCCAAAGTTTATCCCAGCAATCATTAACAGAAATGAGAACAGACTTTTTGGAGAAGTGCTCACTTTCCACTGACAATCTGCTGGCTATAATTAAAGTGGAATTACTAATAGCAAGGCATGTTGATTTTATATGTATCTTATTGTGTTTGGCAATATTCTACTGTACATTATTTTTTCATTCTCAATTTTTCATAATAGTGTCGTATTTAGACACTATCCTTGCAACTTTTGCAATAGTGCTGCTAAATCTATCAGCAGTTGTGCAAGAGATACAAGCCTTTCAAGATTCCAGCTGATAGGAGATGGTACAGTAAGTGTGCTGCATGCAGGTGTCAGTGGTGGTGTTTATCAGCTAGAAGGAGGGCACTTAATTGAAGTCTGAACAAGACACACATGGATGAAAGACTAAAAGAAATGATTCCATCCTTTTTTCTCTCCTCCACCTCAGACTGTATCAGTATATTTAACCCTTTGTTTTCGCTTGCCTAAATCACTGAGTATACAGACAGCAGAAACTAAGCCAAATAAATGGACCTTTATTTGAGTCGAAGAGTGGGATGAAGGACTCAAGGAGGAATGAACTTTATAAACTATATTGATGACCCAAATCTTACCTATATATACCTATTATCTGGAAGAGGATGAGAAACTAATTTCTTTCCTAAATTTTTGCTTATAAATTTCCTTCATTTGATGAATATTTGTAGAGTATCTACTATTGTGTCAGACGTTGTTCTGGCCATCAGAGAACAAAACTAGACAAAGACATCCCTATCTTGATGCAAGCTCTCAGAGAGTAGCTGAATTAGAGAAAAGATTATTTCATGAAACAAAATTTTTTAAAGATCAAGATTTCCACAGGCTAGAATACAAATACTTTATTAAATAGAACTTCATTTAGTCTACAGATGGTTGGTAGGAGAATTGTGACCTATTTTTTCTGAATTAAGCTGAGTGGCCCAGTTTGCTTTTCCAGCTGAAACTTTCTGTCCTATTAAGTCCTTTTCAGTCCTTTTCTGTTAACTAAGTTGGCATAATTTTTCTACAGCCCTGATATTAGAGACCCTGGATATTTGTGGCCAAATGCACCTTTCAGTTTTTCACAAATGTTTGAAGATTGTCATTGTCCCATTCCCTATATAGAAAAATAGGTTTTGTGATAGAATAGGAACTCTGGATATTGAAAGGTGTAACTGAAAATATAGCTACTTTGTGTATAATCTCAACTTTGATATTTAAGAAGTGAAATTGCCATTATTCTTGGTAACAATCCTTTCAAAACTAAGAAGGGAAAACAGCGAAATACAGTAGTTTAAATGTGGAGGAAAATAAACATTAATCCTAAATTTAGTTGAACAAGGTTCAAATTCTAGACTGTGACTTTGGACAGTTCCCTAAAATGTCTGTGATAGTTTCTTCCACCGTACAATACTGATAATAATATCTATCCCTGGAAAAGCTGATCCGAAGGAAGATCCAAGACATGAGGTATGCAAGCGCGTTTTGTGAACACCACAGTCCTCTAGAAACTGGAGGAATCATTGTTCTTAACCCATAATATATTACTTAGAATAATGTAATGAGAACCCTCTTAATTTTTTAATTTCGAGTCACATTAAATGTAGTTGTTCCTTAAGTATTTTTTACTTGCTCATTTTTTTATTTCCAAGGTGACTGCTATCTAGACTGAAGGAAAAAAAGGGAAAATGAGGTCCAAGCAAGGTTTGTCTATTAGGCAAATCCTTATACTGTGTTTGATTTTTAATTTTCTTTTCTGGTTTACTTTTAAGAAGATGTGGGATGATTTTTCCTGACCTTGGGGAGGATATCTCATGCCTATGTCAAGCAGGAATGCTATTGGATTCACAAATTTTTTGAGATGCTTGGTTTACCTTTGGTGTGAGTCAGTTGCATTCTAATAGAATGGTATTTCACTTCATTTCAAAAATCCTAATTATAAGAAGAACCACTCCGGAAATCCTCCAGTGTACTTCTTTATATTGTTCTCAGTCAGTTTGTGTGTGTATGGCCAGCTCCCTTTTCATACTTCATTCTTCCTATTTTTCTCCTCTTAACTGATGCTAGATGAACAATAAAGGCTTTTCTTTTGTTATAGACATAATTTTTCAAAATTATTGTAAATAAGGAGGTTGCCTATATAATACAAAAACTGGTCATTTACCACTAAAAGCCACTGAACAGAGCCCATAGTTTGCTGTGGACACTTGAGTCTCTACCCATGATTTTATAAAAATGAAATTTACTTTAGTGATTAATGAAAATGATTATTTCAGTGTTCAGTTGCTCATAACTTTGTTATTACTAGCAATTCAATATTTTTTAGAAAGTGTAAAGTGAATAAGTGACTTGAGGAAAATTCTTAACATTTTTTGTCCATTTTCGGCATCTTTATTTTTTTTAAACAAATAGCAAGACTGTTTTTCAGGAATGTGTTGCTAACAAGTCATGTGGTAGATAAAGTTTCTCCTCAGTGATGTCCTAATGTTCGTAATGAAACTCAGCCATTCCTTGTGGGGTTTGGTCTATTTTATTCAGAGAATATAACTATGTAGGCCAACTTTCCAAGTTCAAATTTCCAACTTTCCAAGTTACACTGATGGATTGAGCTTTCTTATCCATCTGTACTATAGTTTTAATAAGGATGCCTCTCTCACACTGTTGGTATACAGCTTGAATGACTGAACAAGTGTAAAAGCCTTAGGAAAAGCCGGACACAGGGTGCACGTCATCATCCTAGTGAGCGCTGGTGGAAGGGGCTTCCAGCCCAGCCAACCGTGTCTTCGCCTTCCTCCCTTTCCACCAGTGCCTGTGTGCCTTTGCGGTGCCCACTCTGCAGTCTCCAAGTTACCATTTGCCTGCCTTCTGTTTTATTTTTTTAGAGTTCTGGTAGGCAACAGTAGCATGAAAAGCTACTTTTCCTGGGCTGGTGAGGACTGATGAAAACCAACTTGGAAAGAAAGAGGGCTGTTGAGCCAGAGAAACCTGGATTCAAATTCTAGCTTGCCACTTAGGAGCTCTGTGATTTGGGTTCAAATACTTCACCTCTTTCACCAAGGTGCCTTTATCTGTAAAATTAACATAACATCATGGTTCTTAGCATCTGTTGGGGATCCTACGGATTCTATCACAAACACTCAACCACTCTGAAGGATATCACACATCGATTATGGGGATGAGGCCTCATGATTGTGGTTGCTCCTGATGTGCAAATGTTGAGAATAAACAAATATATTTTCCATAAACCCGGTTTTTCAGGAATATCACTTTCTTACGGACACAAGGAAGTCAGCTTTGAATGCATTCCAGGGAGAATCTGTTCTTTCTTTTCCTGGTGTGATAAAACTCATAGTGTAGCTTAAATGGTAGACATCAGATTTTAATTGTGATAAAAATGATTTCATGTTTGCAAACATTTTGCCTGCTTGCAAATATGCCTTTCTCCTTGCTCTTCCTTTCATATCTCCAGGATATTTATAGGAGAGTCATGTTGTCTGTGTTCTGATTTTAGAAAGACAAATGAATCATAATTCTTGAATTACCTGTATGCCAGAGAAAAAGAGGGCTTTACAATGATGTTAAACTCACAAAACATGCAAAAATCCCCACATAACTCTGTCAGGACAATATCTCCTCAAGAAAGTTTTACTCTGGTCAAGGTCAGAATCTCAGCATCATCAAAGATAATAGAAGAGGCTCAGATAAACTGTTGAAAAGAGAAGAGTATATGTAGAATGTCTTACCTTTATGTGTCATCTTTCATTGTAAATAGTGCCCTCATCTCTTGTTGTAATTCAATAATAACTAATAAATAAAAATAACAGTGACTTGACATCTATACTGACTCATGTACTATCCCTCCCACAGTGCTCCATGCTGCAGATGAGAAAACTAAGGCACAGGAGGGTGAAGTCACTTGCCCAAGGCCACACTGTTAGGAGCAGGCAGAACCATGACTTGCGCATAAGAGGAACAGGTGACTTGCAAAGAACGGTGTCCATATCTTTAACTCTGAGAACCTGTGAATGGGAACTTATTTAGGAAAAGGTCTTACAGCTTTCATTAAATTAAGGATCTTGAGATGTGATCCTCTGGATTACCTGGATGAGCTCTAATCCTGTCACCTGTGCCCATGTACGAGCCACTGAGAGGAGGAAGAAACAGGGTGACCACGAAGGCGATGTAGCCACAGCCAAAGAAGGCCTGAATTCTCCTGTCGCTGGAAGAAGAGACAGGGAAGAAATCGCCCCTAGAACCTTCAGAGGAAGCATGGTTTTGGCAATACGTTGATGCTGACTTTCGGCTGCAAAGGTTTGAGAATAAATGTCTGCTGCAAGCTCCTCAGTTTGTGGTAATTTGCTAGAGCAGGGGTAAGGCTCAATAGCTGGTCGAGCTCCGCAGTCTGTTCTCACTGCTGAGCCTGTACTGCGTGGCTGTGGACAGTGTGTTGCTTTCCCGCGTATCTGCGTCTCCATTCTCCAAAACTATTGCAAACACGCATTCTTCCCTCTTCAGATTAGTACGTCCTCGTCCTCCGCTCTTTACTGCGATATGATGATATTGCTCAATTATTTTATTTAGAAAACCAACTGCCTTCGTTTTTTCATTTCCAAATTTGCCAATCAGTATCATACCACGTTTGAAGTTCTTTGTCTCATGTTAGCTGAAGGGTTCCCAGTTTCTATGCAAACATTTGTATTTTTGAGCTTCTCATATGCTAGCCTAAATTCTTTACTCTTGTATTACCCCAAACCCTAGCAGCTTAAAATAACACAATTTATCATCTCACTGTCCCTTTGTATTTGACATGTGGGTGTGTCCCAACTGGATCCTCTTTTTCTAGGATTTTCACAAAGTTGCAGTTAAGGTGTGAGGCAGGGTTGGAATCTCATATGAAGACTAAACAGGGGAAGGATATGATCCCATCACTTACATGGCTGTTGGCAGGAATCAGTTCCTCTGCCTGTATAGGACTGTGAAACTGTGTCCACAACTGGCCATTGGAGACAACTTCTCCTCAGATTGTTGCCACATAGGTCTCCCAATATGGTAGCTTGCCTTATCAAAGTTAAAGAGTCTGACAGCAAGACAGAAGTCACAATTGTATGTAACCTACTAATGGGACAACCTGTGACCTCTGCCACATTATAGTATTAGAAGCAGATCTCTAAGCTAGCCAACACTGGAGGGACTGGAGGAATGCACAAGGGGTATTAATTATTTGATACCACCTTAAAACCAGCCCACTTCACACTCCTGCAGTGCCTTCTTTCTTCTTCATAATCACATTCTCTAGGTCTAATGGTACATATTATTCCATATGCAAATATGCTTTAGATTATTTTATTTTCAAGTAAAACCTGTGACTCCACATGCTTTTCCAGCTACCATTCAATTTATCAATATAGAAATGATGTCTGCAACAGATAAACTAATTGTCCCTTGTTTCTTCTTTATTAGTGCCTATTAATTTGACAACATTGGGTCTCCATGAATATATTTTGATCATATCCAGTCCCGCCTTACTTTCACTTACCCTCCTCTCCCCTGCCCCTTATCCCCTACCTTTTGTCTAATAAAAATCTCCCTTTTAATTTTGTGTCATCGTTTTTCAGATTCCACATATTAGGGAGAATATGCAATTCTTCTTTTTGAACTGGCTGATTTCACTTAACGTGATGATCTCTTATTTCCATCCATTTTCCTTCAAATGACAATATTTCATTCTTCTTTATGGCTGAATAATACTCTACTGTGTGTATATACCACATTTTCTTTATCCATTCATCCGTCGATGGGCACTGAGGCTGGTTCTATATCTTGGCTATTGCAAATTGTGCTGTAATATACATGTACACAGGTATTCCTATAGTATGCTGACTTTGATTCCTTCAGGTATGTACCGACAAGTGGTATATGAACACCGCACGGTAGCTCTATTTTTAGTTTTCTGAGGAACCTCCATACTGATTTCCATAATGGCTACACTTATTTACATTTCTGGAAGCAATGTAGAGGGATTCTTTTATTCCCCCGCATCCTCGCCAGTGTTCACTGTTTTTTGTATTCTTGATGATAGTCATTTTTACTGGGAAGAAGTGGAATCTCAGTGTAGTTGTGAGCTACATTTTCCTGAAGGCTAAAGATATTGAACATTTTCTGATAGATTTATTGACCATTTGTACATTTTTCTTTTGAGAAGCACCTGTTCATTTCATTTACCTGGTTAGTGATTAGTACTTGATTTTCTGGTGTGAAGTTTTTTGAGTTCTTTATATATTCTGGATATCCTCTATTGGAAGAGTAACAGATTTTTGTTTGCAAAGATTTTTCTCATTCTGTAGGCTCTTCTGTCTCTTCACTCTGTTAGTGGTTTCCCTGGCTGTGCAGAAACTTAAATTTGATGTTGGCCCATTTGCTGATTCTTGCTGTTATTTTCTGTGCTGTTGGAGTCCTATTCAGGAAGTCCGTGCCTATGGCTTCAGGTGTATCCTATGTTTTCTTCTCTTGTCCATCTCAAACATTCAGTCTTATACCTAGGTATTTGGTTTATTCTGAATTGATTTTTGTACAGTATAAGAGACAGGTATCTAATTTCAGTCTTCCACATATGAATATCCAATTTTCTTAGAACCATTTGTTAAAGAGGCTGTCTTCTCTGCAAAACGTATTTTTGTTTTTTTCTCCAGAGTCAGATGGTTGTAGTCGCATGGTTTTTTGTTTTGTTTTGTTTTGTTTGTTTGTTTTTCTGTGTCCTCTGTTCTGTTTCTTTGGTCTGTATTTGTGCCAATGCTGGGCTGTTTTCATTACTATGGCTTTGTAGTATAATTTAAAATCAGGTATTGTGATGCCTCAGCTTTGCTCTTTTTGCTTAGGGTTGCTTTGTCTATTCTGGGTCTTCTGTGTTTTTATATGAATTTTAGGATTTTTTTCTATTTCTGTGAAGAATGTCATTGGAATTTTGATGGGAATTGCATTGAATCTGTAGATCAATTTTCATAATATGACATTTTAACAATATCAGTTCTGCCAACCCATGAACAAGGGAGGTCTTTCCATCTTCCAGTGTCTTCCTTAATTTCTTTTTTTTAGTGTTCTGTAATTTTCACTGAGATATATTTTCACCTTCTTGGTTAGATTTATCCCTATGTTTTTGTTTCCTTATTTTTTTGATGCTATTAGGAACAGAATTGTTTTCCTGGTTTCTTTCTCACCTAGTTCATTATTGGTGAGCAGAAACACTATTAATTTTTGTATTCTGGCTGATGGCTAACTCAGCATGGTAGCTTTAGGGTCACCTGTGTTCTGTGTGTGTATGTAGAGCATTGCTTTTGACCAGTGCATAGCACACAGACTATTTCTACCACACATTTTCTTTGATCTCTTCCCCTAGAGATGAATAGCTAGGCTTCCCATCATTCCCTGGTCCCCCAACACAGCTGCAGTGACCTTTCAGGATTAACCTGTGGAAGAAGCTTCCAGGCAAGAAGTGTCAGGTCCCAGGGTTCACTAAGTGCTGCCAGATTGTTCTCAGATTTGCTGCCTTGTATTTCTTAGGTATTTTGGCAGGATTCACTCTAGATTGAAAATTTGGTGCTGCGCCAACATTCAGGAGCAGACTGAAGTAATTTCGTAACTGAAAATTCAGAAAGAAATTTAATGTTAAGGTACTTTTAGATGCAACTCTCTTTTAGATTGTTTAAGTAAAAACAGGATTTTTGAGACATGGTACACATAGTATTTATGCACGGTTTTCCTCATGCTTAGTAATGTAGTTCAAATTTGAGGGAAATATTTTAATAAAATTTTATATCATATCACTTGAAGGGATCATACACAGAGGTACCTTGACTCTGGTTGTGAACTGAATCAAATTT
This sequence comes from Erethizon dorsatum, assembly GCA_028451465.1. Taxonomy (NCBI): domain Eukaryota; kingdom Metazoa; phylum Chordata; class Mammalia; order Rodentia; family Erethizontidae; genus Erethizon; species Erethizon dorsatum. The sequence continues at coordinate 60,905,948 of CM051834.1, read as the reverse complement.
CCCTGTAACGTCAGCACTGAATCTAACCACTGAATTTTGATACGGTTTGCAAGGAATTTGGTTTTTAAGTAGAATTGTGGAAAGAATTAAGTTCATGAACTGAGGTACCACTGTATTATATGATTAATAGAATAATGAAATACTTAGATTATATGTATTTTTAATGTTTAAAAATGCCTTAACATGAATTATATTTGTCCCAGAGAAAATAGCAATAGCTGCCATTTGTTAAATACCTCCTGTGTGGCAGGGAAATGAGCACTATTTTATTATTTTCACAATCTTTATGTAGTAATGATTGTTTCATTCATCTTAGAGATAAAAAATTAATATTCAGAAAGGCTAAGTCATTTCCTACAAGATTGAATAGCCTAACTAACATAGGAGGCTGAGATTCAGTTTAAAGCCCTATGTTATTTACAAAATCTGGGTATTTCACCATAGACTTCAAAACAAAATGGTGTAGTGGCATCATAAAAACAGTATGGCATTGCTGGTTAAGAATAGTCTTATAAGACAGATGTCCAAGTATCAATCTCAGTTATGCCACTTAAAAACTGTAAAAGCATAAGCAATTCACTTTCTATATCTTAATTTCCTTGTCTCTAAATCAAAGATGATCACACTAATACCTTAAGGTTGTTTTCAATTTTATGTGACTAGAATACATTTAAAACTTAGGCCATTTTCTGGGATATGTTCCAGTTAGTGAACTCTTACATTTTTCCAAGAGAGGACTCTACTTTTGTTCAGATATTCACTTCTCTTTCCCAAAGCCCTGTTCACTCAAGAGAAGTTGGAATTATCTGTAGCTCCAGGGTAGGTCCTGGGCCCTGTCAGCCAGTAAGCAAAATTCTGTGCCCCTACTGGTGTTGGGTTCTGAAAAGACTCTCATAAACAGCCATGGCCAGTAAGACTTGGGAGATCTTTGCTGGGAGATTCTGGCAAAGCTTTTTTCTTGCTTTTCTAGGTAGAACTCCCTTTCTGACTGTTTGGCATGTACGAGGAAGCACAGGACCCTGCTACTGATGCTCCTCCATTAGCCATGGGGGAAACCAGCTCCAGAAGTTAGCCAGGAACACAGAGGTAAAGAACCTGCATTGCTAAAGGCATCGTGGAGATGCTGGAGGAACCAGACATGAACCTTCTTCACCTGCGGGCTCTACCCTATTGGTGATGCCAGCATGAGTGAGCTTTTAGTGAAGGGGTTGCTGAGGGAAGGATGACTGCAGGCGTGTCCAGCTGGGGGCCACAAATAGCCCCAGACAGACAGTAATGAGGCCTCACAAGATCATATACCATTAATACTATTATGCGATTTTTAGTGATATTTTTCATGACTTGATTATGGGGTGCTTAGGCATAGACCATAGGTGACAAGGGGATGCTGTGTAGGGGAGGGTGCAGTGCAGAGCAAATTCTACCTCCTGCGCCCACCATGGATCTAATGAAATGGAAACCCGTGTGTGTCGGAGGTTACAGGTACTTGTGCAGTTTGGTGAGTGAAACATATCAAGTACCAATAATTGTTCCAACCTAGCTGCACATGTGTGCTTGTGAAGTTAGGCCTTTATTGTTATTAAGCAGTCGTGTAAGTTTTCTTATTTAATTATTAAACTTGGGATTGTTACGTTATTTTGTAAAATAATTGAACAAGTTAAAATACAAAAGGTGAAGTTTTGTAACTTATATACCTTAAGTATATGTTTCATATATGGCCCGAGACAATTATTCATCACTTAAAATGGCCCAGGCACTGCAAAAGATTGCACATCCATGATGAATAAACAGACAATGAATAAATGCTGTTCCTTTTCCTAGCTGTGAGATTTCAGTGATAAGAATGGATTACTTCAACTTGAGGAGGAATTCAGATGCCAAATGAAAGCCTACTTAATGTGAAAATGTTAGAGACTAAGCAAATTTCCTGGGAAATATTGAATATTTGAGAAAGATTCTTAGAGATAGAAAAGAGATTACCAAAAAGGGGATTGTGATAAAAGCTGAGAATAGAATTAAAAAGATAATCAAGTATGATCCAAATATTTTACAAAAGAATAAAAGAGCAGAAAGAGTTGAAGAATTAGCTATTTCAAAGGGCCAAATATTATATGGATGGGTGATAATGGATCTGCTAAGAGTAAGGACCATGGATAAGAGGTGGACAAGAAGTAAATGGAATTAATCAGCCTCTCCATTCCAACCAGAAACTTGATGTGCAGTTCTTACCAGTTGTGGGATGATTCTTCAAACAAATACTTTAACCATAACCCTATTTATGAAACACAATTACAATTCAAACTACACTATCATATTTAACAATAAATATTTACTAAATATTATATTGTGTATACAACAATACATAGAAACCGGCCCACTAAAAAAAAAAAAGTACCATTTTATTATCATTTAGTCCAGCACAGCAAATATAAAATAAAGGTAATTATATCACAAAACTGGTGAAGAAGATTTGTAACATATACAAAAGATTGACCTGGGAGGCTCTAATAATCCAGATGGAAGAATCTAGAAGGAGTAAAGTAGTTTCCCTTCTTCACATTCAAAGTATAGCGAATGGTTCCCTTGTCTCTGCAGGCTGGTAATAAGAAGTGCTTCTCTAGTTCATCGAGGTGGTAGGACATACACAAAGATGGTGCGTCTTTTCTTCTCAAACCGAGACAGTGACAGTTGACATTATGTCTTTTAAGATACCTTTTCAAAGAACAGCACATGCTTTCCTTTCTTCAGCTTTCAAAGATAGTTGATCATAAACAGAATTTATCATTTTTGTACAAGCTGATAAAAGGCCAATTTTCTTATTATCTGCTAAAAACTCATATATTGATTACAAAAAGACAAATATTATGATAGAAAATGGGTAAAGGATAGGGAGAGTACATTCCATTAACAAATACCTATGGCGAATGAACATTAAAAATATTTCATTTCATTGAAGAATAAAGAGGTACAAATTAAAATAATGAGGTTTTTTTTTTAAGTTTTAGAGAGGTACTCAGTATTGTGAGACATGTATAGCTATACTTCTCAGTGTGATTTGATAAAATATTTCTGGGGTGTGATATGATAAAATATTTTTGGGATGCTTGTCTACCTATACCCCCCAAACTCTCATGTGCTCATAGGTGGGGCTTTTTGGAAGTGGCTGGATTTAGGGTGTGTGTGATATTGGGATTAAGGGTGTATTATTGGGAGTGAGGATGTGGATAATGGAGGCCCCACCCTGGTTGTGAGAGTGCAATTAATAAGCTTGTAACCCATATAAAATATAAAGGGAGAGAAAGAAGGCAGGCTTGCTGCTGCTTGCTGCCTTCTGCCAGCCATGCCATGAACTGTTTCTCCTCTGCCATGCCACCCTGCCTTGGAGCCAGCTGACAATGGACTGAAACCTCTACAAACTGTGAGCTGAAATAAACCTTTCCTCCTTTAACCTGTGGTTGTGGGTATTTTGTCTGAGCAACGAGGAAAGTAAGACAGGTGCAATAATGATGACAAATGCTTTTATAATACTATGCTTCAAAGTTGTATGTTACGTTTATTAACTAACGCAACCTCATAATGATATATATTAATATATATCTCTATATATCTCTATATAGGTATGTAGAGAGAGAGAGAGAAAGAGAGAAAGAGAGAAAACAAAAACTGTATACATACTTCAGGAAAAGAAAAATACTATGATGTCCTTTCAACAGATGGTGGTACCCTCATATGGGGTACCCTAGAGGATGCCGTGTAATGCGGAAAACCCACTACACTGTCGGTCCTTAGAGAAGAAATTGAAAATGCGTGTGCAGCAATCTCAATGACCAAGGTTACCCAAGCAGCAGTTCACCACACTAATAAATGTCTGGAAGCTGATGGCCACCACTTTGAGCACCTCTTGTCATTGTAGAGGCCAAAGGTAACTTATATTAATCTCATGATGTCTCAATAAATTTAGTATGAAAATGTTTATACATGTTTTTCTTTTTCTGAAGTGTGTATACATTTTTTGCACACTCTGTATATGACTGTATACAGAGTATACAGTCTGTATATTCCCAGCTAATCAGTAACAAAGCTGAGATTTGAACCCAGGCAGCCTGGCTTCATAATTTGTACTGACCAATAATGTGATATGTATTAAAATTACAAAAAGGTAATATGAGCACTGTTTACCTAAATTCTATTTATTGGAATTTAGTTCAGCTCTACATGTGAGGAAAAAGATGTAAAATACTGTTAATTGCAATGCTGTCAATAATGTGCAAAAAGCATACTAAATCCATTTACAATGGATTTAGTGTTATAATGATGATGCATACATATAATAGACTACTGCAAAATAATTTAAGTATGCGTTGTTTTATAAGCTACAGAATTTTTTAATATTTGTTGTGATGTGAAAAAGACAGATTATAAAATTGGATAGGTTGTCCGGTTTCATGCATTTACAAAAAGAAAACTATGGTGAGATTGTAAGCATGAGAGAAAAATTCTGGAAAATTATACAGTTGTCAATGATTATATCTAAATGATACATTATTTGACAATAAGCACATGGCAGTTTTATAATCAGATAAAATGTAAAGGCTTTCACTTTTTTAAAAAGGAAAGAAGAATACTAAGTTGGTGGGGGGAAAAATTTGTCCTTTTTGTATAGTTATAAAAAGAAGCTACTCAATCCATTTTGGATTGCTGGGAAATTCTTCATAGATGGGGATACATCTTATATTAATTCTTATTTTAGTAGATTTACATCTTAATTATATTTATTGAAGACAACATTCTTGCTGAGACTTCTTTCTGAAAAAAACTAAATTCATGTCATTTGAATAATCAGAAGAAAATATTTTTCTTAACAATAATGCTAAACTTTGTCTATAGTCAATACTATTTATCAAGTGTTAAAAGAAAAATATTTCTATTTAATTCTCATTGTGTGATGAATAATGGATCATTTTCTAGTATGAATATTCTCTCTTATTGAATTTTTGAATGTATTAATTATATATATATTAGTGGAGCTCAGCGTGACATTTCCATATAGTGTAAATGGTTTAAACCCGGCCTCCCTTTCCTCATTCCCTGTCTAACAACTTTGCAATCTCTAGTAATCACAGGTGTACTTTAAAATTACTTTTTTAAGGCTTGTATACATGAGTGAAAACCTGTATTACTTGTCTTTCTGTGTCTGGCTTATTTTGCTTAACATAAAGTCCTTTGGTTCCATCCACTTTGTTGCAAATAGCAGGATACAATTCTTTATGGGTGAATAATACTCCATTGATTATGTAAATATACCATTTTCTTTATCTGTTAATGTATTTAAGTACACTGAGGATGATTCCATATTTAGCTATTGTGAATAGTATTGTAATAGATATGGGCTTACAGGTATCTCATTGGTATGCTGATTTCATTTCCTTAGAACAAATACCAAGAAGTGGAATAGCTGTACAACATGATATTTTTAGTTTTCTGAGCAGCCTCTGTACTGTTCTCCATAATAACTATACTAATTTACATTCTCACAAACAGTGCCAAAGAATTCATTTTTCTCCACGTCTTCACTTGAATTTGTTATTTTTAGGTTTTAGGTTTTTTTCCCCAGTAATAATTATTCTAACTGGAGTGCGATGATATCTCATTATAATTTGATCGGCATTTCTCTGATAGCTGATTATATTGTACATTTTTTCATTTATTTGTTTGTCATTTCCATTTTTTACTTTTGAGAAGTGCCTGCTCCGATCACTTCCCCATTTTAATTGAGTTACTTGGGTTTCTTTTGTTAAGTTTTGTTAAACTCCTTATACATTCTAGATACTAACCTTCCCTCAGATGAAGTTGACAAATACGAGGTATGATTAAAAACTATGGTGAACTTTTAAATTTTAAAATATTTATTATGGTAAAATACACATTGCCATTACTCTCCCTCAAAACACTCTTCATTATCCCATTGCCTTTGCCATTTTCTGAAGCTATTGTGGAAGTCCTCTTTGGGATCTTTAGTTGTGCTGTCATGGCTGCTTTGGTACCATTTACCTTTCATGATCATTTTGACTTTGGGAAAGAGCCAGAAGTCACATGGTACCAGATCCAGTGAATAAAGTGGATGAGGACACACAGTAATGTTTTTACGAGCCCATCTATTCATTGGACTGCAGTTGGCAGCAGCATGCACTGAGTCTTTGATCACAGCTCATAAAGATACTCGAGAAAGAGGACTCGAGAACTGCTTTAGAGAGTGACAAGAACAGGGGGATAGCTGTGTTCCGAGAGAGGGAGAGTATTTTTAGAGAAATTAATGGCAATGTGTCTTACTATAGTATTTTTAAAAATTCAATATTTGCTGTATATTTTGATCACCAGTTATATTTTCTTCCATTTTGTAGGGTTTTTCTTTCCCTTAAATCTATTGATTGTTTCCTCTGCTTTACGGAAGCTTTTAACTTTGGTGTAACTCATTGGTCAATTTTTGCTTTTGTTTCCTATGTTTTTGGTGTTCCATTCAGAAAATCATTGCCTGTACCTTGAAGTGTTTACCCTATGTTTTCAGAGTTTTTAGGTCTTTTTTATAGGACTTTGATCTGGAGTTGGCTTTTGTACAGGTGAGGGAGAGGGGCCACATTTAGTCTTCTGCATATGGATATCCAGTTTTCCCTATTTATTGAAGAGGTTGTCTCTTCTCCAGTGCATGTTTTTGGCACATTTGTCAGAGTTGGTTGGGTATAGAAGTGTGAGTTTATTTCTTCACTCCATTGATCTATGAGTCTGTTTTTTAAGCAAATACCATGCTGTTTGGTTGGTATGGCTTTGTAATATATCCTGATATCAGATATTATGATGCCTCCAGCTTTGTTCCTTTTGCTCTAGATTACTATGCAATTCAGGGTCTTTTCGTTTTTACATATGGACTTTAGGACTGTTTTTCCAGTTTTGTGAGGATACCATTAGTGTTTTGATGGAGATTGCATTGAATTTGTAGATTGCTTTGGGTAGTATGAGCATTTTAACAATATTAATTCTTCCAAATCATAAACATGAAAGCTTTTCCCATCTTTTGTGTTTTCTTCAATTTCATTTTTTTTTTGTAGAGGTCTTTTACTTCCTTCTTTAGTCTATTTCAAGGATTTTTTGTTTGTGTGATTTTTGCTATTGTTAATGAGATTGTTTTCATGATTTCTTTCTAAGCAAATTTGCTCCTGGTATATAGAAAAGCAATAGATTTTTATGTCAATTTTTGTATTCTGCTCTTTACCAAATTTACTTATTAGTTCTAGTAGTCTTCTAATGGAGTCTACACGTTTTTCTGTATATGGAATCATGTCATCTGTAAATAGGGATAGTTTGGCTTCCTCTCATCTTGCTTATATGCTTTTATTTCTTTCACTTTGCTAATTGCTCTGGCTAAAATTTCTAATACTGTGTGAATGAAAGAGATGAGAGTTTATACTCTTATCTTTTTCCTGGCCTTAGAGGAAATGCTGTCAGCTTTTCCACACTCGATGTGATGTTGGCTATTGGAATATATATATATATATATATTTGTTATTTATATATATATCTATATGTTTTGATTAACTTTAAAGAAATCATTAAGCATCAAACTAAGTGGAAGAGAGATAAGAACTAGGGAACAGAGTCATCGGATTTATTATTCCTAGTTACCACAAATTTTAACCGTATGACAGTTGCGTGCAAATTTGTTTTAGAAATTATCCCAATTATGGCAAATCAGCATACATTTGGATGAGAGTGCACTGTTTTTAAAACTGCAGAGAACAGCAGATAAATTACATTAAACTAAACTAGGAAAAGATATTTTAAGTAATTAATTACAAAGAGTGAATTATAATAAATTTCTCTAGAAATTCTTGGTCTTTCTTTTCCTACATGTTCACTTACATTGTCAGAAGATCCTGTGCACTTAGCATGCTAGCTGCTACTCTGCATTCGGGTTGAGAGTGGGCAATGGTTCCTCAGATGTGAGTATGCGCCTGCTTCACATTAATTAAGATTCCCTGAGTTTAAAAGTTAGGAGTTGAGAATTTAAAGTTGTTTCATGCTTCCTACTGTAGCATGTGATCATCTCATATTATTACAAGGGATCATTACAGCATTCAAATTGTACTACTGACTTTTTATTCTTTCAAAATTTCTTAGGGGCAGAGAAATAAAGATGTCAGTTATTTCACTTTATAAATAAGATTATGGTGAGATTAAATAATTTATGCTCCAACCATGGTTTGACAGAAAATATAATGGCAAAAATATCTCTCTGCTTCTTAGACACAATTCTAATAAACATGGTTTACGTGTGAAATTTCTAGTAGCCCTTATTTTTTAAACTTATATGATCATATAATAAATTATTACTATACTATAAAGTATTTATGATTTCCTTTGAGTGTCTGAAAAAAAGGACAAACAAGTGGCTTCGGAATTAAATGATACTTACAGTAGTAGTTTAGGCTCTGGTTTCCACATTGTAAAATGCAGTAAAAAACAACAAAAAAATACATTTAACGAAGTAATTTGTTGCTTTTCACTAAGCAACAGAATGATTTAACATCCCTTTACTCAAAATGTTGTGGTAGTCTGAAATTCTGAAGAAATAACTAGGGAATATTGTTACAGAAACTCTTCATTGAAGAACTAAACACAAAATAAGATTTCAAACAGATTATATAATGATTAACTAGAAGATAGGATTTAAGGAGCCAAGGCCATTGGTTTCTTATATAGAACTCTCATGTATTTTCACCCAGTAAGTTACTGGGGACAAAATGACCTAGAATATAGCGGTATTATACTACACAGAACAATTAATAAGGTTGATCAATTACTCAAAAACCTCTAGTAAATATGACCCTAGAATTGCTCCCACCAAAAAAAGTAAAACAAAAAGAGATGGATTTTATTTTATTTTGTTAAGAGATAGATTTCAAACAATGGAATTCAAATGAATACAGATGTTCCTTAACTTAGGTTGAGTTTTAGATTGAGTTTATACCCTAACGAACCCATCGTAAACTGAAAATGTCATATCTCCCTGAACACTGCAGCTCGGTAGCATGGTATACGGTATTTACTCTCCTGAATGCGTCGCTGGATGGAAGAAGGCGCAGAGTGACACTGCTCAGAATCATCAGGGACTTCCTACTGCACTCAGCAGCCCCAGAAATGATGAAAATTCAGGACATGTTTTGTACTTAATGCAGGTTATTTTTGCTCTACTATAAAGTTAAAAAAAAATCTCTAGTTGAGCCATCTTAAGTCAGGAACCATCTATACACCTATATCTCCATGTATACATCACGTTTGATAGTGTATTTTATTCTACAGTAACCCCACAGTTGGTGTGAAAAGCAAAAAACAAAACACAAGAAAAAACAAAATAAGAAGCGATTACAGTGAAGCATTTAAAAATAAGGGTTTTCTTAGTGAAGTAGCCCTTGTTCTACCCCCTGCTTTAACCACTTTCTATTTCTGTAAATTGGGTCAAGTTGTGGGAACGAACTCAGTGCCTGCCCAAAATGGTCCCTGAGAGAGATGAAAGAGAGGGAGGATGAGCAGATATTACACGTCAGCTCTTGGGGTGGTTTTTATACCTCCCCTCTTGGTCTGTCACTGTGAACGATAATGATACAGTGAAAAATTAAGGTTAACTAAGTGCAGGATTTAATGTATTTTCCTCTATAAACTACTCTTCATAACAGCCCTTTAATAGTAGAACAATATTTCTCTAATAATGACTCAATGACTTGGAAAAATCAGTCCATCATCTAGTGGAAATTTGCCACAATTTTTAACTTAATATTTCTCTTTAACTTCATTGTTTTAAAATTCTTTCATTTTGCCTTTCTGGTAATTTATTCCCATGGGGACTGTACAATTACTGTACATTATTCACTCTATTTAGCAGTACATAATAATTTTGTTCATATCACTTTATTATGCTTAAAAATGGCATTCTGTACTGTCATGATACCTCTTCTAACTCTTCCTTCTGCCAAAGATAACAGAAGAACAAGATAATAGCAAGTAACTCCTAATGGATTACATGTCAACTGACAGGGATTATAAGGATTGATACTGCTCTAGGGTTAACTGAGTCTGTATTTTCCTAAGAATGAAACATACACCCAAAATGTGTCTCTGATAGCATAATCAGCCTAATCTTGCAAAAATATCTGCCTCATTTAAAATGAACATTCAACTCAGTCAGCAACATCTTCTATTGTTCTTGTCAAGTTTGAAATTTTTAAATAATGTCAAGGTGACCTTGTTATTATCTCATGCTTTTTGAATACATTCACTTATGCTACTTGGTGCAATTCTGATCTCCGATTATGACAGGAAGTCATCAAGATAAGAACAAATATGAACACGGACTTCAACAATTAAGATAAACATGTTCTATAGTAATTATTTTGACCTGCAGTAGCTGAGTACTTTTGCCTCAGCTATCAATTTCATGAAGTTGCAGTTTCAGGTTAGGGCACTGTGGGGGAAATGATGATAGACATAATACTAATTCATAATAAATAACCAGGAAATCATAGATATGGAAGTATTTATGATGAAGTTTTCTTTATGAGAAAGTTCTTATAATAAATGCTTTAAAAACTATCATTTAGAGTACTAAATTACGCATTGTAAACACATTAAATAAATGATTTAACGTATTCTTTGAAAAATTTCAGGGCCGGTGAGATGGCTCAGCGGCTTAAGCGCCTGCCCGGCAAGCGCGAGGGCCCGAGTTCGACTCCCGGATCCCACATACGAAAAAGGGGCCAGTGATATCGCTCAGCGGCACGGGCGCCTGTTGGCGCGCGAGGTCCTGAGGTCGACCCCCCGGTACCCACAAAAAAAAAAAAAAAAAAAGAAAAATTTCACCAAGATTTCTGACTTTACTGATCTTCAATGCATGAGACAACACGAAGTAAGTCATAAAAAGGTTGGTTTTAACCGAAGAATTCTTTGCTTGAGGCGGAAAAAAAATGTTCTGTTTCACCTCTCCATTCATCATTTATGGATCTTAGACTATAGCATTTTAATATCAGGTCTTTTAGCATTTGATTTAATAGCCAGTGACTCCCATATTCCTGTTCATTGTTGGAAGTAAGCGTGACTCAGAGCTGGGCTGGAACCCTGCCTCTTCTCACGGGAAACACCCCCAGGCACACTCCTGTTTCATTACTGCTCTAGGAATTGGTCCAGATAATATAGCAAGTTAATTCTTCATCTCTTTTCATTAATATATGTCCTTAACAGTGGATTGAAGTAAAATCAAGTTACTAGGTTGAGAATATCCAACCAAATACTGATTACTTAAAGACATTTTGAATCAGTCATGGTTCTTGGCTGAAAGAGAAACTAAGTGGATTTCTTGTCTTTCTTTTGTCTCTTAGTTGGCGATGCACATTCTCAGGTCCAGACTGAGAGAAAACTTATGAGGAAAGCAGCAGATCTGGTCACAGCCTCAACCAGCAATACAGCTAGAAATGGACTCTGCTCAAGAAGCAGGAAGACGACGACTTCCCTTTTAGCTCTTGCCCTCAATGTTTCTGTCCAGCCTGCAGTTTCCACTCTCCAGGGATTCTTAAAGGATTGGAAATTACGATCAATGAAACCACAAGAGTATGCCCAAGCTAACGATGCAGGTGCTGATTTGCTTCCTTTACCAAGAGACAAATTCTTCTGGATCTATTTTGCTGAAATATTTGTGTTGAAACATTTTAAGCCTATTCTAAGTACTTTCTTTACATATCTAAGACAAGGACTTCCATTGAATTAGGCCCCATGTTCCTAGCTCACCCAAGCTTTTCGATGACAATGCAAGATTCCTGATATCTAGAAAAATCTTTGAGAGTCTGGGAAGTGAAATGTAACTATCTAACTCCACCAGTGGCACAGATTTATTATGCCACAATGTTTCAGGTTGAAGCCTCTCCAAGACTCACTTAACTGTGCCCATTCCTTCAGTGTCCAAATTTGTAATATTTTTTCCTTATATTTAACTGTCTTAGAAATGCTCAAGCTGCATTTCTTATGTAAAATATTTTCCTGAGCTTCCTTCTGGCCTACTTTATTTCTTGGCTTCACTTCACATATTCTCATTTCTGAACTTGTTATTCTCTGTGGACAAGGTTTTTGACAGCTGCCTTCTCATCAATAATCAAAATGTTATACATCCCGGAATTGCTCACAACCTGCACACACTCCTTGCTGTTGCAGCAGGAATTCCATGGGTGGACCGAGGACATGATGTGACCATTGTTTTATTTATTTTTCTTTTCAAGTAACTATAAATTTCATTTTCCTAATAACACAATGGAACATTTTAATATTCCGTCTCTCCTTGTTCTCTCTTTAAAATATTCTGTGTCATTTCATTTATTGTTAAATATGTAAATGTCAAGAGAGAACCTATACAGTCACAGCTGTAAGTCATTAGCTTTTTATATGCTAAAAGAGCCTTAAGTAGATCTCTCCTGCCCAGAAATATTTGAATAAATTCTATATTATGCATTCCTTGTCTATTCAATTCACAAAAATATGTTTGTGATGTTCCTGTTAATGGACTTTTTATTTATTCAGGAACTTGTTTCCTTATTTACTCTTAGAAAGATAAGTCAGAGGAAAGGAGGCCATTGGAAACATAGCGGGAAATCTTTATCATATATCTATGTATATATACGAAATGTGGAATATAGCATCTAATTTTGAAAAAAAGGCTTTAAAGGGTATTAAACATCTGGCATGCCACTGCAGGATTCTCCTGGTTATTGAGCTATTCTAATAAAAGCTCATCTTTCATATAGAAAGACTCAGAAGATGCTCATTTGGGCCTTATGATTAACCTTTGCTAATTCTTTGGCTGTAAGGATTTAAAAGACAAAGTCTGAGGCTTTTCATCGTGTATTTGAACTGATGCCTTTCACAGCTTTCCAGAAACAATATTGAATTGGCAGTGAGAAATCATTAATGATGAATTTAGAAAACTGTAAGCATCTGATATTAGCTGCTTAAAAACAATGGCACTCAGTGATAAATATCTAGGTGTAAGGCCTTTTTGGCTTCTTAAAGTTCAGAAGATGGCGAAGGAAGCTGGAGGAGCAGGGCTTGGAGGGACCGCTTTCTGAGTGTTTTCAGGAAAGACGGGCACGCTGCCCCTCTTAAGAGTCAAACTGCCAGGAGGAACAGTTGGGTCTGAAGGGTACAATCAGGGTAAGCAGAGGAAAGTCTATTTAGATTTTATTTCTGTTATTTCACTGCTTTCTTTCACAGTCCTTTCCTTTCATTTTCTTTTCCAGGTGCCCCAATGATCCCATTCCCATTCCCATTCCCAGTAGTAAAGCGCTTGTGGAAGTCGATGAGTGGTGAAGTAATCGAACTTGGAGTAAGGCTGCTGGGTAACAGCATGGCCCAGGGGCGGCCTTGGTGGGGTTCTCCTTCCCCTGTCCTGACACCAGCACCTGGCCTTTCCTCGTCTTTGCAGCTGCTGCAAAGGCCCCGCCTCCCTGCTCTCACCTGATTTAGCTCCTGGCTTAAGTCTGGTTCTGTATGGGCCGGTGAGATGGCTCAGCGGCTTAAACACCTGCCCGGTAAGCGCAAGGGCCCGGGTTCGACTCCCGGAACCCACATACGAAAAAGGGGCTGGTGATATCGCTCAACGACACGGGCGCCTGCTGGCCCGGGAGGTCCTGAGGTCGACCCCCCGGTACCCACAAAAAAAAAAGAAAAGTCTGGCTCTGTAGATCTCCTAAGTGACCTTTTCCTAGTAGGAACAGCCTAATCTAAGGTTGCAGCCTCTTAACTGATCATGTGTAGTTAGCTGATCTGAAAGACCAAAAGTGCATGTATCTCAAACATATGAGATCTGCTCGTCACTGGGCAATGTATTTCTGCAGAAAATCAAACGAAGATCCTGCTCTCCCGAAGCTTACACGCTGGTGGATATAAAAGTTGCTTTTCGTCTGCGCGATGCCCATCACCAGCTACGCTCAGGGCGGGAAGCCCTGACTTTTTGAAGTTCACTGTTCAGCCAAAGAACGCTGATTCCCTCAAGGACCACATAACGTAGCCTCAATTCTCTGCGGACAAAATCTGAAGAAAAAAAATATATGTACAATAATTGGAGAGGAGGCGGGGGTCACTCCAGGTGGCCTCTACTAGCGTCAATTCGGCGGCGCAGTCAGGGGACCTAGCTGGAGCCCGAAAACTTCAAACTCGGAGATCTCACCTCCGCCGCCTCCCACCCCCAGAAGAGCGGAGGCTGCTGCTAGTCCGTGCTCCCGGGCAGCCCGCGGGGGAGGCAGACTTGGCCCGGGAGAGGAGAAAGCAGACCCCCCTTCGGCTTCCCTTCCTCCCCACCCCTAACATGGGCTTCGCCCTGGAGCGCTTTGCGGAAGCGGTGGACCTGGCTTTCACTTGCAGGCTGTGCGGCCAGGTGCTGGAGGAGCCCCTGTGCGCGCCTTGCGGCCACGTCTTCTGCGCCAGCTGCCTGCTGCCCTGGGCGGCGCAGAGGCGCTGGTGCCCCCTCCAGTGCCAGCCTCTGGCGCCGGGCGAGCTGCACCCCGTGCTGCCGCTGCGCAGCCTCATCCAGAAGCTACGCGTCCAGTGCGACTACCACGCGCGCGGCTGCGGCCACACCGTGCGGCTGCGGGAGCTGGCGGCGCACGTGGAGCACTGCGCCTTCCGCCCCGCCAGCCGCGGTCGCCGCCGCCGGGGCCGCGCCTCGCTCCGGGGCCGCTGCGCGGGCGGTGGGGACGGCGCGGCTGCGCGGGGACCCAGGGCGCCGCGCCTCGCCTGGGGGCGGCGCGAGAAGGTGCTGGTAGCGCAGCTCTGGGCGCTGCGGGGCGAGGTGCAGCTCACGGCCCGCAGGTACCAGGAGAAGTTGACCCAGTATATGGCTCACATCCGCAACCTCGCCAGGGACCCGGGCGGCGGCCACCGCAGGGTAAGCGCGGACAGAGGGTGAGGGGACGATCGGGTGGGGTGGGGAGAGGGAAGCGTCTTCCTGGCACTTTGGGGAGGTGGCCTCCTTCTTTACTGCCCCATCCTCCGCTGTCACTGTCACCCAAGTGTGCTTCTACCGCCCTGACAAGGGGCGTCCCTTTTCCAGTTATATGAGGATTGGGAAGAGTTAAACAGATATGATTCGGACTTCCCCCTCCCCCCGAAGTAGGAATTGGGAAAACTCATTTTCCCACCCGGATTCTTGTTCCCCATCCTTCCCTCTCCGGCTGCACCGTCCGTGCCCGTGTTTCGTACCCTTGGCCTGCACCTGCAGCAAACCCGAGGAGAGGCATGGGCTGGGAATGACTTACTCTCTGCCGAACCCCCCTATCCATCCACCACCCTGTACTCGGCTCAGGACCTTGAGAGAGACTGGAGGGACCAGGACAGGCTCAGGGTTGGGAGGTGGTATTTCTTAGACCTGCCGGGTTCCTCAGCCTGACCTTCCCTGGGTGGCCCTTCCTTGCCTCCGGATTCGGGTGACTGGTGGTGGTGAGTGTGTGGGTGTCAGGACTCGGAAGCCTGGAGCCGGGACAGAGAACGGCCACATCCATCAGCGGTGGGACTGCTCCCAAGAGCCCCAGGCAGTTGCTGTTTCCCTTCTTTGTGGAAGCTGCTGGTCCTGACCTGTGCTCTTGGGCGCCTGCTTCGCACGGAATAAACAAGCTTCTTTGCGGCGCCCTATGCAGCGAGCGTGTTTATAGAGCTGCTACTTCTCCTCCGGAGGACTCCGGGCAGTGTTTGACACTGTTGGTCGCTGCCATGGTGAGCAGGGATTTAGCAGAACTTGCATGCCATTCAAGGAGCTGTTTTCATTCTTCAGCTTTCCCTGGGAGGAGCAACCCCAAACCCTTCCCGTTTGGGACTGAATGCTTAGTGCTGCCTGCAACTCTGGCGTCATGTTTAGATGCCCCAGTGGCTCAAAAAAACAAAAACTCCTGCCTGGCAAGCGCAAGGTCCTGAGTTCGATTCCCGGTACCAACAAACAAACAAAAAGTGAGAGGGGCTGAACTATTTCTACCCTGGCAAAGGGAAGCGCACAGTGCGCTAACAGAGGAGAGGCCAGGGCTCTTTCTCTGGCCTATTTATATGCAAGTAATTTTACAAATGGGAGGACCTGGAGAAAAGCCCAAAAGCACGTCCTGCGGGACCAGTTCAGGCTTCAAAGTCTTAGGGAAGCAATGGCTGATGGAAAGGAGCAACAGCTAGGATTATAGGATGGAGAGGGCTACGCAGCCAGTTAAGCTCTGGTTCTGAGAAGTGAGGAGCCGCGCATGATGAGCAGATTTATGACCGCAGAGCTGCTTGGCGCTCCTCGGAAATGTTCTCTCGCCACCAGTGGGGGCCGCTGTGCTCACTGCGTGGGAGCTGCTCCGTGGAGAGGGTGGTGGCGATGGTAGTGGTGATTCTTACAGAATTGTATCTTTCGGAAGTAACTTCCAAATGTCTGCTTCCCTAAGATAAGTTACTAATGACAGTGACATGACCAAAACTTATCCAGCGCTGTGTTATCTTATATTTAAATTGGTATTTAGTAATAAACAGTTTGTAAATATAATGTCTATTTGCTTAACTATTATTGGAAAGAAATACAGTACCTTTACTACATACTACATTACCTAGCAAGAATACTCTTTCTTTTTTATTCTTCAAGACACGTGTAAAACCAAATGGGGATGTTATTTGAAACTAGGGTCACTTCGTGGAGCCTAACAGGTCCTGCATTACAGCAGAAATACAACCACCAGTGTCAAAAGAAATTCGTGACCAGTTCAGTATTTTTTTGAATTCCCTAAGACTGGCAGAAGTGAAAATATTACACAAAACATTTCTAAGATCCACGGACAATTAATTTTACTTTTCTGGAACAGAAGGTAAAAATAAAGATTCTTGCAAGGTTAAACAGAAAACCAGTGTGTTTTAAATTAGATGTCAAAATTAGATGCTGCAGGTGTAAACTCCAAAAGTATTTTATCATTTTTGAAAATAGTATTTTTTTCCCTTTGACAAGTTGTTCTCTTTAAATACATACTTTCAGAGTATGTTCAGGAAGAAACTAATGTTCTACCAAAATCAACCATCCTTAATTTTAAGCTTTTTTCCTTTTCAAATACTTTATAATAATGTCAAGTAACTTCTTTATGTAAAAAAAAATCATGGTATTTATTTTCTTTTATAGCCTTTAAAATATTATATTCACTTTAGCACTTTTCTTCCAGGGTGGAGAACAGAAGCCATTCACTATTGTGTTAGAAAGAGAAAATGACACCTTGGGATTCAATATTATAGGAGGTCGACCAAATCAGGTAACCCTTTTGTTACTGTGTTCACTCTCTGGTTATAAAAATAATAGAAGGCTAACCTTTCATTTGCAGATTTTTAGTCAGAAAAACAGGTGGGTCAGGATTTTAAATTACACTTATGATCAAATACCAAATTCCTTAATATAAATTTTCCAGTACCTACTTAGAGTCCCTTTTTGAGGGAAATAAAAACAGCTCTCTGAACTACATTCTAAACAAAAACAACAACAACAAAAAAGAACAAGACTGTAGATTTTTATCTGCATTTTATCACACCATTGGCAAATTTCTTAAACCCATTTCAGTAATATATATAGGCAATTTCTATTTGGTAATATTAGACAATTACCTTGCCTGCTCGCACTTCCTGTTGATTAAGTCAGATTGTTCAATTTTTAGACATTAACACAGATTGGGAAGTTAATAATGTATGTTGAATGAGTAGTTGAAATAAGGCATGATTGTTTTCATAATTATATAGGAAAATCCATGTTAGGGAAAATTGATTTGAAATATTTTTGATTTCCCAAACTAACTCCTTTATAACTGAATGAATAATGACCCCTGTATTTTTGCCAATTATTTTGAAAATGCATATTATTAATTTATATCATATACTGTAATTGCAAAGTTCTTTCATATCCTTCAAATTCTACATCTACTTAAGTTTCACCACTAGTGGAAAAAAGTGAAGTTTTTAAGAAGTAATGCTTTCCAATTTACCCAGTACACTGCCATGGAGTCTTTGCACCTTGTATTCACGTGTTGTCCAAGGAAACAGCGTTGCTGGCCATATGCTATGCTTAGGTCAGGATCCCGGTGACCTAGTTCCTCCTCGTGTGTGGTATGCAGCCAGGAAACTGAGCAACTAACAACTGCTGTGCTTCTGTTTCCAAGAGTCCCCACTTATTATGTGAAGATAGAAGTCTTTTCATCAAATTATTTTTATTCTGTTTTCCCCAAAGGATATTTTTATAAACACCAGTTAGATATTTGACATTGAGATGACATGGGAGATTTTTAAGAGCCTCTTAAAACTCATGTGAAAACTGGCTAAGTAAGAAGAATTAATTTTATTTAACCCGCCATAAAGTAGAATGACACAGTAATGAAATATATTATTATAGGATAACTGTTTTTCCTAAATACATTTTATAATATAGTTGGTTCATTGGATTGGCTGAAGTGTCCTATTTGTACCATGAGGGCCATGTTTGAGGTTTAACTAGTCATTAGACACACTGTACTTGGAAATGAGTAAAGATTAGCTTTGAATGGGTTTCCTTGCAGTTTTAAGTTGATCTTTTGGGATTTCACGATTGAGCACGGTCCCAGTCTCCTCTGAGAATAGACCTGGTCAGTGCTGTTTCTATGTTTGTCACATTAATTGTGAAGATGAATTCTATTTTCAAAATTATAACCACACTAAGACCTATTATTTAATAGAGGCTGAATATTCTGTCTTCTATATGTTTATCACTCTCTACTTATACCTCACTGTGGAAATGAGACGTTTTAGAAATAACAGGAGCCGGTTGCTCTCACCTGTGCAGGCCCTGTCCCTTGCTGTGTGTAATCGAAATGGGAAGCAAACAGAGAATCTTGTCGGAGATGCTGGCCGTGTTCGTTGAAGCTGCCATCTTGATTAATGACTCGTTCATGTTAAGTTAAAAGTCTGTGCCAGATTCCCAGCTGAGTGTTGCTTGTTTAAGGACAATTGGGAATGTTACATTTAGAAAATTGTCCTTTGGTAAAAAGTTTGCTTATGTATTTCTTTCTGCTAATAAATATTACATTTCTTGTAGAATAATCCAGAAGAATCATCAACTGAAGGGATTTATGTTTCAAAAATTTTAGAAAATGGACCTGCTGACAAAGTTGATGGACTGGAGATTCATGATAAAATCATCGTGGTAAGATAGTAACAAAACATATGCATGAACTATTGAAGAAATACTGGATTTTTTAAATTTAGATATTTTAAATTTCCAAACCTTAAGTTGCTTTATCTTGAAGTTCTTATTAGAATATATATTTAATATATATTATTCCTTTCAAGATATAATGATCTACGATGATTTTTTATCAATAATTAGATATTGAGATAAAAGAATAAAATACTTAACATTTTCTTATATATTAGTGAATATCTCATTTAATAAATTGTCTCTTCCATGAACTATAAAGATATTTGTGTAAATATTAAGGAATTTTATAACATTTCATAAAGGATGAGAAATCTCAAGAATTTCTTGACAAGGAAGTATCAATTTTTAAAACTTGGATATGTTATATATAGAGTTTGTAATTGTATAATTATATTTATCTTCTTTTACCTTAATATGGTTACTTCATGTCTTTTTCCCCCTAGTATATGAAAGAAAAGGGAAGCAGCTTTGTTGCCTTTTTATTGTGAAAAGTTGGCAGGAATTCTTTATTTGCTCTAGTGTATGCTGTAGCTGTATTGTATTTGGAAGTGACAAAGTAAACACTGTTATGCTAGTTAGACTGGGTGATAATGGAATTTGCATTGCTGCCATGGGCCATCTGCCATCTCTCTCCTTTTGACATGTTATTAACTACGTGAGATAGTATGATTTGGTGTTACCAAAAATGATTAGAATACTTTTGTCAATAGACTTATTTCTAATGTATTAGTAAATGTATAATGGAAAATAGAAAGTTTTACTTGACTAAATTTTTAAAATTCTATTTATTTGGATGATATCACTAGGATTATCTTTTCAAAATCTGTATATATTATCTGGGTAGAGGCTGTTTTTCTTTATAAACTTTGCGTACAGGTTTAGATTTTTACTCATCATTTGTGCACTAAACACAATGGTTTTAGTGTTTAGTGCACAAGATGAATTTTAAAAACAATGACTCAGGATAAGAGTGAGGAATATAGAAGAGCCAATAATTTTCTATCTGTCTTTAAAAATGGAACACACAAGTGTTTAGAGATTAGCTAACTAGACAATTTGGGAAGAGAAAGGAGTTGCCTTTGGATGAAAATTGTGCGTGTGTGCGCACTTAATCTAAAGAGGATTCTTGTATCAAGATTTGCTGCTTCCAGTTGTGTAGTCAAGAAAGTACAGGCCTACTTTCACTGTTTCTATCCAGTTCATCTTGACAGTTTGCCTAGTGGAAATATTTATATGCTGAAGTTTCTAAAGTTAGAATTTTTCTATTTCTACTCGTGTTTGTGCAGTATGATTTAAAGGGCAACCCAATTTAAACAAAAGTTGCTCTTATTCTCTATCTTATCTCTAAAGTAGTTTGGCTTTTCCAGTAAAATGGAAAATGAATTTCTGCATTTGATACTATTCAAAAGCTCGTGGAACTGAATGCATATATTCAATTATGTGTGTATATAATACAGTATGTATATTCAATTATATATATATAGGACAGAAACAAGAACTGGGAGTTAAAAATTTTTTATTTTTAAGTTTTATTAAATCTTAATTTTATTTACCTAAAATAATTTCTATTGTAGCTAGGTAACAATGTTATGTATGCTTCATTAATGTTGCATTAAGAAAGGATTTCTCTTTTACATTGTGATGAAACACTTTTGTTAACAACTCCTTGGTTTTGGGCTGGGGATGTATAGTTCAGGGATAGAACACTTGTTTAATACAAATGAGGTCCTGGATTTGATACTCAGAACCAAAAAAACAACAAAACATACACAAAATGTCATTGGTTTTGTTATGGCAAAGAGATACTTTTATAAAACCTATGGTTGATAAACCAAGTGCCTCTAGACAGACATCACTGCAACACTTTTGCTAATGTATGTTAGACTAACCTTATTCAAACTCTGTAAGTTAAAGATCAACAAACTCAATCATGGAAATGCAAATGATGTTTATAACTAGCTGCAGTATTATTAAGGTTCACCTTGATTTGCATTTATTAGCAATTAATGACAACAGTTTGAAACTTGTCTCAATGATAAACATTTTTCAGTGTATCTTTTATATTTTTCTTATAGTTGAGGAATGCATCAATGTGACTACATTTACAGTTAGGAGTGAATAAAATTTTCTGCGTATTTCTGGAATACTGTCTTTTTAATTAGCATGAAATGGGCCGGGGATATAGTTCAGTGGCACAGTGCCTGCCTGGCAAGCTCAAGGTTTTGAGTTCGAATCCTGGTACCAAAAAATAATAATAATAATTAGCATAAAATATTTTAGAAGGAATATTACTAGAAATACATCATACTTAGTTGCTTAGTGATGCTATCAGCTTTTGGACTGAATAAAGGTTTTTGTGACTTCAACATCAATTCAAGCAAGTAATGTGCTTATCTTATTCATGTATGTGTGTTGTAGAAGATCCCTGTGTACCAGTAAAAGTTAGAAATATTTGATGCTTTTCAGTTATTTTAGTTTGTCTATCATTATGATACCAATCAAATTAAGCAGTTTATAGCTAATGATTAATTGATAAATGCATCTATTACAGATATACACAGATAGGAAAACAGATTTTTAAATGAAGACAATATTTTCTGTCTTATTCTCAATGATTTTTTAATTAAACAAATTTAATTGATGGCTTTTTGAATTTTAAATGGCTGTGCACAAATAAATTTGCTAGCAGTATAAAGAGTACAGATAATTCAAATATTATGTAACTATCCATGTGATTTAACTGATACAGTCTGATACATTACTGAACTCCTTGAAAAAAGACACTGTAAGACTTTATCGTTTAGTTAACCATGAAGATAAAGTCAAAAATATTGTCTAGCCAATTGCTTAAAGCACATGTGTGACTGGTTTACAAACTGTTCTTTAAAAATAGCAATGTTCTAAGCCATTTGTCTAAATAAGAAAGTAGACGTGTTAAAGATTTGGTTCTATTGATGGTTAAGGAGATTTTACTAATTCTTTTTTTTTTTTTTTCTTTTTCGTGGGTACCGGGGGTCGGCCTCAGGACTTGCATGCTAGCAGGCACCTGTGCCACTGAGTGATATCACCGGCCCCTTTTTCATATGTGGGTCCCGGGAGTCGAACTCGGGCCCTCGCGCTTGCCAGGCAGGCGCTTACGCCGCTGAGCCATCTCACCGGCCCCCGATTTTACTAATTCTAATAAAAAGAATTTTTAGAAAGTCACAGGGTGAAGTCCATGTCATATTTTTCGTATTATTCAAGGCAACTTGATACTTGGAATCAGTCTCCAGAAGCAGCCATGTTGACCAATTCTAGCTCTTTCCACACCCTGCATTTGTCGAAAAATTTATTTGTATAGATTATGAACAAAATCCATTGTGATATTTGAGTTGCAGCATTAAGTATGAAAATATCACTGCAGACTTAAAAGGCCAAAGATAGTGTTGAAAGCATTTTGGAGCATCACAGAAACCAGGAGTTCACCAGAGTACACATATAAATAAAAGCATCTTTTGTTTGCTGTTTTTCACCCTTCAAGACTTACAGCAGCCATAGGAGGCCCTTGATCCTATCAAAGACTTGGGCACAATTCTGGAAAAGGGTAGCATCATTTCCACAGTTATCAAGGCCTTCAGGTACCTGCAGATTATGTCGGAGGGCACTGAGAATCAAAGTCCGCTGCTGCTCTCAGTCCAATGTTCCTCTTTATTACTAAGCTGCCATGAGCAGGCCACATACCCATGCGTGTGGAAAAGGGTGGAAAACGGTGCCTGATCACTTGCGCCTCTTTGTTCACTTTCTTCTCCCTACCCTGCCCTCAGCTCCCATCCGATGTTGTGTTACAGGACTGTGCTAGGACACGGTGGTCACCGCCTTTCTGTCAACTCTGGGGGTCAAAGAGTGAGAGTAAAGGTCCATGGAGTCAGTGAGATGAACAGTTTGGGACAAACAGCAGAGTTGTTATATGGTCCTTCTATTTATTTAGCTTGAAACCTGTGGTGACATGCAGCATGAAAGTCATTCACTTTGGCTTGCCACGGTTCCTATGTTGAACAAGGACACTGTATCGCTTTCCATAAAGTGCCGAGTTTAGTACCTGAAGAAAGAGCTTTGCAAATCAAGACCTCAACTGCCAGACTGCCAACCACCATTTGCTTTAGCTCTAAATAGTATACCTTCTGCATTCACTGCCATCACCCTCTGCATGACTGACGCAAAAATCTTGGGTAGTTCTGTTCATTAGGGTAAAGTTTTGAGTGGTAGTTTACTGCTATTGAGGCCAAAGAATTTAATGCAGATTCAATCTAAACACTTAGCAATGTTGTTGAGTTGGATCTACGAAGTGCTACCTCTGTGTTTGCCTGATGGGAGAGCCACCTTGCAAAGCAGCAGTGCTAATTTGTTCATGCATCAAAAGGATTTGTAAGTTTTGTAGGCATCTGTCAAACTGGGGGACATTTTGGGATTTTTTGGACAAATTTTTGTTTAATTTGAACACATCACTGACTATTTCAATAGAGTAATATCCTCATCCCACATTTTTAGGTGTATTTTAATGATTCGAATCACATGGAATAATTGTCTGAATTAAGACCAAAAGCAATTCTATTAGTGCAAGTTAAAAAAAAAACCCTAACACTGAGATTTGTAATCACAATTCAATGCTACTAAATTGAATATGGCTTTAGCATCATGATACAGTTGTCATGTAATTGTATATTTTAATGAATCTTTAATGAATAAACTACAGCACCGTGGGAAGAGCGTGGGCTCTGACATCAGAGAACTGCTTGGAGTTTCTGTCCTGCCCATTCTAATTTGTGTGACCTTGACCAAGCCAGCTGTGCTTCACTTTCTACACTATTCATAGATTCTGTGCATATGGAGTGCCTCACACAGGGCAGGATTGGGAATTTGGAATTACAAGCCGAATGTATCTCATTTAACCCATGCAAGTAGTTTTGTTCCCCAGAGCACAGAGTAGGGGAGGAGGGTTATTTCCTTCTATTTCTTCTGGGAAAAATCCACATCACCTGCTGTCAACTTTCAGATCGTTGCCATTTCTATAGACACCAGAGTTCGGATAAGAGATCTAGGGGATTTTAGAATGCGGATTTTTACATATCTCTATGAACGCTCAAAGGCAAGAAGAACTTCGAGGGAGTCTTTGTGTAGTTATGATCTAACTCGGTCATTCAGGGGGTACTTACCAGTTGCCTCATCTGTGCCGCTTGCTCTCAGTACCGGAGAACAGCACTGAGATCTCTCCCGGCATTAAGTGCCTCAAGGTAGAGAGCTTTTTCTGCTGTGTGAGGCAAAGCAAGCGTTTCCATGAAGTTGCTCTTTCAAGTATTAAGGCTGTAAAGGGACAGTGTTTTCTTGCCTGATACATTGATACTGTGGGTTTTATTCCAGTTTTTGGTCCTCCTAGAAGTGCTTTAGTTCATTTTTAGAAATCACGACCTGGGGTTCATAGAATAATAGAGTCCATGGGTGTGAGACAGCACTGTATTAAATGCATGTGGGCTTTGAGTTTGACTCTCGGCCTGGAATTCTCAGTTTCTTGCCTATAAATATAAGCGTCATAAGGGGTAGTTGCTTTGGTTTGTGCGTGGTTTGTTCTCCTAGGGTTCATACGTTGGAACTTTAGTCCCCATTGTGGCAGTCAGGACCTTTAAGAATGGTCTAGTTGAAGGTCATTGAGGATAACACCTTTGCAAGGCATTAGAATAGTCTTTGTGATATTCTGGCAAATTCTCTTGAGAGCAAGACCGGCCCCTCCCCGGGCTCTGGCTTCCTGTCCTGCCATGTAATCTCTCCTGCACATGTTCTCTCCATCGGGATGCCGTCCTCACCAGAGCCAAGCTTATTTTGGCACCATGCTAATGAACCTCCAAAACAGTGAGCTGAATAAACCTCTTTATTTTGTGAAGCACCAGCCTCAGCTATTTTGTTTTAGCAATAGAAAATACAATAGTTCTTTAGATTTTCTGTCAAGGTCCTATTGTTTTTGTTACTTAACTGAGTTTCCGTTATTAGTAAATATAGTTTCACATTTCCAAAAGAGAGGCTGGAAAGGTCTCCGCACAGTTCAGTTGCAGTGTAAGTGCTGTTATTCTCATGATGAACTGTAAGACATGAAACTGAGTTTGATTTTCGAGCACCACTTTCTAAGAAAGGAATCCGGGCCACCACATGTGGCTGTGCAGTTTGCTCTCTGCAGTCCCGGATTTGGTGTCCCTGTCAGAGGTCCAGCTGTGATTTTCATATTTCCATCCTCTCCACTCATTCTCTGCTAAAACAAACAACCTCGTCACAACATATTTACGTTATTGTGATTTATTTTAACATGAGATAGATGGTTGATTTGGGGTAAAATTTTGAAGTGGACCATCCCTTACTGGTTTTTGTCCTCTTTGTTCTTTCAATCCTGCTAGCCATCTAGCATCTTTTTTCTCATTATCTTATCTCTTTGCAACACCAGGAAAGAATATCCTTAAATTCCCTTATACCATCCAAACCATAAAAGTATGCCACAGCAGAGTATCTGAATTTTGAAAATAATGCCCTAATGATTCTTTACTTTTTTCTAATTTTTACATCAGTCAGCACAGCAGTTTCATGAGTAAATGTTTCCTGCGCCCAGCCTCTGCCATTTGTAACTCGACTTGCTTACTACTCTCAGGGTTTGTTTCCTTTTCTTTCTTTGCTTAAGGCCCTCTATTAACATGTCATTGTCATTAGGTTTAAAATCTACCTGATCCCATTCAGGTAAGTGCTCTGTCACTGAGCCGTATCCCCAGCCCTGAAAATCTGATTTTTTTTGGTGAAGCAAAAATGGACCTTCAAAACCTTTACATTAAAAAAAAAAAATTCTCCATTAGACTCTCCTATAGTCACACAAAATTCCTCCCCTTTCCTATTTTCAGGTCTCTCTGCTCTTATTTTTCTTTTGTTTCTTCCTAATGTTCTATCCCAGATTCTTCTCCAGACGACAAACTCCTTAACACCTTACACCGGACACCCTAAAACTCTTCACAATCCACCGGGGAGAGTTATTCTCGTATCTCTGTCGTCAGAGATGTTTTTATCTCTCACTTTGATAGCATTTGCTTGTGCAGTGGTTTGTACTGATAGTTTCATGTTCTTTCTCCCTCACAATTGTATAACTGTCTTAAAAGTGGTTTTAATATTTTGCTGAACTTACTGTCTCCAGCACCCTGTGTGCTGTCAGCATTGGGTCTGGTAAACTCCACCCATTCTGCTAATTCTCTCTGAAAGATGGAGTAAATGTTTGGGTGAATCTTGAGTTTTCAAGGTTGTAGGCATTATGGTCCAGATCCAAGGGTCAAAAGACTGTCCCTGAAATCTTGCAAGTAGCCCCCAACACTGGTTTAGCACATCCAGTTCTTTTTTGTTGTGCCTTTATTGCCATATCACTCAGAAGTTGACTTACTGTTTCTCAAGTTTCATGGTGTCTACAATCTATTAACAATGGATTGAAGCATTTGTACCTCTCTACACTGTTTCATCTAGCTTATAAATCAAGAAGGAACCCAAGCCTACATTGCAATCATTCAAATTCTGTTCATGTAAATGCTTGAATTGTACCTGAAGACATGTGTTTCCCTCACCTTGATGCCAGATTTTAGCTTTTGAACTTGAGGAATGCTGGTAAAACTCACCAAATTTACATGCTTGTCTGCAAAGCAGATTTGGACCTAGTATAGAATGGAACAACGCCATGATTAACCACAGAGGAACTGAAAAGATGAAATATATTTTCAATGTGTAAGTGGTCTGGTGAAAAGACAGAGTTAGAAGCTTCCTATAGCACCGGGGATGGCCCCGGAGCTTCTTTGAAGTTCTCGTGACGAGAAACGCTTGGATTAATTAACAGTAGCCCCAGCTGTGGGGCCGGCCATCCAAGAAATATAAGCAACAGCACTCCAAGCTTAAGCTGGAAACTTTTAAAGTAGGTTATCCTTTATAAAGGTTAAACTTTCATAAAATACATGCTGTTGATTTCTACTATATTTCAGTGTTTCTGCAAAGAGACACAAACAGAGACTGTTGCACTCTTTTCTGAAACTCCTTGTTCTTCCCAGTGCCCTGAGAAAATACCACAGACATGAAAAGGGAACTGATTGGGTTTATTTGGTGTGTGATCCTTGTAACCCTATGAATTATTATGGCTACATCAGGTCCAGTTACTTTATGGATAATACTTTCAATCACTTCCTCCTTGTCTCTTAAGCAGGTAGCAGTGTTCTTAGGAAAAAGCGAATCCCTCCTTCCCAAATCAGCAACTCAGATGCATTTCATTGCTACCTTCAAATAAAAAAAGCATTAGTCATTATGTAGCTTCAACTATTTTTAACAATTACATATTACTGTCAAAGGTATAGGAATACACATTCAACTTATGTGGGGTACTGACTCTACTCACTTTTTAGATAGAAAATAACTATTTTTTATAATAAAGATTAGGATACAATGTATCACTGAAATAGATGAAAATACATCTAAAGCTATATTTAAAAATTTAAGGCATTTTATATAAAATTAGGTCATTCAATATTTTATTCACATCATTTATCACATTAAAATAAAATTTATTTTATCATATTTCAGAAAAGAAAATACTAGCAAAAATGTCTTCATTGTATAAAAGATAGTTTTTGTTGTGAAGTTTGCTGCAAACACAATTCACCAAGGAAATATTTTTATTTAAATGACAGTAGCTTTTGTTGCTGGAAGTGGAAAGATCTGTTCCTGATTGTACATACCTCAAAAAGCTGATAATTAAGAGAAGATAGCTGTATATGAAACAAGCAAACAATAAGCTATTAATTAATTAGATAACACATGATGAATAATTGGCATAGAGGAACTATCCAAAAGCCTTCCCAAGTCTTAGGGTGGCCAGAAGCTGTAAGAATAAAATGGTACTTGAAAGAGTCTCTACAGAGAAAATAAAATGATGTGAGAGACAGAGTAAGGCCTTTGCATATTTAGGAAGAATATTGCACTGGGTGCCCAGCAAAGAGGCGAGACTTGCATGTCTGGCTGATTAGCATTTTGACTGGTTCATTATGAAAAAAGAAGAGCTAATAGTTATTGATTATTGTAGGTTAAGCACTCTTTAGTTTCATGAGACGCACTCATTTCACCCTCACAGCTCTAGGTCGGTGCTATTCGTACCCGTCGTCATAGCCTGATTTTACAGTTGAGAAAACCGAGGCACAGAGAGATGGAATACTGTAATTTGCCAAGGCCACAGAGTAAGAGCTCCTGGGTGGTGCCCTTGACTGTCACCTGATTCTACCTACTTTTAAGAATTCTGGGGGGCTGGTGAGATGGCTCAGCGGTGTAAGCGCCTGCCTGGCAAGCGTGAGGGCCCGAGTTCGACTCCCGGAACCCATATACGCAGAAAGGGCCGGTGATATCGCTCAGCGGCATGGGTGCCTGCTGTCGCACGAGGTCCTGAGGTCAACCCCTGGTACACACACACACACACACACACAAAAGAATTCTGTCAGGCGAAGCCAGACTTTGAAGAAAGTAGTCTTACATCCTCAGCTAAGCATTGGGTTCTTACGGAGCAGGCAATGAGAAGTCACTGAGCATTTTTGAGTAATAGAATTACACAGATAAAGCAATTATTAAAAGATTAACCCCTTCCCCAGTTGGTTTCACTGGGATATATTTTGCAAATCATTTTAAAAGTAAAGGTGCTTGAGACAGGAAATGATGTGTGAATGCGGAAGTTGTCATCACGTGAGGTAAGAAGGGCCTATAGCAAAACAATAGAAGTTGGCAGAAGGTAGTGACAACCTGGTTACCTTATTTATCATACTTACTGTGAATGCTCACCTTTGTCTTCACCCTCCAATAGTGCACTCATCTTAAACCGAGTATTCAGTCAACTACCATAGAGGTCAGGTACTCTTTCTCTTATCTTCTTCTTTGCAGGTTACTTACTCAGTGTTTAGTATAAATGGCCTTCGGAAATTTATCACATTGTTCAGCTAAGTCAGTATATTAGGAAGTCTTTGATGGTATTGCTTCTAAGACATTCTCTAAAGTTCTTAAGAGAGAGGGAATGAGTGCACAAATTGTTTGATGGGACATCTGTAAACAGCAAGTTCCTAGAGGAGAACGAGGGTGTTGGAGCATAATTTTCTACTGCAGGCTTTTGGGAAAAATCTTCCAATATTGTGTGTGTGTGTGTGTGTGTATGTGTGTTGGAAGTCCTAGGGCAATTTGGAACCTGTTGTTTATTTTTTGAACTTGATTTGATATATTTAGACGTAATATTACTGCTTCAGCTCTTTTCATACAAAATGTTCCCTCACTCAGAGCCCTCTTCTCCCCTCTGCTGAGTACTGCAGTGTCCAAGTGCCTGGGCTGCTTCTCAAAATGTTCATGTGAACGACACTTAAAAACTTCCTTTGAATTGTGGCTTGTTAAAATAATTACTAGAAAAAATGAAATAAATTAGCACCAACTTCAATTTTTTTGATATCTATTTGCCATTGAGTTTACCAGACATAAAATTACTCTATCAAATTTGCAAAGCACTCAAGAAATGCTTATTCTCTGTTTCTTATCTTGTCATGCACCGCAGTGCACGGTTCATGAATTGGCTGTGGTCACTGATCCACACACTGCTCACGGTAGCACTGGTTCTCGCAGAGGCACAATGGTCATTCACAAATAATCTGTTCCGTCCTTCTGCGTGTAACCTTTACATAACTTCTCTGCGCATGGGAAAAAATGCCAGGCTCTTAACCTGCTCATTGAACACCTTTCCCCCTTGGCATTCATCTACAGCTCCGACTTTATTTTTCATTCACTCCCCCCTTGGCTCACTGTACTTAAGCACATTGGTGTTCTTCCAGAATGCACCCGGCTCCTCCCCAGCTTGCGAGATTTGCACTGGAAGTCTCTTTCCTCTACTTTGACCCAGCTAACCCTGTCAGCTCTCAGCTCACATGTCACCATTGCAGACAGGCATTCTTTAGTGGCCCTGTTTAAATTATGTCTCCATGTTATGTTTTTCCACATACATAATTCTCCTAGCAGTATCACAATTTGAAATTATTTGTTTTGAAGTAAAATTTTTACAGTAAAGTCACAAGGCATAAACGTCTAGTGCAGGAACGATGAGAAAGTGACGTTGTCCCTGTAGTCCAAACCCACATCAAGAGACAGATCATAGCAAGCATCCCAAGGAACTGCCCTTCCTCCCTGGTTCAGTCATTACCTTCCTGTAAGTTTTGCCTATTCTGACCTTTGTTTGAAATAAAATTACAGGGCCGGTGAGATGGCTCAACGGCATAAGCACCTGCCTGGCAAGCGCGAAGGCCTGAGTTCAACTCCCAGAACCCACATACAAAAAAAAGGGCCGGTGATATCGCTCAGTGGCACGGGTGCCTGCTGGTGCGTGAGGTCCTGAAGTCGAAACCCAGTACCCACAAAAAAAAAAAGAAAGAAAAAGAAATAAAATTACAAAATAGCTATTCCTTAGGCTCCGGCCTCTTTTCTTTAACATTTTAGTTGTGAAATTCACTCATGTTATTGCACGTAATTATAGCTGGTTCATTTTCATAGCTCTGAAGCATTGCAGTATTTCACTGTGTAGCTACAGCACAACTTGATTATCAGGTGTAAATGGAATTTCCAATCCTGAGCTGTTACAATAACAGTGCTCTAAACATTCTTCTACATGTCTTTCAGTGAACACATGAGTGCATTTAGTGTGTGTGTGTGTACAGAGTCATAGGATATATATATATATATATATATATATATGTTCAGGTGTAGTAACTACTGCCAAACATATTGTTTTAAATGTCTGAAGCAATTTACATTCCTGCCAGCAATGTCTTACAATTCTGTTTTCCCCACATATTTGCAAAGACTTGGTATTGTACCATGTGGTGAAATGGTGTCTACAGATGTGTCTGGTATCTCCTTGATGTCTAATGAAGTGAAAGTTTTTATATGACTGTTGTCCATTTGAGCATCCTCTTTCATGTAGTTGAGGGGTGGTGAACCCAAAACTCATACCTTTTGTTGTAGTTTCAATACTTAGCCTGGCATATAGTAGGCCCTCAACCATTTGATGAATGAACTAGAATTCAAAGGCCACAAGGATAAAGTGAATCTAGCACTGCTCTTAAAACTCTATGCTTTACATAAGTAAGATATGTAATAAATATGTTCTACGTGGATTTTTAAAACTTTCCTAGTTCCTTTAAACATGTATCACGTATGTTTCCTATCTGACCCAGTTTTCTCTAGAGGAAGACAAAGTAATTCTGCCTTTCTTCTAACATTATTGTGTTTTATCTTCTTGGCACGGTGTATATTTAATGTTAATCTTTTTGTAGGGCCAATCTCACACTCTCTATCTCCCTTCATGATTTTTTGTTATGGTGTCACAAAGATTAATATGATCCCAATTACTTTTGGCCTGGATACCCTGTGTTGCAAATTTTTTTCACTTTCCTGAATGTGTGGGTGTTATTTTTCAAAGACATAATTCTTTTCAACAGATAAGCATGATCAAAGAAGAAAAAAAATATTTGCTTTTCTTCTTACCTAAGCTTTTACATTGGGCATATTTCTTTAATAGCACAGAACTTTAAAACACATATCTCTTTGTAGACAATGTAATTTTTCTTTCAATTCAAATTAGAACTCCAGTAATATCAGGTCTTACTGATTCAGAATTAAGTCATTGAAACATACCAAGTTAGGACTAAAATAAGGGTAGGTTAACAGGCAAGCAGAGGATAAGATACAATCTTAGATCTGAAAGAATTGAGTGGCTCAATATTGTTATGTGGTCAATAATTGAAAAATGATTTTAGTATAGAAGTATATCTGTGGGATATGCCTGTGATCTCAACATTCTGGGAAGCTGAGGCAGGAGGATTGCAAGTTTGAGCCCAGCCTGGACAACTTAGAGATTTAGCCAGAGGCTGTCTTAAAATGCAAAAAATAAATAAATAAAAAAGCTGGGACTATAGCTCAGTGCAAAGGCCCTGGGCTCAATCCCCACTACTGAAAAATAAAGTGAACATTGCATTTTATATATGGAATATATTTAATACAATTTTGTCATATTTTACATAAATATTTTGAGTGAAATCATGAGCTATCAAGTAAACCATCTAACTATAATTCATATGTATATGTCTAATAAAGAAGAAACTAATCAAATATATCTCAACAAATAGTATAAATTATGGACTACGTACTATTTATATTTAATTATAATGATGAGGGTGATGATTATTATAGAGGTTAATTATAGATAATGGAAATAGTAAATACCAGATTAATGGGTATAAAGTCTAAAACAGATAGAAGACAGGAAAGTCAGAGTTAAGAATGAACTATCTGTAACCTGTCCTACTAAGTGTTTTGGATCTGAATGGATTGTTGATTGTGTGGTAGACACTGTGAAAAACTGTATATAATAAACACATGGGTGTCATTAAAGGACACCAATGAATAATAACTTACACTTGGATATGGTATCACGATGAACTTCATAACATACAGGGGAAAATATGGTTTGGTTAATTTAAAAACAACTATACACTAATATGTAGTAGAGACCTATGGAGTTGATTGAAATTCAAGTTAATTATATTATTAGCCAAGTTTGTTCACTAACAAAATTATCAAAGAAATACAGTGATCTTTCTCTCTTTTCGGTAGCATTTAGAATTTGTAAAAGTTCTCATTGTTAAAAGGCCCCAAAACATTTAGTAGAGCAAGTTATATATCACTCATTCTTTTTTTTTTTCTTTTTTTTTTAATGTGGGTACCGGGAGTGGATCTCAGGACCTCATGCTTGCCAGCAAGTGCTTGTGCTGCTGAGCGATATCACTGGCCATTTTTTCCTTTATGTGGGTACCAGGAGTCGAACTCAGGACCTTGCACTTGCCAGGCAGGCACTTACACTGCTGAGCCATCTCACAGGCCCTATTATTCATTCTTAACTCTGAATTTCCTGGGTTGTTGGTTTTGTTTTCTTTGTTTTTTGTTTTTTGTTTTGTCTGTTTTGGTCTTTATACCCATTAATCTGGTGTCTATTATTTCCACTGTTTCTGGGTTCAACTGTTAAATCCCAGGACTCATAACATACTAGTAATGTCTAACCTTCTCATTTTGGTGATCTTCAAGTTTTTGATAAAACTGACTGCTTTTAAGAGAAAAATTGAACCCTGTTCTAGGAATACTCAAAGAAGAAATTTTTGGCTTTCAGAGTTAGCGTCCCAAAGTTTAATATTTCTAATATCTTTCCTTTCACCTTTTCACCTTTTCACCAAAGAAACTGTGTTCCCAATCTATATGGTTCACATCACTTTACTTCTAAGGTCTGTCATTAATAAGTGCATCATTTCAAGGATTTAATTTCTAAACTTTGTCAATTATTTGACTTTTAAGACATCACAGGCAAATGTGTTTGTCCTCTTTACCATACTCAGATTAAATCTTTACATGAAATGGTTTTATAATATCAAAAACTAAGGAAAATATATGGATTTTTTTAATTTGGTGAAAGTTTAAGTCTCTCTTCATTTGTAGGACACATGCTATGCAGTTCCTTCTCCTTAAAAAGAACATGATAGTGAGAAGCTTATTATTTATTCCCTAGGGAAAGACCATATTAAAGAAAGTGAAGATTGTTCATTTTTATATATATTTTTTTCTTTTTGTGGATTTTTATTTTTTGAGAAATAGAGAGCACTTGTATTGAATTTTTTCTGGGTTTGCATGTACAACATAATGGATTTTCACCATTTTTTTATGTTTAGGAGTTTGGGAGTGTAGAGATTAAGTTGCATTAGGTTAATAAGGTGCTTAAACATTATGAGTATCTCTAAGCCTATTTGTGCACGTGTGTGTATTTCCTCTCTGCAGAGTTTAAAGTAATGTGTCAACACTTTGTCAGATAATTTTTAAATCTGTATTTTGGAAAGAGCTCCTGGGATACCATAGGAGTGGCTGTTAATGAACCATGAAAAGTAGTGGCTCATTATGGTTGGAAATGAGCTTTTAAAAACACACCATTCTGTTTAGCCTTCTAAGAGGTCATTTGGATACAAATCAAAATATCTGAAAATTTAGCATAATTTTCTCCGAAAATTTTCTATTGAAAATGCTCAAGAAACAGCAAAGGTATTAATTATGTTGGATTATTCTTGATATCTTTTGGAGATAAAGTATTAAATGTACTTTGAATCTTATAGTGTGCATAAGTTGCAATAAAAGTATCATTTATATCTGTTCCTTGTTTTCAGCAATTGATGGACATTTAAAAATATTGTCTTAGTTATTTTACTCTCATTGCTGAGACAAAATATCCAACACCCAAAATTAGGGAAGGAAAGGTTTATTTAGCTCACAGTTTGTGGAGGTTTCAGTCCATAATCAGCTGGCTCCAAGGCAGGGTGGCATGGCACAGGGGCAACCGTTCATGGCGGTGGAAGACAGCAAAAGTAACGACCTAAAAAGGGGGGCAGCAAGCCTCTTTTCCTCCCTTACACTGTAAGCAGGCTACCCCCCTAGGGTGGGTGTAGCACTCACACCATCTCCCTGCCCTCCTCTTGCACAGGCGCAGGATGTTTACAAAGTGAGGACCCCAGTCCCTTGCTGAGCCACTGAAACTTCTAAACTTCTCAAGCTGATACAATGTATCAACCATTACAAATACCAAAGTATAAAATTATTTTGAATTGTTTCATTTGTATACATTTGTTGAGGAATGAGGCCATAATATGAAATATTATTTTAAAATGCTTTTTCTTTTGGAAATTCTAAAACCCACTTATAAATGGGAGCTCAACCTGTAAGCTTTCGCTTTCCATGTTCTTTGTGTAGTTCCTAGTATGAATTGTCAGGTATGAGTTTTGCTGAGGACTTAAAATCCTAGAACTGCTGAAACCGTGTCTAAAATTTCAAATTCTTTTAGAATTTTTATCCAAAAGAAAATAAAGTCTAAAAATATTTTACTCATTTTTATTCTAAAACATTGAAATTTATTTCTGCTAATTATTTATAGCTTTTCTCCCTGTGGCAAGCCATTACTCAAAAATAATCTCTAAAACATTGTCATTTTTACAGATAAATTATGCCTACTCCAAGCCAGGGAATACAAACAAATCATAAATTTAAAAAACCAGAACCCAATATTTCATTCCCTCAACAAATGAATGTAATTGGAGATGTTATGTCACTGTCAGTAGTCCAGCTGCCCGAATTGTCACAGGAGGGTATATTACAAACAGTCACTTTATTAAAAGTATTGTCAGCATCGCTTTTCTCTCCAGGGGAAAAAGTCTCTTTTTTTATTTTATGAAGTTAGACTGTCCCAGGTATTTCACCATAGTAATGCAAAGCTAATATAGAATTTAAACAAGTAATAAATTATAAATTGTAATACATGTATGAAGGGAGAGTTTGAGCTGTTGTTTGAGGAAATAATGGGTGTGGGAAAAGGTGGTTTTTATTTGGGGGATCAAGGGTATCCTCTTTGGAGAATGACATTAATAGCAAAACTTGAAACAGGAATAGATGTTAGCTACCAAGGATAAGCCAAGCTCTGAGGTAGGAAAAGGCTCAGTATACTACAACAATTGAAGGGAGGCAGAGTGGAAAAACAGCTCCTAGTGAGGGCGGAGAACTTGAAAGTGGCGAACTCATACAGGCAGGTTGACTGCTCATCAGGGTTGCTTTGGGAATCCTCATTGGTCTGGAAAAAAATGATGAATTGCACCCTTACTTTCTTTTTTATTTTTTATTCATGTATTTATTTTTTATATGCAAGTACTGGGAGTCATACACCCTTACTTTCTAAGTGCTTCATTTGAAGTTCCATTACGTAGTCTCCCAATTTTATTTAAAATAATTAAATTTATTATCTTGTATTATTGAGACCACAGTTCTGAGATCCTTTCCCTCAAAGAACTTGATAGGACCAGGAAGGTAAGAGGAATTTTAAAGTCCTTAAACAATAACAGCACTTTACAGTGCCAGAATTAAACTTTATGGTAGAACATTTTATAATTACAAAATGCTTTCATGTAAATTCTCTAATTAAATCCTTACAGCACTTGGATATTTAGTTAAATTCAGTGACAGATTAAAAAAATGAAGACTTAGAGTTTTTATGAGGTTTGTTCAAAATCAAGGCTGTTCCTAGAAGGTAAGTCTGAAAGCTTTGTGTTAGACCACTCTGCCTGGCGGGAAAGGGTGACACAGATGATAGCCCCGAAGAGCCCTTGCCCCAGGTGAAAATTGGCAGTTTCTACATCAAGGCATTATGTCAAGAACTGGTAAAAATAATTCTCTAAAATATATATTCTCATCGTGATAGACGATCTGTTGAGGCTCTAAAGACAGTAAACTATCAGCCAGATAAAACTGAAAAGATTTGCTTTACTAGTCTAAGATTGGAAATGAGACTCCAATTTTTGTTTATTATGGACTTCCTACATATCATTGGTGGGCATAACAAAACTGATACTCTAATGGCATTCAGGAGCATCGTCAGGCAGACATCGTTAATGCTTTGTACCCTCGTAAGTGCTCTTTTGCTAATTGTCATAAATTAAGACTTGCATGAGTGTTTCTCAAACATTAGCTTACAGAAACATCACTTGAGGGTCTTATGCCACAGATCCAGAGTTTCTTAAATAAATAGAAAATAATGAAAGTCCGAGTAGTTGATAACTTGGAGATTATTTCAGTAGGTCTGGAGTTAGACTCTGAAATCTGTGTTTTTAAGAAGTACCTAAAGAATTGGCCATGTGTGATACCTTTATTACAATTTTAGAAACTCTTTATTAGAAATCCTTATATAATACTGCCTTAGATTTAGACAGCCCAATAAACAATTTCTGTTTTTCTAAGGGATTCCTTAGCACTAAGAAATCCTTAATACTTAAAGAATTGCATTCCTAATGATGGAAATTTAAGCCAGAGAAAAGATGAGAAGGGGAATATTTTAGTCAGGGAAGTGAGCTCATTTTTTTCTGTATCAGTCTTTTCTTGGCCTCATATGAGGAACTTTGGTCTACATTATCCTAGTGAGCAAATTCAATTATTTTAAATGAAACTTTGACTCTACTGCTAATCAGTAAAATGCATTTCCATGGGCCAACTGTGGATTGAGTACGACAGCTGATTATTAAACACTAGTAAAGATCAATATTCTGGAGAACGTTAAGGTTGGTACCCAATATTTTCCTCAAAGATGCTTGTTGTATTGAAAGCTTGGTTACCGATTGGCTTTTGGAAAGTGATTAGATCATGAGGACCCTACGTTCATGGGTAGATTAATTCACTGATAAGATCATGGGTTGATGGTACTATACACGGAAGAAATAATGAATAAATGTTCTTCATACTGTTACAGAGATTTTTAAAAAGACGAAATAAATACTGTACAAACAAACATGAAAGTGATTATGTAATCAGTTCTATTAATAAAAATAGAAACTGCTGGGGTGGGAGTTGTTTAAAGGCAGTAAAAGATTCACTTTAGGTAATCACAAAGGTTTCCATATGGAGCTAGAAAGATGGATAGGATTTCATAAGCTTATTTCATAAGCAGTTTGGCTTGAATAAAAAGCAGAAGCATTTTTTAAATGTATTCTAGCTGCAAATTTTGAGATTTAAAACCAGAAAAAACTTCAAGTATATATATTTTTAATTTTTTGGATTAATGTTTCCCTTGATTGGAAAGTCTCCATATTCAGAACATGAAATTCTTGTCCCACCTTCCATTGGATTTTTTTATAATGAAGAATAAAATTGAGTAAATTACTCTGAGCTTGTATATTTGATCTGCTATGTTTATAGTTCATCTCAGAGCACAGAACAGCTTTTTTCTTTATGTTAGGAACCATGGAATCATATAGCACTACATGTAAATAAAATCATAGACTAAGTCTGAACTAATATTTTATGATATTAATGCCTTGGTAACATTCATAGTAGATGTTTATTTACATAGAAGAAGCTTCATCCTTAAGAAATACACACT
The DNA here is from genome assembly GCA_028451465.1 of Erethizon dorsatum. Classification (NCBI taxonomy): domain Eukaryota; kingdom Metazoa; phylum Chordata; class Mammalia; order Rodentia; family Erethizontidae; genus Erethizon; species Erethizon dorsatum. Next base: position 60,867,630 of record CM051834.1, on the reverse strand, counting down.
GGGGCCGGTGAGATAGCTCAGCAGCACAAGCGCCTGCCTGGCAAGCATGAGGGCCTGAGTTCGACTCCCGGAACCCACATACAAAAAAAGGGCCAGTGATATCGCTCAGCAGCATGGGCACCTGCTGGCACGTGAGGTCCTGAGGTCGACCCCCGGTACCCACACACAAAAAAAGAAGTACACACTGGTCTTCGGAAGAAATCAACACCCAACCTCATATCCTCCCCAAAACAGACCGATTTCAGCTCTTCTGCTTGTCCTGAATGACGCTTTTATATTTTTCTCTCCTTTACCTGGGCAGAAACTGTAAGTATGAAGCTAGTTTAAGCAGCAGATGAAATAACAGTGTTACCTAAATCTGGGACTGTGCTCGGACTGTCAGTCCTTAAGGAGAGATCAGTGTGCCAAATCAGAACAACTCAAGTAATCATTTTGTCTTTGCTTGAAATCCCAACTCAAGAGGTCAGAAAGCCCCTCACCAGCAGCCTCATGGCCAAGTTCCTGTGTGTCACACGGGTACCTGACCTGAGGATGCTCTGCTGTCACCATCTTGAAATTCCTAATCATTTTTTTTAACAAGGAACCCCTCATTTTGATACTGTGCTGGGCCCTGCAAATTTCATAGCTGGCCCTGCTCTGAGGCATTTATCCCTTCCTGCAGACATCTCAAAACAGGGTGAAAGTATCCAAGTGCTGTCATTTTTTAACAAGAGAAGAAAATTAGATCTTTGAAGATCCAATCAGCTGGAAATGCCAAATTTTCCCTAGTTCATTCTCCTTCAAAAAAAAAGATTTATATTTGAAATGGTGAACAAAGATTCAGGTAAGTTCTATTACTTTTCTATTGGTTCAGCAAGTACTTTCGACAGCCTGAATGAAATCTGTTCTCCAAGTGGAATGGAGACAATTTTCCTAGCTTAGCTCTGCTCTCGGGGGCCTCCTCTGACTTTTTTTTTTTTTTGTATTCTTTTCATGGGGCATTCAGACTCTCTCCACCCTGGGCACCCTTAATGTAAACTGCCAAGATAGTGCTGCTGCATGCTGACCTCAGTGCCCAGGGTGCAGAGTTCTTCTCATATCCCTGAGGCTCCTCTAAGTCTCAGGCATAACTTCAGGGCAGAGGTAGCAGAGAAGACACCCCAAAACACGGTGCAGATGAAATCATTTCCCACACTAAAACTTTTGAGGGAGAAAATGTTTAAGAAGTGATCCACCATGCCTTTCCAATATTCAGTCTGCTTCCCTGGTACAATGCATCTATTGAATGGATTAAGCTGATTTTAGAAAAAACAGCAGTCTTTCTCTCATCTGAGTTGCAGGGTTAATTAAAGTAGATGCCTATTTTTCTGCGGTGGGTTGCATGAAGTTATCCTCTTCTCCTACCCACTGTTTCATTTGATTTGCTCTTCAGTGGACACCTTGTCCCTTACCCAGGGCAGGGCATGGTAAATAAGTTGGAGCACATGAAATATGTCAAGGGCTAAAAAACAAGAATTTCACTTAAGAACAGCCATGCTCACTGATTTTGATCGTTTTAAAGGCAAAAAAGTTCATTCTGTATTATAAATCTGCTATAGCACACTCACTTCTGATGTGCATTTTATATTCAGATACTTTTGTTTCAACATATATATATATATATTTTTTTTATGTGGGTACCGGGAGTCAAACTCAGGACCTTGCACTTGCCAGCAGGCACTTGTGCCGCTGAGCAATATTGCCGGCCCTCTTTTTCCTTAATGTGGGTACTGAGAGTCAAACTCAGGACCTCGCGCTTGCCGGGCAGGCGCTTATGCCGCTGAGCTATCTCATCAACATATTTTTAATGGCTAGAAAATAATTTAATATATAAAAATATTATATACTGGCACATCTCCTATATAGAGGGTTATTTTTAATAAGGGTAGTTAGAAGGACCCTTGAATAGTTCAGTTGCATATGTTGAAATAAAGTAATATGAAATATTTTTTCTCCTTAACCACAGCTCATTTTCAGCAAATATATATCATAGAGTTTGAAGCTATTTTCCTACTATTGCTCTTTATAGATTTTTGTTTTATTTACCTTCTACCTTTTCATGGCAAGTCAAATATTTGGCTAATAGTGAATAAACCTTATGTTTTAACTGTAGAAATATTTCTAAAACTTTAAGCAGGTGCCTGGGAATAATAATGTATAAAATTTATGGGTGAAAAATAAGTGCAGCTTCATTGCCCATGCATTGACATAGGCTGCTCTGAGGCCCGCCTTTCAGGAGAGAAGCAGCCGAGCACTCCATACGTGGGTCCTGCGTGCTTGGTGGAGGGGTGGGGAAGACACGAAGTGCCTTAGTTCCAGCAGCAGATGGGGAGAACACATCAGGAAAAGAGGACTCAGAAAACATCTTGAAAGATGTGATCTCTGACCTGAATTTTGTTGCTTGAGTAGGAGTTCAGTCAAGATTACAAGTGGGACTAGCAGGGAGGAAGAAAGCTGGATAGCTCAAACCCTCAGACCGTATTTACTCCACATATGATCTTTTTGTAAATGTTTTACTATGAAAGCGGAGATCAAGGGGAAGAAATAATCTGGTAATAATGCGCCAGGAGTTGGAACGTGGCATTCTTAGCAGTGGGAGGAAGTATAACTTCTTTGCTAATCAATTACAGCCTTGGCAATGTCCTTGATAATCTCAATTTTAAATGGCTGAAACACTTGAAAGAAATTGGATTATATGTTAGGTGAGGTATTACCGCCGCTCACTGACAGACTTGAAATTGCCTTGAGGAGAGACAAAGTTCGCTGTTGGATACGATGCTTCATGAAGCGTAGGAATCAAAAGCAACCCTGATGTGATACTAAGAAATTAGCTATAGGTATTTGCTATTTTTTTTTACAGGAAATGGAATATTTTTCATTAAATGAATATTTCAAAGCCATATGCTACATTCCAAAAATTTTATTAGGAATACCATATATCTAAGCCACATTTTTTATGTACTGTAGGCTGCACCACTGATACAGCCTACAGCGCTAACTGGGAACGTTTTAGAAGCTCCTCTGTGCAAGTGGGACTTAGAGCTGTGTCTCACCCTACCCTTCCCCCAGAATAAACCGGTGTGGGCAGCTCAGGCAAAGCAGCCTCCCAAGAGAAGGACTAGTTGGGAGGAGCATGCTGAATGGAGGAGCAGCAGTAGGTGAACCTAGAAGTCAAGCTCCGGGAGGACACAGAGGATTTTTCCTAATTCCTTTCTCTGTGTGGAATCTGTGTTCTATTTCTAGGCCTTCCACAACAAAGGACCACACACTGGGTGAACCAAACAAATCTCACAGTTCTAGAAGTCCAAGATCAAGGTGTTGGCAAGATTGGCTTCTTGGGAGGCCTTTTCCCCTGGCACGTGGATGGCCACCTTTTAGCTATATTTTTACAAAGCCGTTCCTCTGTGTGTCTGTCCTCATCTCCTCTAGGAAGGATACCAATCATATTTAACTAGGGTTCACCATAATGAGCCCATTTAACCTTAATTATGGGATGTTAAGGCTTCAAATATAACTTTGCGGGAAGACATAACTTCACTTGAAATGAATCCTCATTTCTTAGGTACTATGAGTACCTGACTTAGAGTAGCATGCAGTAAATATCTCTTACATAAATGTTTGAAAGAGTAAAGAAATGGCCCATGGAGAAGGTGATATCAGAAGCTGACTTGGATAGTGTGTATGCTAAGACCATGGAAAGAAAGTATGTGCTAAATTGGAAGCCAGTTGGGGAAATCCCAAAAGTTAAACAATTGGAATTAGGAGGAAGTGAGGAAATAGACCAGGAAATTCAGAAAACTGTTGGGCATAGATCATAAAAGTAGATCCATAAGAATGATATCTCAGTCTCGACACTAGTTAAATTTGAATATTTGGGGCCAGGACAAACATAATTTGGAAGGAAAACAAAATACTGCGGAGATGGGCTGGTGAGATGGCTCAGCGGCTTAAGCACCTGCCCGGTAAGCACGAGGGCCCGAGTTCAACTCCCGGAACCCACATACGAGAAAGGGGCCGGTGATATCGCTCAGCGGCACGGGTGCCTGCTGGCGCTCGAGGTCCTGAGGTCGACCCCCCGGTACCCACAAAAAAAAAAAAAAAATACTGCAGAGAAAACCATCTGCTTTATCTGGAGTCTCCATCTTCATGCATATTCTTCCTAAAGCATAATTATGGCTGTGACAAAGGTGTTCATTTTCACATTGTCTCCTTTTTCTTGTGGACACACCGGACTTCATTTTCTTGTTCTTTTGCCACATCAGTGAGGCATATGACTATGTTCTAGGAGAGAAAATGCAAATGGAATTGCAAAAGTGCTAAGTAAAAAAACAACAACAAAAAAAAACCCCCCCGGAAATTCAAATGGAGGTAAAAGTACTTCCAAGCATGCCATAAAACATTCATATGATCATTCCTTCTCTCTGGCACTCTTTCCTGCTTGCGTGCTGGGAAATGAAGAATAGCAAAATGGTGAGGTTGATATGGGAGGGAAGTCAGATCCCACTGTCGCTGCGTGGAGCAGAGCCGCCCAAGAGAGCTCTTGGATCAGGAAAGCCTGCTTCACGCTTTCCATGGTCAAAGTTAATGTTAAGTCCCTGAGGTCTGAGGGTTTTCTGTTATAGTATTTAGTCCTCCTAACATAGAAATGATTCTTAGTAGTTGGCATCCTATTGTAATAAATACACTGCATCTACTTAATATTTAGGAGATGTACTAAGGAAGCTGATAACCAAAGCTACAAAGGTGGTAATCTGGTTCATTCAGAAGCAACACATTTCATAAAGCATTAATTGGAAAGGCAGACAATGTGTCAGCAGCAACAAATAAAAAGGTTGAAAAACAGAACTGTACTGTTAACGTGTTGATATTTATTAGCCACGTTTGGCAATACAAGAGAGAGAGATGAACTCAGGAAAGGATTGGCTGCATTTGTGAGTAGAATTGATAAGGCCTAAAGAAATTGTAGAAATCGGGGCTATGTAGACTGCTTCTAGATCTTCAGCAGTTATAAACCAAGTTACTGTGACTCTGGAGGGAAAAAATAGAAAAACCACATTAAGGGCATGTGTACCCTTCCTACTCAATTCTCAAAATTTTCAGTTGACTTCAAGCAAATTAAAGTATGAGAAAGAGGCATTGGGCAAGAAAGGAAACAAATTTGGGTCCCTGACTTTCCTGGCACAGCCAACAGATTTTCAAAAAACTGTTCAGTTCCCCAAAGGGAATACCCACCAAAACATACCCTTTGGTGAAGGAATTTCCTACACAGGGAGAGACTGAGAGGTTGGAGCTGGGACGATGGAAAATGAAGGAAACCGTTTGGCTTTTTGTTGTTGTTTGTTTGTTTTGTTTTTTTCAGACAGCAGAATCAGAATCCAATGAGAAACTTGGTGATATATTTCTCTTAACTCTAGAGAAAAGCATTACTGTGTATTTTACAAGGTTGACAACACATTTCCATCATTGACAGCCAGGAGTGGAGAGTGAACAGAAATGGGACCGCACTTCTAAGAGGAAGTGAGGTTACAGGATATGAGTGGCACTGCTTTACCAGTTGTCCCTTTCCATAGCAATGACAGTAACGGTGGCTGGCATCTCGGTGTGGGCCTGGAAGCCTGCTACCTTCTGTGCTGCTTTTCGAAATGGAGCTTGCAGGCTGTTGAACCCAAATCAGCTGTTGTTGCGTCACATGTAGGCCATGGGCTCTGTGGTAATTTTTGCTGGAAACTGGCATTTGATCTGCAGCTCGTTACCTGCTAGTAGGTAACTATTTAACTTTTGTTATGCTTGTGCACATTTCGTGGCATCTTTCTAGTGTTTTCTGTCCATCTTGCTGACCTGCCTGTCCTTAGGCAGTTGTGATTTACAGGGTTTTGGTGTATGTAGCCAACACAGAGCTGAATGTGTTTGCATTTATAGTCAATTTCATCAGGCTTCACTAAGACAGTTTGTCCAAAAGGTAATGGGCTATTTATAACTCTCATAAACATACTGTAAGCTAGGTTTTCATAATAAGCAACCTCTTAGGTTGATTCTAATATACCTCTAGTATATATCTGTATCTATATATCTTTTGTTCAGTCTTAGCTTTTCTAGAACTCATTTTTTCAGTGGCTCAGATTTGGTAATTTAATTATATATTTAAGGTGTTTCCCTTATTATAAAGAATGGATAAGGCTTGCACAATAGGTAGATATTATGATATTTATTTAGATCTTGTTAGAACCAATACCATGAGGAAACTTGGAGTATGGACTTGGGGTTATTTTTATCGAGAGTATTATAACTAGGGTTGCAAATGTTTAAACTACTTATATGGGTGATGTGTGTGTGTGTGTGTATGTGTATGACTGAAAAAAATGGTCCTGTCAGATTCTTCTTTACATTCTCTAAATTTCTTCTCTATTTCTACTTCTATTTCTCTTCCCACCCCCAACCTCTATATGTGTTTAGAGTCAACCAGTCACCCAGGGGAAACAAAGGTGAATGACATACTCGTGTATCTCTTGCTCTCAAACCCTCTAGTCTTAGAATAATTGATGACGCCCTGTTTATTTAAAAAGTAGAATTCCTTTCATCCCACATATCAAATTCCAAATCAGTACTTTTTGTTAAATATAAAAATAAAATAATATTGACATTGGGAATTGTTGTGCAGTTAGGTCTTGACACGGTCAGTTAGGTTGATAAGCCCAGCCTTTATTCATTTACTGCAGCCATGCAAGGGAAAGGCAGATGAGTTCACGGCAATTCAGTCTGTTTTCTCCCGTGGAGCGGCGTGGGCAAAGGTCAGGTGCGTGCAGCACAGATGGGAATTGTTTCATTGTCGAGGAGTCTCAAATAACGCTCCTGCCTCTTTATGCACAAGCTGGGAAATGAAAGATAACAGGACAAGGAGAGCTAAAAGATGCAGAGGGGAAATGTACCTGCCCGTGAGGAGGGCTGTGACTGGAGATGCGGGGCTGGGAATGCAAATGTGCATGAAGTATGTTGTCCAGAGGAACGCTAGGGGAGAACTAAATCCTTGACTACAACTCACTCCAGAAAACTGCACCTAGCGCATCTAGTCTGGTCTGACAGGGGCAGGATCTCCACATGAAATGTCCGGCAAATCTTTGCAATTGCCTGTATTTGAATGTGGGACCACACATGGGATTTTACCCTGGAACTGGGCTCCCCAGAAGTTAATACTTATTAAAAGCTCACTATGTGCCAGCTTTTGTGGCATTCAGTTCTCATGAAAGCACATGAGTTTGGCCTGTTACTAACCCCATTTTACAGATGGGTAAAGTGATGCTCAGAGAGATCGTCCTTGCCTGATGTTGTGCGCAAAGTCCTACATAAATAGCTCGCTAAAGTGTGGTGAGGGTTTGCTTCATCTGTTGTATCCATAGCATTATTTTTTGTGATAGTCTTGAAGGTTTATTGTATTAAATGCTAGCGCCAAGGTTAATGGGTCAGTTATGTGCTAGAGCGTGGTTAAGATTAGAACTCTTTCTCGCATGGACGCGTGATAAATTGACAGGTTCAAGTGGATTTAATGAGGAGAAAATCAAGACAGTGAAAATGCTTTTAGTGGAGTTAGAGAACAAAGGGAAAAACGCCAAGAAAATTTGTGTTTCATTAGGTGATTGTTGTCAACAGCGCACTCCTGCTTTGGCTTGGATTTTTCCCTGCCACTTGGAGCTCTCCAGGCTTTCTGCTGTCCCCAGTGTGCCCGTTCTGAGTCTCCTTCCCTTAGACGCTGATTAAACACTGCCTTGAAATGCTTGCGCTCAGTAGTTGATGGTACAGGTTTTAAACATGGAGCTCTTGGCGCTGTCTGGAACGTACCGTGTGTTGCACATTTTGTGAATACACTGCAAAGAGAAGCCTTTTTCTCATTCAGTCACTCGCCAGTGCCATGGCTTTGCTCAAATAGCTGGTGCGTTGTGAGCAGTTACCTGAACTTCTTCCTCAGTCGCGTTTCTAACTCAGCCCCCCGACAACAGCCTTGCCTACCATGTTTCTTTTCGTAGCATGAGCACAGTCTGATGCCCAAGTGCCCGGCTCTTTATTTTCTGTCTACCCGTCACTGGATCACAACTCCAGATGCCCCAGGGCATAGAGTGGAGACTGGTACACAGTAGCTGCTTGATAAAGGTTTGTCACAGTCACGAGTCACAGGGCCACTTAATTTTCATTAAATTCCATAAGAAGCCTTAAACGAAACAAAGGTGTGAAGTTGTAAACCACAGAAACTTCCAATTAAATGTTGCTCGATACATAGATCAGTGCAGGTAATTAAAATATGCCTGTGGCTTAGATATCAGCCATGTGATTACAGTTCATAACCTATGGTTCAAGGTATTGCCCTGCTGGGAATATTGGTATTTTAATAATAGTGAGGGTGAAAACACTGTCAGGATCCAAAGAAAATGCCTTATCATCAGTACCTAGGTATCATAATATTGTGCACTGTGACTAGAAAGGAAACATCTTGACACTTCCTTCACCTCTGTCCCCCAAACCTACCCATGTGGTGAAATCACCTACTGCCTTTCAAATCACACTTTACCCAAGGCCTCGCTCTATATCATGCTCTTTCTCACTCCTATTGTGTCTGTGGGACCAACTTTCACCTGACCATTTTGCAGTTGCTGTTTGTTCTGTTTTATACACAAGTGTCTTGCTTGTTAACATCATGCAGCTACCAAAAATACCCCCACTTGCAGATAGCCATATACATCTTAGTTGTTCCCTATCCACTTGCAAAAAAAGCCACCACACACACACACACACGATACTGTGTGTGATCATACCCTGAAAATATAATAGCTTCCAGAGAAGTTGCTTAGCAATACTATTTAGTTTAATAAACCAGTAAAGAAAAGGTATTTAATACTATCCACGAAATAAGTAAAATGATACAAGAAAAGACAGTTAGACTGAACTACTATGGAGCCATAAAGGCTTAACTCTAAATGTTCTTATTGCAGGCAGTTACGAACAGCTCTCTCTCCAGAACCCACTTTCTCTCGCCAGTGAGCAGTGGTGGCCTTTCGTCAGCACATCACCACTTACGTCATCGTGATCGTCTTAATGCACAAAAGGGAAATTCATGAGGGTTTCCTCAGGCTGAAGGTTAATTTTAATTAAGTGTGGGGCAGAAGTCAGACTTTTAGGTTACAAAATAATTTTTGTACTCCTCTGAGAATTTGTGAGTATTCAAGAAAGTTCACAGTAGCATTAGTATGATATGAACAGCCTGCTTAACTTGGATATAATAGGTCAACCACAAAAAAAACCAACTCTAGTCTTAAAGGTTCTGGAAAGACTTTTTGCCAGAAAAAAGACCATGTTCAGCAGGTTAAAGTGTTAATTGAGGGGGAAAACCCCATGACATTTTATTTTCCTAAATAAAAAGCTACCTTTGTTCAGGGTAGTTCATACTCAAGACACTGTGGTGCTCTGATTTTTATGAATCAGACAACTGTAATGCCATCGACAAGTAAAAGCATAAATTTTCTTAAAGAGAAAACAAACTTCAGGTTGACAGCTTCCTCTGAGTATCTCAGGAAAATGGTGTTCCTTATAGTACTTCACTGAGCCATATCTATGAGAGTTAATATCATGAAATGAAGCAAGGATTTTCTTAGTCTCTGCTTTTTATGTAAAATAGATGAATTCCTTCTGTGGAGATAATGTCCTAGAATTTTAAAATCAAAGGGAGTGTGATACTGGACTATCAGCCTGGGTGAAATTGAATACTCTTAAATAATTCTGAAAAAAAATTGGATATGGTATCCTTCTTTCCAAAAATATGTTTCCTCCCAAATTAAAAACCTGTAATTTTGATCCAGTGGTGCATTATACAGTGTTTTCTAATTCCTTCTGTCATTTCATTCTGATGAAAATTATTTCATCTGATGTTTACATTGATGAACCAAGACCAATAGTCTGTACTGTGTCCGTTGAACTCACTGATGCTCTGTGCACAGCGGGAACCTGAAGATGATTACTTTGCCTGGCACCCAGCAATTGTTCAATGACAGAATAAAATGTTCACTCTTACGAATAAAACACAGAGAGCTGCACAGGATTCTTTAAAGATTTCATAACCAAAAATGGGAGATTCAAGATTATAACCAGAATTCCTGGGGCCTTGGTATTTGCATTAAATTGCTTTCTTATTTAACAGCAAATTATCTGCATTTTGAGCAAGTGCAAATTGCCTCTTTGGGTTGTGCCCTGTTGATTCTGTGAGGACCAGGCCCCGCTCACTCAAATACATTTTCCTTGTCTGGGTCCCTGTATGGAAACATAGGAATGGTTCATTCTGTTATCTCTCTTCACCTAGTTTCCCATTGTTCTTCAAGAGAGCCCTGTGACCACTGGTCTCCCTGCTGCACTGGATTTTGTCACCTGTACACTTCTTGTGCGTGGTTTCCAAAGCTGTGTGAACTCTAAGGGCTTGAGGCCCGCGAGACTTCATATATATATACACACACATATACATATATATATATATTTTTTTTTTTTTTTAATAGCCTTTTTTTCCTCAGGGTCCTAGGTGAGGTCACAGACATTCTCTGCATTTCTCACTAGAAAGGCAGCTTCTTTTTCTAGGCTGGAAGCTCAGGGATGATCCAACTGTACATGTTTTAAAGGTATAGTAATATTTGCTATGCATCAAGTTGATGAGCTCAGTGATTTTCCCCAAGTTTCTACAAGTGGCTCTTGATAGAGATTGTTTGTAAGCTGATTTTTATTGGTATCCTAGGGATCCCCCTATAGCTCAACAGGAACCAATTTCAAAACCATTTCTGGAGGCTAAAAGTCACACAGTGGATGGTCACAAACATGGCTGCCTGGGAGAGGCCCCGGCTCAGCGCAGCCTATAGTGAGAAACCCCCTGCTTTAAGCTGACCAGGCACAGCATGCGTCCTCTATAGTTCTGGATAAGGGACAGTGCACCCGTGTATGAGTAGGGAACTCTGTGGCATGTTCTGTTCCAGAAACCTTACACATCTGCGGTTGTTTCACTCACAGAACTTTAATCCCAGGGCTTTCCCTACCCCCCATCCTTATCACAGGATTGTGTCCTAGCAGCAAGGGTATAATGCACATCAGTTATCCCAAAGAAAGCATAACTAGAATGGTGCATCTTCTGTAAAAATAGTCAAAACCATAAAGTACATACCAGCAGGTGTATTTGTGATGTCTAGATTCTGCTCCACTGGTTTAGCTTTACTTCTGTTTCCCTTCATTGACATGTGGCCCAAAGAATTTATCATTTTTAATAAATTACAAATTCAGGCTTTTTTATTTTTTGCAGTACTAAGTTACAATCCCAGTGCTTTTTACTTTTTTCTTCTTTTTTTTTTTTTTTTAATTTTGACAGTCTCACGAAGTTGGTAAATTGTTGAATATGGGCTTAAATTTGCAATCCGCCTGCCTCAACCTCCCTAGTAGCTGGGTTTATAGATATGTACTACCATGCCTGGCCTACATACACAGTTTCAGAGTAAGGATATCCCATTGTAATTGGACAGTGGGATAGTATACGATTGTGTCATCCTGGGAAATGGTAGATTCTAAGTAAAGGGTATTTTCCTGTCAGCGGACTTGAAAACTCATCTTTTTGAAGGTATTTGTTATTTTAAACAATATTTTATTTATTTTATATATTTTCAGAAAAATATATTTTTGTCTGTCATTTCCAACTGTTGTACCTGATTTTATTTGTAATAGTCACATACATGGTAATACTTTTGTGTTAACACATGGCTAATCTTTCTTCGCTAGGAGACTGGAAAATCTGTATTTCAGCCACCATCAAAAATAAAATGCACTCTTCATTTTGTCTCTGAGCTGTCTCATTCTGCCAGGATAGGATTAATTTAAAGTAATTCCTGTCACCTCCCCTGTGGTTTAATGGAGTGTGTAGGTGTGTGTGCATGTGTGTGGGTGTGTGTTTTGGAAAAAGAAATATGGAGGAGATAGAGAACAAAAATCCATTCATGAGCTCACCTTTCTTCCACTAAAGCAGCACATTCATCTAAGAGAAAACACACTGATTAGGGCAAGGGGGATCCAGGCCATTAGGAGCTGATTTGGATTTGCTAAGCCCTTGAGCAATAAGACTACTCTATTAATGGGTTCATTAATGGGTTTTGTAAATTTCTCAATTTCTTTACTCTGGGTTTTTATTAGGGAAAAACATAGGTATGTTGAAAATGCCTCTGTGTCTTCATTTGTTGGCATTTACATTGCCTAATTTCCCAGTGACACCATTTATTGCAAAAAGAATTGGACTTGCTTTCTTATGACATATACAATAGCAAAACCCTGCAAGATAAGATAGCTAACTTCCCCATCTATTTAATTTGGCTTCCCTGTTGTCAGAATGATGTCAGCATGCAAATAGATTTCTCCAGAGGTATGATTATTCTGGAGCAATGGTACTTCCTGATTAGACACTGTAAAGTAGGGCAGTTTTTCCTAGATTTTGTAAATATTTATGTATTTTTGCTAATTCAAAATTGTATTTTTTTACTCAATAGTGAGAACAGAAAAGCTCAAAACTGTGATTATATAGATTACACCCCCTTACTTTGCTACAGGACAGTGAACAATTCTCGCACTTTCTGAACTGCGATTTCTTTAGTTGCCGATTGTAGTTCGCAGACTTGATCTTGAGTTAGCATCAGCTCTTGTACCAAAAATGTACGACGCAGTGAAAGCAAACTGAAAAGCCTCAACGTGGAAGTTATCCTGAAAAAGGCACAGTGTAACAACACATTTTCAAAATACTGTGGCATTCCATGTAACTGAATTTAAGGACCATAAAATCTAAAAATTAGTGAAACTGTCAGTTTATAACAACAATAATTAATGATTATACATGGTTTTAATAAGTGGATTATTTGAAGATTATATTTTTTTATTTTTTAAAATATACAAATATTTTGATTCTTTGTAAGGCTTTTTAAAAAATATAGATGTGTGTTCTGGAATGCTCTCTGTAGTAGGAAACCCACTGAGGTTACAACTCTAACAGGAGATGTTGTGCTGAAAAGCACATTTGAATTTCTAAGCTTTCATGACATACCATTTTCATGTACTTTTGCTGAATATTTATTTTCCTAATACATAAGAGTAAGTTGGTGCCCACAGAGCCTCACCTGCCTCTTCCGTAGGAGTGCAGTAGTATTCTTTCCTCTCTTCACTGTGCTCTGAACCTGCAGTGTGGAAAAGACTTTGTTACTTTCCCAAACGTCAGTTATAAACATGCAAGGATCGTTCATCAGCTGAGCTGCTAGGCCTAGAATTTGCAGCACATTGTGAAATTAACTTAGCTTCTAGAAAGTACTTTTGTCCTTGAATATTTGGCACATGAGACGGATGAAAAAGAAACCTGTTTCCAGATCTAGCAGAGAACCTCTGACTGGTCTCTATTAAAGAACACATTGACCCTTTGAGGAAGATCCATTTTAGTGAAGGTATTGATGCTAATTCATTCACTTGAAAAGCCACGTCTGAAGCCCCTTTGGAAAGCATTTGCCCGATAATTACTTTCCCCCTCTGAAATCCTTAAAATTACAGGACTTCAATTATTACTGTCATTGTACTTCAAAAACTCACTTTTGGCGAGTATTAAGACTTGTAATTGTTTTTACTTTCAAAAGGAAAGGTAATGTCTCTGAATTTTTGCAGTCGGATTTCTCATGTAAATTATGAATCCGAACAGCCAGCATTAAGACAGAAACTCAAAGCCTTTGGTCAGAAAAGCCATCTTAGAAAAATTCAAATAAGCCTCTCAAAGGTGCTAAGAAAGAATTCCGTATCCTAGACATGGGACACGGGAGACTTACATTTAAAAAAAGGACTTTCAGGGTGACAATATGGAAGAATTAGTGTGGAGAATTTAGATTTCCATTTGTCTGTCAAATATAAGTATCTCACCGGGAGGTCATTGGTTTAAGAATGGTGGTTTCTGGATTTCTGGGATGAGGGGACAGTTGCTTCTGAGCACATAGGAAGCTTTTGCGGTTCATCAAAATGTACATATGTGTCTTATATGAGGTAGAATACGTACATTCACAAACCCTAAAGGACAGTATTATCTTCTCGGGGTTACCCTTTAGTAATTATCTATATATGTATATCCTTTACAAGTTGATTGGATCAGAGCTGTTTTCTAGCTCATTAAATCCTGAAATTGGAGCTGGTTATTTAACCTTGTGACAGATGGAGACATCCGGTCTCGGCCTTCAAAGACGAAATGTGAGTGAGCACAAGTGAGTGGATATGAGACTAATTGAAGCGGACTGACGGAAAGGCCAAGGAGGGATGCATTCCTGGCGCTCTCAGACCCAGCTTTGAAGGCAGCCACCAGGCTGTGCAAATGACCCCACTAACCTACCCCGGAAGGGCTAGAAGGTTACCTAAACACACAGTCCTTTATGAATCGATTGGAAACACCTTTTGGAGCATTAGTATTCTTTCATAGGCCTGGTCTATCTTATCACTATAGTGTAAGAATTAAAGAATTATCCTGCTTCTAAGTGAAACACTATGATCTTACATTGTTCAGATATAAACTTTTCATGTAATATAATGAAATATTAACTCTTTGACTTGACAACAGTAGTCATACCTCAGGCCCTGCTCTTCTGAGTTGATGTATTAACATGCCTTTTGCTTCCTTTTCGACAATATAGCCCTCCTGGGGATATAAGAAAAAAAACAAATAATAAAGCAACTATGAACATATTTAAAGTCTAGATTTTTTAAATTATAGCATTTCATACAGAATATTAAAAGAACAAAGAAGAGAAACAATTTTATTAACCAGGACCACACATACAGAAACCTTCTCGAAAGGCAAGAGGGATTTCATATAGGCAGAGATTAGGAGTGGGTTCTTAGATATGCATCTGAGTGGAGGAGTTTGAGAAAGTAGATTCTTATGCAAATAGATAAGCAGGTGGGTCCAGAAATCCTGGATCTTATAGTTTTTTTTTTTTTTAGACAGAACTCTGAATTTGTAAAGTATCACAATTTTTAAATATTTCAGTTTTTAAAAAACCCTCTATGATCCAAACCATATATACATGTGGTTTCAAGGGTCACAAATGTTTAACATAAATAGGCATCACAGTTGCAGAATTTCATTTTCAAATGTGTAGCACTCTTTTTTTTTCATTAAATTTTCAAAAGTGAAATTAAAGCTAAAGAGTTATATCAGTGATCTAAGTTAGTAACTTAGCCATATCAGGACTCAAATTAATCCCAGAGAAAGGAAGTTCTAAATCAATTTGAAATATGTTTTCATACTCTAAATTACCCACATTTATTAAGCACCCACACTAAAAGATATTGAAGAGATATTCAATACATTTCTTAATGAAAGTAATTTTCAAACCAGTAGATGAAAAGCACTAGCTTTAATATAATGTATATGAAAACAATGTACAAATGTCACAGAGCAAGAGCAAGAGAGAAAAAGAGAAAGAGAGAGAAGTAATTATCTCATAATTATCTCTTCTGTATTTTCATGCAGGAGAGATTGATTATTTGAAGGGAATTAAGGACCAAATAAAGTATCCTGGAGGAAGTAGCATTTCAGATGTGGATAAGAGAGTGAGCCCTTGCATAATCAGGAGTGAATACATCACTTTTCTTAGATGAAGCAATAGTAAATGGCCTGGAACAGCTAGGACACAGGGGAGCCAGTGTGGAGTGGAGGTGGAGGGCTCACTTGAGTCAGGATTAAAGGGGACCACTGATGTGTCTTTTGGGGGGGGAATCTTCATTATCTAGAAGGATAAGAAAATTCCAGAGCATCGTAAAACTCAGATGAAGGCAACAAGACTAAAAGCAGAAAGATTATTTAGAATACTATGTTAGCTTGTTGTTGCTGTGTGATAAAATGCCAGAGAACATATTAAAAGAGAGAAGATTTACTTTGGCTCATGATTACAAATATTTTGGTCCTTGGTCAGCTTATTCTGTTAATTTTAGGCCTGAGGTAGGCAGAAACATGGCAGAAGGGGATGGTAGAGAAAAGCCACTCACCTCATGGCAGCCAGGAAGGAGGGGCAGGCAGACAGACAGACAGACAGAAAACAAAATATGTCCTTCAGATCTCCCCTCCTTTCTTGTGACCTGCTTCATCCAGTTGGACCCCATCTCCTAATAAGTCCATTGAGCAATCAACTTGTCTGTTGATTAATATGTTGACGAAGTTAGAGCCTTCCTGATCCAATCACTTCCCTAAATGCTGGCAACAAAGCCTTCAACATAACGAGCCTTGGGGAGACATTTTAGATAATACCCATCACGAAAGCTATTTCAGTCGTGCAGGTGACAGATGAGGGTGTGAACTGAGGCTGGAGTAGTGGGAACCATAAAGAGGCAAGAGATTTGCACATCACAGTACGTGCCGGTCCAGAGGTTGGTTTTTCTGTCTTATCAACACTACTAATGAAATAATTTGACCTGGATCTTAATTTGTTTCTTCTTAATCTATCAACTCACAGTTGTCTCTCAATTTCAGCATAACTAGTAGAAAAAGAAAGAAACAAGACAAGGGGTATTTGGATATTCCTGCATAGTTAACAATTTCTATTTTCAATTTCTGGATCTATTTTATTTTGTAAGTGGATTTATTGAAGAGGGAAGGACGGAAAAAATGAGTTTTTAAAAGTTAGTCTCTGAAGGTAGATGACTGAGAACATTTCAGATGCTCACATACCTAGGCAGCATTTAAAATAAATGATACAGGTTATAGAATCAAAGATAGGAAAGATTGGATTACATCACTGCATCACTAAATTGCTAACTGGCATCACTGGAAAGGACAAGTGGTTGATGCCAATTTCTACTCATCTTACTTTCTTGGTAATTTTGCACCTTTATAGTTATTTCTATAAAAGAAAGTTATTTCAAAAAAAGAAAAAGGAAGGTAAAATGTTTTAAATGAACAGAGTGAACAGTCGAGAAGCAGTTGATAAAATCAAGTATTCCTAATACTTTCAAAAGAAATAAATGTACTTTTTTTTTTTTATGTGGGTACCAGGGGTCAAATGCAGGACCTTGCATTTGCCAGCAGATGCTTGTGCCTCTGAGTGATATCACCGGCCCTTTTTTCCTTTTTATGTGGGTCCCAGGAGTCGAACTCAGGACCTCGTGCTTGCCAGGCAGGCGCTTATGCCGCTGAGCCATCTCACTGGCCCTACTATTTTTATTATGAAATGGAAATATAAAAAAATCTTTGACCACTAAATATAGACATGTTTAGAATGAATATCTTTATGGATTACATTCTAATTTGGCCAAGTATATCACTGTAGGTGTTCAAAAATCACTAATATTTTTTGTAAAATTATTACTATTTCTAGGATGTGTTACTTTGTAATGTGCAGTAAAATAATTTAATGCTTCAAGGCACCTCTTGTTTTCCCAATTTTGAAATAGTGTTGTCATAGAGAAATTATATGTTTTATTCTATTCAATTCATGCACTAAAATTTAATTGTGCCATGTACTGTAGGAGTTAGAAAAGTGATAAAAGAAACATCAAATAAATAATTTTCAAGAATTTGGATTTTTATATGGAGATTTAGAGAGTGCAATTAGCCTGTCTTACTGCTTCTATTTTCTGCTAATTCACAGGCAACAGATGGATTGGAGCAGGATACAGGAGTGAAAAGTTATATAATTTTGGATTTTGAAAACACATTTAAAAAGACAAATGTTAAAAATAAAAACTATAAAAAGCATTGAGCTTTAAAGTTTTCAGAGGAAATGACACTTTATGGTGTTTTACTTCCTGATATATCCATATGGAGATCAATTCTCTTCTATTAGAGAAGTCTAAAGTTCACATTTATAAAGAGGCACGGGATGCCCAACTGGGCAATTTCCACTAAATCACCAAAGCAGGGAGAAGTTCCTTTTGTTGAAAATGTGGCAAACTGTAGAAGACATTTCACATTCTATCTTCTTTGAATATTTGTCCTTATAAGTATTTGCTACTATAATTAAATTAAGAGTAATTATAAACATCCGATGAATTTCTAGTTGATAGTTGCCAGGCATTTTTGTGGACCATCATTGCTAAATATTTGTTTCTTACTCTTCCCATCAATAACATCATGGAGGTGCAATTCTCATAGGTGCATCCACGGGCTACACAAGGCCCTGTCTCCAACATAACAATCGCTATAACTGTAGTCTGGCAGCATCATACCAAAAAGCAAAAAGCTAAAATCTAAATTTTTGAGGCACATCAACAGGAGGTAGATGAAGAGCCAACTATTGCCCACATTGATTGCATCTGCTTT
This sequence comes from Erethizon dorsatum, assembly GCA_028451465.1. Taxonomy (NCBI): domain Eukaryota; kingdom Metazoa; phylum Chordata; class Mammalia; order Rodentia; family Erethizontidae; genus Erethizon; species Erethizon dorsatum. Next base: position 60,849,281 of record CM051834.1, on the reverse strand, counting down.
AGGCTGCCAGGTGGCTGGCATTATAATGAAGCCAGTAAAGACATCAGCAAAATGACTCAAGCTGTATGCCATATGTAATCCACTTGGGCTGCTAAAACAAATATCATAAACTGGGTAACTAATAAACAACTGAAAGTTATTTCTCCCAGTTCTATAGGATAGGAAGCTCCAGATCAAGGAGTGGCAGATTTGATACCCAGTGAGGGCCATCTTCCTCATGGATAGCACCTGCTTACTCAGTCCTAACGCGGGAAGTGGCCAGCTAGTTCTCTGTGGCCTTTCTGTAAAGACACTGCGCTCATTCCTCAGAGCTCTGCCCTCATGGCCTAATCACCTGCCAAAGGCCCTGTCACTTAATACTGTGATCTTGGGTGATATTTCAGTGGGAATTTTTGGGGACACAGATATTCAGAACATAGTGTACATCAAATAATATCTCATGATCTAATTCTGTGTAGATTATGGATTATGCAGTTTGGAAGTAGATGGAATCCATTGTCTGTGCAGTACTCCCCACCTTTCCTTCAGTTCTTTTAGCTCTTTCCTTTGTATTACATACATAGATGATTCCAGGGATTAAGACATGGAGCTATGGTAGACTTTGCTTGACTGTTGATTTTATTGCATATAGATATTTATTTTGTTTAAAGGGGTTAAATAGATTGATCCTAAAAGTATTTAAGTCAAACTGTCTTAAATATCATTGCTTAATGGAAAGAGGTTGGGCTTTTGTTACAAAATTGGCTTGAATTGATTCTTGGTTCTGTCACAGTTACAGGCAAGTCATTTATCTTCTCTGAATCTCGGTTTCCTCACCTATAAAATGGGGGTAATAAATATGTCACAATGCTGTGGTAAGGATTAAATGATATAGTAAATAATAAAGAATGTAGTACAAGGTGTGATTGGAAAATACAGTGAATGTTTAAATTTAAAAATATTTATTATAAGTGAAAAGCACATTGCCATTAATCCCGCTCAAAATACTCCACCTCATTTCAAACACACTTATCCCATTTTCTTGCCACTTGCTGAAGCAGCTCTGGAAACCATCTTTCATGAATATTTTTACTTGTGCTATCACAGCTGCCTCAATGTCCTGAATCAATTAAAAATATTTACCTTCAGAGGAGATAGGGTGCACTCAGAGTGGTATGGCTGTACACATTTATGTTTGACACTGGAAAAGAAGCAGAAGTTGCGTGGTTGCAGATCTGGTGAATAAGGTAGATAAAGACACGTTGTAATGTTTTTATAAGCCTACCTTTCCATTCAGTGGCACTCAGCAGCAGCATTCACCATATTTTTGATCAGCTCTCATAGAGACACTCATGAAAGAGGACTTCCAGAACTGCTTCAGAAAGTGGCAAGAATAGTGGTATAAGTGTGTTCAAAGGGAGGGAAAGTATTTGAGGGGGATGAATGGTAATGCATCTTTTATTGTAATCATTTTTTTAAATTTAAACATTCACCATATATTCTGACCACTTTGCATATAATGTAGGGCATGTACTGTAACAGGAGTTGCAGAATTTTTTTTCTACTTTTCTTTATAAACCATTGGTAGAATCACTTTGTGTTTCTTAAGATAAGTGTTTTTAACAGAGCGTTTGCTGTATTTGCTTTCTCATTATGGGCACGGAGCACTTCGCTGGGGCATCCTGTGTTGCTGATGGTCTGAGCCACACCGAAGACCTCACTGAGCTAAGGTGGAACTGTGTCTCAGACGCCTTTTCTGTAGAAATCTGGCCTAAGATATGCAACAACAACAAAAACAGCAGGAGTGAAGCAGCACTTATGTTTTCCTTTTGGAAGCTTTCTATAGGGCCCATTGTGATTGCAGCTCCAACACTCAGCCATTCGTTCGCTCTGCTCGTTGGCCTGAGGCAGCTAAGCCCAGAGTTCCTCTAGCTCCTCCTGGATCTCTCACCTTCTGCATCTCCTAGGCTGGGAGTAGGTCAGGCTCTGTGATGAAGGTGTCTAGTGTTTCCTGCAGTTCACCTGCATCTCCAAAATGGGGACCTTGGAGGCACGAAGAGAGCAGTAGAGGTTTTGCCTCAGCCTGTTTGTCCCTGCTCACCCTTGCAGTTCTCTCTCAGCGAGGTTTCTCTGCCTCCTGTCAAGTGCACCTTTCTTCACTCCTACCTGTCCTACTCATCAAGCACAAGGGCCGTTCAGAAGTTGTTTAGCCAGCACCCATAATTATCTAAGCCTGACTTCTATAATCCCAAATTCTGTTATTCCCACTGTTTCTCAAAATCCTCAAACTAATTGCTATTACTGCCAAATATGAAATCTCTATTTTGCAATATAAGTATTTTAAACTCCATGTTTTAAACTCTGTTCCAGAATTTTTCTACGTAACAAGTGAGTGATAAACATAAAATAATGAATTCCAAAAGTCACACAGACACACACACGATACTTTTACTGTAAATTAGCTGACCATTACATTGCCTAAGCATCCTGACCCAGTCAAGCATAGCTTGTAGAGACTTGAGAATCTGTGTCCACCAAATTTAATATAAAAGAAAACCTCAGTATTCATCTAGAATGGCTAGTGGTCTCCTGTTCATTTCATTTTATTTTTTTATGGGTACTGGGGGTCGAACTCAGGACCTCACGCACCACCAGGCACCTGTGCTGATGAGCGATATCACTGGCCCTTTTTTTGTATGTGGGTACCAAAGTCGAACTCAGGACCTCACACTTGCCAGGCAGGCACTTATGCCACTGAGCTATCTCACCGGCCCCATTTCATTTTATTCGTTCATGCATTCAGTAAATATGGATGGACTGAGCTAAATATGATGGTTTAGGCATTCCCAGCAGTGTGGTTGCTGGCTTTGTCTAAAGGCAGTATCCACCCTGACAGATCTAGATTGACTAGGGCCAGTAATGTTAAAATTACTTGCTGTTCCTATACCAACATCATCCCACACTTGCTATGCATTTATTGATTTATCAAGTTTTAACAGAGAGCCATCTAAGTTAGAAGGTAAAATTTAGTCATCACCATTCTGAAATCTGAAATCTCTTAAGAAGATGAATCCCTACAGAATTAAATATAAACATTCCTATGGTGTACTGAAAAACACCACAGGTGGGAAGAAAAAGAAAAATAAGTGAAATTTGTATCCTACTTGTCAATGCAATGAAGATAAACTCTAATAGAGATCTCAAATGTAAAACTGAAATGTAGAATCAAAACTGCATTATGTATTTTCTCTCTTTAACTTTAATGTGTAATAAGTGAACACTATAAGAAAAAACTCGTATAAGCTTTGTTCATAAATAAATGTTCATCTCCAATATTTTAGGATGGCCATATAAAAACTATACAAGGCCGGTGAGATAGCTCAGCGGCATAAGCGCCTGCCTGGCAAGCGTGAGGTCCTGAGTTCGACTCCCGGTACCCACATACAAAAAAGGGCTGGTGATATCGCTCAGCGGCACAGGCGCCTGCTGGCACACGAGGTCCTGAGGTCAACCCCCGGTACCCACAAAAAAAAAAAAAATTATACGAACACACATATACACAAATGTACATGTATATATTATGCAATGATTATTCATTTATAACCTTTTAGCCCGCTATGTGATATAATGGAAAATATCTGAATACACAAAATACACAGAGAGAGAGAAAGTAGTGGTATTTTCCCCAAAAGTTCATTAGAGACCATTACGCTCGATGGGATCTTAGAATCAAGTACATATTTATGGACACACATAAGTCTTCTTATGGTGGATGAGCCAGGCCACATCAGAAACTCTGGGACTTGGGAAACTGACCTTCTGGGGACTGGGAAAGTTCTGGTTGCAAGGGATGAGTAGCAGTCTGTTCTGTCATGAACAGAAATTAAGTTACATAGATGGTGAGTTAGTAATTTCACAGGGTGCTAAATAAGCTTACAGTCTCAAGCAATTACCCCGTTTCCCTAAGTCAGCCTCTGCCACTGTGTTGGCAGAGGGCATGTCTAAGATGGGCATGTTGGCGCCAGATGGCCATTCTGCTGGCGGTTGCTGCCAGTCAGTATTGTAAGAGTCTAAAAAGATGGACTTATCAGTGTATGTAAAGCGTGTCCATGGAAATCCAGATCAATTCTCTTTGTGTTTCTGGCCATAAGACCAAGAACAAAAGATTCATTAATCTTAATAGTAGTGAATAATTAGAGGCTACAGTTTCAATTCCAGGAGTGTTTTATCCTGGTCCTGAGTAGTATCACAGCTACTGTGTCAAATGCTTCCGTCAAAAATGATAGAAGATTGTATGGATCATTGTGCAACAATGTAGTGTGTTTAGTATCAAACCCAAAACTTAACATTTAAAGATATATTCACTAACATAAATTATTGAGGTTGATTCTGCCACTGTTAAAATCATCAAATAATTGAACGCAGAACTCTGTTTTAGCTATTACATTGGAGATCCCTTTCCCTTCTCTTGAGAAATTTTTAGTTTTAGTACAGCAATCAACTGCTGAGAGAAATGAACTAGAACCTACATATCCCCATGATGTGCTGTATTCAATGAAATGCAAGGAATCCTGAATGCTGTCATTTTCTTAAAATTTTTTTCTATATGATACCTTATTTTCACTGCAGTTCCAGGATACTCTAAGAGTATTTTCATCTTTTACATTTCTTTGCTGAATCACTCATATCCTCTATATTTCTTTTACTTCAGTTTCTTTTAGCATCATCCAAAACCTTTATTATGTAAAACTCTGGAAAACATGGATTTCTTTAAAATGTCCTTGAAGAGGGAGAGGAGCTGTCACCTGCTCTTGGTTTCTGCCTCAGCGGTGTAAATGCACTTGGCAAGGGAAAGCAGGGCCCTCCCAGCCCCTCACTCAGGATAACCATTGTTCAGGGGAGAAGAGGATTGCAGAAGCATTTTCTTAACAAACTTCTAGCTCCTCATTTTCTCCTAATTGCTGTGCTTTACATACTGAACATAACAAAAAACGTTCTATGGGTAACAATGAAGAATTAATTTGGATTTCCATGGACATACTTTACATACACGTTTTTTGCTACCTCAAGCAGATTACGCATAGACTGAAAAGCACAGTGAGAGGTCGAGAGACAACACAGTCAAGGTCAGATTTTTATAAATAATATTTTCAGCTTTAACTGTTTGAACAGATATTACTCCTTAGATTTGTCTTAATTATTAACAACTGGATCAGCTTCGTTGTTTCTAATACTATAGTGAAAGATTACTGTTTTAAAAATTAATAGGTACCATTTTTGGTTAAACAAAGAAAAATATCGATCTTAAAACTTTTGAACCGGGACCGGTGAGATGGCTCAGCGGCTTAAGCGCCTGCCCGGCAAGCGCGAGGGCCCGAGTTCAACTCCCGGATCCCACATACGGAAAAGGGGCCGGTGATATCGCTCAGCGGCACGGGCGCCTGCTGGCGCGCGAGGTCCTGAGGTCGACCCCCCGGTACCCACAAAAAAAAACTTTTGAACCTTTGAATCTTGTAAGTGCCAAGAGAATCTCTAAACAACCATTCGTTGAAAAGTAAAGTTTACTATCTAAGCAATAATCACATATGAACACATTAAAATGTTTTTACTTAGTTCATATTTAAAGCCAAATGAGTTCACTGGAGTCACCTTGTATGTACAGCTAAAACCAAAGTAAAATTATTTTCCAGACTTTAACTTGGGAAGGTAATTTTTCTTACTATGTGTTATGGATTTAGTACTTTCCTATTTTTATATGGAATAATATTACCTGATAGTTAACTCATAACCGTAGGATATATTATCTGTTTACAACATATGTGATACAGGATCTCACATGAAGAGAATATATCCCTATAACTTATAAAAAAGTATTTCCTATTTTACATATTTTATAAGTAATGTTCCTATCTTATAAGCTTAGTTATAATAGTCGCTTAAGCATCACTTACTCCCTTCTGATATTCCTAATCTCTAAATGAGTTCTGAGACTTGGTACTACAACCTCCTTTATTTCCTACATAGTCTTAGATGATCTCCGCCAGACCTAAGGATTCTAGAGAAGCTTTAGTGACTTCCCACATTTTGTATGCAGTTCTGACCTCTAACTCTTAACTCTATCTGTTTTCCTGACATTTCCAACTGGATGCTTAATAGGCACTCCCATAGCTCAAAACAAACTTTTGTTTCCAACTTCTGTTCCCACAAGGATACTCACATCTCAGTAAATGACATTTCCCTTCTTCCAGTTGCTAGGGCCAAACCCTTGAGGTCACTCTTGTCTCCATGTCCCACAGTTTACATGAGTTCAGTGTCACCATTCAGTGTGCTGGTCTGAGTTCTCTAGAGAAACAGCGACAGTCAGATATGGATGCAGATATATGAGAAGCGCAGTTACAACAGCTGAGAAATTCCCCAGAGTACCATCTGCAGACTAGAGACCCAGGAATGCCAGAAGTATGGTTCAGGCCAAGCCCGGTGGCCTTAGGACCAGGGAGGCCAATAGTGTAACTCAGTTTGAGGTCAAAAGCCTGAGAACCTGGGTAAGGGGCCGCTGGGGTAAGTTCTGGAATCCAAAGGCCAGCAAGCCTGGAGTTCTCATGTCCAAGGCAGTATACAGAGTGTCCCAGCTCTCAGGTAGATACTAATTTGCATCCTGTAGCTTTTCCCTCTGAGGTGCCAGCAGCTGGTTGGATTGTGCCTGCCCACACTGACGGTAGGTTTCCCCCTCCCGTCCATTCAGAGTCACTTGCTAGTCTCCATGGAAACACCCTCACAGACACACCCAAAGTAATGCCTTTCCAGGTTTCTAGGTATTTCTTAATCCAGTTATATTGATGTTCCGAAATATCCATCGTGTACGCTAAGGCACTATATCTTTTTCTGAGAGTATTGCTATAGACTTCTAACTGAGCCACTTCTTCCTCCAAGGGTAGCCAGAGTGATCCTCCCGATGCACGTCAGATCATGACATTCCTTTGTTCAAAGGTCTTCAGTGAGTTCCCTTCTCAGTAAAACCTGAAGTTCATTCCTGAAGTAGCCCTAAGTGGTGTGTTTCAAACTGCTGCCTTTTGGGCCTCAACTCCTTCCCCAGGGCCCTTTGCTTATTCTATGCCAACCAAATCAGAACCCTTCCTGTTCCTTTCGCAGGTCAGGCAGACACTTGCACTTTGCACTTGGTGGCCCCTCCACTGGAAGGCCTTTGCCTAGATATACCCTTGACTTGACCTTCACTTTATATTGGTCTCTGATCGCAGGTCCCCACACCAAGGAAGTCTTCCTTCATCATCCCTCAGAACACGCCCAGCTCCCACCTCAGGTACTCTTTAGTCTCCTAGCAGTGTGTTATATTTCATAACATCCTTACCAGCTTTTGTGTTATATGTCTATTGGTTTACTGCATTTCTCCACATAGAGAAGACCATTTCTGACCACAGAAACTTTGCCATTTTGTTCTTGGACCCAGAACAGTGGTTCCTCCTGTTAGGCATTTAATGAAAATTCGTTAAATGAAGGAATGGAAAATGAATTATCAACAAATATACATATATATATTGTATTGTACTTTTCAATCTTTGGTAATTCAAACATTAATTTAAAAGAAAAGAACTCAGCCTTCAAATGGGAGAGATAGAAATGCATAAATTAATTAGAATATGATTTGACAACTTCCTCCTCTAGTAGAGTCTTATAAAAAGTTCCAGGCATACTGATGTATGTATAGATGGATAAAATGATAGACTATCAAGGATTAGTGTCAAAAGAATTTGGGGCCTATGGTTTTGTTTACATACATAGAACAATGTTAGTAATTGTTGAATCTATGTAATGGAGTATGTAGGAATTCATTACCCTGCTCTTTCTACTTCTAAAAATGTTTGCTATTTTACGTATAAAAAATTAAGTAAATAAACACACAAATTTTGTGTGACAATCTAATGGATAAAACAGTAACTGTTTCTATGGTGGCAGGGAGTCTTTCCATCGGGAATGGTATTTGTGCTGGGTCCTCAAGGAAATCAAGGCAAGAACTCATTAAAGGGGAGAGCAAACAGGTGAGAGGCAGCCCATCTTTACGGCTCCATCTACCCCGCAAAGAAAGAGCACACTGCCTGGGCTTGACATTATTTGTAATTAAATTAAATGGGTTGATAGAAGGGGAGTTGGGGGGTAGCCTAAGGGGAAACACTCAAGGATCTTGTTTACAATATGGAGGAAGATGGAATTTTTCATATTCAGCTGAAAGCCAGCTGAGATTCTAAGACTTCAAAACGTAGGAAAGCAATTTTCATAGCATGCAGACCAAGGAGCTTTTGGTAGGGAAAAGAAATGTTACCAGTAGCAAAGAGATTTCTCTGGCTAGTAAGAGTGTCTCTTCAATAAGTTGCTATGAGTGTGATTTGCCTACTTTATTACCAACACTTGATGTGATGTCTGTCTGTAGAAGAATGTCTTAAAACTAGTAAGTGTTTTGTCAGTAATAAATATGGTTTGGTGAGCTCAACATATATGCCAAAAATTTCAAAGGGTAGTATAGTGCATTTCAAAATTCATTCTAGATTGGAAAGTTATGATGACATAACTTTAATATAACTTTATATAATCATATTTTTGGCAATTGATTATATTGTGAAGGTAAATATAAATAGATATTGACTTAGATCTTATCCACTGAGGACATTCTTTACAAAAAGATTCTTCATGTTACTGGAAGTTTTTCAGAGGGAATTTTTATCTAAAATATTTGGGGACTATTGCCTTGTGCTATTTTGTAATGCCATTGCTATAAGTAAGCTTTTCCGTAGCCTTGGCTTAGTGGCTCAAGGGGAAGAGGAGATAGTAAGACCCAGGAAATTGATGAAGTGAGTGCCAGGGGCTGGAATCACAACCAAATTCACTAAGGCATCTGCTTCTAGTCTCATTTTCTTTATCTTCTAAACTTCCCCCCTTCAGTAGGGGTTGTAAAGCAGCAACTTTAGCTTCAACTTTGTTATTCTTCATGATTCAGAACCTCTAATTGGTCTTGAATGTGAAATATAATGAAGAAAATGTCCTCTAAATTGCTTCAGAAGCCAGAAGCATTGCTCTGTACAAAAAACCCTGTACACTTTCCCCTATCTAGACTGAAAGGTAAGTAGATAATTCTGTATTGCATCTTCAACCATGATATTTTGCCATATTTTATTTTCAGGTGTTCGGGAATATGTCATACATCCATTCCTTTCTATTTTTTATTCAACAATCGTATTAAAATCTAATATATGGGTCGGTGATACAGCTCAGCGGCATAAGCGCCTGCCTGGCAAGCATGAGGTCCTGAATTCGACTCCCAGTACCCACATATTAAAAAAAAAAAAATCTAATATAACCAGTGTTCCGAGCTAGGTGTTCTAAGGAATATTATGTTAATGAAAGCATAGCCTCAGAGTATTTAAAATTTAGAAATGAGATAAACAAGTACATGAATAATCAAGCCTCAGTGTAGAATATGCTAAGCAACAATGTTTGGGGAGTACTGAGGAGAGATGTCTTTTATCTGATTGAAGGGAAGAGAGCTCTCAAAAAAAGAATATAAATATATTGCCAACAGCTGCATCTTCTGGTTGTGAAATCAGACTGGAAGAATCAGCATTTCCTAAGAAGTTGCTAGATATGCAGACTCCCAGGCCCAACCCAGACTAAATGTGGCCTCGGAAACTGTATGCTAACAAGCTGATTTTTACACAGGCTGGTACACGCCACTGACCACTGTAGCTGCCCAATGTAAACTGACTGATTATTGATGAATTTTCTGTAAGGGGGGGGTCCTTTAAAACACTTTGCATGATAAGTATGAGTCCTTTAGATGTAGTAGGATTCACTGAGCTCTATGCCTTTCTACAACAGGGACTTAGCTTTGCTTATGACTAGATTGGAAAATTTAGTGCATCACTGACATATTAATTGTTATGTAGTCCTTGGTGTTGTAGATTAGGAGAGGGGATAGAAGATAAATTGAGGTAAGAGAATTTTTAAAAAAGTATTTAATCAGGCCGCTGATATGGCTTAGTGGCATAAGTGCCTGCCTGGCAAGCGCGAGGTCGAGTTTGACTCCTGGTACCCACATAAAAAGGAAAAAAGGGCCGGTGATATCGCTCAGCAGCACAAGCGCCTGCTGGCAAGCGCAAGGTCCTGAGTTCGACTCCCGGTACCCACATTAAAAAAAAAAAACTATTTAATCATCCCCCATCCTTTTAAAAATATGTGTATTTAGAAATATATTTGAAGGTTTTTGAAAAGAAACAAAATAGCCTTGATTTTCAGGTAGGCAATTTGGAATATTTCTGTTTGAAAACAACATTGATTTTAAGAGTTAGGCTCACACTAGGATTTTAGAAGATTCAGGTTTAAACTAAGAAGATTAGAGCATTCATTCAGCCAGCAGAGATTCGTACAGAAATCACCGGCCTTGGTTTGTATGTGGAGAGTGCACAGATGTGACATTTATTGGTCTGTTGTTTTAGGTAATCAGAGGAAACAGGAAATGGCCTTGCAGAGCGGGCTGCACTGAACTGAAATCATACTGGTTGCTGCAGGTTCGCTTTACCACCTTGTCATGGTGGTAAATATATGATGCTTCCCAGAGGCTTAGCAACTGCATTTTAAAAAATTACTATTTGTTTCTTCATTTTGCTTCAGCAAATAATAGTTTGTGAAAATTATACCTATGCTTCAGGAAGCATTTTGCTAAACACCTTTCGAGTCAGACAGGATAAAACTCCAAGCGCTGAATTAAATGTAGACTCTTACATGTTATCAAGGCTTTCTATAATGAGGTCAGAAATTTTGGGGCTGAGTTAGATTTCATCGCCGCACAAGGTGCACCATAGGTTTTATGAGTTGCATGTGATATACTGAAAAAAGAAACTTACTGAAAATGACAAGAAAAGTAACATTTTAAATGCTTGAAAAGAAAAAGTTTACTTAGCATGAAATGACTAAATCCAGTAAGTTAGTGAAATCGCAAATAATAGCTGAGATTTTTATCCTCCTCCTCAGGAACACCTGGGTGAATTGTGAGTTTGGAATGGCAGTAATTAATCATTATCAGAGACTGTCACAAAAAGAGTGTAGGTCATTTATGTTACTGATTGCGGTATGCAGTTTTTGACATTTACTATGAGTGCTAACATATTTCATATATATCACCAGAATGCAAACATCTGGAAAGCAGTCTGCCAGCATTCTTAGAAATGGTATAGATGAAAAAGTATATACAGTAATATATATACATATATATACACACGTACATATGTATATTTGAAAGTCATGTTAGTGTAATTATATTATAGAATATATTTTAAAAAATAAGATATAGATAATTCACATAACATAAGCCAACTGTCCCCAGAGTGATTTATATAATGTTATCATTACCCACAACATGATTACATAGCAATATTTATTTGGTAATTAAGCATTAAATGTCGTAATTACAATATGAACCATGCATGCATTATATAGTTAAGTAGAATCAGTGGTCATTTCTGATTTTGCAATGTTTGTTTTAATTGTTTTGAAGTAACATCATCTTGGGTATTACTAAAAGAATGGCTGTGTAATCTGTTATCCATGTGTACGCACACACGCACACAGAATCGGTTGCTGAAAGAGACAGTTACTTCATATCACCTGAACGTGAAGATATGTATGAAAAAGTGCCTTGAAATGTGACATATATATCACACACACACATATATGTACTTATATTTATATATATCAAAGTGCAATCACGTTAGTACTATGCGTCTTAGTCCATTTTCTGTTGCTATAACAACATACGCGAGAATAGGTGGTTTAAAAAGGAAAAAATTGATTTTAGTTCTTGATTCTATTGGTTGGGAAGCACAAGAAGCAGTGACTTTCTTCAACTCATGGCAGAAAGCACGAGGGCAAGTGGGAACACACAGAGGAGAGGAAATAGGAAGGGCAGTCCGCTTCATGGTGAAACACGAAGGGAAGACTGTTGCAACGCTTCTCTTAGGTGCGGGAGGAGCGGGTTCTGAATGATTTATCATAGAGCATAAATATGGAAAACAAAAGCAAGACAGCGATGAAACAGCCAAGGCATTTCTTGTTAGTATGTTCTAGGTACAGCATTTCAGAGACTTTTTTTTTTTTTTTTTGTGGGTACCGGGGGGTCGACCTCAGGACCTCGCGCGCCAGCAGGCGCCCGTGCCGCTGAGCGATATCACCGGCCCCTTTTTCGTATGTGGGTTCCGGGAGTCGAACTCGGGCCCTCGCGCTTGCCGGGCAGGCGCTTAAGCCGCTGAGCCATCTCACCGGCCCCATTTCAGAGACTTTTAAGTTGCCTGGAAATTTTTTTTGAGAAATTCCTCAAACCCACTTTCACAGTAACTAATCCAGTCCCTTGATAAAGCCATTAATCCCTGTCAATGACCTAATTGTTTTTAAAAGCACCAGCTCCCAAAACCATCACAGTGGTAATCAAATATCAATCTTTGTTGGAGGGGGCAAACCATATTAAACCATCGCAGTATATAGTAGATACTAAACACACTGCATGAGGAAGTATTTTGTTACCTATCAGGAAAGATTCCTGTGTTGAGAGTGACTTGTAAGTATACTATATATCAAAGAAGTTTTTGGGGGGAAAATAAATTTCTATGTGGGAGCTTTTGTACTTTTTGAATGCCCCTGGCAATACGGCAGCATACTGTTCTATACACTGTGGTCTGACTTTATTACTGAAATGTGGGGATTTGGTAAGAAGACAGCTGAACGAATAGCTTTGATGCTAGAGAGAAGTCAGTAGTCAGGTGACAGAAACACAATTGTGACACCCTGAAAACATCATCCCCTTGGTAATCCAGGTTGCTTTAAACTATAATTGTTTAAGAAGCAGGACAATGGCTCACCGCTATCCAGCAGTGATTTGAAGATGACTTGCTGGGCCCAAGGAGATGTAGTCTTCCTTTGATTTTTAAGAATTCTCATTTTTTAATATGTTCTGTTAATTATTCTGCATAAAGAAGGGACAGTAGAAGATAATAGGGAGACAAAGAAAAAGCAGTGATCACTCATAGATAGGGTGTTTGGTTGGGTCACTGAAACCTTCTTCCCTGGTAAAGCTATGTGGGTGTGTATATGTATTCAGATTTCTCCTTCCTGTTTCATTATTAATCAGATTTCCCCAGTTTTCTTGAGCAAGCAAAGTTGTGAGTTATAAATCTCAATTAAGTAGATGATTTTATTTAGATTGATCCTTTATAAAATAATTTCCTAGATAGTATAAATATGGAAATAACGAGTAGGGTAATTTGCACACCTGTTTGCTCCTGACTCAAGTGTTCAAAGACACTATTATAAATGCGTTGCAATGCAGCTCTCTAGCCAGCTCAGACACTCAAAACTTTGTTTCGAGAAGCCTCTACTTTCTAGTCCATGGTTTAACAAAAATGAGCAACTGATTTTACTGTGGAACAATTATGCAGGATAGGAAAAACAGTTGTTAGAAGTGTAGGTTTACACATTTGCTCCTCTCCAAAAGTCAAATGCTGTACTAGAACATTTTATATATATATATCTATATCTATCTATATATAGATAGATATAGATATCCTCTACTATATATATATATATATATATATATATCCTCTATTTTATATTTGCATCTATCTATGTATATTTTTTTCTATGCTATGTCATTCAGGACCTCATCCCTCCCCACCTGAGCCATTCACACCAGCCTAGTGTTTTTAAATTCTAGTAGAGGTCATTATAGCTTTGTAAACAAAATTGTTGAATTTAAAATAAGTACATACATTATAAATAAATTATATTTAAAAGAAGCATCACAGTATGATCACTTTGGGAACTTTTGGCGTTGTCTTGTATAATTACTGTGTGATCAGTAATTGCCTCTTCGGACATTGCTTAGAAGTACAAAAATACTAACATAGAGCTCTTTTCATGATAGGAAAATCTTGAACCAACTCTAGTGCTCACCAGTAGGTACAGTAAATGGATAAATACATTTCATTATGTGTGTATTAATGTATTTTTGTCATTATTACAAAAAAACTGAAGTTTGTGGTGCTTTCCCCCTTGTTATAACTGTAAGCTCCTTGAGGGCAGCAGTCCAGTCTTAGGCATGCACTTATTTTAGTGCCTGGCAGTGCCATGTATGCCTCCAGGTCCTAATATTCCTTTCCAGATATTTCTCTCATTCTTCATGGAAATGATGCTCCAGCGGACTCAACCATGGGTGGCCCCTCAATGACCCTACCCTTGCTAATTCCATAGCTTCACGTGCCTTCACCTCCCTGAAGATACACTTGTGTCTACACCCTGCTTCCCAATCTCTTTGCCCTCCAAGTCATTTTTATTAAAAAGACCAGTCCAAGAGGTGATTTCACCTTAAGAAAAGATTTGCAACAAGATGGAGAATATGTTTTGGGGATTAATGTGTCCAGAATTTGACATGAAGAACAGATTCATGCTCGTCTGTTTCTATCTTGTCTCTCCTGTTTGAGGTTCTGTCTTGACCTTCATAATTTAAGCTGTGTGTCTCTGGAGCGCTTTATACCTTTCTCATAGTTCAGAACTCTAGGTTCTAACTTCAGCCTAGAGTTGGAATTATATTATCTGTTTTAGTGCTTTATTAGACTGTAAGTTCCTAGAGGACAAGGACTAGGGAGGGGTTAATCCCTGTGTTCTACCAGAAGATGCAGCTACTTATCCCGGAGTCCCTAATGATAGCCTAGTTGAATAATTAATGCGATTTTCTGTTCTTATTCTCACAAGGAAAGCACTCCTGGAAAAGGTCTTGAATTCAATGAATTTTAGCCATGATGACATTCATTGGAGGAAATCATTGGGAAATTTTAGGGGGTGGGCCACAAGGGGACAGTCACTGGCTATTCACAGGTTCTTCCATCCGTGGCCTGGGTAATCAGCCATTTCTTTCTATTGTACCTAGCAGATCCCAGGCACTTTGCTTGTATGCAGAGTGATTTTCATTTGTTTCCATAAGCTTGTTGCTTCCGTTGTTCTTTCAGTTCCTAATGTCACCCATGCAAGAAGTTCAGTCATCTGGTTCCCTTTTTCTTACTCTCTACACCCTGTTTCCAGCTGAGTCTTATTTTGCCTCAACAGACTTTGCCATCTCTTTCCTCCTTCCTAGATAATTTGAATAGCTTCTCAGCTTCCCATTACATCTTCTTACTCCATTATTTTATTTTCTACACTGTTAGATTTATCTCACTGAAAACGTACCCCTGACCACGTACCCCACCTATGTGTTCTATCTCCTCATGTGCAGGGTCTGTGTGTTCATCTTTGTTATCCTCCATGGCACCTACTGATAAATATTTCTTGGGTGAAAGACAGAGAGAGAGAGAGAGACCTGTTCAGAGTCCTGTATGTTCAAGAGCCCACCTCCAGTTATGGCCTTCTAGCACATGGCTACAGATGACAAGAGACAGGAAGGGGGGTGTGTGTGTGTGCACCTTCTGGTCTCTGCTTTTTCTTATAGAGCCACCAATATTCAGTCATGGGGTCTCTACTCTGATGATGTAATCCTAGTCAATTCCCAAAGGCTCCTCTTCTAGAAACTATGGACAGATTACCATTTTGCCTTCTTAACACCTTTCTACCCACAACAAGTTACTCCATGAACCTGGATAGGAAATTTCGTTTTTAAAGGATAGTAGGAGTAATTGGAGAATTTTAAGTAGAGAAGTAAAATGGTTAGATTAAATTCTGCCTTGTATCAAGTCTATTAATATACTTCGGAGAGGGTGTTAAGGAAACTGCTTGAGGGTAATTTAACTTCCTGAAACATGTATGATGATTTTTAAATCATTATAATCTCTATTGAAGTTGTAGTCACTCAAGAAATACTGCACTGCTAGCCAAAAGTATAAAAGTCATTGTGAAAGTAATTTTCTTTTCTTAGTCATGCAAAGCTGATTTTAATGGATATTCTAAATAAAAAATGCCGGAAAATAAAATAGAATTACCTCAGATAGTTTAAATGGATGACAATTTATTTCTTCTGCATTGTTTAACTGCTATAGTCCCAGAGTCAAATTTTGATAATGAATAATATAAACAAAAACAACGTTACCTCTTGATTTAAAAGAATTAAGTGATGTGATAAAAAGACAATAGTTGTGTGCATTTTTATATTCTGAGATTGTTTTCATTCATTTGAAATGTCAGTAAATAGGTATGAAACGCCTGACCCATATTATGAGAACCTGTGTAACATACTAATCCCTCTACACACGAGCACATGTCTACCTTCTCTTTCCTACTTTCTGAGGTATGGTGCATAAGTGCTGAATTCCATAGAGCTTTCTTGGTCATGCTAAGTAGTTATGCTTATCCTTGGACCAAAGAGAAGGGGTTTTGAGGATATGGAGTATTTAGATCTGTATTAGAAAAACATACCCAAAGATGCAATTTCACAGATAGGTTGGTTAGGGTACTGAGAAAAAGTAGCTATAAGTAGACCATCCCAGAGTCGCAGTCTAGGTGAGAAATCATGGTAGCCTAGTCTGGGTTGAATGTGGTGAGAAGAGCATAGCCTGCGGAAGTATGGAAAAGGTGAAAGCACTGTAATATGGTGAGACTAAATAGGAGAGGAGAGGTGGAGGATTAGAAACGCCAAAGATTCGTAAGTTGTTGTACTGGATGAATGGTCATGCTGTTTCTTAATCCCCAAGTGATGGTACTAGGAGGTGAAACATTGGGACATTACTAGTGCAAGAAACCACATATGGATTTTGAGGGGGCTCAAACATTTAGCCCGTAATGGTATGTGAGGCAACTGCATAGGGAAACCGCTGAAGCCCAAGGTGTGAATAATGCGATGTCTTTGGAATAGACCTTATAGGGGAAGGCGGAGTCTGCAGAAAATGTAATAATGGCCAGGTGAAAAAAAGCCTGTGGAAACAAAGAAATGGCTAGAGAGAAAGGAGTGAAACATGGGAGTGTGGTAGATGGAATTTAGTAAATGATTGGCTAAGAGATTGAGCATTTCAATTGTATTTCATTCATGTTTATTTTGAACTGACTTCACTATTGCCCTAGTTGGAAGAAGTATTCTCAAGCAGAGATGAATTGTGATTCATCCATCCCTTTCATCTATTCACTCATTTTGTCTTCCCATGGGCAGGACCCAGCTAGCAAAGAAACCATAAGTATCTTAGACATTGCCTAGGTTTATAAGTTTAACAATAACGTTAGAAGCTAATATTTATTCCCTTATTCTTTGCCTGTGCTAATTCTTTAAATGCATTATGTTACTTCATCTTTTTAACGAACTATGAGATAGGTAGTGCAAGTTGAACAACCCTCACCCAAAAACCCAAAATGCTCCAACATTCAAGACTTTAGCACTCAAAATGTTTCAGATTTAACTTGAGACTTGAGAATTTCAATTTTCATTGTTTTGGCTTAGGGATGTTCACTTGATAAAGTTATGAAAATATTCCAAACTCAAAAAATAAATCCCTCCCAAATCTGAAACACTTCTAGACTGAAGCATTTCAAATAAGGGACACCTAACCTATATGACTATCCTTTTTATAAATTAAGAAACTGTAAGAGAGGACTTGAGTGTGTTCAGCATGATCACATAGCAGAAAATAGGACCTGCATTCACACACAAGGAGCTGTACTCAACATAAACACTGCTATTTGTGGATTATTCTCATTACTAGTCATACTAATATGAAGGTGGTATAGATTATATGGACAGTTTGTATTTTCTGAAACCAAAGTTGTTCGCATTGTTTTGTAAATTATGAAGGCACTTTTCCTACCCTTCTTTTAGTATCTAATGAGAAATATTTATGTTCTATTTAATTTTTTACCTTTTGAGCTAATAATATATATGATCTCAGGATTTTATTCTGATAAATGAATGGAAGAGGAAAGAGGGAGGGAAAGGGGAGAGGAGAAAGGGAGAGAAAGGGAAGGAGGGAGGGGGAGAGAGAGAGTGAGCAGTCAGAACATATACTAAAAAGGAAATACTTCTTTTTACACATAATTTAGGAGTCATTCATAATACAAACCATGTTTATAGATTATCTATAAGAAATCTTTGCTTCTATTAAAAGAGCATAACCCAAGGTGGAAATAAGTAAGGATTCTGTAATTAGTGTAATTTTAAACCATAAAATACTTCACAAAAATATACCCTTAAAATTAAGAACTAAAATATGAAAGTATATTCATTCACTCAACAAATATTTAGTACCTACTGTTTGCTTAGCAGGCAGCATTCTAGTGTTGATGATACAATGATAAACAAACCTAATTCCCACCTTGTATGGAGTTTTTAGTCTAACGGGAGATGCGCCAATAATACGTAAGCCAGAGTATGTAATATGTCTGGTGGCAGCATATGCCCTAAATGTTACCTCCAAGATATGGAGGAAAGGAAATGATGGAGGTGCTGTCCAATTAATGTTATCAGTAATGATGGCAATGAACAATACAGACTTTTATATTTTGGCTCTCATGTTGTTAAAGATATTAGTAAGTGGTATCTAGAAGGAAAACTCCAACAAACACTGTACTGCAGGATGAACCATCAATTTTGAAAACTGCATACATTTAGAAATTAACACATTTAAAATATACTCATAATAGAGACAGGAAACAAACCCGCCAAAATGGCGATGGATACCAATGGCTATCACTGGCTGATTTTTATTTGCATCTGTATATTTTAAGCAATTTAAAAAGTTTTATGATGCTTATTTTATTAATTTTTTTTCAAGACAGGGTCTCACTATGTAGTTCAAGCTGGTCTTGAACTCACTATGTAGCCCAGGCTGGCCTTGAACTTGCAGTGATCCTCCTGCCTCAGCCTTTCGAGTGCTGGGATCACAGGTGTGTGCCACCGTGCCTGGCTTTGTGATGCCTAATTTCAAAATAAAATTTTATATGAAAACTGTTGAAAAAAAGACAACATGGAAAGAGAAAGGGGAAAATAAAGGAAGAATCAAAGAAGCAGTCAAAACTAGACAAAAATGCAAAGAAGCAGTCAGAAACAGTGTTTGTATCAAGAAAAAAGGTAGAGAGAGGGAGACACATTTTTATACATCTGCTAATACATTATCTCCATGGCATAGCCTTTAGGAAAAGCCACTGGAGATCATAATGCTACATTTTTACAGGATAAGCATGGCAGGGAATGCTGGTACTTGAAAATGGTTGCTTGTGTCAGATGCCATTAGACTGAGGATTGGCTCTGCTCTTATTATTATTATTATTATTATTTTTTAATGTGGGTACTGGGAGTCGAACTCAGGACCTCGTGCTTGCCAGCAGGCGCTTGCACCGCTGAGCGATATCACCAGCCCCTTTTCTTCCTTTATGTGGGTACCAGGAGTCAAACTCAGGACCTCGTGCTTGCCAGCAGGCGCTTGCGCCGCTGAGCGATATCACCAGCCCCTTTTTTTCCTTTATGTGGGTACTGGGAGTTGAACTCAGGACCTCGTGCTTGCCAGGCAGGCGCTTGCGCCACTGAGCTATCTCACCGGCTCTGGCTCTGCTCTTGTTAGTAGAATTAAGCCCATAGTAAACCTGAGCCACACCCTTGCAATAGTTCTCGATGGTCTTTGTTACGGACTCTAATCATACCTGTGGCATATAAGTGGACAATGATTTTAAGATACAACAGAAACAAGTCCTAAAACTATGTTAAGAATTTCCAATAAAATAAAATCTTTAAAAGCAAATGTATTGGCCACACTGTTTACGTTATGTCCTGTAATCATTTCACCTGCAAGTTTAGTCTGAGGGGTTACTTTTTCAGGCTAATCAGCTTAGTTTTTAGCTCTCTCTTTTGATATCCTTATCAGTAACTATTTCACTACTAGGATTATAAATTCTATTTATTCTGCAAGTAAATCTCCAGAAATCGAAGTGTCAGTTATATGTGTCTTTTTCATCTCTATTTCTGATAAGCTTCAGAGGAAACTGACCTTGAAGTAACAGCCTCGAATCAGACCAGGTCATTTTCTACTTTATTTTAGAATACTGCTGGTGATCTGATTTGTTTTGAATAACTGAGAACCATCTTTCAATTGTTTTTATACTTGATTAATGAAAAAGAACTCAAATACAATTTCTATCAAAACCTGGAAAATAATTAAATTCATATTTTAAAAGTGGGATCTTTCAGATAGCTTTCTTTTGGCCAAGTCATTGGATCATAGTTTTAGCAAAAGTGGCTTTTTACATTTTATTTTCACTTATATAGCACAATAGGAACAACAGCATTTTGCACATCCCATTTTCTAGCAGAATTTTGGTGTAATTTCTGGTATGACAGTAGAGATGTGGAGTGCGGGGTGGTGAGAGAGTGTCCATTACACAAATGCTATAACATGTGACATAATCTGCGTGGTCTCTGATTAAACAAGAGAGTGCTAGCAAATTATATTGTCACAGTGTCTTTCATTTTGAAAACAAATAAAGCAAGTGCTTATGGAAATTCAGATTATAGCAGATCCAAATTATAACTCCAGTGATACAGGAGTTAGTGCAATATTATGTATTTTCTTTTTATATAATAGCATTATGTAGCCAAGGTTATCTTATGTAATTATTAATAGTAAATACATCCCTTTGTTTTATTTATTTTATTTTATTTTTATTTTTTTATGCGGGTACCAGGAGTCAAACTCAGGACCTCACGCTTGTCAGACAGGCACTTACGCCGCTGAGCTATATCACTAGCCCACCAGCCCTGTTTTAAAAATGATTATTTACCACATTTCGAACAAAAGGAAGGAAAATTCAAATCGATTAGTGCTGCCAAAATATTTCATGAGAGTCTGTTATGTCCACTATAAGGCTAGGCAAGGTATGCTACTCTATTTTAAAAAGTAGTAGAGCTGGGAATGTAGCTCAGCGGCACAAGTGCCTGCCTGGCAAGCGCAAGGTCCTGAGTTTGATTCCTGGTACAAAAAAAAAAAAAGTAGTAGAAAGAATATTATCTGAACTTACATAAAATTGGAGTAATAATTGGCATCTTCCATAATTTTCATTTCCTTTGACTTACACATGGAGAAATATTAGCATTTCTCACATTTTTCCACTTGAAATAGTTCTGAGGACAGAAAGTGATAAACTTTTTAAAAAGTAGTGCATTAATGTTCTATAATGATGGGGTTTATTTTGGGAAGTCGGTATCTCCATTTATCATATCTTAATTTCAACTTCCTTGCTCCTCTCCCCTTTTCTTCTCCATCTATATATGTATGTATGTAGTTTTTAGGTTTCTCATAGAAGAGAAAACATGATATTTATCTTTCTGAGTTTGGCTAATTACACTCATGATGGTTTCTAGGTCTATCCATTTTCTTGCAAATGACATTATTTCATTTTCTTTGTGGCTGAATAATATTACACTATCACATTTTCTTTGTCCATTCGTATGTTGATGGGCACCTAGGCTGTTTCCACAGCTTAATTATTATTATGAATTACACTTCTATAAACATGGGTATGTGTGTATCAGTATAGTACATGGTCCTTAATTATTATTGAAATATGCCAAAGAGTGATATTGTTGGGTAGACCCCAAAATTTTGCTGATTTTCTACAGAGTAACCTTCTGTAATAACTTTCTTTGATAGCTTAAACTCCATAATGAATGTGTCTCTCTTCTTTAACTACAAATCAACGTGTTTCCACTAATTGAGTAAAACTGGTGATACAATGTACTATGTTTATTTTGTTGTGTCACAAATCCCATGAGTTTGAGAAGATGGAGAATTTTGTGTCCCGTGAACTCATTAGGGATATACAAATTGTTTAGGGGTTTTCAAATTCCCTAGAATTACTCTTATTAATTTATGTAGATTTTATCACAAGCTAACTTGTTGGGGTTTGAAAAATGCATTCAGTACACTTGCGAAGAATGCAAATTACAGTAGTTAGTGGCAGTTTTGGGTTTCTGTAACAAACACTTAGCAAGTGTGTAAATCCTATCCCCATTTCCCCCTTGGAAATCTAGTGACTTATGATAACTGAATTGTGCTACATGGTAAGTGACAGGCCTGATCAAGATTTAGACATTGAAGAAATCAGGTCCCATTCTTTTACAAAAGCAAAAGTAAAATTATTTTCTTTTCTGCTTTTTTTTGAAATCTCTTCAGTTTGAGCAAACTGAACAATTTGCAATGAAGTGTACTGTAAGAGCGACACACTCTTACATTAGCAGATCGGTGGCAGAGAACATGGGACACAGCCAGTGATACTTAAGGTGGTGAGCCAGAGAGACAGGGCAGCGTGATAAGGCAGGCACTGATTTCAGTGCTAAAGATGGTACTACTGGCTCTTGGTTGAAATCTGGACATTTGTCTTGTGATTTCAGTTTCTTCTCCTATTTCCACCCCCCACCCCTTGGCTCATGCTATGATTCCCTTTGCACTCCTTCCAGCCCCCCAGAAGTTTGGTTTATATCCCCAAATTAGTTTCTTCAGCAGTTCTAAGACGGTTCTGTTTAAGAAGTTTCTTTGTCTTTTTTTTATGAAATGCCATGCCCTTAGTCTGAGTATACAAACATAAGTCAGTGTTAAGGATCTTTAGGAACTTTCAAATTAGTGAGGAAGATGGAGTAAAAAATTTAATATGTGGGAATGTGTAGCTATAATTCTTACAATAATACTTCATGCTGTAGCATTAGTGTGGCCTTAGAGGTGCTATCTAAAAGTTACTGGAGATGCAACCTCCATGGAAGAAGTGGTATTGAGATGATTTTTGTAGAAAGCGTGGATTTTGAAAGGGCAAAATTGCTATTGGTTTAAAACCGCCCTTAAGTAAAACCATAGAAGTGATCTTTGATGGAAGAAATACACAGGCAAACTAGTTAATGGACTAAATAACATTTGTACAGATAGATAATTTTAGAAGTTATTTCTCATTTTAAACGATTTTAGATGATTTTTGGTAAAACCAATAAAAGTCAACAGATAACAAGAGCAAGATACAATGTCTGAGTTTTTAGAATTAAATTGAAAACTAATTTTATTTATTTTAAAGAGAAAAAATAGCAATAAAAATGATACAGAATTTCAAAACAAGACAGTAGGAAATTAACAGTGGTTAATATATTGCATATTGTTGTCTTCAAAGTAGTTGCTCAGATTACAAGATACAGGCAAAATTGATCAAATAATATAAGCACAAACTGTTCTTTTCAATGAACTAAAAGAAATTAGTAGTATAATTATCTTAGCTATCTTGTGTATATATATTTTCCCTTCCTTCTTTTCTCTTTTCCCCCATCTCAGTTGTTTTTTCCTTTTGAACAGTTTCTTTCCCTTTCACAATATCTATTGTAGATTTTAGATCTTATTTACTCTTTTAGTTTCTTACATTAGGGAGACAATACAATGTTTACACATGAGAGTCTGCTTTATTTCACTTATGAGTATGGTTTCTAGTTGCATCCATTTACCTATAAAAGTCTCCAGTTTATCCTTCTTTATGGCTGAGTAGTACTCCATTGTATAAAAAGTTCAAATCTTTTTTATCCATTCCTCAGTTTATGGGCATTTGGGTTGTTTCCAAGATTTAGCTATTACAAATTGTGCTGCTATAAACATGGGTGCACATATATCACTAATTTAAAAAATTAACAGACAAATTGAGCTACTAGATTTAGCCAGATTTTGAAGCAGAAATTTTAAAAGCACTATATGTACATACATATATAATATAAGCATGTTTAATGTATATAACATATATGGGGATATATATATACATATATTCCAAGCTGCATAGAATACACTATTTAGTTTAGTATACTATACATAGTCTTAGAAAGTTGCCTCATTCTACCAGTGATAAGTCAAACGTAATATGTTTGTGTTTGGATACTGAGTATAGGAAATCACAAAATAGCTAATTTATTAATTTGAATTATTCCTCAAAAATATTTCTTACTAATGAGCCAGAAGAATGTTTGCACACATATGTATATCAATGATAATGATACACATAAAATTAATTATTCAATCATATTGACATCATTTAGGGGCATGTTCTAATATAAAGCACTAATTAAAGTCTACATTGATATATCTTCATTTAAATAAAATGAAAATATCATCTAGGTAAAACTAGATAAAAGATAAGTGCTCGTCATTTCAGATGCCCATTTTTTAATTGGGTCTTTAAATTTGGGGATTCTGATTTTTTGAGTTCTTCATATATTCTAGATATTAGTCCTTTGAGGAATAGCTAGCAAAAATTCTTTCCCACACAGTGAGTTGTCTCTTTACTTGGTGGTTTCTCTTGCTGTGCAAAAGCTTTTTAATAAGACGAGATACCAGTGGTTGATTCTTTGTGATAGTTTCTGTGTGATTGGGGTTTTGTTCATAAAGTCTTTGCCTATACCAATGCGTTCAAGAGTTCCACCTATTCTGTCTCTCAGAAGATTTAGTGTTTCTGTTTTAATATTCAGATCTTCAATCCATTTCAATGTTAGTTTAGTGCTTGGTAAAAGACATGGGTCTAGTTTTAATCTTCAGCATATGGAAAGCCAGTTTTTCCGGCATGATTTATTAAAGAGGCTATCTGTCTTCCAGTGAAGGTGTTCGGCCCCTTTGTCAAAGATAAGGTGGCTAAGTATAGGCACTTCTCAGATGAAGAAATAGAAACAGCAAATAAATATATGAAAAAGTGTTCAATGTCACTGGTCATTTGAGAGATGCAAATTAAAATAATGCTGAGATTCCATCTCACCTCAGAAAGAATGGCTGTTATCAAGAAATCAACCAATAACAAATGCTGGAGGGGCTGTGGGGAAAAATGAACCCTTCTCCACTGTTGGTGAGAGTGTAGACTGGTGCAAACACTGTGGAAATCAGTGTGGAGATTCCTCAAAAAACTAGGACTAGAGGCCCCATTTGACCCAGGTATTCCCTTTCTTGGTATCTTCCCAAAAGAATTAAAAGCATCGTACCACAGTGCTATATGTACACCATGTTTACAGTGGCACAGTTTGCAATAGCTAAATCTTGGAAACAGCCCAAATGCCCATCAACTGATGAATGAATAAAGAAGATGTGGTGTTTTTTTTTTTAATACAACAGAGTACTACTCTGACATAAAGAAGGATAAGCTCGAGACATTTATAACTAAATGGATGCACTTCACACCATACTCTTAAGTGAAATAAATCAGACACATGTGTAAATATTGCATTGTTTCTCTCGCATGAGAAACTGAAAGACCAAAATGTATAATAGATATTGTGAAATAGGAAGAAAATGTTTAAATGAGAAGGGTAACTTGAGAGGGAGGAGGGGAAAGAAACGAAGGGAAAAGACAAATGAGAAAAGAAGGATAAAATGGAAACAAAGCTTTTATAAATGAAGGGAAGAGGGGTTGAGTGGAGGATTGGGAAATGGGGAAAAAAAAAAGTTATATCATGTACAGTTACAAATTCCCTATGATGATTGTGATCATTATGTATACCTAAAATGTACCAATAAACTTAATTAATTAAAAAAATGTTAAGTGCTGGTAAGGAAGATGAAGAATTTGCAACCAGATTAATTTTGTACTTGAAATGCTAATAACTAGTTCAATTATACAATAAAGTATTTACCATATACAATCCCATATCTTAAAATACATGAAGATCCCCCCCCCAATATGTTAGTAATTGTTAGTAATTTGCATCCACCCAGTAACATGCTTTAATATCCATGATGGGGGACTATCCTGGCCTGACTACAAGTTAAGCTATGGCCGAAAAACAAAACACAAACAAAAACCTAGCCCTATAAAGCCCTTACCATTAACCACCATTCAAATCCTTTGATTTCTCATCACTATCTTAAATATAAAACAATTAACAATATGTGCATACTTGGAAATACCCCCATTTATGGAAAGAAAAATCTTACATAAATTCTGTCATTTTGCTGTTAGAAAACTACTCATACATACATATCTTAAGCTTATTAACCCTACAATAGTGAAAGGATTTTATTGGTGAGGATAATCAACCAGTTAAGCTTATTAACCCTACAATAGAGAAAGGATTTTAGTGGTAGGATAATGTTATTTAATTAGAAAGAAGTTCAGGTAACTTTGTTCTTATTAGAGTACACTTCAACCCAAGTGTATACAACTTTCAAAGTGATTTTATTAATTGGTTTTAAAATCATCAGGAAGACAGTATCGTACTAATAACAATTAAGACCACCCTTATATTAGACATAGCTCTTAGAAATTGGCTATGCCCCTGAAATAAGTTCTTTTTCCTATTTAAATAGTGGTTTGTAGTGGTTCAAAAAATCCATTAGAGGGCAATATAATATTGTGCTGAAGCTGAGCAAGTTGGCAATGAAAGGACAGAGTAAACTTTCTCTGTGTGAGAGCTTTGAAAATGGCTTCTAAGCAAAAGAAATTATTTCCTTCTGTGCTTCCTTTATTAATATTTAATTTTTCTGAAACAACCACTCAACTGAATTTTAAACTTTTAAAAAACTTCAGCGTTATCAAAGAAATTATTAGTTTGGATATCTTTCTTGCAAGTGGGTTTTAATGGTTGATTCAAATATATAGCATAGCTTTTATGTTAAAGATCGGTTTTCTTGTGATATAAAAATGAATAATGAACCCATAATTTTAAAATTTAAACCACTACATATATATGTGAGGAAAACCTTGACTTTTTAAAAAAAGTTGATCGCTTAAAGGACATGTTATACATGTAGGTTTTATAAATAAAGGCAATATTTGTGTTCAATCATCAGCACGTTATATTTACAAGTTGGAGAACACATCTTAATATTCAGTTTATATAATTTACAGTACCTTTAATTTTCCTTAATTCAACTATAATTAGAAATAAATGCCATTGGTGTGGTTTTTACTTTAAGAAACCGTTGTATGTGACGCTGAACACATAGCAGGGGCCTGTCTCAAATCCCATCTTAAATCCCATGGACTAGATCAAAAATAATAAAAAGAACATTTTAGGAAAGCACTAGGCATTGAAGAATTACATTAGGAGTGCTATTTCCTTCTAAAACTATGAGTCAGTTCTGGATTGTTCTGAGCTTGGCATGGGACTCACTGGCCTAAGGAGGGGCACCTGACGCCCCCTGTGGCCCTGTCAGACAAACAGCTGCAGTGGTGCCGGACCTCGCACCTCAACTGGAGTCGCTGGTGTAGGGGTTGATTAGCCCAATGACCTTCAAAATTGGTGTACTTGTATAACTTTAATCAGTAGGATATAAAAGCTGCCATTAAAAGAGAGTGACATGCCATAAATGTCAGGAAACAATAAAAACAAATACAAGGCAAATATTTTTAAAGTGGAAAAAAAAAGAAATTAAACAGTAAAAAAGTTATGATGGCTCTAGTATCTATTTTAATACGCACAGCTGAAAATAAACTGTTCCTGGCAGAGTCCTTTTATTATCAGTTTATTATAAGGGATTTACTTTGATCTGTTATTTCTTAGTTTGATATAAAATGAGATTATTAGGTCAATAAGACAATTTCTTTCATTTGCCCTTGGTGTTGATACTAACTAGAACTGAGAACCTCACTTTTCACGTGTACCTAGCTGGATAGTATGAGATGGATCGTGGTTTACCTTGTCATTTAGAGTTAGTGGTCCTCTGAGCAGTAGGAGCCAAGTGTGAAGCAGGAAGTTAGATCTGAGGTTTACCACTTGACCTAGGTCAGGCTCTCACCTCAAGAAAATATGTTTTAAGGAAACTGTACAGTTATATATCTCCTCTTTAATTCTACCTATCTTCCTGGACCCTTTGCTCTGTACCCAAAGTGTAAAATCCACAGAATGGAGAAGTGCTGGTAAATAACCTACATCTCTTCTATTCCAAGTTTGGCTAAGATTCCATAAATGATAAAAATCTGTGTGTCTTCATCACCTTTTTGTGTGTGTATCCACCAGAATTATGTCTACTGCCTGAGATCTACACAAAGATTCCTCTGGCATCTTTAGCAATCACAGCACAAAGACACACATTCATCCTCGGGTGATCTAAAATTAGATAAATTTCAAGTTCCACATAGGGGAAACATTGAATCAAAGACTGAAGAGAATTTTAGACATTTATAAACCAAAGAGGATTGGCACAAAGACCAAGGCTGGCGAGAATAGATGTGGAGATGGTAGCTGGTGTCTGCATCACTTAACTTTCCAGATCCGGTCCACTCATGGCTTTCCTTGATGTGTTTTTTCATCAACTTCCAGAAATGTGTTTGTTGTAAAAGAAAAACTTTTTGTTCTAAAATAGTAAAATGTTTTTTGGGGGAATGTATTTAAATCTTGTATCATTATTTCAAGCTGCTATCTTTTCATAATATGTCAGTTAGTAATTTTGTAATAGTTTTTAACATTTTAAAGCTAAGTACTCTTTCATCTTAGACTCAGATTTAATATTACATATTACATTACCAGAGCTCTAGTAACCTGTCCATCTGTCTGTCTATCCATACAGTTAGACAACCAGCCCGCCATCTTTCCGTCAAAGCACTGTTCGCTCCATGGAACTCTTCAGTGCCAGTAACCCACGGTAGCTAGAGGACAGTAATTCTAGTGCAGCTCTGTGAACTCTCCCAAGCACACCTATCCAGGCTTTTGCTGTTGTCTAATGCGGATAATGTAAAAACTGCTTATGAATTTCAGGATCTAATGAAGCAGAAATATAGCTGCACTGAGATTTGGATAAGGATAGGAACTACTTGGCGTACATAATTTGTTTTTCCTCTCCTGTGCTTGAGGCAGGCGTTGCTAACTGATCACTCCTGCTGAAGCTGGTGAGAAGCTCTCTCTAGATAGCCATTACGAGTCAGCTGGGCTTCACATGGTATTTGAAACGTTGGTGCCATTCCTGTATTTGGAGGAGTGACAAACGGACAAAGGTAGGGATGTGGAACAGGAAAAGGGAGACGAGAGTTTCCCAGTGCATTAGAAGTAAGAAAGTCCTTTCTCTGTCCTGATAAAAATCAGAGTTGTGGCAAAGAGACAGATAAGAAAGTTGCTCTTTGCCCAAAGAAAGAAAATCTTACAGAAAGTGACCAGTTACCAATGCTGATATTGGTGCCAATGTGACAGCCATCTGTTGAGGTAAAACTCATACAAAAAATTATGATCTTTCCCATCGTGTCGCTTCTCATGGCCAATAAGATAGCAGTTCTATTCCTGGGCTCAGTTGAAGCGGCAAAAGAAAGAAAAGACAGATTTGCCTCCTGTGGACACACATAATTTCCTTAACTAAACTATTTAGGATCCAAAGGAAAAGGTTAAAAAACATCATTTAGATGCTAGACTCTCATTTATGTCCTCATTTCTTGTTTTTAATTATTTCCAGGTACGAAACACTTCGACATTTTCCCTGAAAAGTAATTGTCTATCAAACGTTACTGTAAATGTGGTTTTAGGAAATTTAAGAGAGACATGTTAGGAAATCACTTCCACTTAAATACATCTTTCTTTTCCAAAACAGGGTAAAATTTTTAGTGTCAGACAAATGAAATCTATTTTTAAAGCAATGTTATTATTACTTTTGATGATGCTTCCTTTGTTTAAAGACATTGGCATAATTTAAAAATACAAATTAAATTGGAGTAAAGACCATAAAAGGAATGTAAAGAATGAATCATTGAAAGATAAAATCACAGAATATTGCAGGAATGAAATGAAGGCATTCTGCTTTGCATCCTGCCTTATAAATTATCCACTGGATAACAAAATTCTGTATAGTAAGCCTCAGTCATTAGTTTTGTATTTGAAATGTGTAGTCTATTTCGTCTAGCTGCTATCTGGGGCTTGGAGTGAACTAGGATATTAGGATTTGGCCTAGAGCAGTGCAGAAAGAAATGGAATAGAATCTTCTTCGGATCTCTGTGTAGCTCATGGCCTACAGCAAACAGTTGGAGTTATGATGGTGCTAAAGCTAAGAACAGTATTGCTAGTGTCCATGAAAATGGAAAGCCACTATAAAAGTGATTGACACATTCTATAAAGTAGACTTTCACTGTCAATCATCTAAATATGATTCATTAATCATACTATAAGCATTTGACAGCTGGCTGACAATAACAGATTCTCCCCAGAGAAAGCTTTATAGAAACTTAAGAGCCGCTTATTAACGTTGATACCATTTAAGGTGGATGTTATGCATCATACGGAAAGCAGATGGCTTCTCCCAGCCCAATAGAATTGATGCCAGCAGAACCTTGTTACCAGAGTTTGCATCGCACAGCTTCTGATGTCTCCCCAGTTACAGAGGGCTGATTAGTTTTATGAAATCTTTTTACAAGAGTAGAAAAGAACACTTCTCATCTAAATTATTCAACATCAACTTTTTTTTTTTTTTTGTGGGTACCAGGGGGTCGACCTCAGGACCTCACGTGCCAGCAGGTGCCCGTGCTGCTGAGCGATATCACCGGCCCTTTTTTCGTATGTGGATTCCGGGAGTCGAACTCGGGCCCTTGTGCTTGCCAGGCAGGCGCTTACGCCGCTGAGCCATCTCACCAGCCCTCAAAGTCAACTTTTTGGAAAAATGTGTTTTCAATTTATTCCGGCTATTTGAATGCCTCAGTATTACTGACCATAAAATCATGACATTAGGCCAGTGTCATTTTCTCCATATTCTGAGGCTTTTTATGATGTATGTTCAAGTTCTTCAGTAAGTGGGGATCCCTTGCCTTGGTCTGTGTTTATTTTCTTGAGTAATCCAAGGAAAGATGAAAAAGCAAACTTTAAATAAAGCACAACAGAAGCCAAAGGACGTACCAGTAAGGACTTGTTACGAATAGGCCTACTCATCTGATTCTCCTCGGGGAAGACACCAAGTCACGCCATCACTAGGTGTGAGCTAGAAGCAGCAGTGTAACACACACATGCACACACAGTATTACTGCACAACCTCGAGAATGCCAACGAAATACCCTCTAAGACAAAATACCTCTCTCTCCTCTCCATTCCTCTCTTCCCTTCTTTCCATTTCCTCTCTCTCCTACCCATCTTTTTCTGTATCTGTCTCTCTCTCTGGTTTTTTGAATTCTAATAAGTCACAGAGTAGAAAGAATTAGGGGTCATACAGACCTGAGTTTGAATTCAGGTTCCAGGTTTGAACATTTAGCAGCCGTGTGTAAAGTCACCCATCTCAAATATAACAGATAATTATTTCCTCATCCCCAGAATTGCTACAAAATAAATGAGCTCAAAGATACAGCGTTGCCTTCTAATCAGCTAACATTGTTTATGTCAGGATTAATTTTTTCATTGCCAACTTGGCCATAATTTAAGCAACCTGTAGGAATTTAGATTGAGAAATTTTGGAGCTGGAAAATGTTGTTACAGATGAACTAATTCTTCTTCAAATAGTAAGGAGAAGTAAGTCACAAAAATACTTAAATGGCTTCCCCCCCAAAATGCTAATTTCTTTAAAAAATGCATCTAGAGTTTTTGGCTTTCTCAAAATTGCTGCTTGCTTTCACTGAAGGAATGAAATTAAATCTTTTAATTTGCTTATATCTTACCTTCATTGTAGTAAAAACATTCATTTTAATGAATCGATTAACCTCATAATAAACATATTCACCTTTGTACTATTGTAGATATTTTTATATCTTAATAAGAGAGTGCAGTTGGAAGAAATGATACAAAATTCATTCAGTCTTTACTTCTTCTGTGGTCTCAAAATATTTGTTATTTGCATAGCATATGAAAGTTTAGAATTTTAGTATATATAGGGGAAATAATATTTTGATTGAAAATGTCTCTTTCCTAAGGTGATTTAGTGACAACTTTGTATCAACACATGACAACATAGTGGGATCGGTCATTAAAAGGTAATGATTACAAGTTGAAATTATTATTTTAGAAATATGACATTTAAAGTCTTTATAGCATTACATGTAGGATTATAAAGGATTACAAATAATTCTGACATAGAAATTGCTTTGACATCATTTTCTTATTTTTTATATTTATACTTCAAAGTATAATATATGTTCTCATCTCATCAGTTTGAATAATGTAGCTTTTCCTTCAATGATTACTCTATCTAGAGATTTTCAAAGAAACCGATTTAATAAATCTAACCCTCAACACAAAGCACCAAGTAGAGAGATGATACATTAAATATCTTCCAAATTTATTGTTTTATGAATAGCTGATTCTCATTATACTTAGCTGCTTTCCCTTAGGTACAAAAATATAGGTCAAGTCCTATTTTCATGGCCTTATTAAATCACAACTGCAGGTAGAATTTTTACGCATCGTTTTAAGGTTTTGTTTTAAAGATACCTTTCACATAAAGGCAGTATTTTAAATGCTACTCTTTCTTGTATTTTGTATAAGTGTTCTCTCTTCTTCCAAAACTTAGAATTTTTAGCCTATTGTGTTTTCAACATTTTGCATCTTACCAATTAAAATGCTAACCTCTTGGCCTTAACTTCCTTTCTCTCCTTCCCAGCAAGCATGTGTTTTTCCACATTCTTGTATAGTTTAACTCAAAATGTCAATCAGTGATGACTGATCACATTTTCAGACAAGAGTCTGGACCCTGATTCTGCACTCCACATGCATTTGCCATTTTGATTAATGAACATAAATCAGGGGTGACAATTCGTATTTGCAAGTGGATGGAAAGAATTATTAGAAACACTGCATGTTAGTAAGCTGAAACTTCCTTGCATTCTGTTACAATTGCGTTGAAAACAAATACGTGCCCCCCAGAGAACCTTGTGGTTATCATTAGGGAATATCTGAAATATGGAAATAAAACACATGCTGCCAGGCCTATTTTCATTATTTTGATCTCATGAAAGAGCTTTATGTTTCAGTACAGCACAACCACCACACGATTTTGAAACATCATTTCTAGGTTTACATAAACCTCTCTTATCTCAAAAAAGGAAACTTTTTTCATTACCAAATAATGAGTTCATAATTTTCTTGGCGAGAGGGGAATGAAGGAGAATGGTAAACATACATTTTAACTTACTTCTTTAATTCATATAAACAGTAAAAATCAAGGATTTGTTCTATGTCCATTGAAAGAATTATTTGCTGCATTTTTCCTGTGTATCAATTTTAGTAACATAAAATTCAAATAACTTCTTTTAGTTTTAAAGCTAAAGTGTTAGTGATTTGTAGTGAACATAGGTAAAATCATCCAGTAAAATTATTTTGTTTTCTTTGACTATGAACATTTTCAACCTAAGTAGGGCTTAAAAATCTGTATTTTCAAATAAAATATTCATAAATAGGCTACATATAAAATATAATTCATAGACCATATGTATTGATTCTGCTGTGACCTGTTCAACATGATAATTTTAAAACATTGTAACTCTACTGGCCCATTCATTGTCAAAAATGATATTAAATCTTTCCAACTACTTAAAGCCGTTTTAAAAGGTAATGGACCTAATGCTTCAAGAAATATACACCTGCACTGTAGGTATTTTCAACTTTCCACAGGTGAAAGTGCCAGATTGGGCTAATAAGTATAACCCGCTCTTTGGCAAACAATGGATTCAATCTCAAAGCTGTTAGAAAAATATTTTAAACTTTATCACCAATTTGAAAGTTATAAAAATTTTTGCCATCCTCAGATTAAGTTTTCATATTACTTTTGTCATAACGTATTCATCTGGGGAATGTTTTATTTCCTTTCTCCCTTCTGGTTGTTAAGTTGTCCCTTACAGGCATCTGAGGAAGCATAAGAAGAATCGGTGAAATCGGCGTTCATGCAGGGGAAATAACAAAATAGCTGTTGGTTGTTCCACTGAAGTTCCAGAAGTTATGTTAAAGTCCCACTAATCAAAACACATAGGAGGAAATTAACTTCTAAACCCCGTGAGAACCACAGTCTCAGGAGTTCCTGAAAGTCCCACTTAATAGTCTAAATTTTGGCCACAATTGATGTGGAAAATAAGCAATGAGTTAAGTGCTCATTTGGCTTAATTTTGTTTCTTCAAAAAATGTATGTTTTAATGAGGTGATGTTTAGGTGCCGTGTGTAGAAATATCAAAGTATTCTTGGTCTGGAGAAGGAAGTATACCTTGAGAAGGAAAATGAGTCATGATGCAGTGTGTAAGTACAGCCACGGAAACAGGTAGAAGACAGAGCGTTAAGAGGGAACGTGATCAAACCCAAAAGGGGGTAGTGTCATAAGAGCTATTATCACTAATCTTGAGAATACAATTCCCCAGCTATATAAAAAAGGAAAGGAGATTTTGAGAAAAAGAAACAGTGAATTTTGGGGATAGAAGAATGAAGTAGTACAGCATGCTAGTAGACCATAGCTAGTCTTATCTACAGTTTAAACACAGAGTGTGCAGCAGAGATGGGGGATGGCATAGGATGAAGTGATAAGGAATTTGTACACTTATGAGCTTGGACATTATTCTGTAAGTGATGCATAAGCCAATAATTGAGGCAGTTCACTGAAGTAAAAGTATATTTAATTAGAGGTAGCAATTTTAGGAATTTGTAGCACGCTTACCTAAAAGACAACTGGATATAAAATTGTATTTTCATTGATAAAGTACTTCGGTCAGACCCACCAGCAAAAATTGTGGTTGATTTTAAGACATGTCTGATGAAAGTAGAAAACCACCAAATGTATACAATTTATCATTAGATTTATCTTCACTGCAGCAGATGCCAAAGAAGTAGTTCAGCAATTATGCCTTAATGTCATCCCATTATCATTTATCATTTTGCTAATGTGTCAAGATCTAAAGTGTAAGTCTATGAAGGCAAGCTTGGTCAGCAACCATAGAAATACGAGGTTCATTTTGCTTTTCCTTGGCTTTGTCATAAAAGGGGTCTTGCCTTCTTATACACGGGACATGGCATTTAAGTTAAGTTCACATAACCTTTTAAGTAAGGACGTTAAAAAAATTTAGACTGGGATAACTACATCACCAGTAAGTGGTAGAATAAATTGTAGCCATATGTCAAAAAATAGGTCATCCTAATGAGTGTGTGTAAAGCTGGTATTTTCCTATAGAAAATGTCAGGTTTTTTTTTTTTCCACAGACTAGTAATACATTTTATTAATAACTACTCTTTATACTGTGTAGTTAAATTGACTTCTTTAATGGCAAATATTTTTTAAATAATCCTTTAAAAAACGAAATGGACACGGTATCAAGTTGCATTATGAATAGAAGTATATAGGTTTGGTAATTAGACATAGAAAACCATTTTAGCACTGAGCTTGTTTCTATAGTTAGTGAATAGTTTCTGGTTTAAACCAGAAGGAAAACATCCTGAGATGGCAATGTTCAGAATTATACATTACTTTGGAAGCACATAGAGTACTGTAAACTCTTAGAACATTGGAGGTCATTCCTTAAATACCACCTGTAGCCTTTATGACATTGACATCATCGCCCAGCTTGGTTCCCTGGACTCCGCTGATACTTGAGAGGACTTTTCAAGGCAGCCTGCTGCATCATCAGGTGTCCAGCTCCATTAGAAAGTGTCTCCTTATATTTTACCTATTCTAACTTGATATAGCCAGTGGTCCATGGCTTGAATTCTGTCTTCTGTGATCCCGAAGTACAAGTCCTACAAATATCTGAAGACAGTTAAAGATTAATTCCCTTCCATTTTTACTAGATGACTGGACGAGCTATCAGGGAAACGTGGTAGACAAAAGTACCCTAAATTCAACCAGATATTTGCAGAGTTTCTTATTGAATTAATACAGCTAGAAATGTTGGGTGGTATAATTAGGTAACTTTATAATCGAGAGCTAATTAATGGTTAATGTCATCCTGGAGAGCTGATACATTCCTGTATCCATATGTATACGTGTATATGTGTGTAGGTATGATATATGCAAGTATTTATGTATGTAACCTGGATATCACAGGAGTCTGTACTTTAGATTAAAATGTAGCATATTTTAATTCACGATGAAGCTGAGAACCTTGACTGGCACAGGATCAAACTGCCTCTACCAGCAACTGTGGGACAAAGAGTGAATATGCTAAGTGACAGTTATCCCAGAGTACTGTGTGGCTCATTCTGTTATTTAATTCAGGTCTCTGATTTAAAAGTCCACGTTTCAGGTGGCTTCTCTCTGGTTACCTTTGCCAAACTAGCATCCTCCCCTGTCAGCACTCTCCTACTTTGCTTCACAGTAGTATCATCGCTTATTACGTATTCATCAGTTAACTTGAAATATATCACTAGAAGTTAAATTACAACATTTTTTAGTTTTCAGTGCCAAAATTCTAAACCCTTTCCTCCTTCCCACTAAATGATTTAATGGTCAAGTCTTTGGCGTGAGCTTTGCATTAGATGGAATAATGCACTTAGAAGAAGCAGGTCAGAGGAGAGACATGGTAGGGAGGCAGAGCATATCCGTGGTGGCAAACCTCTGGCGCATGTGCTGCAGTGGGTGTACAGAGCCCTCTCTGTTGGTCTGTGAGCCAAGTCACCCTAGCATCACCCCAGCATCAGCCCAGCAGCCCAGCATCAGATAAAAGTGCACACAGGGGCCATGTGCATGCTCAAAAAGGAGTGACAGAGCCAAGAGATGATGTCATGAGCAGTTTGGGCACTGGGTCTCTAAAAGATTTGCCATTCCCTTTGATACACGGCCTTAGCGCTATGTGCTGGGGTCTGTGCTAAGTGTTAGATGTCATTTATCTTCCCTATAATTTCATAAAGATGTAGTATAGAGTTATAAACGAACAGAATCTGAGCAGCCGTTTTATTATATACAAGGCCACAGTTACATAGTAAGTGAAAGAGGGTATGATCCAAATCTAGATAGGACTGACTGCAAGAGTAGAAAGTTTTAAGGTCTAATTATGAGGATCTCAGCTGCATGTGTAAAGAAAGTTTTGCTAGAAGAAAAATGGATTATAATTGAGACTAAGGAAATTTAGAGAAAATACATGAACTAGGCGTGAAGATTGAAGGTGATTTCAGAAGGGTGTGAGGAATGGAAGACTATGAGAGTCCTTGTGAGTTCAGAGTTGGGTAAAGATTGCAGACACGGGGAGCCCCAGACTTACAGATTGCTGTCTTGGTGGATGGGATGGCCAGCAGCAATTTCATACTTACGAAGAGGAGGGTCAATGGTGTGTATGCCTGGAACACTCTCAGTGCAGTTGGTATCAGTCCCAGTGGGGCAAAACTGTGCTCTTGAAGGGCAAGAACCTTAGGCACGACATTGGTTTATATATTAATGAAATATGAGAAAGAGAGAGAGGGAGATCTAATCTAATGTAAGAAAGTAGAAGCCATCCAAGAAACTAATCTATATAAATAGACTCTTCTCTGGTGTTTTAAAGACTCTCCTTATCATATTTCAGAATTATAAGATGGTATTTATGGAGTAGATGCTGCCCCAGATAGACTCAGATAGACCTGGGAATTAATTTGTGCTTAATATGTACCACAGACTTTGCTAAGTGTTTCCCAAGTATTCATTGATTAAGGCCTTGCAATAAATTTATGAGAAGTTCTTTGAACAAAATTTGCTCTTAATGATAGGACCAGCATCATAAGAGTTTTATTTTTCTGACTGAGAAAGAGGGCAATAAGACAGCAATACTGTTTGTAAGTTTTACCCAAGGTAATGTACAAGCAGTAAGCACAGTGTCAGACAGAAAGGTTAACTATTCTTACTGTCCCTCTGTGCTTGGTGCCCTGTATTTGTCTGGATATATCTTATCCACAGCATTTGCTATACTTAAAGATATTGCTCTAGGTTAATTAATAATGTCATCTATACTGGTTCGTGTGACAAATACCTCATGCTAATGGAAGGTGTTAACAGGGGAAACGGGATGGGTATAAGGAACTCTGATAGAGTCAGAACTTTTCTCTAAGTCTAAATGTATTCTAAGATAAAACATTTATTTAAAAAAGATTAATTCCTGGCATTGAAATATATTCTTTTAACTTGCAATTTTATAAAATTCAACCCCATAAATTCAGTTGAACAATGAAAATGTCAGAAAAACCCAATATTGAGAGTGCACAGGAATTTGCAACATAGCCAGCATGAGCCAGTAGATGGCAGGGTACCCAAGCATCTGAACTTGGCCCTGAAACCCTGCTTCCCATCAAGTGCAGTCTTCATTTTTCAGGGAGTTTTAGTTAATTTATAATGCCAAACATGAGAAATCGTGTTGACTCTCAATACAAGGCTATTGCTGAAAATAAAATGGGCGTGAGCATGGGATAGATGCTGTAGCTCGGAGCCACTGTGGGCATAAATAAGTCTTCCCCACCGAGGGCAGAGGCAGTTCTCATTCTGAGCACTGAGTGCTCATTCATAGTCCAGGAATGGAGACTACGAACAGATAGCCAGCCTTCTTGTCCTGGCCGCTTCTTCACCTCAGGCTCACCCAGGTGAGAGCTCACCTGGTCTGGGCGGGGAATGAATGACTCGGTAGACTAGAATAGCTGGACTGGTCAGCAATCCCAGCTGTGCTGACAGTAATCTAGAGTCATTTACTGCTGGAGCCTCCAAGAGGAATGAGGTTGATGAACAACTCTTGTTGCAGCAACTGAGGGCTCTCCACTGCTCTTTGGTGTGTAGAAAAAGCAATGTTTGTTAGAGAAGAAATCAATTTCTTTAGTGACCACAGATAGAATACACACACACACACGCACACACAGGTTCCATATGGGTAACTATGATTTTTTTCTATGTCTAGAAGACAGAAAGATAATTTATGCGAACAAGTGAAAGGTAATGTAGAATAAAGAGGATATTAGTTAGACATTTTAGTCCTCAGCAAGGAATTTAAGGCTAATGGCCTCCATCTGATCCAAAAGCCAATTATGCTAATGGCACTCTTAGATGTAAAAGCTGTGGCTATAAGTCAACACAGACCTTTGGCATCCAGTGTGTCTGCACGGACACTACAGTGATTCTTTTCTTCCCATTGCCTGGCTGTACTCAAAGTTAAAATCATTTTTGCCCTTTGCTACATGCATGACCTGGAAGGTAATAAGAATGAAAGAAGTGGAGGCTTTTTATAAGGCCCTGAGAGGATAATCCTCCCAGCTGAGTCTTATTTTATATTCAGATGTCATGGGAGAAAAATAACCACAAGATGTTGTGCAAAGAAAAGTTGTCATCTTTCTATCCAGGACTATGGTTTTCACCAAATGCAAGGAAACTTTTTAATTTCTTTTGTGCAGAAGATTAATGGCTGAGATGGGTTAATATACAAGGATTAGTTAGTCTGCTAAATGAAAAGGTTTATTGACTTTGCAAACGGTAACTTGGTGTAATATTTACATGGAAGGAGCAGAACTGTCACATTCCTTGGCTTCTCTAATTTCTAAAAAATCATCAAAGTATGGATTGAATGATTGGTCTCAGTATTTGTTTTGGGAAACCATTTTTGCAAGTCTTTCATAGTGAAGGATTTACTTCAGGATTCAGGGATAACGACCCTTGTCTCGACCTGTGAGTCCTCAGCCAAAGCAGTGAGAAAAGATTACATTTAAATTTTCTGCCACATTTGTAACTCCAGAAGGATTTCTGCAACATAAAAAGTAAAGCACTCTATACAAGAAACACATGTACCAGAACATTACATGGAGATAGCTGGCTAGCTATGTGTGTGTATATATATGTGTGTGTGTATGTGTGTATATGTACATATGTGTGTATATATATATATATATATATATATATATATATATAGTTTTGTGTGTCTATTAAATAACAAATGTAAATATTTAAAAACCCAGCATGATGTTGTAGAAATAGCAATATGCTAGGATTCTTGTTTGGTGATTCTCAAAGGGCAGTGGAAAATTAGTCACATCCTCGTTTGAGTATGTAATTTTTTTCAGATATTTGGGTTGATAAAGTTTGAAAGTTACTACTCTTTCGCACTTAAAGCATGTGAAACATTCCTGATCGAAGTTGCCTTATCTATAAAATTAAAATGTTGAACTAGGACTTCTAGGGTTCTCTTTAGCTCAGAATTATTTGAGAATGACAATCATTCAAAATAGGAACCAAAATTGTCAAAATATTATCTCTAATCATCTTAGCTTTGATTTTGGTCCCAAAAAGTCCACAGTTTTTAAAGCCTAAAAGGTGAAAGAATCTTAACACAACTTGTGAACTTAAATGAGAAGCATCAAATGTTGATTGTGTTAAAAACGATGGTTGTGGTAGTTAAAGATAAAGGTTAATTCCCAGCTATAGGTTGGAGAAACTGTTATTGAAATAATTAGTCTCTACTTGGGTTTCTCTGGGGAAGGCTTTGTCCCCTTTCTTTCCCTTAAGTAAGTCACCATGTCATCAAGTGAGAATGCTCACTAGACCTCACTCCAGGCTGTGTAAAAGGTGAAATTTTAAAAACCGAAAATGTAAAAATCATGCAAATTGCTATTTTGGGGTAAATACTGATGTTTCTGATGGAAGGAAAAAAGGGTGTGTTGAGACAAAGAAATAGAGTTGGAGGTATAAAGTTACTCTGGAGAGTAGACTGTAAAGAGATTCCATAGTGATAAATAAAATGGTACCTGTAAAGCACCCAAAAAGATTTCTAAAATTTCAAAAAGCTCCTTCCCCATTAGTCTGCAGGACTGTCATCCTATTTGGAGGAAATCAGCAACATGAAGTCTGACTTTTAAATTCTGAGCTAGACACTAACAAGGGTTGTTTACATTTCTGAAAGTTCCTTTTCTTCTCTACTGGTAAATTCTCATTTTGTGCACAGCTCCCTGCAAACCTCAGGAGACGAGGGAGAACTGCGTGACCCTCCCAACTTTCTTAGAGACATTCTCTCTCCTTCCTTTTTACATTTTTCTGCAGCTTGTTTATCCCTGCCCTGGGCTGTATCGTAACGTGGGCACAAATGCTAAGTTGTGTGACATGGCGGGCGTCCAGTGGCCATCCTGCCGTCTCTTTTCCTGAAGGGCTGACGAGGCTGTTGAAACAGCATCCCTGGTCCTTTCACTGTTCTTGGAGAAACAAGCAGCCTGGCTGATAGGATGTGGGAGTGGGTGTATCAACACCAGGAAGAGTAAATGTTTGAGTGTTCCTAGAAGTCTTCGGGCATTGCTGCTGTTTGCAGAGGCCCCCGAGGGCAGCGAGAGGCCCTCATCTCAGAGCAGCATTTAGGATTTCACTGTGGTGAGTTTGATGGCCTAGGGGACACACACCAGTCACATGAAAGGATGACCGCATACACTTTTAAATATGCGGCTTGTTGTTCTATACCTATACTAATATATTTTATACGTCCTTTTAATAGTCTTCAGAAGTAATAGCATTTCTCTTACATTTTTAGCCAATAAATTTTCTTACTTAGAAATAAAACCACATGGGAACTAGCTTTAGCCTGCTCCTGCTTAGCATCTGCTGAGGAATCAGAGAAGCAATGACATCTTTTGGTGTTGTAAATGCCAGAAATAGATAATTATATCCAAACATTATTTAAGTCTTTAAAATTCT
This sequence comes from Erethizon dorsatum, assembly GCA_028451465.1. Classification (NCBI taxonomy): domain Eukaryota; kingdom Metazoa; phylum Chordata; class Mammalia; order Rodentia; family Erethizontidae; genus Erethizon; species Erethizon dorsatum. The sequence continues at coordinate 60,807,804 of CM051834.1, read as the reverse complement.
TCTATATAAATTAGCATTTTAAACTTCCGAAAGGGCGCTTAGAATAATAGACTAAATTGGAAGGAGACAAACCTGCATTCTAATCGTGGTTCTGCTATAGCTATAACCTGGAGCAGACATCTCATGAGCTCAGAATTTCAATTTGTAAAAAGAAGTAGATAAACTGCTGAGCTCTAAGATCTTTTTCAGCTCAAAATTGTATCCATTGAATTCTTGATGTCTAAAAGAAACTTGCCCTTTTTAAATGTGTAAATTACCCACAAATTAGCTTTTATTCATTACATTAACATATCCCTTAGTACATGGAGTAAAAAAAGGAAATTACTAAATTTATTTGCAAAGATCTGAATACCATTTGGCTATGCAGTGTATATACTTTTATGTGAAAATACATTGCAGAATTGAAAAATACAGAGGAAGTGTGAGTTTAACGGAAAATCTCTAGCCTTTTGAAGGACCTTCATCTTAGAATGGGTTTTAGAATTAGGCACTTCACCATCTGAGGCAAAGAGAGAAAGAGAAAGAAACCAAATAAAATCATAGCAAGCTCTGAGAGAAACCTTCCTTCATAAATTAGACTTCTGCTCTTCACGGACCTGTGTTTCCTACTGAAGCCTTATTGTTTAGTATAGAACGCCTCACTCCCCCCAGTGAATTTGGGTAGAAAATTACACATCTCTCAGGGCTTTTGCTCAAGTTTCTCCCTTATGTGGCACTGACATTTCTGCAAATCTCCTCTAAGTATTATGAGAGCTAGAAGTGGCTTTTTATTTGGAATGCGAATTGTGACTTAGGATTATCAAGGAAGCCCTTTGTTTGGGTTTTATTGAAGCATGTCAACAGCTGTCAGCAATAACACTTTCTCCGCCTGCTGCAATGTGATCTATTGATGTGTATACAACAATATGTTATAAATTGAAATAAAATATGCATTTTTTCATAATTTATCAGCATTATGATGGCACAAAAAAGGCAGTCTTATGAATAATACAGAGCTCTTCAGCGGGCATTATGTACTGTAGGTAATAAACGCAGCCTCTCCCCTGGACTGCCGGGAGAGTTGTAAAGCACAATGCATTAGTTCATCTCTGTGATAATAAATCACTTTAGTACAGCACTAGCTCTGGCTAACTTTTACTCCTGAGGTCTGAAAGAATAGTGTGCCATACGGCTCTAGATGGTTCTCGAAGTGTTTAGTCTGGCTCTGATTCTCCTGGGTAATGTTTTGAGTGAGCGATATGGTTAGATAACAAGTGGCGGTATTTCTCAGGTATCGATACTGTGATGTCTCCTGTTGTTTTATGGCCCTGAGTGGTTGATTTTGTCCTAATTGGAAAGGTAGTTCTGCTTTGTGTCTCTATTTGCAATATGGTGTGTTTCTTTAAAAAATAAAAGTCGCTCTATAATCCCGTGCACCTGCTGTAAGTGATAGCACCCTGCCTTCTCAGTTATCTTTGCATGGAGGAGAAATCAATAAGTCCTTACTGTTCTTACTTTATCCTCTTAAAAACAGATATCCTCGTAGAAACTTGGAGCTTCAGTGGCCATCAGTTCATCATTTTTTTTCATATGTTTCGGATGATAACAAACCAGCCCCCTTGGCAGCAGATCTCAACTGATGGTACATTGATGATTTAAAGAAACATGTTTACATAAACTTGGTTAGACTACCCACGCTTTCTGTATGTACTGATGTCCCCTACAATCAATGCAAAGGTGATTATTTTTGTATATGTAAAAAGATCCACTTTTAGTCCATTCTTTTGGCTGAGAATATATACTGGAATTTTTAAGATCTTACAATTTCCTCATGTGGCAACAAAGATCTGAAAAATGTGCAAGAACATGCTTGATAGAAAATAACCGCTGTTCTGTAGGAGGTGAGATATATATTTCATTGTGTCCTTATTTTCTTATATGACAATTACAGAAATTAATTCTGAGAAAGTAGTTTAGCTAGATTTGGTGTTTAGATTGCTTCCTGAGCCTCTGCTCTGCTATCAAAGTGTCCGCACGTTCAGTTCAGGCTGATCCACCAACAGGTAAGAAAGCAGTGATTTGGTATGTCCACGCAGTGCCATTCAATGCACCGTTAGTGTGGTTTATAATTTAAGCCTATTTTAAACATTCAAACTAATTAGAGTCATAAAACTATAATAATAGTGGATTCTAATCCACCAGCATATTAACCAACATGGGGGCTGCTTTTCATACGGAAGATTGTGAAGGAGTTCTGAAGAATATTTGGATTGAAACAGGTGGGAAGTAAGAGTTCAGGCCCATTGCTCCTTCACGTCACTGAAAGGCAACTGCAGGGCTGTGCAGAGCGGCATGCCAGCTGAGCTGCATGAAGATGGGCAGTTTCTAAGAAAACCAGAATTTATGTGATGAGGGCCCTCTTAAACCACATCCTCTTGACTTCATTTGGAAGCAGATATGCAACAGGGGCAGCTCACAAGGCACAGCATGGCTCTGCCACATTCCTAATGGCTCGCGTGGCCTCTGTTCTGCACCAGCGGGTCCTCAGAGCTGGCTCCACAGAAGATACTGCCGCAGCCCAATATAGGGATTAGGACAGCGCGGATCACTGCGGTGACAGAGAGTTTGGAGACAGATGCCCTCTGTTTGTCTCCAGATTGGGGATGGTGACGAAAATACCAGTGCAAAGTCCTTTCTGTGAATTTACCTCTTCCCTTTGCTTTGTGAGTACATCCTAGAGGAAAAGGTGGAATCTGGTGCAAGTTAGATCTCCAGTGCAGTTAAGAGTTGTTGATAACAATTAGAAATTTTGATACTAAGTAAGGCGTGTTCTCAAAACATATTATGCATGAGGCTGTCTACTTATTTGTGAGAGGCCGCTATGGTGCACTGAAAGAGCTGATGATGCCTGTCCTTTGATTCATTGTAGCTGGAGATTTATTTGATGTTTGAGATCCACTGTGCTTTGGAATAGAATCCTCTTAACATCCCTACCATAACCTCAGATGAAAGATGATTTAAAACACTGTGGTTGACTAGCATCTTCCTTACTTTTACTTACAGGAGATTTTTTTTTTTTTAAGTAAAAAATTCAAAGCAAAACGTCAAATAGTCTTTAATAGAGAATTTTACATTCCACTGAGTGGAGGCTTTTCTTAAAAATGCTCGTGTGCAAAGACATCCACTGTTTGGAAAGTAGAAATGCTGAAGCTCATCTCTCTGTAACATGATATTGTAAAACAAAGCAAATAGGACAGTGATTTGTCATATATTCTGTGCAATCCTTTTTGTCATTTTATTTAGAAAAATGTAAAATCCAGAAAATCCCTTCACATATATATGAAAAAAACCTCAATCTTTGGAAAAAGGGTTACTCAGTCACACATGGTGTTCTAGAGCTCTCAGATACATTTTGACAGCATTTCAACTTGGGCAAAGGTCTAGAAAAATATAAACTACAGTATTAATATTATTTAATGAATTTTTATGGAATAATAACTCTGAAATTGGCCATGTCTAGACCTTTGAGAGAAAATTTATATATTTATCCTGATTCTTACAAAGTAGGTATTCAAAAATCTTCAAAACAGAAATAATTTTTCATTTCTCATAGTCTTATCAGCCCTCCATTACTTTTCCTGGGTCTAACATGGGTACTCCTTGTTGTACTTTCACACTGAACATTATTATATATACAATTATAATTTTTATCTACATTATTCACTTCTTTAATATTCTTTGAATTCATTTATCTCTTTCAATTTGACAAAACAAGCAGGAGATATTTTGTTTGTTTCCAAATTAATTCCAACATTGCTTTTCTTCTTTCCTTTTCCTTTTAACCTGCTACCATTGACATTAGGTATTATAAACTCTGTGATGGAACTTTTGAAACATTTCATCCATCAGATTCTAAATGCTATTTGTACAGATCTAACATAAAGATATTAAAATTCCATTTTACTTGGTTTCTAGGAACATTATAGGTGTTATTGATGCTAAATTCTCAGATATTAGTGATCAGAAACCCTGTCATTTATTCAATAAAAATTCTTCTAAAATGTAAATTTTAAATGAAAGAACAAAGAAAGTCACAGCCTTGCCTCATATATGCTTACATGTAAGAATCTGAGAACACTGTAGCATTTCTTGGATGTAGCTAAGATTGAATTTTAGCCTCAATTTTCTCCTTTGATAGCCATTTAAACTATGATAGGACCTCAATTTCATTATCTGGAAATTGGGAATAATGACCCTCACAGTTTCTGGAAGATTCTAAACTGTCCAATAAATATTCTTTATTTATAAGTTATAAAAGTATTGTTCATCCTGAGTATCCCAGAGTAAAAATAAGTCTTTAAACATGGCAGGTGTTTAATACAATGTGGACAAGTAATGTTTATAGTTATTGAGATGAGAACAAATGAGCCTTGGTTTATACATTTCATTAATTCAAATATTATAAATGGGTTGTGAAGAGAATAAGGTTGTGAAAAGAATAACACAACTTTGTGCACATCATGAGGAAGCTCTGTGGTAGAACAGGCACAATTACTGCTTCTCAGTGAAGGGCCCCCATTACATCCATCATATTTGCAAGAAGGCACCCCACTACATCAAACCTATTACATGAAATTCAGCCTTTGCTAAGAGTCTCAACAGTAGAATCCTGAGCACCAAATATGGGAAGAAGCCAGAAATAAGATAATCAGAAGTCTGCTGATGTGGAGAAACTGGCCAAAGGTATTTATGCTCACCTAGTCAGTGATGTGAACCTTCTAGAGCTTTCAGTGATAACAATCATCCCAGGGCCGGTGAGATGGCTCAACGGCGTACGCGCCTGCCTGGCAAGCGCGAGGGCCCGAGTTCGACTCCCGGATCCCACATACAAAAAAAGGGCCGGTGATATCGCTCAGCGGCACAGGTGCCTGCTGGCACGCAAGGTCCTGAGGTCGACCCCCGGTACCCACAAAAAAAAAAAAAAAAATCATCCCACTATAGCATGTGTGCCATAGATCTGCCATCACTGAGCTGGTGTTTGGCAGTCTTTGGTAAAAGAGAAGCAGTCAATCAGCAGACATACAATCAAAAATTGAAGCATGAATATTGGGGGTTAGAGAACAAAGCGGAGCAAGCATAATGGTTCTTAAGCAAAAAAGAGATGTAATCTATAGTTGCAACTGTGAGGTTATGAATTAGAGTAAACAGAGAGACAGAGAAAAATGGGCAGAACATTGGAGGAGCCCGCTAGAGAGAGTTGTTAATTCCCACTAGAAGGCTCAAAAAACACTTGGCAAAGGGGGAAAAACTATTCCAGAGCTTGGCCTTCCTGGAGATCACATGTAGAAAGAGCTGGTTTTATGTTGTGGATAACATGTGCGCAGGACATGCAGACAAAGTAAAAAATAGCAAAAGTATGAAGGTGAGAGGAAGAGGAGATAAAGATGTAGTAAGAGGTATTCACTTACAACTCTCATTGTGGGAATCTTTTTCCTGATTTGATTCTTGCATCATAGGACCTTTTCTGATTGCGTTTGTGTTTCCTCTTGCTGCTGTTTGGATAGAATGCATGGTTTATACCTAGATGTCCCCCAGGTGCCACATGTGCTCATAGGTGGGGCTTTTGGAAGGTGATTAGGCCATGGGGGCTAATAGTTGACTTGCTCTTGGGAAGTGGGATCCAGTCAGAAGAAGAGGGTCACTGAGGGTATGGCCTAGAGGAGTTTATCTCCTTCCCTTGCTTCTCCTTTCTCTTTGCATCTTGTCCACCATGCCCCTCTGCCATGCCATCCTGCATGGGAGCCAGGCAACTATGGATTGAAATAGGAGCCAAAATAAACCTCTTTTTCCTTAAAAATAAACCAAAATAAACATCTATTTCCTGTGGGGGTCCAGGTATTGTGTCCCAGCAATGAAGGAAGAAATTCACTTTTAAGTATAAGTGATGTTACCTCGGCTGTGACTGGGAATCATGACACTCTTTCTTAGTTCTTGAAATGAGCCAAGTATGCCGAAACTCGAATCTGACCTACTGACTTTATTCGAAGGCACTGGGAGAAGGATATGGCACATTAAGTATGCACTCTAATAAGAATCAACAACCCAGAGAGTTCTAGGCCATTATGAGTAACGCTTTACACTCTATATTTGACCAAAGGGGCTGAGGATTTTAATAAACAACCCCTGAATCTCAGTATTTCAGCAAGTGTGTGTTTCGCACAAACTCTATTGTGAACATTTGCACTTAGGCAACACTTCTCGCTGGCTTATTTCTGAGCCTATGGCTCAGAACTCTGGGCCCACGGCATTTTGTGACTCCCCCGCGCTCTCTGAGTCCTTTGCTTCCATCTGCTCTGTCTGAGCGGGGTAGAAGTGAGTGGGAAGGACAGTGGAGATCACTGCAGCTATTTTATGGTCAGGCCTGGAAAAAGTGTTGATAACTTTCAGCCATTCTGTCAGCCAGAAGCTAGCCATGGAGTCCCACCTAGATGCAAGGTATCGTGGGAAAGTTGGCCTTCTGGGGGCTGACGAGGAAAGCTAACAGGCACACATAGCATTGCGTCTGCGTGGCTCTGTAAAGTGTCTCTGCCTATTGCTTTTCCTCCACTCCCAGCTCGTACAATTCTACCTCCCTGCCTGTTTGCACTTGGTCAAGAGCCAGGCCCGGGATGGTGGAAAGTCAGGGGCTACTCTTGCTCTTCCCTGCCAGGCAGAATGAGTGTCGTGGCAAGGTGCCAGCAATTTGGGGGATTTCTTTGGAGTATTTAACTGTGCTCCTGTTTTGAAAAAGTATACTCACCACTAATGCATATCAGTAATATGCAAGTGGCAGAAATAACTCATCCTGGCAAAAGGAAATCACCCTAGAAATTACCAGAGGATATGACATGGATTATTTAGTGTAATGGCCGAAGGTGTTTTCAGTAAAATGCAGTGTATGCTGTGTTCCCTGATCCCATTTGTCCTCTTAAAATTAATTTCAATAGTGTTTCACAGTTACCTGTTTAATTATTCATTCTAGATGTCATAGAGAGTGATACAGTACTGCAAAATAAAGCCAATAAAACAAGTTTCTAATGCTAAATATCAAAGCTGGAAAATATGACCATTACAAATAAGCAAGAATCTGTCTTGCCTTTTCATAAGTATTCTACGAAGACATGCCGCACAACAAACAACAATGTTGCTTGGATTAATTTGAAGATGTTTGCATAAATACACTGAGAGTTTTATAGTTTTTCCCTCTCTACAGTTCGTTCATATCACAAGAGTACAGGTTTCATGGGCAAAACATTCACCTTTATCTTCCATGCCATTGAAACTCTCACTTCTCCGTGCAGGGTAGCATCGGCAGAAGCATGAACTTTTGCGGTGAGGCAGTCGTGGGTTCAGGTCTTGCCTTTGGCACACTTGCTGTTCAGGTTACTTGCCATCTTGAAGGCCATTTCTCATCCATAAAATATACTCCACAAAGTTATTTTGTGTATGCAGACTACGTGCCACCAAATGAAATCTGCATTTTTGTTTAACTCACCTCTTTGGCAACTTTGGCTGACTTGCCTCTCCTGAAAGTGATTAATTTCTATTAATAATTTTATATGAATTATAAATGACAAGGTTAGTTTCGAAGGATAAAAGTACAAGAAAACTGATGTGAATTGTTATGCCTTTGGGCCGGTGAGATGGCTCAGCGGCGTAAGCGCCTGCCTTGCAAGCACGAGGGCCCGGGTTCAACTCCCGGATCCCACATACGAAAAAGGGGCCGGTGATATCACTCAGAGGCACGGGTGCCTGTTGGTGCGCAAGGTCCTGAGGTCGACCCCCCGGTACCCACAAAAAAAAAAAAATTGTTATGCCTTTTACATGAGAAAGAATTCATTTTAAATATTTAACATTTAAAATTATTTTCCTTAAAATACTGTATTATAAAAATAGAGTGATTTTGAAACTAAACTGCCTTATTAAAATAGAAATGATTCTAACTTTATTAACTTGATTATTTCCTTTCAAACCTAAGCTTAAGAAATCACACCTCACTATGTAGGAGGAATACTTGGAAATAAAGGCAGAGCCTTTATGTATTAAAAACAAGACAACAAAACAATTTTTTTTAAAGTCTATTTTGAGACCTGGAAAATAAAGTTGTAGATATCTCCTAAAGCAAAAGCAAAAACACAGAAAATTAAATCAAGGGTGAAATATCCTTAACATAATTCTAAAAGGAGATAAATAGGAAAATGAGAGGAAATTATCAGTGAAATGGGAGAAATGTCCCCCAGCTGAATAGGGATATGAATCTCCTTAAAAAAAAAACAAACCTAAGGTCTTGCAAAAACAAAGTTGTGATCATGAATAATGGTAAAAAAAAATCACAGTAACATCTCATTTCCCATCTGTAGCACTGGAAAGATAATGGAGAAATCTTTTCCAATTTTGGGAGATAATATTTCAAACTAGAATTCCACACACAATCAAGCTTTCTTTAAACTATGAGGTCAAAATAAACACTGTTTTACAAAAGTAATATCTTGAAAAGTTTACCTACACTCACTCTTTCTAAAGAAGTTCCTTGAAGATAAACTCTGGTCACAGAAACCGAGAAAGGAAAATTTGAAATTTAAGAAATATTAAAAATAGTCCATTGAGGTCATTTACAAAGAATTGTTAGATTTTCATCTATAAATTAAAAATAGTTCCTGTGGGCAGAATACAAATTTATTTAACTCACGTATAAAACTACTGAGAAGCTAGAACCTATTAACTATAAAGACATATTTTTTCTCTCTAGGATACAAAAAGATAAACACTTAGGAAAACCAGAAAACTCAAAGCAAAACAAAACAAAAAATCCAAAATAAATGGTAATGTGCTAGTCCTACCACTCCCTTAAATTAAACAAACAAAAACTGTCTATGAAAATTATGCCCCCAATACACCCCAGTACACACACACGCAACATACACAGCACAACACACTTGCACACTATAAAATATACCATATTTTAGGCAGATGATAGAATGCAAACAAGAAAACCTTTGGATCATAATGCTAGGATATTTGAATTTGAAATAACACAGAAGTAATTAGATTAAGAAAACACACCCATGTACACACACACACACACACACACCCCAGAACAAATAAAATCCCTAACCTAGGGGATAACATGTCCCAGTGGCCTTTGTTTTGCCTTTGTGTTGCCCTGTACCCCAGCTTTACTATGTAAAGTTCAGAATAATGCCTTTTTTTTGGATACTGTGACTTTTTACCAAATAAAGTATGAACTAAGGTATGTTTTGTAAAGCTCATTGTAAACTAATTCTGACACCATTAAAATTGTAGGAGAACAGTTAACTCCTGCCACCTGACCTGAAAGGTGCAAGGGACGTTTAAAGTGTGGTGAAAACGTAACTGCGCCATTAGTGTGAAATCGCGATGTTCTTCTTCGTGGAGAGAAGAGTTTTCCTTTCCCCTCATTCTCAAGGCAAACTTAGTGAAAAACTGTACCCACCCCGCAAATTGTGCCCATCGCTTTGTAAATAATACGAAAAATTTGACCAAGTTGACTGTTATTTTAAAGGACAAATCGTATTTATTATAGTCATCCTCTAAGAGACATAGAAATCCAGAATGAGGAAGAAGATCTGTGAATAAACTTGTGAACAGCCTGGAGAATCTGCCAGGTGAGCTTTTGTGCTATATTGAGACCGTGACATGTTTCAAATCTCCCAATGTGGATTTGTCATTCATTTCTTTTTTCTTTATTTGATCTACCCTATAAAGTTTAAAAACTAACACATACTTTCTACTGCAAATATATTTTTTAAACTCTAATAGTCATTTCTACTATAGAAATGATATAGCAAATTAAAATGCCCAATAACCCATCCCAGAGAAAAACATTATGAATGGATGCCATATCATCTTTCATATAATTTTAAGAATTAAATTTAAAAATTATTCCCAGTGATATTTATATTTATAGAGCTTAAATATTCTTTTTGTGTATTTGCAGACTTTACTGTTTATACGTTGTTTTCCAACTGTGAATGTACTATTTCAGTTAAAAAAATTATGAAGTTAGGGCTGATGAGATAGCTCAGCGGCATAAGTGCCTGCCTGGCAAGTGCGAGGTCCTGAGTTCGACCCCCGGCAACCACAAAAAAAAAAAAAATTATGAAGTTAATAAATTCTAAGATTTACTAATGTCCAAGGTGTATTACACCCACATTTGGTCTTTGTTTTAACCTGCTATATTCATAGACTTCATACACTGTGAGTTTATTGTTCACGTACTTTATGCTTAATTTTATTGTTTTATGAATTTTTTTAAATGATATTTTCATGGTAGATGTCTATATAAATAATCCGATCAAAATTGGACATTAAAAGGTGACTACCGGAGCTAGAATTAAAACTAGAATGAGGTTAACATTAGAATTTTCATTATATATCAATTAAAATGGTAAGATTGGGGAAATATTTCTTTTTCTGTAAGACAGTATATGTCTTTCCGCGCTTTATATGGGCTTAGTGAAGGTTAGTGCTCCCAAGATGTCCTCCTACCTCCTTGCTAAGGCTCTGCCAGTCGTTGCCTGATCATGCATCTGCCTTGGACCTGGTCTTCCAATTCTTATTGTTCTGTAGCACTTTCTGTTCAGGCATCATCCAGATACCGCTCTGTGGGAGCCTAGTGCCGGGGAGGCCTGTGCATTCTTTATTAGGAACAATGAATGGGATGACCTTTGGTTCTTAGAGGACTTCTTCATTTTACAAAATAAGATGGCAAATAACTATCAAAAATAGAGAGAGCTAGCCATTTTCTCTAGCTACTTTAAGCCCTAAATATAATTGTGCAATTTGTAATAAACTTCCTTTAGAGTGATTTTTTTGTTTTTTGTTTTTTGTTTTTGGCATAACAGTGTAAAGCTGAGAGGGAAAGCTAGAAAGAGAAATTTTAAAACTTTCTATAATTAAGCCTTGTTCTGGACACTTATTTCTCAATCTTTTGCTCAGGACTCAGATTTTTCTTTTCTCTCTTAATCTATTATTTTATTAAAATTTGCTGATTCTCAGAATGCTCCTGTTGGACACATATTTAACTTACGAGGTTCCTTTTAATAATTCGTTCTGACTTCACATGAAAATTGCTTATAGGCATTTTTTTGCCTAGAATTTATTTCTTTTATATCCTCTGGTTTTTCAGGCTTAGCTGTTATCCTTATAACCTTCCACACCAGTATTATTCAAAGACAGAACTGCTGTACCCTTTCAAATACTGGTTCTTAAAGAGTACACTTTCCCAACTAGCTGTTCAGGTAGTAAAATTATTTTAATTTAATATTATGGGAAATCAACTGTAAATAATCCTCCTATACTTTTACATTTTTAAAACTGAGTTAGTTTTCAAAGCATATTTCACTGTGTATTTGTGTTGTACAGTAACACACTCAGCAAATTCAGTCACTAAAAGCCATTTAAGCATATTGATACATTGAGGTCTGTGCAATGTATTTTTCATCTCTATACAGCAATAACAATATTTGATAGATAATACAATTTTATGATGCTTTCAAGAAGGGAAGTATTTTTCAAAAATATGTGTATGCCACTATATCTTATTAAAAATGGACTTTGTATGTATATGAAGATATATGTATATGTATGTATATCTTGTCTATTTTCATATCTGAGTAAATTCTACCAGTATTCTATGAAGAAGCTTATAGTATTTATTAATTTATGTGCTTATTTATTTGTATCATATTTTATATATCTTATTATATTGTTGCTATGTATTACAATATTACACATTACAGATTACTATATCCTAAAAAGGAAAATATTATGTAATAAAGCTACTTTGCTTTTATGTAGAGCTCTTAACTACTTTTTTTTTTTTTTTTTTGTGGGTACCAGGGGTCGACCTCAGGACCTCGCACGCCAGCAGGCGCCTGTGCCACTGAGCGATAGCACCGGCCCTTTTTTCGTATGTGGGTTCCGGGAGTCAAACTCGGGCCCTCGTGCTTGCCAGGCAGGCGCTTATGCCACTGAGCCATCTCACCGACCCCTCTTAACTACTGTTTTAATACATACTTTCTTTTACTTCCTAAAACCTTTTGAAATAAATACACTTGTAATTATACCATTTGTTTTAAGAAACAAAGATACATATAGTAAAATGATAAACTAAGGTCATAAAGCCCGATAAATTCAACATTAGAATTAACAGTTTTCCTGAATTACAGTTTAATGAGTTTTCAAATATAGCAAGAATTAACTTCATAATTCCATTTGGTATTGCACAATTATACATATATATAATTTTTATGTTAAATGGCTCAGTAAGCTATCTGGCACACCCCCAAATGCCCCCAATTAAAATCAAATACATATTAGAAATATTTCATAATATGTAGGTTTTATTTTTTCCTCTGTGATCATTATCTCTTCTTGGAGAAATGGCCTTTAATAAAGATATTCATTTGGCCTCAGGATATGTGTACATTAAGGAAATAAAAACCTCAAGATTTCTCCCTGTTATATCCATAAGATATTTGTCAAATATCCCTAGGGCCTTTCACACACTGGTCAGCTACACACAGAAAACATTATGAAAACTTCATGTAGTTTTGCAGTATAACTTTGTGATTCTTCAGAGCTATTATATCTTCTAAGACTTTCTTGTGCTTTATTGAAAGCTTCAGAGAAAATAAATATGTCTTTCCAGACCCAGAACTTGAAATGACAGTAAACTCAAGAGATGAAGGTTATCAAAGCAGGAGTTTTGTGTTATGGCTTCTGTTTATCTGCAGGAATGTGCCCACGGTGAAAGGGGTTGTTGTTATTTTGAAAGTATTATATTATGTGGAAGAGGAATTCTTATCAATGTAGATTATTTTTGTTTCCAATTCTAAACGTTGACTTTATTTTTTATATCATCTCTGTCCTTGGACAGTTACTAGCTTACAGATGATTGCTGGAAAATATTCCCTAAACTCATACATCTGTGAGGTGATTGGCAATATTTGGCTATGTGTTTTCTTTCAAGGAGAAGAAAGGAGGTAGAAATCATGAGAAAGGAAATACAAACAGGCATCATATCTATCTCGATACACTGTCGTGCTTTCCAGGTACCATGTTTAGGATTTCTACTGTTTTGTATCTAATACATTTAGCTTTTCTCAAATTTTAGTGTTTGAAAAAATCCCTTTGTTCTTCTGTATACCAGTGGAATAATTGTATAATTGTCTTGAGGATTGTTGCTTCTATTTTAGGTATGATATGAGTAAAATATGAATAGACTTTATGATTTTTATATAAGATATAAAGATATGAAAATAAGTTATGAGAATATTGTCCTTAGAGAAAAGTGAAATCACATTATCGGGATATTTATTGGGGTGGCTTTCTCCCTTTCTTTACATCATTTAGAAGTTTCTATATCTCACTTAATTCAAGGGTTTATTTTATTTATTCATAATGTACATTATAACCAAAATAAAAGATAAAGCTAAATATAAGAGCTATTTTATCAGTGATGGTTATCAAACTCTTTATTGCAGCATAGTAAAAGAAAACAAGGCTAGACAGTGGTTAGCAGAATTTAGGTAGTAGAAATCCAGCACCACAGTATAGGTTGAGAGAATGCAGGATTTGTTTGAATTTCAAAATCCTAGTAGGAAATCAAATTTTAAATTATTACTCAGGTGGTCTCAAATAAGCAGTTTCATTTTCGTAAATCTTGCATGGTTTTTCTCTAAAAGTGACCTATTAACTTTCAACTTTGTTTGGGGTCATTACTTGCTATAATGTATTTAAAATCTCCAGCATCAAGTCTCATATTTCAGTGTTTGTCCTAAAACACTTTCTCTTTTCAATTATGAAATTTATAGAATATTTTACATATACATGTGTGTGTTTCTGTATATATGTGTATATTCGTACCTGTGTATGTTTGTGTATCTATACATATGTGCACATGTATCTAGATTTTATTCAGAATATTTAAACTGACTTCAAGCATGACACCTCTTTGAAGTTTCTTGTTTTATCTTAAAAATTAGTGAACATTTTGTATGCCACATATTATTATGTATTTCTTATTACTATGTATTTTATTTTATTTTAAAATAAAATTGTCTATTCCAAAAGAGTCCATATTGATTTTGTAGTTTCTTGTATTTTTGGTTCACCAATATATAACCAAGAAAAATAGTGCTTATTCCAGTTAAGTCACACATTAAGTGATATTTTGAGGGTGATTGTTGTGCAGTTTTTTAAAAAGTTAAAAGATGTAAAGGATTAAAGATGTAAGGATGCTTTGAGAGTCACAAGATCTCTATATGCCTCTCATAAAATTTTTTCTTAATTTGCTATAGAATCAGGCTCATAATCATCAAAGAAAGCTGATCTTTTTCATTCATGCTGACTTTTGTAGACATATTTGGAAGAAATTTCCTTTATGTTGTTAAAAGTTTTTCTTAGTGGCTGTCACTGCTTGTGGCAGTATTCTCTGTATAATGATTTTTATAGCTCTTGGTTTATCAACTGTTTGTTAGAGTCTCTCCTCAATCTATTTTGGACGATATCAGATGTAGGTGATCCAAGTCAACCTACATGTTGAGGAGATATAATGCATGTTTGTGCTTGAGAAGATGCTATTTTAGGCCTGGCCTGAGTTCATTATTGGTCCAGGCTCATTGATGTGGATCATCATAATATATATAGATTTGTTTGTTAGAAATCTAAAAGCTACAAGTATTTAGTCCAAAATATTAGCCCTAGTACTCATGGAGTCCGTTGGCTGTGACACACAAAAATACTAGCTTTCTTTGAGGAAAGTGAACCTGATTCTATAACAGTTTAAGGAAAAATTTTATGAGGGGTCTGTAGAGATCTGCAGAATTACCCTCTGGAAGCACAAGAACTCATGGCAGAATAAAGACGGTCTTTAGGGACACCTCCACAGCGGTTATATTTATTGCTTCAAATCTTCTATTTTCATAACATTGTCAGTATTGGCCAGTAAATCAGCAAAACTACCAGTCACACCATGCCCTTGGCAAAAGAGGATGCAGCATAATTACAGAGGAGAATTTTTAGGGAACTTTCCAGAGTCCTTTGTGCTGACTACCTCAGGGTGATTTCCTGCTGGCCTATGATTTGATCACAGTCCTGTACGGTCTCATGCCTACCGGCTTCCCTGAAGTTCTCTTTATCTATGAACCAGATTCTGAAACTTTAGTATCTCAACATAAAACAAAAGCTACATATGTCCAACTATGAAAAGGGTGCTTACAATGAAAACATTGAAGAACAACACCCCTGTTTCCTCTGGATATCTCAAATGCAACTACATTTCCACAAGTTTGGTTTGAGCTAATCTTTTAATGTAGTATTATTTAAATGTTGTGTGAGCTTTAGCTAGTCATCAGCCTTCTCACTTGAAAATAATCTAATACTGGCAGTGCATGAGCATTTGATTTAAAAGATGATTGCAGAACTGTGGCATACCTTTAAGGAAGTGCATTTGTTTTTCCAAAATCTAAGTAAGCTTGGAGTTCTGGGTATGTTAGGCAGCAGGCTTTTCACTGTCACTCCAAGTAGCAGTCATAAGGTCTAGGGGGTGCTGTGTATCACAGACATATAAGTACCAGACCTCAGCTCTTATAATTCACTGAATTCTCATTTTGGTACCCAGTATAAACAAGACACGGATTCAGGTCTCCAAAATATCATACTCTAGGTAAGGGGCACAGACATTAGATACTAGAGTAGAGGTATACACAGTAGTGCAGTTTTCCTTTATGAGGTCAGGGAATTACTTCCCCCTAAAACACAAGAAGTTCTGTCTTAAGAGATAAATGAGATCTTCCTGAGTACAGAAGTTGAGGAAAGGCATTCTGCTGTATCATATAAACATTATTTATTTTCACAAGACTGTGGAAGCATATAGTGTCTACGCCACTTACTCTCTTTCAAGATTCTCAAAATGGTTCAATACTGTATATTTAATTTCTCACCAGTCTTGCATGATAAGTATTAGGTCAAGAGGAGGTAAGTGACTAAGGAAGTTGCCCAAAGAATAGTGTCAGATTGGAGTTTGAATTAACTCATTTCTTCCTTTTCAAAGTATTTGAAAAGTACTTCCTTTCCAAAGTATTCTTCCTTTCAAAAGTATTTGCTGAAAATTAAAAATGAGTCTTGATTGGACGCTTATTTCAAAGCAGTGCTCATCAAGATTTTCTTTTCACTGTCACTGCACCTGAGAAGCCTTGTCACTGTTCCCAGTAAATGTCAGTAACTCCACTCTATGATGTATCTGTTCTGTACTCTTGCCCTTTGGAGAACCACAGACCAGAGTAAGAGCTGAGACTTTCATCCTCTTCCCGAGAACCAGGCTTTGCCACCTGATATCCAGGCCATTTAGAATGCATGCTATAGAGACATTCTGCTAAATTTCAGAACTATAAAAATGAAAAGGATACGATTCTTTTCCCAAGTAACTTTAAGCACTAATGGATGAGAAAGAAAAGCAAACAAATAATTTCTGTAGAGAATAGTGAGTGCAATAAGAAAAAGAGAAAGTGCTAGGTAGGCTGCAGGACTTTCCTTCATAAACATCCTAACTACATACTTCATAACACACTTCATCAGCATACTGTGTAGTTAAGCCTTGCAGTATGAGATTATGACTACTAGGTTGATGAATAGAGCAGGGCATTGCAGACAGACAAGAACAGCATATAGAAAGGCAAACGAGTTGAAACTACATGGTCAGTTTGAATGTCTGCCAGGAACTCAGGAGGAGGTGAGAAGTTGGGAAAGTGTGAGGACCAAGTCATAAACTGGGAGGCTAGACTTTGTCATCGAAGCAATAGAGGGAAGTCATGATCAATTTTGTGTTTTAGAAAGATCACTCTGCATTTCACTTTCTGTTCAAGGTACCTGAAGAACATGGTACCTGCTAAACTACTATTATGTGTAAAATAAAAATGCAGAGCATCGTTGGAAACCTGGAAAGATGCTGTGTTAGTTAGTTCAGTGTCATTAATGTGACAAAATCCCTGAGGTTCAGTAACTTACAAAGAAAAGACATTTATCACAGTATTAGAGTTCAACTTCAGGTGAGGACCCAATGGCAGATGGCATTGTGAGTGGGACGTGAGATAGAGAGATCATAAGGCAAGACAGATAGAGTGGCCAGGGAGTGGCCAGGCTTATTCTATAACAATCCTATCTCAAGAACTAATTCCTAACTCACAGTCCCTCAAAGAGAACTGTTAATGCCTCTGAGGGCATGCCTGTAAGGATAGTTCCCATGATGACCCGCCATCCTGAAGATTCCATAGCACTTCCTTTCATCACCACACTGTGAACCAAGCTTCCAACATATAAGCCTTTGGGTGATACACTCACACCATACCCAGAATATAGCAGATAACATCGATAAAGCAGAGATAGTGAACACATTTTTGAAGACTTGGGAAAATAAGTGGCATAAAATACAGTATTGCCTGACCTACGTAAAGCACCATTAAGTATTAGCTATTTGTCCTGTTCAGCTCAAGTTGCCATAATAAAACTCCATATAGTGGGTGGATTAAACAACAAACATTTATTTCTCACAGTTCTGCAGTTAGGAAACTCCAAGGTCAAGATGCCAGCAGACTTGGTGCCTGATAAAGATTACCTTACAGGTCTGTTCTCATACAGCAGAAAGGAGAGGACTCTAATCTCTTCCACTTTTATAAGGGCACTGCTACCTTCATCAGCGCTCTCTTCTCAGGAGCTCATCTACACCTGCTTACCTCCCAGAGGCACCACTTACAAATACCATCACAAGGGGGATTAAGTAGCCAACATATAAATTTGGAGGGGACACAAACATTAAATGCATAGCATTCTCCCCTTGCCACCCCCAAATTCATGTCATTTTCATATGCAATGCACAATCATTCCATACTAACAGCCTCGAACTTCTAAACTCGTCCCAGCATCAACCTTAAAATTGAAATCTAGTCTCATTTAAATGTCATCTAAATTAGATATGGTTGAGATTTAAGGTATGATTCATCCTGAGGCAAAATTCCTCTCTAGCTGTAAACCTGTGAAAGCAGTAAATTATGTTTTTGAAATGCAGTGGTATGGCAGGCATAGGATAGACATTCCCATTCCTAAAGGAAGAAATCAGAAGCAAGAAAGGTTAACAAGACCAATCCTATGAGGTTTTAGATTCAGTAGTAATCATATTTGGTTCAGTACTTTGCATTTCAGGCTCACTAAGGTACCAGCGTCATCTCTATAACTCACCCACTCCTCAAGAGATGGCTTTTTGTAGAGATCCTGTCTATACGATGGCTCTGCTGGGTACAGGTTACACTTCCATGGCTTTGGTCAGAAGCTGTCTCGGAGAGGTATTGGCCCTGGTGATCTCTGAATTGCTTTGGGGTCATTTTTCCATTTTCTTTAAGAACAGCACAAATTTAGAACAGAATAACTTTATTGTTGTGTCCTGCAGTATCTAAGAAAATTGACAGCCTTCCTTTATTGTGTCCTGTGTTCATCCCCTTCAGTTCAAACTGGTATACACTGGGGTGGCTGATTATTTGTGTGGTTCATACCCGTAGTAGTCTTTTTAACCAGTGGTGAGTCGGACACATACTGAATGCTTTCTCAGATTTTGCAGTGTGGATAAGCTGAAATTTTTCTTTCAGTTTTTTCCTATTTCATATTATATTGGCAGAAGGTTTATCATAAATGGCCTTGATCAAATTGAAATAAGATCCTTCTATATCTATTTTTTCAGGGTTTTTTTTTTTATCATGAATGGATGTTGAATTTTGTCAAAGGCCTTTAGTGTATCTATTGAGACGATCATGTGATTTTGTCTTTGCTTCCATTTGTATGATGTATTACATTTATGGATTTGCAAATGTTGAACCATCCCTGCATCCCTGGAACGAAGACTACTTGGTCAAGATGGTGACCTTTTTCATGATTTGTTGTGTTGTCTTTGCCAGTATGTTGGTGAGGAGTTTTGCTTCTATGGTCATTAAAATGATTGGCCTACAGTTCTCATTTTCGGTTGGGTCCTTTTCTGATTTTGGAATTAGGGTAATGTTAGGTTCTCTGAATGATTTGGGGAGTACTCTTTCCCTTTCAATTTCATTAAAGACTTTGAGGTGTATTGTCATTATATCTTCCCTGAAGTTCTTGTAGAATTCAGAAGTGAATCCATCAGTACCTGGGCTTTTCTTTAGATTTATTATTATTATTATTATTACTGCTTCAATTTTATTATTATTGGATTATTCGGGAGTTTTATATTTTCTTCATTTAGGTTTGGTAATTCATATGTATCTAGGAATCTATCTGTTTTTCTGAATTCTCCAATTCATTGACATACAGGTTTGTGAAATAATTGCTAATAATCTTCTACATTTTGGTGGTGTCTATTATAATTTCAACTCTTTTCATTTCTGATTGCATTGATTGGGTGTTGTTTTTTGTTTTATTTTGTTTTGCTTTTTTGCTTTTTTGGTAAGATTAGCTAAGAGCTTGTCTTTTTTGTTCATTCTTTTAAAGAAGCAGCACTTCAATTTGATTCTTTGTTTTTTGTTTTTTGTAGGTTTTTTTTTTTTTCTTTTAGTTTCCATTTCATTGATTTCTACTCTGCTCTTTATAATGTCCTTTCTTATACTGGCTTTGTATTGGATCATTCTTGTTTTTTCTGGGACCTTTAGGTACATCATCAGGTTATTTATGTGGGCTTGCTCTGTTTTTCTGATATGAACATTAACAGCTATAGATTTCCCTCTTTGATTTTCATTGTGTCCCCTAAGTTCTGGCATGTTTTACTGGTGTTATCATTTAATTCCAGGAACTATCTTATTTTTTCCTTTATTACATCTGTGACCCTTTGATTATGCATATGTGTATTGTTTAGTTCTCATGTATGTGCATAATTTCTGTGATTTCTTTTCCCATTGATTTCTAATTTTATTGTGCTATGGTTGGATAATATACTGGGTATAATTTCAATTCTTTTGCATTTACTTAAGCATGATTTATGGGCTGGTATGTGGTCTACTTTGGAGAAAAATCCATGTGTTGCTAAGAAGAATGTGTATTCTGTTATTGGGAGGAACACTCTGTAGATGTCTATTAAATCCATTTGTTTGAAGCTTTTATTCAGCTCTGATATTTCTTTGTTGATTTTTTTAGTTGATCTATTTGTGGTAGTGGGTTATTGAGGGTCCCCCCTATAATTGTATTTATGTTTGCCTGATCTTTTATGTCAAGTAGTACTTGTTTTATGAAGGTGGGTGTGCCATCGTTTGGTACATATATGCTAAAATTTGTTATTCCTTCATGTTATTATTTCCTTAACCAATATAGAGTGATGGTCTTTACTCTTCTGATGAATGTTGGCTTTAAGTCCATTTTGTCTGAAAACTAAGATAGCTACTCCTGCTTGTTTTGGGGTTCCTTTGCTTGGAATATTGTTTTCCATCCTTTAATTTTTATGAGTCTATGAGTTTTTTGGGATGCTAAATGTGTTTCTTGTATACAACATACCACTGGATTTTGTTTCTTGATCCATTCTGCCAATTTGTGTTTTTTGATTAAGGAATTGAGACCATTCACATTCAGTTATTATTGAAAAGTATTGACTTATTCTTGTCATTGCATTATTTTCATGTTGCTGATTTCCTTTGTTGCCTTTTACTTAACCACCCACCCTATTTGGTAGATGCATTCTATTGGATCTGTTGGCATTGTTAGCTTCATTGCTTCTTTCTAGGATATCCTTGGGAAATTTTTGGTCTGCTAGCTTGGTGGTCATGAATTTCTTTAGGTGCTCTTTATCATGGAAATGTTTTATTTCTTCATTAATTTTGAAAGTTAGTTTTGCAGGATATATCAGCCTGGGTCAGAAGTTGTTTTCTTTTAGAGCTTGAAATACTTTACTCTGAGCTCTCATAGCCTTTGAGTTTTGTGATGAGAAATCTGCTATAATTTTAATGGATTTACATTTATAAGTGATTCATTGTGTTTCTCTAACATTTTTAAGATTCTGTTCTTGCGCTGGACTTCTGGAATTTTGAGTATGATATATAATGGAGAAGTTCTTTTCTGATTGTGGCTATTTGGAGTTCTATGTGCCTCACTTATTTATATATTAAATTATTTTCCCATATTTGGAAAGCTTTTTGCTATTATTTCTGTAACTAGCCTTTTTTATGCCATTTGTGCTGTCTTCTGATTTTTCACTAATTCAAACTAATCTTAGATTAGTTTCTTTGTGTCATCTATCAGCCCTTGGATCCATGTTGCATGTTCTCCTGTTGTTTTTAAGGTATCTCTCATTAATTGGCCACTGACACCCATCCTGTCTTCTAGCTCTCATGCTCTGTCCTCACACTGGTCCCATCTGCTGCTCATACCTTTGCTAGAATTTTCAATTCCCTGAATTTCTATTTGGTACCCTTTTGTGAACTCTGATTCTTTTCTATACTGGGCGTTCATGTCTCATATAATTTTATCTAGTTCAGCATGGTTTTTATTAGGGTCTTCCATAGACTTACTGACTGTTTTATTAGGTTCATTATCTGTTTAGTTATATCTTTTTTATATTCATTAACCACCTTATTGATCTGTTTTTTATCTCCTCTATTATCCTTTCAAATAATTTGGCTGTGGGACTTTTGATTTTCTCCCCTCTGCGTGCCCATGGATTAACTTTGTGGAATTTGGGATGTTTTGGAGGCATTTTGTTACATTGGTTTTTCATGTTTCTATTTTTTTTTACGTGTGTGTGTGTCTGTGTGTGTGTGTGTGTGTGTGTGTTGGGGCCTGTGATTTATTATAATGGAAGGCTTTGTTGCTAGTCTGAAGACCTCTTTAGTTAATGCCTGCTTTTCAGTGATACCTTCTGGGTATGGCTAACTATAGCTTTTTGTCCCTGTCGCAGGATCCAACCATCTCCATTAATTTGAGTAGGGAGGCTGCAGTGTATTTGGCCCAGGACCCTACTTTCTGGGAAAGGGCCATGGTAATGTTAATGACAAAAAGGCAGTCTTGATATTAGCATTCAGAGAAAATCAATTAAGACCAACAACTAAGTCAGCTCGGCTATAGTAATACAATCAGCATCTATAATAGCATCAAAGAAAAATGGGATATTAACATACCTGGGAAACCAGTAATGTACTGTCTGTAATCCTAGAAGAGTGATCTATAATTGTAGGATAAACAAATCAAAGCAAATAAAATATTGACCTACAGTAAATATCTACTAAATGGAACAATTTTACCTCCACTAACAATAAAACAGTATTCAACATTAGTAGCATAGAGTTAACTATCTAAAGATTCATGAAACTGAATGGTTGTACTAGTAAAGATAGAAGAGGTGGGGAAACAGAGAATGAGAAAAGTAAAATTTGAAATATTTATCAATGGAAGATGAGAAGGTAGAGAGAAAAGTGAGATATGGGATCCTATTGTTCAGTGAAAGGGAATCAGTAGAATTAGATAAGAGTAATAGGAAAAAAAACATGAGAAAGAAGAAAAAGAGAAAAAGAGCAAAATTAGAAAAAGAAAAATTAAGAGAAAAGGAGGGAAAAAAATCCAGAGAGAAAAAGAGACAGACAGACAGACAGGCAAATAAACTGACTGACTAAGCCCCAAACCCCAAAGAACCAATGATGGAAAAAGCAAGAGAAAAACAAGAAAAGAAAAAGAAAATGAGTCCATTAAAAAATCCTCTGTGTTTTTGAATGAGTAGTTTCTTTCCAGGATCTACAGTGTTGAAATCAAGTAAATAATGATTTTGTCCCTGGGCTTTTCTTGGTGCAAGTGCTGCAGGGCAGGTCTGTCCTTTCTCCCTGCAACTGTCAAATCTCTCAGGCTTGCCTTCTTTTCCAGAACGTTGGCCTCATCTGTGATCAGATTGATAGGGTAGTGTGTGCCTCTGTTGCTCAGCGTCCAGGGGAGACAAACACATAACCAGGTTCGAATTTGTGGTGGCTGCCACTGGGGCTGAATCCCTGGGCACAGAAATATCCAGGGGCAAGCACTGCACAGGGGTGAGCTCCTTTTCTGTCTGCATGGGCACGAGGGGCCGTCTGCAACCTCACAGGGCCCCTAGCTTGGGCTCTTCCGCTATCAACATGGGGCACCGAGGGCTACAATATTAGGGTTTGGGGGGGTTGTTTGTTTGTTTAGTATACACCTGGAAATATTTTTAGATAGGTTGTATCTGTCACCAAGTTCCAAAGATATTTCAACATTTTTTTCAGTATTTGTTACAGAAGCACCCTACTTCCCTACTTCTCATTATAAATTTCTATCAATCCGCTTGGGCTGCCTTAGCAAGCCCAATACCAGATACTGGGTGGCATAAACAAAAGGCATTTATTTTTTGTGCATGAATCTGGAGGTCAGGGTGGCAGCGTAGCTGGGCTCTGGTTAGGGCTCCCTTCTTGGCTTGCAGTTGATGCTCTTCTTAATAAATCTTCACATGGTCTTTTCTTGATGTGTGATTATGCTGAGATCCTTCTTTCTCTTTGTATAGTACCTTGTAAGTACCACACTCTTACAATTTTACCTAAACCTAATTACTCATCAAGGTCCCCATCTCCAGATGCTATCACTTTGGAGATTAAGGCTTTAACGTTCATTTAACATACGAATTTTGAGGGGACACAAACATTCATTCCATTGCACTATTATTTAATGGGTAAAGCTAAGAGGTCATAGTTAAAGCACAAAGCAATAAGATCCTTCTTGAGGACGGAGTTTGGTTAGTTCTATGTTTTAGTTTAAATGTCTCTTTGTACTATGTCATAGCAGCATTACACTGTTCAGGAATTTACCTATAGTCTTCCACTGTCGCATTTCTTCCTGAATAGTCTTTCCACAATACCTTACAAATCTACTTTTAGTTACATGTGAAATAGCATTGATCAACCAGAAGTCATGGTGTTCTGCATGTGTTTAAGAGCTTATGATGTGACAAGCATTGGGTTCATTGTTTTATAGACATTATTTAACCTCTACAGTATTTCTATGAAATTATTGCTATTATGCCCACTTTATGTATGGAAACAACAGCTAAGGCTTAGTACCTGTAATTATTAAGTGGTTGGATCTGAAATCATTCCTTCATAATTCTAGCCCTTTAATTACTGCTATTCTGTTGAACGTATTATTGTTTTCTGATAACATCCTTATGACATTTAAAAAATAATTTCCTCCATAAAAATTCATGCTATTTCAAATATTGAGATCATTTTTCAGCTTATCTTTCATTACGCTAGCATTAAAGAATATCCCTGGCTAGTGGGTAATGTATGTGCTTTCCAGGACTAGGAAAATCAAAAGATTAATATTTATTGTCCGACTACTATGAACCACCTTTTGGTGGGCTATTTCTCTCCTATGTCCTCTCATCTAATTCTCTCCTTGCCTTGTGAGGTCACACTGGCATCTTCAAATGTCAGATGAAAAACACGAAACTTGAAGATTTATAGTTCTGCCTTCTTATATATCATGGTATTTATATTTGTAAAAGAAAAAAATGTCTCCTTTCAGCACCTACAGTTTCATAAAGTGAGTCATTTGTGAATTAGATTGTAATGCCAGAAGCAGGAAGTCCCAGGAGGCAGTGTCAAGGGTGCCTGAAGCAATCTTAAATCCCAAATGAAGCGCTAGAAACAAAAGCATATGGTCAATTTACTCATATTCATAAATAGGAGAAAACAGTGGTTTTGATGCAATTAAAAAGCAAATAATCCAAGAATATTTTCATATGTGATTTTAAAAGCTTTTAGGTGGGTGTTTGTATTTAAAAAGAGCATGTGCTTGTATTTGAGTGCTTATGTGGCAAATATTCTAGAAATTACTTTTAAGGAAGAATTTACCCTGTGATATTAGATTCATATTTTATTCTTTTATGTTTCACACAGTACACTGCTGCAAATAAAGACTGCTATTCATTTTTTCTTCCTAAAAAATGTTGGGGGACGGTGAGATAGCTCAGCGGCATAAGCACCTGCCTGGCAAGTGCGAGGTCCTGAGTTCGACTCCCGGTACCCACATAAAAAAAATGTTGTTCTACAGAAGGTGATTTACCATATCAATACGCATGTTTTTATTGAAATATTTAAAACCATTTCATGTGAACAAGTCCATTTGGAAAATATGTTTATATTCCTATTTAAAACTATACATAAATCCCGGACAGATTGAAGACCTAAATTTAAATACAGCACTCAAAACACTCAAAAACAATCAAAGTAGTAGAAGAAAATACAGGATATAATGTTTCATATCCTTTAAGCACAGAAGGCCTTCTTAGTACCATAAGAAACTAATTTGCAAATTGGAAAGCAGTCTTAGTACAGTGTGTACTACTGAGTAACTTATGAACTTACATTTATTGACCCATGGTTCTGGAAGTTGAGAAGTCCAAGATCAAGAATATAGCAAGAAAGGTCTTGGTGTGTAATTCCGTGACAGAAGAGCAGAGAGAGACTAAGAGAGGGAGAGAACGGGGGCCAAACTATTTGCTTTGTGTGGAATCTACTCCAGCAATGATGAACTCACTTCCATAATTGTATCAGTCCATTTTTATTCTATCCTGATGAGCTAATTACATTTCATTAGGCTGCACATTTCAACAGTGTTGCATCAGGGACTAGTTTCCAACACATGCTTTTTATGGAACATACAGCAGTAATTATAAGCAAAAATAAACTTGAAAGTATGTCTATAAAGATCTATTTGAATCATGAATGACAAAGTAAATGTCTCTAATGTGCGAAGAGCTGATATAAATGAGAAAAAGTTAAATGATACAATGACCTAATGCTGACATCAGGTAATACTGAATAATGGTAGACATACATTTTTAAAAATGCCTCATGGTAATGATCAGACTGATTCAAATTATCAGTTATCAGACTGGCAAAACTGAAAAAAGGATTACAATATCCAGCACGGTTGAAGGTAGAGGGAAAAGATAAGCTCTCTCTTTCCTATTTTAGAGGTGGTAAGGTGTCTCTGTGCATGTGCGTGTGTGTGTGTGTGTGTGTATTTGAAGAGTGTTGTTACCATTTGCACATCATAATTTTCCATGCACGGATTAAACATAATCAACTGAAAGGTTTTGCACATTAAAAATATCTAGAAATTTCAAAGATCATCTCTCACTCTTAACCTCATCCTCCTTTTTCTTCACCTTGTGACTTGCTGGATTAAAGAAATCTAATCAGTTGCTCTTAACCCTTCCACACTTGCAAAGAGGATTTATCCTGGATCCTAGTTACATTTGCAAATGCCATCCTCAGGACCTAAGTACATCATAACAGCACTGATGATTCCATTATCACAGCTGGACCATGCCAGGCTTTATACCATTGCTAAGTAATCTGTGTCAATTGTGGCTCTTGAGAACGAAGGATAAAATATTTCTTAAGATAAAAGGAAAGCTCTGTAAAAGCAAAAGCTACCTTTTTTCCCATAGTATCCGATTTCTAAAACACTACCATGTTGTAATATTTTATTCATGAGACAAATTCTTTCAAATGTTCTCTCACTTTCTAAAGTAACTACCTTAGAAACCACTTCCATTTAGGGCAAGTGGTCCTAAAAAACATTAAAGGTTTTTGCATGTTCATAAAATTCATATAGAATCAGGAAAAACATTCAGATCTAATAGCCGAATCTCATCAGCTTATGAAAGTTCTGCTACCAGCTTTCTCTGATCTGAAATGTAAATTAGGCCTCTTGCTAATAATATATTTACTTCCACACACATAACGACTATTAAAGATCTTTTTCATACATCTGCAAAATTTCTTCTTCCACCAAATCATCAAAAATACATGAAAACATTAAGCAGTTTGAGTATGTTTATCGACAATTCAGTACGCTATATGATTTTTTCTCCAAAACTAATATTCTAGTGCTATATCATTATACAGCTTAATTTGGTTTTAATAAAACTTTTTAAAATGATCACACCAGACAACAGGTATATATGTTGAGTCTAATTTCTCAAAAACAGACAGTAAAGGATTAAAGGAAAAATAGCAAGATCCCTGGTAGAGTTTTATGTGATGAAATTATCCCCTTGCCTAAGAAAGGTAATTAGCAATATACAGGATATTACAAGAGTTCAGAATGGGACAGGGTGGTATTGTGTGTTGAAATTTTCAGGATGTAAGAATACTTGTTTGGCTTCAGGAAGTTCAAGTTGGTTGAATATCTATAATGTTAAAGTCTAGAAAGTGATTTTGATACACATCCTGGATTGAGAATTTCTTCATTCAAACATGTTAAGATTGAAATACTAGTTATCACTGTGAGGAATTACAGTCGTACATTAAGCCGTGAGTACTCCAGGTTCCTGACTTCCCAATGTACTGCCTATTTCTATGGATCACAATACATCTTCATAAAATGTCAAAAGTCTCTTGAACTTCTGGCTTATATATTCATATCTAAGAATATGTGTGAGTGATTCACTATTTTGCTTGTTATGTGGGTTTTAATGTCCCATAGAAACAGAAGTAAATTTGTGTCCGACACAAATGTGTTCATTTGATAAAGAGGTGAGAGGAACAAGGTGAGTTTAAAGGAAAAATTAGAAAACTATGATCATCACAAATGCTTAGCTTTAATAGTTATTGCAATTTTTTTTGAAACATAGTGCATATAAAAATAGTTGATGTGGAGAAACAAAGCAACAGTTTTTATTTTTAAAAAAGATACTCACTACCACTGATTAGGCATATTTTTTTATAGCTATCAGCCAGTTCAGTGAGTGGAAAGCTTGGAATGTTCTTGATGCTGAAACCTTATTTCTCTCAGTTAGCATGCAAGTTCTTTTTCTGCCATGTCCAAATACTAAAACAGATTTACTTTAAATACACTTGTACAACACTCAAAAATCAATAGCATTCCTGTACACAAGCAACAAACACAGAGAAATTAAGGAAAGCACACCTTTACAATAGCATCTAAAAATATGAAATACTTAGGAATCAATCTAACAAAAGATGTAAAAGATCTGTATGGTGGGGCTGGTGAGATGGCTCAGCGGCGTAAGCGCCTGCCTTGCAAGCGCGAGGGCCTGGGTTTGACTCCCGGATCCCACATACGAAAAAGGGGCCGGTGATATCGCTCAGTGGCACGGGTGCCTGTTGGTGTGCAAGGTCCTGAGGTCGACCCCCCGGTACCCACAAAAAAAAAACACAAAAAACAAACAAACAAAAAAGATCTGTACGGTGAAAATTACAGAACCCTAAATAAGGAGATCGAAGAAGATATCAGAAAATGTAAAGATATCCCTTGCTCATGGATAGGAAGAACCAACATAGTGAAAATGGCCCTACTCCCAAAACTGTTATACAGATTTAATGCACTCCTAATCAAAATACCATTAGCATACCTCACAGATCTAGAGAAAACATTCCTAAAATTCATTTGGAAACAGAAGAGACCCAGAATAGCAAAAGCAATTCTGGGCAACAAAGGCAAGTCAAGGAGCATCACAATCCCAGACCTGAAATTATACTACAAAGCTACTGTGATAAAATCAGCATGATATTGTCAAAAAAACAGGCCTGAGGATCAGTGGAACAGAATAGAAGATGCAGATGCATCCTCAAACACACTCAGACACTCTATCTTTGACAGAGGAGCCAAACATGTTCACTGAAAGAAAGATAGTCTCTTTAATAAATGGTGCTGGAAAAACTGGCTGTCTACATGCTGAAGACTAAACCTAGACCCACATCGATCACCATGCACTAAACTAAAGTTGAAATGGATCAAAGATCTAAATATTAAAACAGAAACACTAAATTTACTGGAAGAGAAAATAGGTAGAAATCTCAAAGACGTGGGTATAGGCAGAAACTTCATGCATAAAACCCAGACTGCAAGGGAAATACTACAAAGAATCAACAAATAGGATCTCACCTTATTAAAGAGCTTTTATACAAAAGAAATTACCAACAGAGTGAAAAGACAACCCACAGAGTGGGAAAAATTTATAGCCAGTTGTCCCTCAGACAAAGGACTTCTATCTAGACCATATAAAAAATTGAAGAAAATCAGACCTCCCAAATTCAAAGTCCCAATCCAAAAATGAGCATCTGAGATGAATACACACTTCTCAGATGAAGAAATACAAATGGCAAATAAATACATGAAAAAATGTTCAACATCATTGGTCATTCGAGAGATGCAAATTAAAACAACACTGAGATTCCATCTCACCCCAGAAAGAATGGCTATCATCAAGAAATCAACCAATAACAAATGCTGGCAGGGCTGTGGGGAAAAAGGAACCCTTCTCCACGGTTGGTGGAAGTGTAGACTGGTGCAACCACTGTGGAAATCAGTGTGGAGATTCCTTGAGAAACTAGGATTAGAGGTCCCATTTGACCCAGCTATTCCCCTTCTGGGTATTTTTCTAGAAAAAAATTCCAGTCTTAGAGTTTCTTCATTTGCCTGCTCATACCTTGCTCACCTGTGCATATTCTGCTCTGGAGTCCAAGCATGTGACCTCTCTTTTTCTCCACGTTCTGATCCCTGGGTATAGCTGCTAGAGGCTGGCGGCTCTAGTGTGTGTGGTTGCCAGGTCACACTGCTCTTCCTCGTGTTAGGAACCCTGACTGTGCACAGGTATCTCCAACTGGATGTCCCAGAGGCAACATAATCTCAGGCCGTCAAAAATGAACATTTGCCTATTTCCAGAGCCTTCCTTTCCCCTGCATTAGCCATCTACATGGGCTAGAGTGCCATGCATACTCCCTTCCAAACCAGACATAAGAAAACCACGCCATTGATTAAGTGTCCCCGTACCTAAGTGCCTGTTATTTCACTATCTACTGTTCAGTGCTAATTCTTGCACCTGTTCTTAAATCTGCCCTTTCCTCCCCATTCTACTGTGCTCTAGGACATTAGTTCTCCCCATCTCTAGCCTTCCTCTATTAAAAAACATTCAAAAAGTTCCTTCCCAGCTCATTTTCCACCCTCTTCAACCCCCATTTTTTAGAATGATTACCATGAAATGCAAAAGTGCTTTTGTTGTCCCCTTGTTCGAGATAGTGTTCCTTACTTTCCGGGCAATGTTCAGAGTCATAAATTATTCTTGCTCACAGATCCTGTTCCAGTGGTTTCACTGTTGGCCAGATCTTTGTGGGTCACAGACTGCTCCAACTTCACCCATTCTCCCCCAAGTCACTCGCCCCAGCTTCCCTGGGAACTCAACTTCCTAAAAGTGACTGCAGAGCACCACTTTTGGAGTGTCATTCTTGACTTCCCAAGAGTGTAGGTCCTTCACTGTGCCACACACCTGTCACACTGCATGTGGACCTGTCCTACACCGGCCTGTCCACTCTATCAGGTGCACCTTGGAGCAGAGCCAATGCCAGTGGTACACTGACTTTACATTGCCCGGTGCAACGTTAGCATTCATTGTATTTCCACAGGATGGATGATCTTGAACATCTACTTGACTTTCATTCTAGCACCTGTGTCCTCCAAATTTTGGTCAGTTTTGGAGACAAAAGTGTTGAAGGACAGCCTAAGGGTGCATTTATGTGTGTCCATGTTTGTAAATTTAGCATAAGGGAGTGTCAATGTCTTTTGTCTCTGTTTTAAAGGACAAAATCCTTATTTGTTAGAAAATACATCCTGTGAGTCTCCTTAGTACTTCTCGTCCTAGAAATCAAGACCTATTCTTTATCCTTTGAAAACTCTAGAACTGGGCAAATCCCAACAATGGATTCAGATTTTATTATCATCATACAAGCATGGGCTGGTGGTGCAGCTCAGTAGCAGAGTGCTAGCGTGCACAAGGCCCTAGGTTTGATCCTTAGCACAGCAAAATAAGTAAATGAGAACAAATACAAGCAAAGCAGTGCTTAGGTATAATAATCTGTAATGTATATGTCTCTTAGTAGCCTTCTCTTCCAGTGACCCAGTGCCATCAAGTCCTTTGCAGAGACGGTCCCCGGGGCAGTCGAGTCTGGTTTTTCGGCCCAGCAGGTTACCATACTGACCCTTCTGCCCTAATGTTTGTCCCTCCTCCTTTCTCATTCATTGAGGATCAAGTGAGGTTTAAGCACTCTCCACGATGCTCATGATCTCAGTAGTTTATAGCTCCTACCCGATGTGGTGACAGACTAACTCAGAGAACAAAGACTTTGAGAATTACAAGCCAGCACCAGTAGTACGGTTTCAGGATGGAAAACATAGCCGACGATGACCGTTTTTTTTTTTTTTTTTTTTTGTGGGTACTGGGGGGTTGACCTCAGGACCTCGTGCACCAGCAGGTGCCCGTGCTGCTGAGCGATATCACCGGCCCCTTTTTCATATGTGGGTTCCGTGAGTCGAACTCAGGCCCTCGCGCTTGCCAGGCAGGCGCTTAAGCCGCTGAGCCATCTCACCGGCCCGATGACTGTTTTTTTGAGAAGTCAGAGACATTCCCCAAAGTGGTCATATTTTAACCGCGTCTTAAATATTGAGTAGAAAAGAAGGGAAGAGGCCATTCCATGGATACAAAAATTAGACAACAGAAAGAATGTGGAACATTAGAAGGTTGGCATGATTGTGTGGCTGAAAAACCGTGCTGTCTTTGTCTTTTTGAGACGTGGTTTCACTATGCAGCTCAGGCTGGCCTTGAACTCACTTTGTAGCCCAGGCTGGCCTTGAACTCATGGTGATCCTTCTGCCTCAGCCTTCTGAGTGCTGAAATTGCAGGCGTGCGCTACCATGCCCCGCATTAAAACTGTGCTTTCTAAAGGCTTTTTGTTATTTGGTTCATTTTTCTCTTGTTTTTACTACTTTTTTTTTTCCTTTGAGTAGTATGGCCTTTGTTTTTCCTATTCAGATTGTCCTACTATTGAGATATCTGAACTCTTCACTGTTTGTGTTTTCAGATTTTTGTCTAAAGTTTCCTATAGTGCATGTTCGGCTTAGGTCTTTTGACATGGAATAAAGAAAGTGCTTCTTGGAAGATTTCTAGAGAGTACATATCCATAAAAATAACGAGCTCTAAGTCATTCAGAACGGTAGCTCGCACAGATAGAAGTCGCGTGGAGAAACTGTGACTCTTGCTGGTCTACATGATTGGTATACAGCGGTGTACATTAACCCAAATGTACCCAAATCAGCCTTCTTCAGCGTCCATTTGTCTGCAGTTTTTACTTCATTCTGTTGAATTATCCATATTTTTAATCTGAAATCATACAAAGCCAAACCTACAGGAAATGAGTAAGGACATATTTCATTGTGCAGTGACATTTTATGAACTCCACTTGTCCTGGTTCTCATGCATAGCTACTTCATAACAATGAAAACCTCCTCTGCTGGTCAGTTTAGTTTATTTTTTCTATTGCCATAATCATGATAGTGAAAAAGCCAAATGACATTTGATTTTTTTTTCTACTCTTGCTTATTATATTATAAAGCTTTGATCCACACCACTGGCATTTGACCTTTGAATTAAATGAAGATGTATATGAAAGGTATGAGAGTAAATTAATTTTATAAACCGTTTGTTTGAAGTAAAATATAAACAATGAAATAAATATGACTATAAATATTTCAATATTATTTGTTGTCATCAAGGTTTGGCTTTTAATCTTGGTTAGTACAGAATTATAGTTCTTGTGCTTTTCATTATTTAATAAATCTTCAATGCAGTTTTGTTGTAGATAAGTTTGTAACACTGAGAAAATTAGGTATAGCCCAGTGATAGGACTTATAACAAAGCTAGGGGATGGTTGTAAATTACAGTAATTATCCTGGAATCATGTAAGTACTAGTTAGGTAAGTTGCCCTTATACTAATTTATTGTGCTCATTTATATTGCATTTCAAGTAGTTTTTCTTTTGGTGTTTTTCTTGCTTTTCATGGAAAGGTAGAAGAGTGCTGGTCAGACCCTAGATTTGCAGCCCAGCATAAATCAAAGCTCCATTCTCCGGTCTGAAAGCTCCTGCCTGCACCTTCCCTCCCAGTGGCTCTGTGAATGTGATCTTCGCCGCGTGAACATTGAATCTGGTCTAGACAGCGTGCGACTTACGCAGTGTGGCAGGGTGAGGGTCCGGGGAGAAAGGCAAATCCTTCAGAAACGAGTCTCAAAATAGTGTATTTTCTTTCCTGAAACCTCAAAACAAGTAAAATTGTAAGCCATTTTCCTTTTTTATGAGAAAGCTTTTTAGCCTGATTTGAATGCATTCTGTTTCTTCCAACCCTCATGCCTAGTGATCATAATCTATTATTATACTGCACCTGGTTTTCATTTATTGATCTTTTTGGTTTAGAAGACAAGTTGGTATAAGTGAGTAACCTTGGGTAAGAGCAAAACTTACATTAAGGTCAAAATATGGATGCAGCGAGTTAGAACTTTTGCTTTTTCTTTCTTAATAGTTGCAATTCTGCTTTCTTTGTATGAATAGTATTCACCATGAGGAAATAATCCAGGAAACATTTCTAATGAGAAGTTCTAAGACCAATATTATTGCTAAAGGAAAAAGTTCAAAAAATGTAAAAACTGTTGCCTAGGAGAGTGGATTCCTTACAAGGACAGACTCTACCTAAATTTTTGGAATAACTAAGGAAAGTAATACAAATGTCAACAGGAAGAGTATTCCACTACATGGCGTCAATAAAAGCAGTTGAATGACAGAAGTACCTGTAAATATAGGTGCATACAAACACATGGCTTATAAGGTCACTAATACTTTAAGTGATTAGTACTTTTAAATAATTGGATCCAATTGGCTCCTATAAAAGAAATCGAAGACTTATTTAATGTGGCAATGGGAATCCAGATTTGGTAATATCACTTTGAATTCTCATTCTTTCAGTTATTCATTAAGGCTTGTCGAATCTTTGCCAGAATCACTGGCTCCATGTGCCAAGCCCCTCAGGTTTCCAAACACTGCTTTCCTATCCCATATTCAGAGACTGGGGGACCAAGGCAAGAGCAACAGCCTAATTCACTATGGTAGAAGAACTTCTAGATATCAAGCGCCCAATGTCATTTGTCCTTCCTTGAGGGGGGATTGGGAGGGTTGACCCAGCATTCTCCAGAGAATCAGAAAGTGAAAGATTTCTTTTAAGAATTGACTTACAAATTGTAAGTGATAGAAAATGTAAAATCTCCAGGCCAGGCTGGCATCCTAGAAATGTAGAGAAGAGTTGATGTCATGGCTCCAGTTGAAATGGTCTGCAGGCAGAAGACAAAATGAGCTGGGATTTAGTATATGGTGCTGCTTTTTGTTGTTGTTGTAGACACATTTACTTAGTTACCTATATATAATCTCATTTGCTGTTATTTCACTATGATGATAAAATCATCTGCACATTATAATAATGCATGAAATTTAAAAATAGACTCAACCTTTAATAACCACTTTTATAATTAGAAATAATGCATATGTATTGTGAAAAACAACAAAGAAAATATAAATGAGCCACAGTCCCATCACCAAGAAACAAATGACAGAGAACGCTGTGGTGTCCTCACAGAGCTCTTGCATAGGCCACATACTTGAGGTAAGTCAGCATGGTGAGCTGGAGAGGAGCCCTCGCCATGTGACATCCTCTGTGACGGTCACATTTCTTTAGTTTGTGTAATGAAGACAGCAGATGTATTAGCTATTTTTTTTTGGAACTAAGCACATCCCCATCCAGATTATTTTCTCTCATTTCCACTTGAGACCTACATTTTGGAAAACAAAGAAGTAGAGAAACTTTGGAAGAGGAAGTCTCTTTTTGTTCTAACTCTATCACATACAGATGTGAGATGTTGGGTTATTAGGTTTCTGAAATTTATTCCTGAGCCATTCGTCATTAATAACTCAGAAAGTGGATTGCCGTAAGAACTAAAAGATGCATGTAAAGTCTCTTGGGCAGTGCTTCTTGGAAAGAATATCAACCAACTTCCTGTGTTAGGACCTGGATTGGCTCCTATTATACATGTTATATAGTTAATTTCTCAGAACACCCATAATTTAGAAGAAGCTTATGAATTTTTATATGTAACTTGATGCTCTAGGCCTCACTAGTACAAATGAAATCATAGTCACTTGAACGTATAAATTATGCCACTTCTTCCAAGACCAGGGGTCTCACGCTCCCTTCAGAGTCTTGCTAGTTCTTCCTCAGGGTCCGCAGATGGATTGCAGGAGATTCCCTTGTGTTCTGCTGATCCAGTCACCTGGGGATGCTCGCTGTAATAACGGACGCTATATGGGCAGAGAGGTATGATAGCTTTCCTCCCCATCATAAGGGCCATATCCAACTTTCTTATAATAACAGATGAGTTAACAAGAGAAAAACATCACAGATTTATCTAATCAAAGTTTTATGCGACACAGGAGACTTCAGAAATAAAGATTCAGAGACTCAGGGAACACTCTCTACTTTTATGCTTACATTCAGTGAAGAGGGAGAAGCAGTACAGAAATGTGACTGGACGAAAAGAGTACAACCCATTAGTAACAGACTGAAGAAGGAAACCCATGAAGGCCTGTCTGGATTTGTCTCGGCTTCTCTACGCGATGTTTCTTTCTCCCAGCTATAGAGCAGGACCCCTTCTGGAATGAGGGTTCCATGATCTACTATAGGATGAGGTAGGTCAGAGAATTTCTTTACGGCCAGCTCTTACATAGAAAGGCAGGGACCAGTTAAGAATAATATTTCTAGTGTTATTGGCTGGGTTTTGGGAAACACGTTCTTGCTTCTACGACCTGTCTTGAGGAAAATGAATTCTTAGTTTCTATGGCCTGTTTTGGGGGAGAATGGGAAATAAGAGAAAGTAGGGCAGAAAGAGGCTCTGCTTCTGAGTTCTTTGCTGTGTCTTTCAGTGCAGAGTACTCAGCATGACAAAGTGGCGTGTGATGGGGTGTTGTGTTCTGACTCCAACAACAAACAGGGCACTACAGAGGGGTACAGCAGAGAGAGGGCCTGGGACCTGCTTCCCTGTGTAATGAGCTAGATCACTGGGGGTGGGTTCTCAGTGTTGGTGGCCATAGTCTCATAGCCTCCCACAGATACAAACCACTTGCTCCAGAGCCCTCAAAACCAGCCATGGCCCCTCCTCAACGCCACATCTCCTGTCGTTCCCAGCACCGCGGCATACATCCTCCTCCTCCCACCTCACAGTGAGCCAGATCCTCCCGCGCACAACCAGTCCACCAGTTCTCCTGTCAGCCAGAGGTTAAAATCCTGTATTCACTGATTGGACAGCTTGGTTCACCCAGACAATAACACTGAGGCTGAATGTTATTATTAAATGTTCATAATGGTGAAAAACAATGACTCATCTCACCTAAAACCTTGTGGTTCACTTGCAGAAGTGTAGAGCCTGCCTCCTGGTTTTAATTTTATGGTTTCCCTACTCTTGCATTTCTGCTGCCTGTCTCAGGCTGTGCCTTCCAGTTGCTTCCCAGCAGCAGCAGCTGTACAGCCTGGTTTCCTGCTGTGCTTCGGCGTATCCTCAGGCATTCGCTCTTCCTCCTGGGCTCGCCCCCACCCCGCTCTCCCTATTGTACAGCTGCTGTCCAGGCACCTGCCGTTATCCATCTTCACCTCAGTCTCACCTGGGGGCTGCCTGGGAGAGAACATCATTCCAGCAGTAGGGTCTGGCTGTGCTCCAGGTCCTCGCTGGTGGTCCTGCCATTCCTCTTCACATTTCCTGCAGCTCAGAGGGATTCCTCAGGGTGCTGTGGGACTCCCAGACATGTGAAGATGCCACTGGTTTCCTCAGCTGTGTCACTGGCACAGAATCAGAAACAGCAGTGGCACTGTGTCATTTCATCTCTCGTGATCTGCTGCCTATGTAGATCCCACCTTTTTTGTTTTACCTGTCAGTACACGTTGAGAAGTCTTGCTGCTGAGGTCTTGCTGCTGAGAACTCAGTTACGATTACCAGTCTTAAGTTTTAGGTATTCAGGAAAAGTTTTATTGTCCAGATATTGTTGGACTGGAAGCTAAAACACTATCTGTGGCTCCTTGAGGCGTCTGCTCATCACTATTTGCTTTTTTTGCAGTGACCTATAGCTGCATGTGGAGCCCGGGGGCATCTGGTCACGAGGGAGACACACATATTTTCAGTTGACCTCGGGTGAGAAGGAGAGACAGACAGATGTAAGTGAGGAGATAGTGACTTAATACTGTTTTTTTTTTTTTTTTTTTGTGGGTACCGGGGGGTCGACCTCAGGACCTCGCGCGCCAGCAGGCGCCCATGCCGCTGAGTGATATCACCAGCCCCTTTTTCGTATGTGGGTTCCGGGAGTCGAACTCGGGCCCTCGCGCTTGCCGGGCAGGCGCTTAAGCCGCTGAGCCATCTCACCGGCCCCAGTACTGTTTTTAAAGACTGGTCCGAGATTTAAGTGAGTGAGGCAGGACATGATGATGCTGGAAGAGCAATCCCGTCCTTCCCTTTGAATGAAAATCTGTGAATTCATTGGAATAAACAATCCTGTAATGATAAAAACATCAAGAAATCATGCCCCTCCAACAAAAAAGAAGAAACGCTAGGTAATGCAGTTACATGTAATGTTTATTTTCCTGTTGTTTGCCTGCATTTTCTAGGGTTTCTACAATAAATATGTGTATATATCTTCTATAGTAAAATAGAATTAATATTTCATATTAAAACTAATCCGAGTTTGAATAATCACACCCCTAAAGCATTTATGTATAAAGTAAAATCCTTGTCACTGTTTAGTATCCGTTTCTAAAACCTTTCACATGAACTAGAAAATTCAGTAGTGAAGTAAACAGTAAACAAACAAACAGAACTCTTCATATGCGCCTTTAAGAATAAAGTGTCTGCTGTTTATGTCACAAACACTGGGCTATGCAGACAAACGATAAGCTGCCCTCCAGTGTTTGAGTTCTCCATCTGCTCTCTCACTAAATTAGACCAGTCATCAGCAAGCAGAGCTGCCTGGACCACATCTCTCAAAAGCACAGCCTTCCCTCACTGAGTTGGGGTTAGCAGCATACTCTCTGCTTCTAATCCTAGGAGTATTTTAATATTGTTGCTGGCTCTGTTTTTTAATATGTAATTTAAAATATTGCCTCCCTCATTGATGTGTACGTGCCACTCCACACAGGACTGTTCGTGACATTATTTCTAGGGAACCGTTTGTTTCTTTGGACAGGTTTTGTGTACCACCTTAGAGCAACTTGAAAACTATACCTAACCCATTATAATCTTCTTTGCCTTAGCCTCTGGATACTCAAGCCACATTATTTTAGTAATCTGTTTATTCAGTTTGCCAGTAATGGCAACTCTTTTGCTTTGTTTGCCCATTTATCTCGGTCCATCCTAATCACTCTATTTTAAATAATTACACAGAATCCTACTGCCTTAGATGATAAAGATATCACAGACGATGATCACGTGTATAAATATGGCACATTAACTTTTCATTTCCTTGGACAGAGATGCGCTCATCACCAAGAATATTTTGGAATTATTACAACTTTATAATTTCAATAATTATTTTAGGATTTCTGTTTTAAAAGCTTAAAATTTTATTTTTGCACAGGCAAGTATGTGTGTAAGTTATCAAAACTGCCTTTCTACCCTGCAAGTATATGAGAATTTATATATTTAAAACTGGTTCTTAATATTCTTCAGAGGCTTGTCTTCCAATGGTGAGATTTCCTGTACATTTTTATAGATAGACTTTGAGGATTGCCTACTTGGTTATTTTAGAACTCATACTGAAAAAGTACTCCAATATGGATAGCTGGAATTCATTTTATACCTCAAATGTGTTATAAAATTTGCATAAAATTAACCTTGGACAGTTTAATTTTCCTAAAGTCATTAGAAATATCCTCATTGGTGTGAATCCCAGATATAATCTCCTTCCTTACTAACTTCTTTCCTTATAAAACTTGGGGGGAAAAAATCTGACTTTTAAAACATCTTAAAAATAGTGTCAGGGCTGGCAATATAGCTCAGTGCCACAAGTGCCTGCTTGGCAAGCGCGAGGTCCTGAGTTTGACTCCCGGTACCCACATTAAAAAAAAGGGCCGGTGATATCGCTCAGCAGCACAAGCACCTCCCTGGCAAGCACAAGGTCCTGAGTTTGGCTCCTGGTACCCACAAAAAAAAAAAAAAATAGTATCTATTGCATTGCAAGGATAATGAAAGGGCAAATCTCTATCATGCTCTCACTGCTGATGAAGATGACTGGATTAGCGTTTGCATTACTTTTCTTTAGGACTTTCCAGATCTTATCAAAATATTGCATTTCTTTTAAGTCCAGCAGAGAAAAGCATTTTGGTATACCCCCAAGGTTAGCATCGTGCTTGCAGCTTCAGATGACAGGACCATGCTGGAATAATCTTCTATTGATAGAGTATGCCTTAAAGGAAGCATCTAAATAAAGTAATTCTTCCTTGTTATTGGAAGGAAGTATCACAATCAATTTTTAAGATATAAGTATTTTAGCTTTTTAGTGTTATATAGAAACATAGACCCTATGTTGAATTTACTTAAGACCATTAGTTGAATTTGTTAGACATCTAAAAAAGCATGTAATACAAGAACAATCAAATAGAATACAAGCAATGCAGCTATTGAAATTGAATGCCTCTAAGATAAACAAAAAATGAAAGAGTAATATTTTTTCCCAGATGAAGAGATTGGTCTTCTTATTATAATGTTCAGGCAAATGAAAGCAGGAAATAATCATAACCATGCTGTAGAATAAGAAGAGTAAAATAAAATTCATGCAATCTGATTTTATAATATTATATATTAAATCAATCATGAATTATTTATATTATCCAAAAAGTATGTCACTCCTACAGTAACAAATCTTGTATTTTAAACACTTACATTTCCCTTTCCTAATACTGAATTATAAAATGTGTAAACAATTTCTGTATTTTTAGACGTGATACACGCTATTTTCACCTTATTAATAAATTATTGCATTTCTCATAGAGATATGATTGATATTAATTTTTTAAAATGCTAAAGGTAATACTTTAACTGATTGTTAACCTGGGTTACTATATTATAATGTATTATTAATTTTAAATAGCAAATACATTATAAAAATATTGTCCAAAAGTTGAGCTGCATAGCCCTATGAAAAGATGCTTAGGTTTATTTCATTTCCATTCTAGATATTTAGCTACTATGGACACTCGTATCCACATAATCGGAATTCTGTGGGTCACTTATTTACAAGATGGCACTTTTAGTAAGATGCAAAATAAAAGATGTTTTCAATGTAGTGTCATAATATACTTTGATGTGGAATGATTTCATTACTAAAACTTGTGTCTAATAAAAATGATCGAAGTGCTCCTTCTTTCATTCCTTTATGTGGGATTTTGCAGATACCCTCAAGTTCTTAAATGCTTGTTAAGCTATTATATTTATATCTCAGTTTACAAAAAACGATATATTTGTGCAAATTTATATGTGAAACAAACTTTTAAAAATTAGGTCCTATTTTAAATTCAGGAAAGATGCTGCTGTTTATCAGTAGTCATTCAGTTTGTTGAGCTATTGAAACACCTGGATATTCTAGTGCTTTTATTTATTTTTTTTGTAGGTACCGGGGGTCAATCTCAGGACCTCGCGCACCAGCAGGTGCCCGTGCCGCTGAGCGATATCACCGGCCTCCTTTTATCGTATGTGGGTTCCGGGAGTCGAACTCAGGCCCACGTGCTTGCCCGGCAGGGGCTTACGCCACCAAGCCATTTCACCGGCCCCCTCTAGTGCTTTTAGAGAAGTGTTCTGAAACAACAGAAATTTTACACTGTAGGCTACTATGTTCTGTCTTGCATGGTGGCTGCTGTCACACTGTAGGGTGTACTTCTTTTCCTATTTTGGCTTGGCCCAAATAGGCAGACCCTGTTTCTTTTCCTACCCTTAATAAAACTTTGCTACCATTAAAAAAAAAAAAAAAAGAAATTTTATATTTTCTGTGAAAAACACATTTTAATTGAGAAATAGTATCTTTCAACTACATACTTTGCACTGTGATCTTGGAAAAAGATCCATTGTAATCAGACTACTATAGTAGTCCAGCCACTGTGATTTCGTAGACACATCCATTCATCAATCAATTGATTTAAAGGAGTTTTGCGGTGAATATTCCTAGAAATGCAAATACATAACTTCTAAATCTGTGCTTTCCAGAATACCACTCACTAGCCACAGATGGCTTTTAACAGTTAAAAATGAAAATAACTAGTTTTAACCAAAATGAGCTGTATGTCAATGATTTAGGTTAATTTTTTTTTTAAATCTTACTAATTTTTCTATTGACTACATGTTGAGTACATATTGACTACATTTTTATATGACTACAAGAGAATATTTGAAGGTAGAGTATATTCTTAGAATTTATTCGACCTGTTCTCCATTACTTTTTTAATGTGGATACTAGAATGTTTAGCAACTGAAATTAAATTTATGTTTCTCATCTGTGGTCCCACTGCTGTTCCTTAAGGTCAGCACTGGTCTAGATACTCCCTTGTCTATTTTATAAATTAATGCAGTAAAGCAGATATCTTTCTTCAAAGTCAGGAGTATTTCAAAGCAGTGGAAATATTTAAATGTACATAATTAATATTTTTGAAAGTATATTATAAAGATAGCATCATCTT
Source organism: Erethizon dorsatum (assembly GCA_028451465.1). Classification (NCBI taxonomy): domain Eukaryota; kingdom Metazoa; phylum Chordata; class Mammalia; order Rodentia; family Erethizontidae; genus Erethizon; species Erethizon dorsatum. The sequence continues at coordinate 60,766,137 of CM051834.1, read as the reverse complement.
TGCCATTTTTCTCTACAATAAAATAAAATATTCCCATGAAAATAAATATTCCCATGCCTAGAGTTTTATTTATTTGCCATATCATTATGTAATAACTCAGTGATATTTGAATCCTTCCTATAAAGCATTAGAAAATCTTATGTTAGAAACTAATAATTTTTTGAGAGTTGTTTGAATCAATGCATTCAGCACTGTGTAGTTCAGGGAAGTTTTCTGAAAATAGACTGCACTAAGGTTAGTTTGTATGCATCATACAGTGTCTTCATGCTTGTTGTTTTCTTTAACTGGACTCTCAAATAAAATACAGTTTTAAGAATGCAACTTCCATACTAGAGAGACAATATGATGCTTACACATGTGCGTCCGGTTTATTTCACTTATGAGTATTTTCTCGAGTTGCATCCATTTACCTATAAAAGTCTCCAGTTTATCCTTTATGGCTGAATAGTACTCCATTGTATAAAAATACCACATCTTTCTTATCCATTCTTCAGTTGATGGGCATTTGGGTTGTTTCCAAGATCTGGCTAAGAGTAAATAAGATCCAAAATGTACAATAGACATGGTGAATCAAAAAGAAACTGGTCAAAAGGAAAGAGAGACTGGAATAGGGGAATAGGGAAAAGAAAGAAGGGAAAGGAAAAAAAATTGTACATATATATAAGATGGTTAAGATAGATACACTACCAATTTTACTTAGTTCATTGGAGAGTAAGGTTTGTGCCAATAATGTTTGGACAATTGAATGCTAATATCTGGTATCCTGAATAACTAACTTAAAAATAATAATACATAATGCATTAACCATTGTTACTCTCCTATTATGTTGTTTTGAAAATTTATTCTTTTTTGATTTGTTTTGTTTTTTCTTCTCTTTAAAATAAAAAGAAAAATAAGAAAGATCACATAAAAAAAAAAAAAAAAAGAATGCAACTTCCAGTCCCTGAGATGGGAGACTCAATAAGATGAGATGGACTGTAGTAGGGAAGAGGAGACTGTTACTTAGAAATTATCTCAACAAACTCCTGACAAGAGAGAGGATGTTGACTGCTATGGAGAGCCAGGGAAGATCCACCAGAGTTAGCTTAGCAGCTATATTCAAGATCCAGAATTTAGAGCTTCTGCCCAAGGTTACTTATAGAGTGTAAACTTTGAATTGTCTCAGATAATATTGGTTTTGGAGTTTAGACATAAGGAAAGCAAAAATTAATAAAGAATAAAAATGGAAACATTTATTTTGGTGAACAGGTTATTCTAATATGGAGCATACACTATGATAAGAAATAAGTATATTTAAAGTGCATAACTTAGAAAATCTGAATACAATGAAGATATTATCTGGAATGAGCCAGGCACAGAATATCAGGTACTACATGATCTCACACATATGTGGAGTCTAAAAAAGATGACCTCAGAGAAGTAGAGAATAGAATAGTTGCTCTTAGAGTCTGTGGAAAATAGGTAGGAGGGAGGGTTGGGGAAAGATTGAGCAGTGGGTACTAAGTTATCATTAGACAGGAAAAATAAGATCCGGTGTTCTGTTGCAGGGTAGGGGCGACTATAGATAACAGTAATGAACTACACGTTTCAGAAAAAGCTAGAAGAAAGACTTTTAATGTATTCACCAAATAGAAATAATGAATGTTTGAGGAGATAGATGTTTACCCTGATTTGCACATTATATAATATCCACGTGTTTGAAATATCACGTGTATAATTTTGTGGTGCATTAAAAAATAAACACCGTATCAAATAAAATGAAAAAGCCTTCTAGAATAATTCCACTTGGGATGTTTTACCTCTTTAATTTCATGGATAAGTGTTTTTCTTTAATAGTGACTTTCAACATTCTTTGCCTATGACCAATAGCAATACGCTCACATCACAACATATATACACAGTTTACCTATCCATACTGTAGTTTGATATGTTCTATTCTGTTTGTTTTCATTTTCTGATCATAATCTGTTCAATTTTTATGAATTGAAAACATAACCCAAGCTTGGAAAAAAAAAAAAGCCCTGTGTTGATATCAGGAAGTAGGTGTCACTGGAAAGCTTTAAGACTAGCAGCAAAGAATTGAAAAGAAAATGGAAGATTTGGCCCATGTGGGCTCAGTATACCTTGATCAAGCAAGGCAAAGGGATCAGAAGGCTCTGTGCATCAAACACGTGTTGATAGAGTTGAGTGTAATATGAATGCAGTCATTTGCTACCCAGTAAATTTTCCCTTGTAAGACCACAAGTGTCCTAACTAGATGCAAGGTAAGGCAATATCCATTTTTCTTTCTAGAATTAGAAAATATAGTTGCAAAAAAATTCTCACAAAACAGACTATAATTAAAATTTTAAGAAATGAAATATTATCAGCTAAAATGAAATCATGTGATGGATGATTTCTATCCAGTGCCAGAACTGGATAGAAATTCTCTCCCCATCTTTTAAATCCATTTCTCTCTAAGGGTATATAGTCTTACACAATTTTAATTTCTCTTGGAAATAATATATCCTTTTATTTCTGTTTTCCCTGGTTTCCTCCTATGAAGGGGTAGGCATTGTTTATTTCCAGTTTTAGTACAAATCGTGCTCTGCTACATCAGAGTTGTAAGTGCACATTTCCAGCCTGTCTCTCTGTCTGTCTCTCTGTCTGTCTCTCTGTCTCTCTGTCTCTGTCTCTCTCTCTCTTTCAGCAGCCCTTTCTTTTCTTAGCTTTGGCAGAAAGCTTGAGCATCTTGTCTTGCAGGTTTGTTCCTTCAGAGACTTTTCTTTGCAGTTAATCCGTGTTGCTAAAGCACAGGCCTTTCTCTCCACTTTTGATGTTAGTTTTTTGTGAAATCTTTTCCCTCTCTGTCCCTGAGATACCTGAACTGTAGCACATTAGCTGAAATTTAAAGGGCAACCTTTATCACCACTCAAGTGTGCTCTTTGATTTCTGCTGCTTTAATTTTGGGCAAGCAGTTTTAGCAGGGAACATCAATCGAACTGAGAGGCCTGTGCAATTTGAATAAAATCTTTGTGTAGTTTGTGAAGGAGAGAGATAAATATTAAAATATGTGCTCTCAGTGCACATAGTGGATAAGGGCAGGGGCTTAAGGTTGAGGTAACTGCTATCTCCTAGCTCTCTGTTGGTAAAGAACTCAAAATTACCAGGAACATCTCCTGTGGTTTATCTTTAAAATGAACTTGCAGGGTATATAACTGCGATATAAAGTAAAGTGAAACTGTTCTCTGTTTTGGACTCTGTGTGTGTATGTATTTGGATATACTCATATATGAGATACCTTACATATCAACTTTCACATACAGTTATGCATTTGGATATATATATTTTAAGCCACAGAAATAATTAAATGTTTTTAACTTTATTTTTATGCTGGGGCATGGTTCATATTAACAAAACTATGTGAAAGGAGTGAAATATGAAAAACAGTGTAGTAAATAGGATTAGAAATCCAAACTGTATTTAATTTGTCTCAGAAGAAAATAAATGGGTTTGACTAACTGAATTAATTACATATTCAAAAAGAACTGTGGCCAATAAAGCTAACAACAAAATCTGTTTTCCAATTATAAATAATGGTAATTATTTTTAATCTTTTGTCAGCATCATTGATGTTACACAAATGCAAAGTCAGATTGTTTTATGTTCTTTGACATTTGATTGCTGTGTACTAGATGAAATGCATCCAGAAAAGTATGTTTGGTATATAACACAAAAATATAGAACTGCAGGTTATAGGGTTTCTTATAAAACATCTCAACTTTGTTTAAAAGGTTAGTTGTTAAAACTCTGTTCCTGATAACTGGATCTCCTCTAAAAAGGTATAAGTTCTGGCCAGGAGCTCATCAGCTTGCCAGATGGGATTGCTTTCTTGAATAGGCTTAATATTTCTGAATCACAGTATTCTATACAGATTATGGCAAAATGCATTTGGGACTCAGAACTTATAAATCCTATAAGATTTGTTTTATGAGATACAGGAAGACAAGACATACTGTTATGGTTTTTGTCTAGATGTCCCCACAAAGCTTCATGCAGTCATAGAGTTTTTTCAGAGGTGGCTGAATCTAGAGTGTGTGATTAATTGGTAGTGCAATGCTAGGATTAAGGGTGCTGGAATTAAGGGTGGGTGATTGTATAGTCACCGCCCTAATCCCAGTAGACTGGATACTATATAAGGGACAGAAAGAAGCTTGTCTTCCTCTGTCTCTTTTTCTTTTGCTGTCTTCTGCAACCATGAACCATTGCCCCTTTGCCATGTGCTACCCTGCCTTGGAGCCAGGAGATTATGGACAGAAACTGCTACAAACTGTGAGCTAAAAAACCTTTCCTTCCCTAACTTTGCGTGTTGGGTATTTTGTCTCAGCAAGGAGAAAAGTAACTAAGACAGAATTTGGTACCAGGAGTGGGGTCATTCCTGTGACTATACTTGAGCAAGTGTTTCAGGAGCCTTTGGGAATGGCTTGTGGGAAGAGTTTGGAATGATTCAGAGATGCTGGCTGAAAAAGTAGCACTGGTTGTTCTGTAGGGAAGATTCTGCTCAGAACTCAGAAGATCAGAAAGCTGATAGAAATACTGCCAGGAAAGACTAGGCTTAGGAGGTTTCTGCTTGGAAGAAGGACTACATTGGCTGCTGGACTCCAGACAATGTGTGTTGTGACTTGGCAGAAAATGTCTGCATTTTGCTCACGTCCAGACTTTACCTGAAACTAAGATTAAGAGTAGCAGACTAATCTTGCAGAAGAAATTACAAGGCAGTCTAATGTTGAGGCCATGGCATGGATGCTGTAGGGGGATTTTAGCCAGACAACCAAGAGCAAAGAGGCCTGCAAATTGATTTAAGAGGTTTTGAGTTTGGCCAGAAAGGAAACTCCAGTGAAGCTGTGGACTGCAAAGATAGAGCGGAGGAGATTTTGATTGCTGAGAAGGAACAGAGACTAGAAAAGATGACCTAAGGGGACCACAATAAGCAGCAAAACTCCTCCCTTTGCAGCCTCAACATTGAAAAGTGAAAGACTTTGCTTTTAGAAGAAAGCTGCAGAGCACCACATTCCAGAATGGTGACGGCGTAGAGAATTTGTTCCTTAGAAGTGGATTCAGAGTGCTCAGTGATCCAGGCACTTGACCCCTGCAACCAAGAGGGAGGGAAGCCTGGCTATTGCTCCTGCTGGCAGCAGACATTGGCATTGTCCACGTGGTGCTGGTTTTAGGTTCATGCAGAATGCAAGATTTGTGGGGTCAGAAAGGCTTCAAGCTAGACTTCAGAAGAAGGCCTGGGAGACCAGGCAGTGTGCCCTTGAGAGGGCGTTGTGTAAAGCTGTGAGTGTGGAGCCAAGGGTGCAGTGGAGACCCCAGAAGTTTAGAGAAGCCGGGCACGTGGATCATCTGAGGAAAACTGCAAGGAGTGAGCAGAGCTGGCCCCAGAGAGAAGTCATGGGAGCTACAACCACCAGAAGTGCCATAGGGGCGGAGCCACCCCAGCCCTTTGGAGTTCACCTCTTGCCACAGATTGCCTGAGATGCTGCACATGGAATTACAGTATTTAATGTTTGCCCTGCTGGATTTTGGACATGTTTTGGTCCCTTCCTTCTCTTCCTTACTTTTACTGTCTTCCACTGCCATGAACTGTTGAACCTCTGCCAAGTACCACCCTGCCTTGGAGCCAGCCGATTATGGACTGAAACCTCTACAAACTGTGAGCTAAATAAACCTTTCCTTCCTTAACTCAGGTGTTGGTTGTTTTGTCTCAACAATGAGAAAAGTAACCAAGACAAAGGCCATTATGGTGGAAACTTTGAACATAACTGAGTAGATGTTATTTTGTGACTGGAAGTGAGATTTTTCTCATTTGTTACTTTGTTTAGGGAGGATGTGAAGATTTTGAGCGTTATCACAGTAACTCGAGGGAGCAGCTTCCACAGAGTTCACTGCAGGGTTTTATAACTTGAGGACACTTGGATACTACAAAACAAAGTGGAACCAAACTTGATGAACTTGAGATGACTGTCTTCTCTTTGGTTACTGAACTTGCTCCTTACCTCCATTTGAACTTTGAAGTTCTACTCCTTTATGTAAAAGAGAGGCAAAGTGGAATCATTGTGCATGCTCTCCTTTGCATCCTCTTCTAGGCATTGGTGTTAGACCATAGTGTTCAGTTATTTGAGATGCCTCAGGAATGGAAGCCTCTCTGTGCCTATATCTTACATACTAATTTTCCTCAAATAGATGGGATATAGTTGTTTTAAGAATGTATTTTTAGGGCCGGTGAGACGGCTCAGTGGCATAAGCGCCTGCCTGGCAAGCACGAGGGCCTGAGTTCGACTCCCCGAACCCACATACGAAAAAAGGGCCAGTGATATTGCTCAGCAGCACAGGCGCCTGCTGGTGCATGAGGTCCTGAGGTCGACCCCCGGTACCCACAAAAAAAAAAAAGAATGTGTTTTTAATATGGACTTCTATGGCTAAAACTATAATACCACACATTCTATGCTAATACTTTCCACATGCTAATACACTAACTTTCTCCACATTATGCTTTTGAAAAAGAAAGTTCATCAAAGAGATATATTTGTCAGAACATGTGTTTACAAATCCCATGATAGCTACTGAAATTTTCTTCTGCTTAGTTAATTTAGCCATCTCAGTCACTTCTAATCAGGCCCCTAATTATGTTTTCAAAAGCAAGTTCAGCATATTGTTTATGGCAATAAATACATCTGTTGTCATTTTTGGTGTGTTTGTGTTTGTATGTATTAAAGTAGTGTTAATGTGCACTTTTTTCTTTAATATAATCATGGAATAATGCTAAAGTAATGACTAAGAGCAGACAAAATGAGATTCTTAATTGCTGATTAAATTCTTTTTGTAGTTTCTTTAAATAAATGCTGTTTCCTCAGGCGTTGCTTATACAAATTCAATTGTCTTAAATTTATGTGGAGATGCAATGTATAAAATCATGAAAGGAAAATATTTCAATAAACTATCACTCAAGTCAAAGATTATTTTTACTTGAGTTACTCAGAACAGTTTTGTTAAGACAAACCTCACCCCTCCCCTATAATCTTCTGCACCTCGTCTGTCCTGAGAGCAACAGGACAGTCTTTGCCTGAGGGCTGGAATTTTGATTAATCTTAGAATTATAGCATATAGAATAATGTACATTTCACAGTTCCCCAAAAGATAAGCTAGACCATTTAAGAATCCTTTGTTATTTAATTTTCAATAACAATGAATAATTTAGGATCATTAGGTACTGTTTAAATAACTACTTTCATGCTTCTTAAATTATCATAGTTAGTGTCAATCTGGATGAGAAAGTCCAAAGAAGTATCTGATAAAGTTTGAACTGAGGGCCGATGAGATGGCTCAGTAGCGTAAGCGCCTGCCTGGCAAGTGTGAGGTCCTGAGTTTGACTCCCGGAACCCACATACGAAAAAAGGGCTGGTGATATCGCTCAGCGGCACCGGTGCCTGCTGGCGCATGAGGTCCTGAGATTGACCCCTGGTACCCACAAAAAAAAAGTTTGAATTGAACCATTGGTAACCCAGTGTTGCAGAATTCAAGAATTATCAATGATGGAATATTTCCATTAGATTTTAAAATAGAGTTATTTTGATATTTTGTGTATTCTGGGATTTAAATCTTCTATTAAACCACATAGACCTAGATGTGACTTGACAAACTGTATAATCTCCTTCACCTAACTGTATCTCAGTATCCTCATCTGTAAAGTGGGTTATGGAGGTATGACATGACATTAGGTACTGTATCTGGTCCCCAGCCCCTACCCCTCTGGCTATTACTCTGCTGTATTTTCTGAAGTAAGCAGAATTTAGGAGCATGGACTGAATGCTCAGAAACTGTGAATCAAATAAACATCTCCTCCTTTGAATTGTGTATATTGGATGTTTTGTCCAGCAACAGGAAAGCTACCTAATACAGAAAGTTGGTACTGGGAGTAGGGCTGTTGCTGTGACTATACCTGACCATGTGTTTTAGCTTTAGCAACAGACTTGTGGATGTGTTTGGAAAAGTTTGGAGATGCAGTCTAGAGAAGGCCTGGAAAGTTGTAAGCAGATCCTGATGGGCAATTCTGGTCAGAGCTCAGAGGACCAGAATACTGATAGGAATGTGGACAATAAAGGCCAGAACTAGGAGGTTTCATTTGGCAACAAAGCCTTCATTGGCAAGTGAACTAGAAGCTATGCATTTTACATTCTGGTAAAAATATTCTACATTTTGATCATATCCTGAGATTGTTAGGAGGCTGAGATTAAAGGCAGTGCACTGGTTGATATGGTAGGAGAAATTTCAAAGTAGCCTTTCTTAGTCGCTTCCTCATTGTTGGGACAAAACACCTGAAACCCACTGTTAGGGCTTGTGTCTATATGTCCTCCCAAAGTCTCATGTGCCCATAGGTGGGGCTTTTTGGAGGTAGCTGGATTTAGGGTGTGTGAATGTGGATTAAGAGTGTGTGAACATGGATTGAGGGTGTGATGATTGGTTTACCCATGGATTTGTTCAGCAGAATTCTGGGTGTGGATGATGTGAAGGCCATCCTTGGGTGTGGGTTGCACCACCCAAAAGGCTTGTAGCCTCAATAGGATAAAAGGGAAAGGGAGGTCCAGTGATATAGCTCAGCAGCATAAGCGCCTGCCTGGCAAGCACGAGGTCCTGAGTTCGACTCCCAGTACCCGCACATATTTTAAAAAAAAAGGAAAAGGAGGCTCTCTGCTGCTGTGATTTGTTGCTTCCTGACTGCCCTGCCACCCTGCCTTGGAGCCAGCTGACTATGGACTGAAACTTCTACAAACTGTGAGCTAAACAAACCATTTCTCCTTTAACTATGGGTGTCAGATATTTTGTCTCAGCCATGAGAAAGTAATTAAAACACCCACAATTTGAAGAAAGATAGGTTTATTTTGGCTCATGGTCCTTAGAATATTCAGTCCATAGTCAACTGATTGCAAGACAGGAAAGGCATGGTAAAAGGGTCTGGAGAAAGCTGATCACTTTATAGTAGCCAGCAAGCACCACCAGAAGGAAGGAGCCAGGGAGGGGGATATAAACTTCTAAGTCACACCTCCAACCAAACAGCACATTTAGCTACTCAACTCATCAGTGGACAAATCCACTGGTGAGTATAATGCCCTTATGATCAAATCTCTTCTCACACACATGAGAATTTTAGGGGACCATTACACAGTTCAACATTCAGGCTGTTGCATGGGCACTACTGACTGTTGTTAGCCATATCCATAGTGAGACTCAGAGAAAAAAAGCAGAAAAATTTCAAAAACTTAAATTTTGACCTAAAAGGAATTACATGTAAAATTGGGGTCTTGGGAAGTGGGGTCGATGAAGAGATTAGTACTAGTAAAAAACAAAACAAAACAATACAAAACAAAACAGCAAGTACTTTGAATTGAGAAGAGAAGAAAGATGCTTTGAGGGCATCTCAGGAATCTGGCAAGACCCCACCCATGGCAAGCTGAAAGGTACAAAAGTATAAAGCTTTCATTTGAAAAGTGAGCCCCTGGGATCCTGCTTGAGAAGGGACTCCTAGGAAATTGGTTCTCTGGGATTCATTTCACTGTGCTCAGCCATCCAGGCACTCAGAAGCTGCTCCATCATGGTCCAAAGAGGCCCAGCTACTGATTAAGCTGGTGGCAGACTTGGCATCATCCTTGTGATTCTAGTTGTTTGGACATACACAATGCAAGAGTTGTGAGATCATGGCGGCTTCCACCCAAATTTCAAAGGAAGGCCTTGGAGACCAAGCAAGGAGATCCTGAAAGGACAGTTCATGAAGCTGTAGGAATAAAACCAAAGTTACAGTAGAGAGCCCAGAAAGTTGCAATGTCTGCTCAGGAAAGCTCCAGGCTGTGGGAAGAGCTAGCCCAAGAGAAAGACTATGTGGGATGCAACCAGCAAAGCCATAATGATGGGGCCACCCAAGCCCTCTGGAACCATGTCCAAAAATGCTGGACATATGGACATAGAGCTATAAGACTTAATGTCTGCCCTGCTGGGTTTCAGTCTTGTTTTGGTCCATTTTTTGTTTTTGTCCTTCTGTCCCTCCCTTCTGAAATAGATATTTTTCTCCCTTGTCTGTATATTGGAATCATGTAAATTATTTTTTTAATTTTTAGAGGGGCTCACAGTTAAGAGTTTGTCTTGAGTCTCAGAGGAGACTCTGATCAGAACTTTCCAGCAGTTCTGGGTTGGTTGAGACTTTGGAGAAGGGACTATTTTATGTCTCAGTTGTATGAAGGATAGTTTATCATGTTAGGCAGAATTATGACCTTGTGTTTATTTGGAGATTCAGTATGGTCTAAAAAAATGTTTGGATATCAAGTTGATGAGGAGTGGGATGTTATAGTTAATGTGAACTGCCAAATTGATTGGCTTGGGAGCAGTCCAGGGATTAGTAAAGACAGCTGGGTCACTGAGCGGTAACCTTGGGTACTATATCCGGTCCTTTGCCCCTTCCTCTCTGGCTCTGGTCTTTTACTCTGCTTTCTGGCTGGCATGAACTGATCAGCTTCCACCATGATGTTTCTGCCTTGGAGCCAGCTGACCATAGACTTTACCTTCCGAAACTGTGAGCTAAACAATACCCTCCTCCTTTAATTATGGGTGTCAAGTAATTTGCCCCAGCACCAGGAAAGGTGACTAATACAATTATCTTCTTTAAGAATTAAAGCCAAATAACTCAGAGAACTACTAAAGTGGATTCCAACTCAAAACCTCTGAAAATGAATAGACTGGAGAAGAGTAACTACACAAATTGCAATCATACTAATTGATTTTAAAAGTGTCATCAAGGCAATGGTCTTAGTTACTCTTCTTATTGCTGAGACAAAATACGCAACACCCACAAGTTAAGGGAGGAAAGGTTTATTTATCATAGAGTTTGTAGAGGTTTCAGTCCATAATTAGCTGGCTTCAAGGCAGGGTGGCACGGGAGACAGGCATTGAAGAGACACAGTTCATGGTGGGCAGAAGATAGCAAAGCAACAAGGATGACTACAGATCTTTCTATCTCTTGTATTTTAGCCAGGCTACTTAGGGCAGGTGGCACTCACACCCTTAATCCTAGTGCCCTTGAGTTTACATTGCACCATGATGAATCAGTTCCAGCATCACACACTCTAGATCAAGCCACCTCTGAAAAAGCCCCACCTATGACCACATGAGCCTTTGCAGGGACATCTGGACACAAGCCATAACAGCAATGAACCAACCAGAATAAATACACAGACTATTTAGACCTTGGGAATTTCAATTTGATAATTGTGAAAAGCAGAGAAGCTTTTGGACAATATTTCAGTTATTCAGCTTCATTAAGACCTGCCTTATGATTTTAGAAAAGTTAAATATTCTTAATCTTTTATTATATTTCAGTAGGTTTATTGGGCTATATAAGGATGAGCATGCCTATTAACAATTATGCCCATGACCATATAAACCCAGAAACAATTATGTCCAAAATATTTATGAATCTAAAGAGCTAAAGATACTGGAAATGTTCTAGAAATAAAAGAACAACAAAGAGCTTGAAAGAAGTTAAAATGGAATCTAACCACTTGTGAAGGGATTGGGATTTGTGTGTGTGTGTGTGTGTGTGTGTGTGTGTGTGAGACAAGAAAGAAAAGCAGAAGATCCTTGGGCATATACGTAATTAAGATTGTAGATGTTACAAGGAGATGGCATCCAAGGGTTTTATACTCACAATAAAATACCAGGGTAGAACATTAGCTAAGAGGGAGTGATAGAGCTAAGGTAGGAAAAAAGAAGACAATATTTGAAAGAATCCTCTCAAATACTGGGAAATGCACTTTCTGAAAAACAGAATTGCTGGATATTATTGAAGTTCCATTTGGGATATAAGGTTATGAAGTTAAAGTGTGTAATTTTCTCCACCTGTCTTTGACTTCTCTGGAAGGAGCATTAATAAAGCAAATAGTGTTCATGTGGTGTTTTGCAAGAAGGGAAAAAGAAGAGGAGAGAAACAATGCAGTTGAGGATATAATTATAATGATGGACTTTTGGTTGCAAGTTGGAGAGGGATAGGTGGAATAAGCTGAGAGAAGATGAAAACTCTGCAGGTTCAATGGCCTGAGGACCATAATGCTTTTAAGAGAATATTTATTTGAGTAAGGAAGAGAAAATGATAGGAAATTATTGTCCTAAGGGGGAATGTTTGTATTTGAGATTTTGAGAGTGCAGATTCCAGTGATGATAATGAAGCCTTGAGTGTAAACAGGACAAATATGTGAGGGATTGTGAAGGGAAAGACCCTTTGACATAAGTGCTCAAGAACCTATGAGCCCGGTGAATTGGAAGAATCAGCCTGATGGCTGATGAAGTCAAGATTGGCTAAAGTTTGTGTGCTATGGAAGCCTGGGCCCAGAGGTAAATTCTTTTGTGAAACAAGAATGACCAAGAAATGAATACACATAGTTTCAAGGAGGTAGTGATGACTAAACAGCAAGTTTTGCAACAGGTATATAAAGAAATAGTCTGGAAGTGGTGGGTAGGTGGGGGTGGTGGGTGTTAGAGTAATGAATGTATAGTTTCGCCACCTCTGTGATCTAATGTACCTGTAATAATGACAACAACAGCAACGATAAAATAGATATTATGAGCTTACTATGAGCCAAATTACTGTTTCTAATGTTTTGCAAAATTCATTCATTTAATCATTTTAGTAACTCTGAAAAGTCTTATCACTGCATATTTTAGTAAACTAAAACAACAAAATTTAAGTAACTTTGTCAAAGTTTCATAGCTAGCAAGTGATGGAGAGGTAGAATTCAAAAGCCTGACTTCAAAGACTGTGCCTCTGCCCTGTGGTCCCCACCCATTTAGGCACGAGTGGCCCGTTTCCTGGAAGATAGTTTTTCCACAGCCCAGGTGGCAGGGATGGTTTCGGATGATTCAAGTACATTGCATTTGTGGTGCATTTATATCTATTATTATTACATTATAGTATATAATAAAATATTTATACTGCTCACCATAATGAGCTTTGTTTTCCTGCAACTCGATGGTTCTGCTTATATCCAGTGTTCTGCTTATATCTGGTCTACTCTGTGGGTCATTTTCATTACTGTCATTGAAGAAGACAATGCAGGTTGTCAGGAATGAAAGCGGGGTGTTCACTGCTTTCATGGCAATCTTAGGATATTCTACCTTGATTTCAAGCCAGAATATATGGAGATCTGAAATTCTCTCAAACACACTTTTAAGGCCACCATCATTTGTGATCTCAAGTAATTCATTGGCTTCCAGCCTGGACAAAGTTGATTCACGTGGCTTATTCACAGATGGGTTGTGGATCCATTCCTTCCCAGTTTGAGAGTCTTTTGTGGTTGGGAACTAATGCTAAAACTCTTTTGAAAGCTGAGATAGATGATCATGCACCAGCTGGGAGAAAGAAGGCCCTGGTGCAGTGTCTTTCAAATCTCTGCTAATGTTTGAAATGTGTCAAAAGTCCCAACATTCACTTGTTGCCTTTCTGACCCCAGTTTGATTTTTGAATGCAACCACTTTATCTGCTGACTTGAGCAAAGTTGTCATTCTCCCCTGAACTGAAAGACTGAGTTCATGGAAAAAGTTGAATATGTTACATGAATGAGCAAGTTTTGTGACCCATTTTATGTCACTGAAATGTATTGCCTATGGTGACTATTTTTCTGAAAGAAATCTCTGCAGTGGCTCTCATAACTCAAAAACATGGGCCAGTGATCTATTTCTAGAAAGCTATCTCATTTATATGTATAGGAGAAGACATGTGTGCTCTGGATCCATCTCCTCACAGAGCCATATGAACAGACATGAGTTAAGCACATGTGCTTTAATGTGATTGATCATATTTATTACATCTTGCAAAACATTATTAAGTTCAGGTAATATTTTTCAGCTAGCCAGCATTTTGCTACAGGTGTCACGGTGTATGGATATACATTCACAAGTAAATTCTTTGGCCCCATTAGTGAAACCAGAAAGCTGTCGAAGCATAGAAGCTGTTTTGTCTGTGCATATACCAACACAAAATGACCAGTTCTGGTTTTTCTGATATGTAACTATTCAAATACTTGAATAGTTCTGTAGGTGTAGTGTTGGTTGTCAACAAAAGCTCTTGCAACTTACCCTCATGCACATCCTCCTGAAAAAAGCAGATCACACAAAAACAAGCATTGTTGTCATGTCAACCAGAATTATCTACCATGGTGACTCATTAATCCTCTCTAAAAATTGGCCTTCCATATCCTCTGCTAGTTAGTCTAGTTATGGTGCTAGCTGAAGGGGGAAGTATTGCCACCGCTGAACTGAAGCCTGTCCAAAAGTTCATGACTAATCCTTAGCAGCAAGCAGGATCAACTTTTCACTTACAGTAAATGGCTTCTTAGCTTTAGCAGTGCAGTTAGCCCATAAGAATGATGCTTTAGTACAGACACATTTGATTACGTGGTGACCTTCAATAATTGCTTCTCTTCTCCATGTTTACATTTATTTTCATCTTGGAAGACTCCAAAAGTTTGTTTTTCAATGCAGGATGCTTGTTCTTCATGTGATGAAACAGTTTTGAAGCTTTCATGGCTTCGCTGGCTTGCTGGTTGACACATATTACACAAAGTAGGCTTGAAAACCTGAATCACTTGTTGCAATAAGCCTGTAACTGAGGTAGGACTCTCAGCATTTTCTTTCGGAAAGAGCTTTTATTTGATGGCAGTCCTAGTGATATAGGAGCAATATAATTCCCAGCCTGGTAGATGTCAGAGATGCAGAATTCATGTCCCCTGAAATCAAAGAATGAATTCTAAGAAACAGTGGAGGTTAGGAGTAGGGAAGATGCATTGAGAGATAGCTCCTAAGAGACAGGAGGAGGTCCTGAAACTGGGTTACTACTGAAGTCATTTCTCTAAGAATGTTTTATAGAGCAAAATCATGGTGGGTACAAGATCATGAGGTGAGTATAACATGGTTCAAACTAATAATCAACCAATAAGATTGCAACTATAGCCACTTAGCTGATATTGATCCAATAGGGATGAGGGTCATGTAGCAAGGGTACATGGAAAGAACAAAGGCATTTTTGGGAAGGGATGGGTCTGGATGCTCTGGTCACCCACCTGGGTGACTGATATCTATCTGGACTTTACTGGGCCAGGTGATACCAATTATAATCTCAAGTGATTGCTTATCCCTGGGGGAGGCAGATAGGCCTGGTCATTCCTTCTTTATCTTGAGGCCTGGCTTTGGATGGGTGCACCTCCAGCCACAGTTTTGATGTGTTCTCGTCTTTTGCACTGAGTCTCTTGAGGCCTGTCCCTGTCTGACTGCCTATTTATTTCTAACTTAGCTGCCTATAATATTAGGGTCTTCTGCTGTCTCATCAAAGAGGTCTTTCCTCCTTTTCAAAGAAGCTCTTTGGTGACATTAGTTTTGTAATCATTTTGGCTACACCAAAACTGTAACTAAGGCTAGTGCACGCCGTGAAGGAAAGAGGCACAGACGGAAGCGGTAAATAAAATAATTGGCAGACCAAGCATGGACTAAATAAGTGTCAGATTCTGACTTAAGGCTTGCCAGCAGATGCTGCTGTACAGTTGAGGTGCATCAACTCACTTGCCACTGTAAAGCCTGCCACCAGATGCAACTTTCTTGTCACTTGTCATCACTGACAGGTCTTTGATATGAGTCTGCAAGCAATTGATATGGCATGGTCTCTGTGGATCAGCCTCTCTGCTCATCTTCATCTGCATTTGCACTGCTCCCCAGCGTTAACATTACCACATCAACTTCACCTCCGATCATCAGGCATTAGACTCTCCTAAGAGGTGTGCAGCCTAGCACAGTTCACGAAAGAATTTGCGCTCCTCTGAGAGTCTCATGCGACTGCTGATTTGGCTACAGGTGGAGCTTGGGTGGTAACGTGCACAATGGGGTGCATTTGTAAATTCAGATGAATCTTTGCAGTCATGCCCACTGCTCATCTTCTGCTGTGGGGTTTGATTCCTAACAGGCCATGGGCCAGCACCATTCCATGTTCCATGGCACAGAGCCTGGGGACCCCTGCTCTGAAACTTTGCATAGCTGCCTTCATCCTTAAGCGGGAATTGGGAGAATCACAAACTCTGCAGGAAAATCCATTCTTTGGATTTTAGATTGCTCTGGGACTGGTTGGTATTATTAGGCTGAGAATCTAACAAAGTGAGTATGAGTCTGGCAGAGTCCCTTGGCAGGCAGGGAGAGGACAGTTCAGGCCTCCTGAGAAACTTTTCTTGGCAGCCAAGTGCTTCAGCCAGGCAGCTTCTGCTTTACACAGTGGTGGGATAGACTGATCCATTACTGGGGAGAGCTTGACCCTCAGGGTTCTTACAGCACATTCTGCCTCTCAGTTTCTGGTCCCTTATTGCTCGCATGTTGGATTCTGAGTTCCAGTCTCGGCTACTGCCTCCTGTCCAGGCTTCAGCTGACCCAGGTCTTGGACTCTCCTTTATCTTGCACTTACTCTGTTCTCCATGGCAAATCACCAGGATGGCTTACAATTTGACAAAAGAAAAAAGTAATTATAGACTATCTTGTTATACTTTATAACCAAAGAATTCCACCGGAAAAAAAAAATCGATTTCCCATGAGCTATTGAGCATTGTTTGCAGGTCACTTTGTGCAGAGCTACCACAAGCAAGCACATCATGATTTGTGTGGTGTACCGTATTTTATTTGCTTTGATATTAGTATCAGGGTTCCCAAAGAATCTTTGTTGTCTTAGACAGTGTACTTTTCTTACCTAGTGATTTTCATGTGATGCACAGACTGAGAATTTATACAATTAAATCTCCCACAAGCATTGGCCAACATCTTTCTAATTCTACGGGGCTTTCAAATAGCTGGCAGGGACCCCGATTACTTGCTGCCTATCTACCACTCTATTGGCAGTTGTTATTGTTTTCATTTATGCACACCTCTTGGGCAAAGGTCATGGTTTCCTCTGGAAGATTCTAGTAAACCTTTGGCTTTTAATTAGCATTTGAATCCCTGTTACCCTGTAACATGGCATGGCCTTTGTAGCATCTCACCAATCCCAGTCCATCAGAACAGAATAATTTACAGGGCTTCTTGCTGCTTCCTTTTATTATTCACAGATCTTTTGGGTGTTTTTGTTTCCTTTGGTTTTGTTTGCTCTTGAATACCAAGAATCCACCTTTGGTGGCACACTGGATAAAATGAAGCTTTGGCAGTATTCAGTGGGGGCACTGTTGAAAAGTTTCAAAAAGAAAGAAGCCAAATTGATGACTGTTGTTCTAAATGCAGATGGCACTGATTAGTTTGCTGAGATCCTTCTCTGAAGTAACGTGAGGCGCCATCACCTGCTTATCTCAGAATCAGCCTTCCTGCCAGAAATGATGGCTGGGACAATGCAGATGGCTCTCAAGTAGGAGCTTCTCTCAGAACCCAGTCCTTATCGCACCCTGGCTGGCAAAGGCTGTCATTCATCCTGTCACTCATGGTGGGTACACAATGGATCATGTCTGCCTTGCACATCACAGATAACTAGACTAACCAGGGCTGGATTTAATGCCTTGGTTAAAAAAAATGAGGAGAAAAGATAAATCATTGATTATAGAATATCTGATTTTCCTTTAATTCACTTGTCACTGAAACTGTAACCTTGTGTTCTAGATCGGTTAAATTTGTCAGCATGCCTGATAGAAGCAACCATTTTAATAAGATTTTTTTCAAACAACCATCTATTTAAAAGTCAGAATAAAATATAGGTGAATCTTTCAACTATCCCCATGCCAGTTTTTCCTTTGAAAAACAACAATATGATTTTGATGTGCTTGGGATTTTTTATCCTAATATTTTAAAGTAAAATGGACATTAATGATCTTGGTAGAAAATTCTTTAAAAATTAGTTAAGTAAAAATGAAAATATAAAACTATAAATATAAAAGCATTTTGTGTGAAATTCTACTTTTTATACTACTCTATTCTGAATAGTGACAGCAGAAGATTAATTTCCACATCTAAAACAGCTTTGTATATCGACAAAGAAGGTGTTAGAAACAGAACCATCATGATAATCACTATTTGCCTCTTCAACATTTTATATTGTTGTACATCACAAATGCTGTACTCCTTATAATGTATTAAAATAATCTGATAGAAGGAGCAATAATTCTTAGCTAGGTTAATTATTGAGTTTTTGAACAGCCTATTAATGATGTCAGCCCTGATTTGTTTTGCTGTTGAAGGAAGGTATTGAAGATTTTAAGATATGCAAACACTCCTTAGTATACAATAAAACATATTTATAATGTTTGCCCAGGATATTAGTTTTTTCACTGGGTTATGACACTGAGAATGAAGAGGCTAATATTACTTTATGGATCTTTGCTCAGTAATGGGAAAATACCCACAATGATCCAGGGAAATACATGGACTTAATGTGTCTGAGATGCATACTTACGGATTTTACAGAACAGGAGACAATGAAATTTGACTCTTTATAACCAAAAGGACATGGTGTCTTCCTGTATATCTACTTCCTGGTCATATTTTATGTGCTTACTCTAATATCATTTGTCAAGAGAATTTTAACTGAAAAATGAGTAGCACGTGGTTTATTAATATGTTGATGGAAATAAAAAAGTTCCTTTCATAAGTAGGATACTGGTCCACATAACAACTAGTTGGTTGATGTATCTTTATGCGAATTAAGGAGGTATTCCTCCTCCTTTAACAATTCTTATTCAAAAGTATTTATTGCATGCTTATACAAAAATACAATCCGTTGTCCTTACTATTCAACAAATATGGCCCACAGTGTACCTAATTCTGTGAAGTAGCCCCTAGAATAACGTGTGTGTCATCTAAGAGCTGGTTCATCTTGGCACGTGAGGTAGAGGAGGAAGAAAGAGGAGCTGACAAGTAGAATGTTAGGGATAGGTAAAGAATGTATATGGTAGCCATTATAAGCCACTGGCCAGCTCGCGGGTTGATTATCCTTGAGTCAGATGCCTACTGCTGGTCAGCAACTGTCTCCATGTAACAATCAGATGGGCAAATCTCAGAATGCGGTGTATGTATAGGGAAGTGTTTGCTAAAAGGAGAATTTGAATATAATACCCATGTGACTGATGTATCTAGAATATTGTCCTTCTATAGATACATATTCTGACTCAGGGAGAAATAAAGCATTTTTAAGTTAGCGTGTACTTCTTTACTGATGAAATGTGTTCACTGTTCCGGCTCTCAACCTCTGATAATTCTTTTCAGTTTCTTGACCATTACCTAAAGTAAACACTGTCCAGGTCAGATTTATATACCTATAAGAAGAAGGGGAGTATTGCCCAAAAAGGGTAAGGTAATTAGACAGTTGAATAGAAGGAAACCAGTGTGTGTCCTCCAACCATGCCCTAGCTATCAACAGTGATTTATAATTTAGGATTGGGACATAGCATTCAAGTTATTTGATTTGATATGTGTGTGGGTTCTTCAGAGGAGACTCTGAGCCTTCTCTGAGTTTGATCTCAGTTTTATACAGTCTCTTCTCTGCCATGTCTGAACCTTTCATTCATTCTCATGAAAAGGTATGAGATGACCTTGATCCCAGGGTTCATTTTCCTTGGTCACCTACCAGTATGAAAATGAAGTCATTCCTTGAAATACAAGACAAACCATCTTTGGCCCCAGTCTCCTCCGTGAATGGACCACACACCAACACTGTAGGGTTCAGGGCTCCTGACATAAGAGGACCTCACAGAAGCCACGGTGTCAGTTTTCTTTCTATGCACTTTGTCTTTATAGTTTCTAGCAAATGTGGCCCGGATGACAATTTATGTTTCAAACGTAAGTGAAGGAAATATCTTCTATCACTTTGTTCTTAGAAAATACATTATGTCTAAATGTGTGGCTATACAGTATGATTTTGTTGTTTAGAAATGATGATTTTCTGATCTTTTCTTTTAATGTTCCACTTCAAGAGTAAAATGTATTCTGGTAGTATAGTGAATTAGTTCATTCTTTCATACAAGTTAATGCATTTACCTAGTGCCAAGCATGCTGTTTCCCATGGATATCAGAATTAGTAAACTTTGCAAGCAATGTATGGAGATTAGCTTTATGAATTTAACAGAAGGTCAGTGCTAAAATGAAACTCCTAACCTTAATTTTTCCCTTTTGAAAATGATCTGAGGATTCTTTATAAAGCACATGCAGTAAAACTGCCATCGGTGACTCATTATGTTTTTTCTTCTTTGGGTTTTGATTATATAGCCTACTTATTCATATATGCCATGAGAAAAGGAAATCAATCATATCCATGGTTAGATAATGGCTCTAATAACTAGGTTGGACCAGTTTCAGAACCCCAAAAAGGTAATATGTCTTTTGGTAGCAGAAACATAGCACTCTTTACCATTATAACTACTTTTCCTGGTTATGGAATGCAGGAATAGTATTAGCTATCAGTTTCTTCATAACAAATTATCTCAACACTTAGCAACCTACAGCAATACTTATATCATATAGATTCTCAGGGTCAGAAATCCAGAACTAATGGAGATAGGTGGCTGCTTCATTGTATCTTGTGAGGTTCTGAGCAAAGCTACAGTCATCTGAAGGCTCTATCTACTTTCTACCTCATTCATAGGGCTTTTGGCAAGAGGCTTCAGTTCCTTCTTGGATTTTGGTTGGAATTCCTTGCTACATAGGCCTCTCCAGGGATCCTATGACCAAGAAGCTGGCTTCTCCTAGAGTAAATGACAGAAGAGATTCCTTTTATTAACTCTTCTTAGAAGTGACATAGTAGAAGTGACTACTACACTCTGTTGTTAACACAGACATCCCTGGTCAGTGTGGAATGGGACTAATCAAGCACAAATACCAAGAGATAGGGATCCTTGGTGGCCAAACTGGACCTTATGATCAAAGACTTCTGACCCAATTTCCAGAAGTTTTCTGCAGAAATCACACCTAATTAGTACTTTCTGTAGAGCAGTACTTTTCAAAAGAGGATGAGGATATAGAGAGCTGGAAAAGCATGGTCAATATTATAGTATAATTTTATATTTTGCAATGAGAAAGCACACTGCATTTTGAGTATGGACTACAGAAAATTAATCTTCATTTCTTCACTGGGGGTACATATGGCATACGCCTGCCTATTAATGATGGTTTAAGAAAAATTCTCACAATCTTGGTATATATATGGCATTTTAATTTTGTTGTTATAGTTGTCTGAAACTATTTTAAAGCAAAACTAGAAACGTGAAAATATTTACTCTATCATTAAAATCATTATCAATTACTCCTGTTCAACTCATTGAGACCAGATCACAAGCTTTATAGTTCTTGATTAAGAAGAAAATTTTTCAGCTAAAGTAATTAAAAATGTTTGTAACAATTCATGTAAAGATTTCAAGGAGTACTGACAGTCACGGTATATCGATCTAAAAATTAACAAAAGTCTTATATAGTTTAATTATTTTATTCCTTAAAAAAATCGCAATGATTAAAATAGAGTATACAGCAGGTTCCCACTCATTATTAACCAAGATATTTTATATTTCTTTCCTTATGCTAGAGCAGCTTCCCTGAGTTAGAAACTGTACCAGAAATCAAGGAAGCTGATTATATCATCCCGTTGTAGCAGAACAGCAGGCAGGGTTCAATGAGGCTTTTTAATCTTAAATTGTATTTTCAACTTGACCTCATTAAATTCTTTTCATTCTGTTTGTCATTGTTAGGCATACTGTTTTTCCTTTTTTCCTCTCAGCCCCTTTACCATTTTAAAACTCTCCTTTAGAAATAATGCTTCCATGCACCGCTCATTATTTCTAAAGGTGACAACATATTGAATGCCCCAATGCGCTGATTTCATTGTGCCTGATGACCCACATTTGAACAAATTCAGGTAGATTTCCTAGTTGCTGATTATTTTTCAGAAAAATCATTAAGTATCATAAGCCATTTTCTTGTTTATGTTTATTTTCTTCATTTTTAAACTATCTTTCAGCAAGAAGTTGCTATAGTCTAACAAATGAAAAAATTCAATTTTTTTTTGCCTAGATTTTATTTATTTTTTTAGGGAAATAAATAGGAAACAGGGGAAATGTTTGCCTTAACATAGGGCCTAATCTCTTTTACAGTGAAGCTGATCTATTTTTAAATATAAGACTGTTTTGGTGCAATTTTGAGATAATTAATCTATTTTTAATTTGTTGCATATGCAATATGGATATCAATACCTATTTACATAATTATAAATACAGGTATAATTTTGACTTGGAGATAAAGTTATTCTAAATACAGCAGAGCTTTTCAAACATCCTTAAAAAAATGTGTGAGTGAAATGTAATCAGATGAGCCAGTATTATTAGGCACAAACACTGGAAACAGTAAAGCAACTCCTAATGAATTAAAAGAAAAGGGCCATTAACTGGAGAATCCCAACATCCAAGAGAGGCATTTCAGGCTCTTTAGGCAGCACTGCTGGAATAAATACCTTGCCACACTAAGTTTTTATGCAAGGCTGTTCCATTTTTACCAACTTTAATCTGTTTCATTTTTGTGTTTAAAGGATGGGAGTTGCATTAAAATAAAAATTCCATTTGGGTTATTATCTCCCCAGCTGTCTTTACAGACCATGGGGCTGGCCAGAAAATATTCTCATTATGTGTGTTGAGCAGTTAGGCAGAGATTGATGCTACGTTAATGCACAGCCCAGATGCCTTCCTTTTGTTACTGAGTATTAGACAAATTAATTCGTACAAATTCATGGCCCACCGTCCCCCTCCTGACTGGCGAGTCTTCCTCCTCCCCCTTCTCATGTCCTTAGCAGCCCACAGCCTTCTGCTGGGCACCTGACTCCACTCTGAGGTAGTTCATACTACAGATGACCTTCAGGGAGAGGGAACAGAGGCATGAGCAGGAGGAGTGTGACAAAGGAAGGGCCTGAGGACAGACACTGGTTTTTTTGGCCAAACGTTTTACAGGAGGTTTTAGTCATTTTCCAGGATACCTCAGTGCAGGAATGACAAATGAATGTTTCCTTGTCAGAACCCCAAATCAATTTTCCCTCCCATTTTTTTGTGAGGAACCTTGTATCTGTACAATTGCTTTAAATTTCCTTCTGTCAAAATGAAGAGAGATGAGTTGGGAAAAAATTTGATTTAGACAGTTTCTTTATTCATGAAGCGAAGTGTGGGGATGGATATGCCTTTCTTCTTCTTGCCTGAAATGTTGGTTTTGCAATTCTTCGTGGAACTTTTGAAATGGAAGTCCAGCTATTAAAATTGAAAGGGCGACTTCCACGCATGCTTGATGGTGTCCAATTGGATTGTGTTATCTGTACTTATTTTGGAAGAGTATGCCCTTGATTACCAAGTATTTGAATGTACCAAGTTCTGAGAATGTATTATATTTTTACTAATATTAATAATATTATTTTTATTAAAATTAGCATTCTTAGTGTTTACTGAAGATATCTGATGGTGAATCTTGTGTGTTTTCTCATTAAATCTTAAAATGGCCAATTTCCAGTCATACAGGTGATGAAGCTGAAGTACAGGGTTAAGTACCTTGCCTGGTGTTTCCTGAGTTGTAAGCAGTTCTTACGTCTATCTTTTGAAAAGATTCAGTGTGAATTATTTTTGGTTTATAAATGAAAATTAATTAAAATTGATTTTGTTTTCAAATTTTATAATAGTAACCGTCCCTGGGGATTCCTTTAAGCACTGTTTTTTAATGTTATAAGTTTTACATTTAAATACAATGAGTACTGATATGTAGGTATTGATGTATTTAATCAGTATTGATATAACCCATCTAACCAAAAAGCTTGAGAAGTTGCTGAATAATTTTTCACTATACCATTCAATGTCATTGGTATTTTGTTATACCACAGCAATCTAATTTATTTATTTATTTATTTATTTATTGGGTACCGGGAATCAAACTCAGGTCCTCGCGCTTGCCAGACAAACGCTGTGCCATTGAGCTACATCCCCTGCCCCAGCAGTCTCATTTTAGGACATTTTTGTTCTCCAAAAAGAATCCCCTGGCATTTGCTGTCATTCTTTGTTCTCCAAAGGTCTCTTCATGCATCTACTTTCTGTCTCTATAGATTTGCGTGTCCTGTACATTTCATATGAATGGAATCATATAGTGTTATAGTATATGATCATCTGCATCTGATTTCTTTTTTTTTTTTCCTGTGGGTATCGGGCATCGACCTCAGGACCTCGCGCGCCAGCAGGCGCCCGTGCCACTGAGCGATGTCACCGGCCCTTTTATCGTATGTGGGTACCAGGAGTCGAACTCAGAACCTTGCACTTGCCAGGCAGGCGCTTACGCTGCTGAGCCATCTCACCGGCCCCTGTATCTGATTTCTTTCATGTGGCATAATGTTTTAAAGTACATCTTTGCATATCTCAATATTTCATTGGTTTTTATTACTGAGTAGTATCCCATTAGTGGATATAACACATTCTGTTTATACATTTATCAGTCGATAAACATTTTTGGTTGTTTCTACTTTTGGGTTAATATGAATAATGCTGCTGTGAATATTTGTGCCCACATTTTTCTGTAACTATTTTTTTTTCATTTCAGTTGGGTATATAAGTAGGTGTGCGATTGCTGAGTGATGATAATGCTGTTTAACTTTGGAGAAATTACCAGGTTGCTTCCCACAGCTACATTATCTTACATTTCCACCAGCAATGTAAATATTTTCTCTCTTATTCTGTGGTTGCCTTTTTATTTTCCTGATGGTATTGATGATTGCTCACATTTTTAATTTCCTTGATGTTATTTTTGCTGCATAGTTTTTAAATTTTAAGTATGCAAATTCATATTTTCTTTTCCTAGTTATGTATTAGGTCATATCTGAGAAGCTCAAACTCACAGTCTTTTCCGGTGTTTTCTTGTGTGTTTTATAGTTATAGCTTTTAATACATCATTAATTGCACTTTGCACATCTATGAAAGACATCTCATGACACAGATAAATCTTTTTTGTTTTGTAAGATATATTAGTATATTTAGATATATATATATGACTGTTACACATTCACAATGTTTTATTAGAACCTGATACTAAATCTGCTCTTAAAGAACGTTGCCAGAAAAGAATAACAGAGGTGAAACAGACAATTAAAATGTAAGGTGGGGCCGGTGAGATGGCTCAGCGGCTTAAGTGCCTGCCCGGCAAGCGCGAGGGCCCGAGTTCGACTCCCGGAACCCACATACGAAAAAGGGGCCGGTGATATCGCTCAGTGGCACGGGTGCCTGCTGGCGCGCGAGGTCCTGAGGTCGACCCCCCGGTACCCACAAAAAAAATAAAAAAATTAAAAAAATAAAATAAAATGTAAGGTAAGATGTGCTAAATATTACATGGAAGTTACTGACTATGTGTCTCAGGATTTAGGATGAGAAAGATTATCCATAGTTGCGGGAAGTGGTATTATTTATATTTGTTTTAAGTGTAATAAAGGTCAGAGAAATTACTGATTCATCTACTTGTATTTTAGCTTCTAGAGTGTTAAGTGTTTCCATCTAACTATTCTGTACCATGAGTAGCAATTATAGAAGTGTGTGTAGCCAAGTTCTGGGAGTCCCTGAGATCCTCACTGGTGGGCTACCAGGTAAAGATAATTTTCATACTAATATTCAAATACTATTTTCCCATTTTTGTTGTGTTGACATTTTGCTGATATTCTAGAAGCAGAAGTGGATAAAACTGCTATGCTTTAGCATGGATCCAGGCACAAAACTGTGCTAATTGTCCTATGTTCTTATTGGCACAAACTTGCAGGAATAATTTAAAGATAAAGTGAGTGGATAAATGAATTAAATGCCTGTTTCACTTAAGAATGTGTTGATGAAGGAGTGAAATTATTAATTTTACTAAATCTCAGCTCTTTCATTACATGTGTTTTTAGTAGCCTAATAAATTGAAAAATATACAAAAAGCACTCAGTCATATCACAAGGTAGGATAGTTGTCTCAAAGAAAAGCATTCACATGGTTGAGATATAAGCTAAAATACTCAAGTTTTTGTGCAATACTATTTTTAATTAAAAGATTGACACACCATACACATTGAAACTTAAGTACTTTCCAGAAATTTTCTCAAAAGCAATGATACTGTTACTTAAAGGAAAAAAAACAAAAAAAGAAAAAAATGACAGTAAGTTTCTCTGAAAAGATAATGGTATTATTAAAAATTTGATTTTTTGATAATTGTCACAAAATATGTCAACATTTGAGAGATCTAAATAACCCAGTAAATCAACAATTTTCCAATGATCTATGAATGATTTTTTAAAAAAATGATGCATGGGCAAAATTTCCAGTCCAAGTGCAAAATTCATGAATGGCTTTTTAATGGAATAGAATAAGAAGAGGTCATTTATCTAGTTTCAGAGTCCACACTGCATCTTAATTTTAAGAAACTTTTAACATTTGATTTCCACCTATATAACTGTATGAAAGTGAAAATTTTTAATTATAAAAATAGGCTATTTTCTTCATTTTTTGGTATAGAAAGTTATTTTTCATTGAAATGTTATTGCTATTAATATTTAAAAGCTTACTGGGGTTATTTTAATGAAATTTTTAAATTTTAAATTAGAATTTCATATATAGTAAATATTAATTACTACCAAAAAGAAGCTATGTAGAATCTTCAATAAATTTTGAATATAAATGGTATTCTGTGAACAAAATTTTGAGAACCATTGTAGATTAATTTCTGTTCAGTGTATCATTTCAGAATATTCTTTGGGCTATGTAAGACAAGGCATTTCTACTATTATTCAACCAAATGAGATTATAGATTATAGATTATATATATAGCATATCTATATATATAGATATGCTATAATATATGCTATATTATATATATATATGCTAGATTAAGTCATGTGAAATAAATAAAAGAGAAGACTGAATTTAAAATACTCTTTGACATTAAATTGATACTATATTATCTCTGGTTAAAGCTTAGAGTCAGATGAGATTATCATAGGAAGTATTTTACTATATCCATGTTTCTTTTTAATCTGTAAATTTTATACTATATTTTTATAACTCCATCATAAATAGAGAACTTGGATAAAACAATTATTAATTTTTCAGACTTCATGTAACTTAAAAAGAACTCTATGGTCTTCCTCTTGAATTCCTACCTCCTCTAATAATCCATGTGTCCTTCTTCATAAACATTAATGAGCCCTAAATTTAACATTTATTGAGTGTCTCATGTGTGTCCAGCACCATGAGAGAATCTTGTAATGTCAGAATGAATAAGGAGCTTTCTTGCTTGGGGGGAGAATGTAAATACATAATTGCAATGAAGATTTTACCATAGAGGCATGTACATGGGATTAGGAAGTAATAAGGATGAAATGTTATTGCTTTCTAAAGGCATCAAGAAGAGCCTCATGTAGGAGATGTCCTTAAGGTGATTATTGAAAGATGGATGTGTTTACAGGGAATGCTCCAGACAAAGAAAGGGAAATACTTCATATAAAACATGGGAAATTGCAAAATAACTCCATATTCCTGGAGCAAATGGTATCTGAGCAATACAGTAAGAAACGAGTTGGCAAAGCAGGTAGGGAGCATCCTAAGAAGTTCAGACTTTATCCTGTCTTCGGTGGAGTGTTGTCAATAAGGTTTGAACAGATTTGATTTGTTCTCTGTATAACTGACTCTTCTATCAGTTTAATGAATCATTTCTTCATTTTACAAGTGTGAAGTATGTTGCAAAAATACGTTTAAACTTTTAAAAATTTCTCACAAAGATACATTGCCATAAATCACCCTCAGAATACTCCCTATCACTTTCAACACACGTACTCCATCATTCTTGCTGCTTTCTGAAGCCTCAATGTCTTGAATTGATTCAAAATGGCTACCTTTTATGGTCATTTTGAGTTCGGGGAAGAGCCAGAAGTAACCCAGGTCCAGATGTGGTGAATAAGTTGGATGAGGATACATCATCGTATTCTTACTTACAATTATCTTTCTGTTGAATAAAACTCAGGAGCAGTATTTGCCATATTTTTATAACATGTCATGAAGACATGAAGGAGGACTTCTAGAACCAATCGAGAAAGTGGCAATAATAGTAGATAAGTGTGTTTGAAGCAAGAGAGAGTATTTTGAAGGGCAATTAATGGCAATGTGTCTTTTTACTGTAATGAAGTTTCAAAAATTTAAACATTCACTGTATATTTTGACCACTGCTTGTATTTCCTGAACCCCTCCTGTATTACAGGTACTGTGCCCAATGCTGGGATTATAAAAATAAATGAGACCTATTTCTTGTTGTCATATAGCTCTGATGTGCTATTAGATTGTCAGATGTCCTCCCATGGTATAAATACTGCTAGCTCGTAATAGTTGGGCAGCTAATGTTGACCAGCCTGAAATTGCTGTAACTTTGATGCCTAGACAAGATGGCACAGGGAGTAGTAATTGCTCATAATTATTCTTACTGCCTATCTATTGGAAAGATAGATAAAACGTCTTTTAAGTGCTCAAGAAAGATTAAAAGAAAAAGATACTCTTAAGGATTCAAAATCACTTGTGCTTTATGTATTCCTTCAGATTATATAATCAGTGAGAAAAACCATGACAAAAATAATAGGACTCTGGAACAAGTATGTACAGAGAGGTGGAATTCTAGTTTAAATTGAGGATAAGTGCCTGGTTTATGTCCTAATAAATATTCCCTGAAAGCAGATAGAGACAAAGCTTCGTTTTCTACAAAACATTCAGAAAACAACAGTAGTAAATTTTTAAAATATGGAAATAATATCTTGAGACTTTGCATATATTTCAAACCTATCCCCCAGGCATAGGGGGGATACTGATATATGTGTTATTGATATATCTATTTTATAAACTGGGAACTGGCAAATTGACACCAACCCAAGAGGAGATTTGAGTTTGACTAGAAGCATCGTCCCTGTCTCCCACCACCCAGGGCATGAACAGTAGTCATCACCTTCCTGCCTACCTCTGCCACACACCTAGAAGAGGTCCATCGCAGCATCACTTAATTAGGAAGTACCCATTCTGATTTTAGGCAGGTTTCAGTGTTTGTTAGAAGTCTTACCTGAAAAAGTGAAATAGAAGTCATGGATGCACCTTGAGACCATAATGCTAAGTGAAGTAACTCAGACATACATGGTTTCTCTTATATGGAAAACTTAATATATAAATAAAGTACAAAATAAAAGATAGATAATAGGAAAAAAGAGAAAGAGGAAAAAATGTATTATAATCCAGCGTGGACAGTGTACCTAAAAGTTTACCTTAACTTAGTACAATTGTCTTATTTGTTTTATATGTTCTTTGACCTATTAGCATGGTTTTCAATCTGTGTATATGATAATTAACTTTATAAGATAAATAAGTGAATCCGATGCTGGAAAAAATAAAAGGGGGACGGAGGGAATAGGAAAAAGAATTGAAATGTGTCATGTAATGTACCAATTGCCTACAGTGAATATAATCATTATCTACTGCAAACATGTACTAATAAAAATTAAAGGAAAAGAAAAAATAGATGTGAAATAGAGTTTGGAGTCATGGCCAAATTCTAGTTGTCAGAAACATGTTAAATCTTTAACCAATATCAGTTTAAACTATGACTTGGGTATTACAGAGAAATCTGGGGAGATACTGAATTTTAGTCATTATCCTGTAGATGACAATCATTCTAAGACATGATTTTATATCATAAATTCCAGAGAAAGATTATCAATTTTATTGTAACTAAACAAAAGGGGGGGATAATCTATATTAGGTAGCAGTAGTCGTTAGAGGTGAAGCAGCTTCTATAAAGAAGCTGAAAGTGAATGGGAGATTCAGACACTACAAAGATGGAAAGACGAGAGGGGAATAGGGCTGAGAACAACATTTTGGAGGGCATCCAAGGTTAAACAGGTGAATTGAAGCGGAGGGGGTCTTTAAAAACATCACAGGAAGAGAAACGAGGAAGTAAAGCTGGGAAAGAAGCAACCCGAAAGCTAAGGAGATGACTGCTTGAAAAAAGTGGGAGTGGGCAATGTATCAGCTATATCTACTGGCCATGTAAGATAAAATCTCAAAACGGAGCACTGGAATTGGCAAAGGAAGGTCAGCTGGTGCACTCAGTAAGAACAGATTAAGTGGTGCAGTGGTGCTGGCCGTGTAGACTTGAGAATGCAAAGGCGATGAGCCAGGGCTACAACTTTAAGCAGCATGGCTGTGAAAGGAAAGGGAAAGAAGAAGAGTGTCATCCTGCAAAAGGGCCGACTGTCAAGAAAGTGCTTCTGTTGATTTAGAAGGGATAGTCTTCGGCACATCAGAAGCTAACAGTATGAGCCGGTGGCAAGGGGGTGGCGGGTGATTTATTTAGGTGACTGGCAGCTCCTGTTCTACTCAGGATGAGAGGCCTTGAGTTGTTTTCATTTATCGTGGCATTTCTGCCCCCGGTAAACTTGTTATTGTCCATTCTTTCACTTTATGTCTTGCAGAACTTTTGTTACTTGCTTTGAAGTGAAGCAAACAATTATATGAGAAGAAAATTAATGATTCTAGCTTATGTTGATGCTTTGACCAGAAAATCAGCTAACTTATTAACCTAAGTTTTCTGCCTGTTTCCTTCCCTATGAAAAGGAAATATTTTATGGAATCAAGGCAATACGTGGAGGTGGCTGATTAAGAATTTAAAGCCTATTTCAGGGGGTTAACAGGTGATTAGTAAGCATTTCTTATATGTTTGTTTTCCCAAAGGTTGGAAGATAGGTGCTAGAGTTGATACAAAGAATTACAGCACATGGTCCTTTATTGTCATGAAAGCTGCAATCCGAGGATATAAAACTACACACGTGAAAAGATAGCTAATGGTGTGACACCATATTCATTATAATAAACACCGTAATGAATGATATGGAATAAATGCATCAGGAACTTTGAAAAGATGAATAATACTGACTGAGAGTGTGTTGAGATAACTCCTTAAACAGGATGGAATTCAGGCAAATCCTTAGGTTGGGTAGATGTAGGAAGAGAGGCATTTCAGCTCTAGTGGAAGTAATGTTTATGAGTTACAGGCTACTATTATGATGATATGACTAAGGTTTCAATATACATAATAATTAGTGATTTGTGGTGACAAGGAATAGGATTTGTTTCCGCTGCCTGGATGCACCCTAGATTATTGGGCTAATGGCTTGGTTAGGACCTTATTTAAGCACAGAGCTCTCTCTTGCACTCAGTCTTTCACTCACCCTGTTACTGTCTCTCCTTCCTTTCAGTTTGCTATGTTGTGTTCATCATGTCATCTGGCTTCTCTTCAGAGTTAGAGGAAGTCACCCTTCGATGAGTATTGCTAGGAGGTAGATCCAACTAATCTCTACAGAAGGTGGACAGCACAGCTGCTTGCTTGCCCAGCTCCTTTACAACAAACAAGAGGACACAGACATATGTTCAGCCATGCAGAAAGGTCACCTGGGATTTGGGATCAGCACGTAGTTGCCTTTATTTTGAAGGATACATCCTGACAGTGGAGGGAGCCCCATGCCCCTGTATGGCAGTCATAGCAGTGTACCTGGTGCTGAGGTTGGGAAGGGGCACGGCAAGCCGTGGCACCTGGTGATTGGTGATAAAGCAAGCAATGCTCTCATGAGAATGGTTCAGAGGTATGATTTGGGTGTGGTCTTCTCTGCCACACTCCTCTTTTTTCACATCTATCTTCTGGGCAAATTTCTCTGGCTTCCCCAACAATTCTATGAACAACCCAATAATTCTTCCAATAAATCCCTTTTCTTCTTTCACTGGTTAGTGTTTTCTGTTGTCTTCATCTAAGAATCGTCACAAATCCAAGTTTAGGAGGAGATGACAAGGCCTTTTCCTATCAATTTAAGGAGTTCAAATTTTCCTGGGACTATCCCAATATTAAAGGGTTTTGATCAATATTGGTGTTGTGAGTCATTTGAAACAAACTATAGCTAGTACTGTAGTCTAGATGTTAAAAGTCCCTCAAAGGTCCACGTGTGTGAACACTAATTATAATATATCATAACCCATGACTGGATTAAAAAATACCCAGGGGATTAGTAAAGCACCCTTCTGGGTGTGTCTGAGTTTTAGAGGTGTAGCCTTATGCATTTATATAGACTCTGACCCCTTCCTCTCTGACGCTACTCCCTGCTCTGCTTCTTGCCCACCATGAACTGTGCAGCTTTGCTGTGCCATGTCCTTCTGCCATGATGTTCTTCCTCTAAAGCCAGCCTATCGTGGACTGAAACTGAACCAAACAAAACCTCTTTCCCTTTAAGCTACAGCTGTCAGGTATTGTATCCTGTGACAGGAAAACTGGCTAATGCATGTGTTAGAGACACTATTTGGCAGTGCTGTGGACATTTGAGAAGTGGGACTTTATGGGAGGTCTTTAAGATACCGGGGACCTGCCTTCAGAAGAGATCATGAGGGCCGGTGAGATGGTTCAGTGGCGTAAGCACCTGCCTGGCAAGCGCAAGGGCCCGAGTTCGACTCCCAGAACCCACATACAAAAAAAAGGCCGGTGATATCGCTCAGCGGCACGGATGCCTGCTGGCACGCGAGGTCCTGAGGTCGACCCCCGTTACCCACAAAAAAAAAAAAAAAAAAGAAGAGATCATGAAGCACCAGTCTCCTCCTCTTTCTTTTGCTTCCTGGCCATGAGGTGAGCAGTTTGTTTTGCCATATGTTCCCTACCATTTTGTATGCCCATCAGAAGCCCAAAGCAATATGTCAGCCTGCTCTTGTATTGGAACCACCTGAACTATAAGCCAAAATAAACCTTTTCTCTTTATAAGATGAATATCTCAGGCATTTTGTTACAGTAATGGAAAGCTGACTAATACAGATGGAAAGATAATATAGAAGTGGGTCACATTAACAAGGGAGCTGGTTTGTAGGAGAAGTTAGGTAGATTGAGTTTGAATGCACGTGACAAATATATACTTCAGCACTAGCAATCTGGGATTGGCATAGTTTACAGAAGTGAGAGTCTAAACTTTAATAATAATAAAGCGTATGTGTATCATTTCATTTTCTAAGCAAATGAGTCACTGTCTTGGTGAAAAAACTTGAAGGTTAACACATGGACCAGTCATAGGGACAGAGGTCAATTTTGACGAAGATTCTTTTATCCCTACCTCGCTTCCAGTATGTGTTTACATCTGAGGGAAGAGCAAAATGTTCATTGAGAAAGAGCTGTAGATTATTAAATAAGCCCCAATTTATGTAGGAGTGGCAGAAATAGATACTACATTTATGTGATAGATTCTTAGAAAATGAATGTTCTAAAGAAGGAAAATAAGAATTATCTAGGAAATAGCAGGACTGCCAGAATTTTTGGTAGCTGAATGGTTTCCTGTTTTAATATTTAGAGGTCTACACAGAAGCAAGGAAGGCTATCACAAATAGCATGAAAATAACAGGCTTAGAAAAGGTAATTCCCTTACTTTTCTTTTTTTATCTGAAATCCTTACACTGCTGAATAAAAGTTTTAACCCCATTCAATTAAGATATTAAAGGATGATGTTGCTTATAAAGAATTTTCTTCCATAACAGTTTGGTATAAAAGGAAAATTCAAAAGCAGAACTTTCTAGATCTTCTAACATAAAGGGCACATGACACTAAACCTCTGCAAAAATGACCAAAGACTTCAAGACATGTTTTGCCATTACTGCAATGCAATGCGATTGAAACAGGGTGAATTCCATGTCAGTAGATCCAAAATATATAGAGTGGTGTGAAAAAGCACCAGACTATTTAATTAAGGTTCTTGTTTTGCCTTTACTTGTTTGCCTCGAAGACTTTTTTTACCTTCTCTTGGCGCCTGCTTCCTTACCTCTTAAGTGAAGATGTTACTGAGGGCCCTTGGGGAAAGGATTGAGAAATTGAAACTAGGGTTCAGGAAATAAAATTGGATACCAGAGGGAATGAACAGATGACACTGCAAGATGAAAATGCAGTCTTCACAGCAGAAGTTGAGAACAGTTGCTACTTTGCTTAAAGGTCACTGTTCGAATTCCAATAGGAATGGCATGAGTGGCACACTGGGAACCTATTGTCTTTGTTTAGAATGGGATCTATCCTTTTCTAGCAGTTATCTGTTTACCTTTTAATATAATTAGGCAGACCAGATTGGTATTTAGTCTTGTTCTGACAACGGCAAATTAGGCTTAACTCTTTAATTACAATGAGAAGGAAATCACCTTTCTGATATCCTTCAATTAGCTCAAGCAGCTGTTAAGTTATAATTAAAATTTCACATGGATCATTTGAGTTCTTGGAATGTTTCCATTTAATAACAAAACATTTTCATATATGCATTCAGTTTTCAACAACCTTTTCAAATCTGTCAATGGTAAACCAAGAACATTGATACTGTATTAAACAAAGTTTTTGTAGTCTTGTAAACAGACAGCTGGGTCCCACAAAATGAAAAATGGAAATAAAAGAAGGTTATCAAAAAGTATTAGTGCCTCCAAGTTTCTGGAGCTTGTTCAGAGAATCAAACTTTTGCTTCATTTATAGTTACCCAAGAGGGAAGAAAAAACTAACCAGTTACTTGATGCTTGACAAATGAATGCCTGAATTACATGCATCCCTTTACCCGATACAATGACATTCACTCCCGCTGTGACTTCACAGATGGCTTCTAGCCTCCTTAGACTTTTGAGAGTATAAATGTGAAGGAAAATTTACATGTGAAAATTCAAAGATTCTCTTTGATTTTTTACTTTACTTTGAAAACCGAATTAAAACATTTTCTAGTTGCTCTGGCCAATTTCTGGTACATTTATTTATTCAACTATTTATGTAAGACCAAGATATAAGAATAAACATATTTCAAGCACACTTATAATTTAGATATTAAAAGTCCTTGAAACACTAAATGCTGACTAAATTCATGTGAAACTGGTTGAGGAATCATAACATTTTTTGAGATTACGTTTAGAAATTTGGATTCATGACAATTATGTTGAATGTCAGAAAACATTAAAACAAAGGAAAGCTAAAACAATCTTTCTCCCTTTTTAGATATAATTTATACTTTCTGTTCTTTGATATTCATAAGAGGAAGTGATACAAAAAAATTGTGCATTAATAGCAAAGTTGGGAGGTGATAGGTTTTAGAATCTCTCCTGACTTTCTTGAAGCTGTTTTTAACAAGCCAGGATTTATTCATGCTTATTCACTGATAACTTGTATTGACAAAAAGAATTCTATGTTGGCTAAGAACCTAATGGCGTCTTCCCAAACATCAGTCTGTATTGTGTATTATTGAATTTCAACCACCAAGATAATTTTGTCTCTGGGAATTAAGAATGCATATAGAGAAAGAAGAGAGATGAAAGAGCAATGTCTGATGTCATAATTATGCCAGGGTGCACACATTTGGGGGCTACCAGCTGTTATCAGCACATTTTCCATCTGCCTTTACTAATTTTATTATGACCTTTTAGAACTGATTTCATCTGGTAGAGTGGTGCCTCAGAGACCTTCACTGGGTCGGTTTTATCTTTGAACAACTAAAAGGAAGAGTAACAAGTGTCATTCTGTTCAGAAAAATGTTCAACTAGTATCTCATTGTTTTGTTTGGAAACTTCATCGTTGAGTGATTTATGGTAATGTTTCAGAGGGGCTTGTTCTTTCAGTAGGATTTCATGCTGAAAACACAAATGTGGGAAGCAGGCAAAAAACACAGCCTTAAGATAGTAACCATTGTGTGACAGTACCAACCCTCATCTAGCTGAACAGACGAATTGTACTTAGGATGGCCAGGAGACTCATAAATAATTTCTTAGTATAGCTATTTTAATGGAGTTGTATTATTTCAGAGGTGCAGTACATATTTAAACATATGTTTTAAGCAACACAGTCTCCCTCCCACCTGTGTGGTACACCTAGCCATCACCTGGGAAGTCTCATTGGCAGACTAGGTGCCCACCCCGGACGTTTAGTACCAGCATACTGGGGGTGAATCACAGGCATCTCTACTTTTAAAAGCACCACAATGACACTAAGATACAGGCAAGTTGAAAACCACTAGTTTAGGATGATCACAATAGATTCTATAGAAATTGTCACAGACCACTGTGTAGAAAGTTATATGGTTGTTTGGTGAAAAAAATTAATGAATTATCAACTTGCTTTTGATACATTTTTTCATAAAATTGTGATTGTCATATTAGTAGATTGCTTGAAAGAAGCTTGACTAGAAATTATCCTTGTATATATTATAAACCATAAAAGACAAAGGACAAATGTACAAAAGTCAGCATCTGCAATAGCTAATGTTCATTAATGTATATCTGCCTTACGTTACACAAGGCCTCCTACCTAATTACAGGAGTAAGAAATTAAACCTACAAAAGACCTATCTATGATTCCAAAGAATATGTACATATGTATTCCTTAATGTATGAATATAAATGTTCATGTGTTTGTCTGTAAAATCATGTGTGTATAGTATATATATGTGCAAACGTGTACATGTCTGCATTTATAAAATTTACAAATGCACATTTACATACACACATTTATACATTAAGGATTTTTAAAGTATCTTACACAAATTTTCTTTGACTCTAAAACATAGATTATCTTATTTGGTATGGATACTTTCATCTTCCAGTTCCATGGGAGATTTGCATGTTAGTGTGCAAATCTCTTAGCTGATTTTCAGGTGATAATTTTATCTTCATGCATAATCATTTAGAGACAATGTATATATCAAAAATAGATAATAGGGCCGGTGAGATGGCTCAGCGGCTTAAGCGCCTGCCCAGCAAGCGCAAGGGCCCGAGTTCGACTCCCAGAACCCACATACGAAAAAGGGGCTGGTGATATCGCTCAGCAGCACGGGCGCCTGCTGCCGCAAGAGGTCCTGAGGTCGACCCCCCGGTACCCACACAAAAAAAAATAATAATAAATTAATTATAGAATTAACTTTTCAGAGTATAAAGAAAAGAATTAACTTTTCATTTATCCCTTTCTGAAATTTAGATTTTATTCCATTTAATTTTAACAGAAATCGTTGAAAATGCTAATGAAATATATTTACAGGTTTTGTTCCACTGTGATATGGCAAAAAAAGCAACATTCCTACATAAACTCCATTTTTTGTTTTTACTTAAAACATGCACAAAAAGAATCTTGTCCCTGAATTGGTATTGAGCTTGCTTGTTATGAGTTATGGATGTTTTAGTAATAAAATTTGGCTTTCTGGAACAAATGGATATACAAACCTGATTTTATTAGTGTGGTTGAACATTGTGGAACTAAAACAAGGAAATTCTTGCATATTGCTACAATTTCAGGCCATATGGATCATAAACTTCTCTATTTATATTTCACTGGTGGACATAAATGCTATCATCTCATCAGAAAAAAAAGAGGACAGCAAGGAATACACAACTTAAGTTTGGAACTGTACATCTTGCTGCTAAATGTCAGATAAAGATGAAGCTTTTAAACAGGAGGCCCCTTGATTTAGTACCTTTAATGTGCACGGGAAAGGATGTGCTTGACGCATCATTAGTGTGAAGGGGTGAAAGGGGCAACACGTTTCTTCTGTTCCTGTGGAAAGAGGATGAATCTGGCACAGCTCTGATGTCGGAACCCCCATCACCTCTCTCACAGATGATGTAGATTTTAATTGTACTCGGAGCTGACTCGTGCCGCACCAGCTCCTACGTGACATTGAGATAGATGAAGCCATTTGTTGGCATTATCAGAGCCAGCTGTGTGCTTGGCTGCGGCTACAGTAGGCATTTTATCCGATGCATAATCCTCTCATTGAGAGGTGCTCACAAGCATCTGAACCATATGGCAAATAATTTTATTATGATCAAAAAAGGACTCTTGAAGCTAGTTAAGCAGAAGAGTCCTTGAAATTCAGTCAGAAGAAGTTTTATTTTCATATCACGCCATCATCCTAAATTAATTGTTAGTATTGCCACAACCAGGGGGTACACACAGCCCCAACCCTCGCAAAACGAGGATAAATTTACAATTATTTTATTTAGCCTGAAATTTGTTTTTATTCTCAATTTGGGAGAATTTGTTTGTATCCATATCCAAGAAGAGAATCCAGATTTCAAAGACTGAATCTGCCTTCTGATTAAAAACAAATTTTTTTGATGCTCCAAATACCCAATGAGGCCAGTTTGAATGTATGTCCTTATTTCTACTCTTTTGAAAGCTATGTGAGGTAGAGGCTATTTTGGGGGAGGGGGGAAGAAAGTCTTTAAAGAAGAAGAGAAAAATCTATTCTTTTCCAGGGTGGCCTAATGATCCCGTAAGTTTAGCATACATCTTCAAAGGGAAGAGGCAAACTTGTCTTTCCACATGGCGGGATTTCCTGCACAGCGTTAGGGGGTGCGTACGTCTCCACAGCACAGGCGTGTCACCCAAGCCCGTCTGTCCAGGCAAGTGATGGGGAGCGGCTGCTGAAGCACAAGATGGGCTCTGGTTAGGAAGAATTGTGAGAGGCTGCAGTGGGTGTTTCAGTGGCTACCTCCCATCAGAATTGTTTCCAGCCGTCATGGTCCTACATTAATTGTGACTTTTATTAATCACAAAGGATATTCCAAAACTCCAGTTCAAATGTTACAAGGCCATAAAACAGCAACTTGCCTATCTTATGTTGTCTGTGATGTGTATGTTCCTCCTCTACTAAGATTTTTCTTTCCAGAGGAAAAAGTATGTGGGGCCTTAGGGCGCCTGTTAGCATGTGGAGGCATTGTCAGCAACTTCCACACCACGGAGTGAGAATATCAAGTATCGCAGAATCCACACGGCCACGGCTGCCTTATCTTGAGACTTGTCTTTTACTTGGTATTTTATTGACAAATAATAAAGCTAGTAATTGGACTGGGAGAAGAATATAGCCACCTAATTTACAGGAACCTTAATTTTCTAGTACTGAATGCCCGAAGAGCTCTTTGTCCTTATCACCCCCTCATGACTAGAGCAGAGTCGCTAGCTGAACTGCTAAAATGGTTTAAAGCACATATTTGTCTTTTCTTTGTTTAAGAGCACATTTGAAAAAAATGTGTTCACTATGAAATATGACAATGATTCCTTTTAAAAAGCAGGCAAACAGGCAGAAACCGCCACTATGTGATCTTGATTATAAGCCCATAACACCTTTATTCAGGAGGCCCCTGTCCTCTGGAAAGGCATGGGGGCAGTGCTCTGTGTGCCAGTAGAAGGGATTGGCAGAAAACAAAGATTGTCTTCAAACACCTGCCAGACACAGGCTTTTCACACTGCGGAAGAAGGTTACCACGCACAACTCGTCCTTGGTATTTCTTCAATTTAACGGTCTAAATGGGGGGGGGAGTGATTACGCTGTGTCTTCTCCACTTGCTCATTATCGAAGCTTGCGTTGTTAGAAACTCAGTGCTGCACTTCTCTATAGTATTTCCAGATTCTATCCTGATACGAGGAAGACCAGCATGGAAATGTGATTGCTATCTTACGAAGAAAAGGTGCTTGGAGGCTTTATGGTTTCACCCAAGCGAGCTTTGTTTGTATGAAACATCCAGTGTATAGCCTGGCCAAATAAGAGGTGTCACAATTTTGTCTGGGAGAATTGTGGGGTTTTTTAGACATTCTTTTCCTCCCCAGAAACCACTGACACGCTATTTAACAATTATTATCTGGTGTGCTTTCTGAAAGTTTTTGCTGAGTGGCAGAACCTCAGCCTTTGATGCAATACTACACACTTCATAGGGATTTCACTGGCAATAAAGATTGTAGATAAATAATAGATGAAGAGGGTGACAGGGCCCGAGCACTTGGGGCTTGACAGATTATCTCGTGATGTATTACAATTAGATATGCGTCAGTGTCACTTCGTTTATTCAGCTAGTAGGAGTGCATGAGTCTCTGAAGGTAGATTTATTAAGGGCTTCACTCATGTCTTTTCAAGATTTAGAAATGATTTTTGAGCATCTGTAAGAGCTTTCTAAATCACCTATCTTTTACATTTTTTAAAGTTGGAATTTTACGAAAATGTCTACTAAATAGGTTAAAGTTTGGGTTGTATATTTTATTAGTGCTGAAGGCAGTTGCAAATGACAGATCACCTTGTCACCATGGTCAACGGACCAAATGGCCCTTTGGGAAGCGAGCACATAGGATAGAGTACAGGAATCACAGGTGCTGGGCCCTGGAAAATAGCAGGCATCATAATAAGGAATGGGTATTTCCATGGGAAATTTCGTATACATGCATTCCAAGTAGGTATGGGCTTATTCTTTTGGGGGGAAAAGAAAAAAGATGTCAGTGGGAAGAGAAAAATAAAGCCTGGGTTATAGTAAGCATTTCCTAAACAGGTCTCTTTCTAAATTATGCACCTTGTTTTTCTCAGCCCCCAGGGTGGATTACATAAATTAGCAGTGACCCACATGCTTAGACCCCAAACTCCTGGAGAAGGAAAAACTGATCGGAATTTCAGTCTTAAATCTTGTCTCAGTTTTATAAAGTTTTTGCTTGAAAACTTAAATTTTTGTCAGATGCTTCTGTTCTCTTAGAGCTCAGTGGTAAAGGAAATGATAGAAGATATTGGAGATATCTTCACTAGGAAAATAAATGCCATTTTAAAACGAGAGTGAAGCCCACGCTGGTTAGTTCTCATGGATCCAGAGTTTTAGCAAACATTTTCATAGATAACGTCAAATCAATCATAGATCATCCACGTGGGCACATGTATCATTTCAACTATTACAGTGACGTATTGTTTTTAAAACTGTGCATTCTACTTAAATACTTGTTTCTAAAATAATCTATAGGATTGCAAAAGACTCCCAGCCTTTCTAGCCAGAGTATACTTCACATTAAAGGAATGTGATTCTTTATATGATGAAACACTCTTGCGTACTCCATCATTATAAAATAAATTATTTTGATGCCCTTTGAGTGTTTATTTTTGGCAAAGGGAGGAGTATTGTATAATGGACAGCAAGTGGCAAAAAAAGAAGGAACCCAAAATTCTGAAGATAATCAGCATTTTCTCTTTTCCCCTTCTGAGCCCAAATCAGTCTCTCCAGGGTTCTGAATAAACAAACAGGCTTGTCACTGTTGGACAACTTTTACATTCTTCAGATAAGGACTTGGCTCAGTTTGGGGTCAAATTATACTGGTAGCAAAGCTGATCAGAGCAAACAAGGTTTGGGAGGATTCACTCCCTCTTGTAAAAGCTGATTATAATTGATGAACGACCAGCCTGCTAGACCTCGACAGGCTGGTTGCCTGGCCTTTGCTCTCTGCCACTTCAAGCCTTACAAGTGTGAAATAGCCAATTACTAGAATACCTATTGAAAGTAATAGGCCAATGAGCAGATTGCTACTGTGGGACACCGTGGCAGTGCAGATGGAAGGAGGCCAAGATAAAGTTCTGCTGTGAGCAGCTGCTCCCTCCACAGATTGCTAATACTATTGGATGACCAAGAGATGAGAGAGGTATTTTCCCATTCAAACTGCAAGTGTCCTGCCTTGTATTGACTTAAAGTTTATGATGCATGATACCATCTTGTTACCCAGGTCCTAATTTGCAGGAATAAATCCTCCTTTTAAAAGGTAGTTAAATAGGTAATAAGGATAGTCACGGCCATAGATTTTGTGCAAAAGCATTAAATACAATTTTTGCAGGGAATGAAAAGTCATCTAGTGTGCAGGGTGTTAATACTTGCCAGCCATTTGCTATTGACAGAACAATTTATCTTGATAAAGGACAGTGAAAAATTCCAATCTATTCACTGACATCACATTATCAGGAGTAATATATGACTGCATCTAAATATAAGGTTGAGATCTGATATAGCTGAGAAGTTCTTGGTAATTTTTCTGTAAATACATTGTGTACTGGACAATGAACAAATGACACATTTGCCATGTAATTGGATAGCCTATTTTTATGTGAAATCTTAAGTTTTACTGTGTTTAATGGAATATACCACAATGTTTCCTTTTGGAGGTTACTTGTTTCTGTAGTAAGATTTTAGCAATGAAATGGATATTACTGGTTTTGCCAGAGAAGAAAGGATAGGTAAAGGTAAATTCTAAAAATCTACATAAGAAAATCGATACTCTCAGCATTTAGCATCATTAATACCTTAATGATTACTACAGTTTTCATTGTATTTGTTATTCTAATAGGATATATCTTTTATAGGATTAGGAACCTGTGTGATTTACTTCTTGATTGAACGTTTCTTTGCAGATTGCTCTAACGTACATGTGAATTGCATGAAGGTACCTGAGTGGGTTACACTGCAGAAGGATCAGGGTTGGGTGAGGTGGAACATGAATGGTGCTGAGAAAGATCAACCTGGTAGGGCCGCTTCTCCCTAGAACAGAGGGTGTGCAAATTCAGCCCAGCGAGGTTATGGCAGGCACAAGCACAGACGCACAATTCTCCTTATGTGCAACACCTTTGTCAGCTACATCCTCAGGAACCTGCACTTACATGAGTCTCAAGGAGAAAGAATCAAATCCATCATTGCTTATGAGTTGAATCTTGAGTTTATTTGTAAAATTATTTTCCTAGATAAACCTGTGTAGAAGCCCAGTGTGTGTCATCATTGTGAATTTGCCTTTCATGAACCTTTTCACAAAAGAAAAATGTGTTTGCTGTTAGTGACAAAGTACCTTAGCAGTAACTTTTGTGTTCCCTTTTGTATTATAAATGTGGAAAATTAAAATAGTTTGCTATTTTTATATATATCCTGCCTACTTTTAATGGGATTTGAGGAACCTATAAGCCTATTAAATTAAGTCAATATTCAATATTTAGTTATTGAAAAGGAATTAAAAACAAGGAAACAAATCCTACAGCCACATCCAAGAGGCCCAAAGGGTTCTTGACATCAATGTCTTACCATCTTTGACACTGTGTTTGTTGATTAAGTTTTGTACCTGCCAAGATAGCCAAAGAAACCCGTATGCACCATAGTGCAGAGTGACAAGCGAAGTGTCCTCATCTTCTAATATTTACCAAAATTATTTGAGCTACATCCTGATCTAATAAACACAATACTCAGTTCCTCTCTCTGTCACCTGTTGGGAAAAAATGGTCGAAAAGACAAGTCTTACCTTTAAAATCAAAGCAGGGAGAGAGCTGAGAAATTAGGTCACCCTCACCATTTGCCTGCTTTTCCTTCTCCGTGCCACAAGGTATCACTGTTGAAAACAGGACCTGTGCGGTTTGTCGTGGCTCTGTCCACAGTGGTGATTGTGCTGTTGCTGGTCAGCAGCCTTATGGAGAACAGGATGACTCCTCTAGGGAAGATAATCCCACCCCATCCGGTGCTTCCACTGGTTTCCACTCTGAGTTTACTCTAGAGCATATTCACCCAAGCACACCAACAGGGTCAGAGATGGGTAAGAAGGAGCTTTAAACTCATGCTGTGAGGTGGAGCTGGGGGAGACAGAGGCAGAGTCAGACAGAGAGAGAATGAGGTGTGAGGCTGTTTGCCAAGATTTAAATGAATGACACAAACAGGTAGAACCGGGGCTGTTAACTCCATGCAAGATCACCCTGAGATTGAGCACAGGGCCCCCTTTGCTAACCTATAAGTTACCCTTTGGAGGCCTTTGGCATCTTTCTTGCTTAAAGATTCCAGTTGATATTACTTCAGTCCATCCTAAAGATTCTAATAATATTAGTCTTTAAAAGGGATGCTGGTATCTTATTTTCATTCAGCAGCTCCTCTACAAAGCTTTTCATCTTCTCCCCAGTGACTAGCTTCTAGGAGAGGGCAAAAGGCTGCTCTGGACAAGAATATAAAGCTCTGGCTATACTTTTTTGGGGGTGCCTCCTGGGATGATGGAAGCCTACTATTTTACATTTAGATAACTGGAGGAGGTATAAACAAGATCAAACCAATCTCTAAGGTAATTTTCCATTTGTACTTTAAAGAAAATAAGTCGACAACATTTCAGTTTTAACTTCTCCTGGTGAAATAGTACTAACCCAGACCGTATTCATTTCCTATTTTGAAAAAATTTCTATAAATGTAATTTTTGGAGTTAAACTGAATTAGTAATTTAATATAGAAAAAGGGAATTGTGTACTCTAGTGATGCTATCTTTATTACAAATTATTACAGGAGCTTGGTAGGGGAGAAAATATTTTTGTGTGCTATAAGCAGTACCTCAGTTTATCTTTAAGATCCTCATGGGAGGTAGTATTACCTAAGAATTCCAGGTAAGGAATCAGTATGCATAGAGTTTACATTATGTGCACAAGATCACGCAGTTGAAGGTAGTACGTACATGCAGAATCCAGAATTTACACAGGTCAGTGTACAGCTTTATTTAATGAATTTTCTATTTTATATATAATGAATTTGCCTAAATCTTTTAATAATATTTCTTACGAGATTTGCTTCCTGCCCAATTATGTCCTTTTTTGTGGAGGGTGGGGCAGGCTGTTAGGAAGTAAACCCAGGGAGCACGAGTTATATCCCAGACCTCTTAATTTTATTTTGAGATAAAGTCTTGCTCAGTTGCCCAAGGAGGCCTTGAACTTACAAACCTTCTGCTTTAGCCTCCCTTGTAGATAGAATACAGGTGTGTGCCACCATGCCTAGCTGCCCTTTTGTCTTTTCCTTTCTATATTGTATGGGCTTAGGGTTCTAGTACCATTTTGAATGAAAAAAAGAGTAATAACAAATATCCCTACCTTATTCATTCTGCATTAAAGAAAAAGCTTTC
This sequence comes from Erethizon dorsatum, assembly GCA_028451465.1. NCBI lineage: Eukaryota > Metazoa > Chordata > Mammalia > Rodentia > Erethizontidae > Erethizon > Erethizon dorsatum. The sequence goes on along the minus strand of CM051834.1, from coordinate 60,721,338 downwards.
AGCTCTCAATATTTTAAGAATGTTATATGCTGTATGTTTTTGCTGGTGAGGAAGTTAGAGTTCCATCCTTTTTAAAAGTTCTTAAGCTAAATGTTTATTTTTATTCAAAGAATTTTATATAATCCACTGAAATTACCATATAATTTTACAATATTACTTTAGCAATGGGCATATTGTATTAAAACATCATTCAAAGCTTAAGCCAATTTTGCATTCTAGGAGTTGTTAATAATCTTTTATTAATAATCTATTGCTTTTTGTACATATGTAGGATTACATTTACCATCAGATTGCAGTACACATTTTTTTCTCTGCATGACTGTTTTTGAGAGGGATTATGAGGGTTAGTTTAAAAAAATACCACTGTAAAGCTGTCTGGGACTAGGAATTGTTGAGTATTTTCTCTTTACTTACCAATTCAATTTTTTAAATGTTTATAGTGTTAGTTAAGATTTCTGTTTGTTGTAAATCCAATCTAGTTAATAAATATTTTTATTTTGTAGAGAATGTGTCCAGTATTTTTTCAATATCTATACTGATCTAGTATTTGTAAAATAAATATCAACTGTAAATAGCAGTTCTTATTTTCTTTTCCTATTCTGTATTTTTTTCTAGTCCAATTTTGCCAATTGTTTACTAGTCTTTCCATTTTATTTTTATTAAACACTTTTAATATTTTTTGTTTTCTATTTTATAATTTGTTTTTCTCAAGTCTACTTCTTTTGGATTTACTCTGTTGCTCTTTTCCCTAATTCATAAACACTTTGCTCATTACTTTTTCATTATTTCCCTTGTTCTCCATATTTACCTTTAAGACTATGTATTTCCTTTCACGTGCTTCTTTAGATACATTCCACAAGTTTTGGTGTGTAGATTCGTTTTTACTATGCCATGTAAAACATTACAGTTTTATTTACAATCATTCCTCCAACTTGAGGTTTTATAAAGTATATTTTTCTTCTTAGACTTACAGATTATCTCTTCACCTTTTCAAATTTATTACATTTTAATCAGAAAATATGGTCTGTGTTATATTGGTTCTTTTATATTTGTTGATTGGCCTTTAATCATATAACACACTAGTGATAATTTTTAATTTTTGACATTTTTAAAGAATATTTCTATGGTTTGGGGATAGAAGTCTTCTTTTCCTCATTTACTTACATGTGAGCATAAGTGTGTGTGCACACTATACATACATATTCATATTACTCATATAATATACATTCATACACATATACTCAATTATACAACATATGGTAGCTCAAATTTGTTAGGTAAGTCTACTTTGTGATATCCATATTACTTCTTTGTTTGTTCCTTTTAAAAGTGATATGATGAAATCTTATGGTATGATAGTGTACTTGCCGATTGTTCCTTGTAACTTTCTTGTTTCATTCTTTCAGATATGTGGTAAAGTACATGTTTTATCAATATGGTTACCTCTTTTTTTTTTTTTTTTTGTGGGTACCGAGAGTCGACCTCAGGACCTCGCGCTTGCCAGGCAGGCACTGATGCCGCTGAGCTATCTCACTGGCCCAAGTTACCTCTTTTTATACTGTTCACTTCAAGTAAAATTGCTCTTTGGTGTGAATAACCTTTTACTTTAAAGTCTATTTTGTTCGTACTCAATATTGTTGTTTCAAATCTTTTTTAGTTTTATTTGAACAGTACCTTGCTTGGTATTGTCCTATCTGCCCCACTTCTTTTTTTATTAGTACATGTTTGCAGTACATAATGATTACATTTATTGTGGGGAGTTGGTACATATACATAACACCTCTTCATGTTTTTGTCTGCTATTCCTCCCATCCATCCCTGATCCTTCCATCTTTTGGTCCTCTTCCCATTTACAAATAAAGAACATGCACAGCTTAAAAGAGGAAGGGTTTATCTGGCTCACGGTTTTAGTGTATCGAGTCAATGGTCAGCTGGCTACAAGGCAGGAACATCATAGCAGGGTGAAGCAAAGCTGCTTACTTCGTGGTGTCCAGGAAGCAAAGCACGGGGGAAGCTCAGTGAGAGATATACATCCTCCAAGGGCACACCCTGCATATCCCACCTCCACTGGGTGTCACCTCCTAATATCACATTCAGCTATGAACATCAGTGGATTAGTCCTCTGATGAGTATAGAACCCCCATGATCCAATCATCTCTCCAAGTCTCTTAATCCATTTAATCTGACAGCTAAGATTAACTGGCATGTCTATTCTCATCTTTCCTTATTCTCTCTAATCTCTTCTTCCAGACATCTTTTATTTTTTTTAATGTTTTAAGTTTTTAAAAAAATATATTTATTACTGCATGTTTGGAACATGTGATTACAATCATGGTGGATAGTTGGTACATGTACATAACTCATCTTAATTCTCTTTTTCATCCCCTTCCACTCCCCACCCTGATTTGTGTTCAATACTTTACTGTTTTATTTTAATTGTATTCTAATTTTAATTATACTAATTATATTCTGTACTTTTAAATTATAATTATATTCTATACTCTTAAATTACAATTAGATTCTATACTCTTAAATTATAATTAAAGTCTATATTCTTAAATTATAATTAGATTCTATACTCTTAACTTATAATTAGTTCTATATTCTCAAGTTTATTATATTCTATACTCTTATAATTAGGTTCTACACTTCTAAATTATAATTAGATTCTATATGCTTATATTTCTTTTTTATATGCACTCAACGAAATTTTATTTTAGGTCTTTTATGAATTAACTGACTTTCCCGTAAAATTATTTTCAGCTTCATATGTATTTACAGTTCTTATAAGCTGTTATGTGTTGATTTCATATATATTTCATACATATGTATGAAATCTATAGTATATCTATACATGTATCTTTATCTTTGCTAACAGAAAGTCTTTTTTTCCCTCTGTAACCATTTTTTCATAGATATATGCCTTTTCTCTCTGTTGCACTAAGATCTTTCTCTTTGGTGTTTTATAGACTGATTTTTTAAAATTTTAATATTTGTACCCTGGGCTGGTCTTTCACCAATTTTTATGTTACTTGTTGACTTGGGATTCTCTACTTAAGAGGTTAACTTCTAAATACAAACAGTATATGACACTCCTTTGGACTTTGATTTATCAGAAGCTATTTTACTGTATTTGATTACTTTCTTCTCAAAATTCTAGAAAAATAATACACTTTTTTGTGGTAGTCAGGGTTTGCAAGGGAATGGATTTAATACAGGACACATAATTTATAGGATTATTTTATAATATTCACCCAAAGAGTCGAATGCAGAAGAGTGAAAAAGATCTGATGCATTAGAGACCCAAAAAATCCAGCAGAGGGCCTGGATCCCACAGCAATGTCCTGCACACGTCCAGCTGAAGACCTAGAGCCCATGGCAACGTCTCACGCAGGTCTGTATCAAGGACCTGCACTGCAAAGGCTCAAAGGTCAGTGGTGGAAACTAGAACTTCTATGCCACTAGGCGGAGAGATCTACACTGGAGCCAGGAAGCCATGCTCAACCCCCATAGAGAACTACAGCCATCCTCAGCAACAGCGAGGACCCGAACTCCTCCCACGATGGAAACAGCTGAGTTTATATCAGGAAAACCAGTGCAACAAGCTTCTCAAGGAGAATCAACAGCACGCCATCTTCCCCTCCGGTTTTCATCTTATGCTGTTGGCAACAGTCCTCAGGTGGGTCTTCCACACCCGGAGCCGCGCTGACTCAGTTCAGCTGGGTGTTGCTGTGGCGCCTCAGTGAGTGAATTCGATCTAGTTTTAATCGATATCTCATTTGGGCCCAGTGCATCAAAACAAAACTCCTAGACCTAGAGGATGTAACTAAACAAAATACGCCAACAAAATTAAAAACAACCAAAACATACCACCTGAACCATCATGACATTCACTAGAATGTTTACCATGTTTAGCTTTAACTTCCTTCTGCGTTATACCAAATTATCCTCCCACCCCCCAGTTGCTAAATATGTGTATTTTGAATGATTTTTATCCAATATCCAGAATTTCAGTGTACATGTGAGAAGCAGGGTCTCAACAATATAATTTGCCATACTTCTAGGAGACTCCTTTGTATTCATAGGCTGAAAATGAGGTTTATTAATGCTTCATCTGCATTTACATAGCTAAATCCTGTCTGTCTAGGTGGCAAGTTACCCAAATCTGATTCAGTACACTTTACCTGGAATTTTCCCTTGTTTCCCTACTGGTCTGTATTACTGTTACTTTCAGTTTCTGAAGAATTTACTGCCTTTGTATTTCCACTGTAAACCACAGTGTGGAAATTATTTTGTGCTTTTTTAAAATTTGTTTTTGTTCTGTATTATTTTTCTTTTTCATTTGTTTTGTTTTTGAACTGGAAATTGAACATAGGGCCTTTACACTGAGCTACATCTCCAGCCTTTATTTTATTTTTAAAATTTTATGTAGTATCTCAACAAGTCAGTACATTGCTTGAACTTGTGATCCTTCTATCGTAACCTCTCGAGTAGCTCGAGTTATAAGCGTGCACTACCACACCCTGCTTATTACCTGTTTTAATTAGTAGTCTTTTAAAAACTTTGCTTATAATGGCTTTGTACCTAAGGAAAGACATACAGCTATGCCCTATATGGAAATTAAAAGAAAAAAAATGATAAGCTCTTTAAGAAGCTTCCAACTGAATACAGACAGTAAAGTTCACACAAATTTACCATATGACCTAGCTTAGTAATTATAAAAACTGATACATAAATGTGATTCCTATGCATTTACTTAGCAACAGTTTAAATGCATTTCTACCATGTGCTGGATGCTATGCTAGACTCCGATAATATGACAGTGGAAAAGTTAAGTGAACAGTCTAGTGGAGGTGTAGTAATAATTAAATAGGCAATCACCAGACTGGATGATAATTGATGCCATGGAAATGAGGATGTTGTTCTACGGCAGGTTCTAGGGGACAACTGTAAAAGGAGTTTAAGTAAAACTTCTCAGAGGAAGTAACCTGTAATGGGAACCTGAAGGGTAAAAGGGGATGAACTAGGTAAACCAGGACTAGGTGTACCAGACAGATGCACTTGGCTCAGGCTTCGGGAACAGCATTTTTACTGTACTGACGGTGTTTGCAGAACTATCCGCATGGGTAACTAAGGTGTTGAGTGAGGACTTGGGGCCTGGGGAGGAGTGATCAGAGTCGAGGCTAACAAAGGGGTCAGATAACGAAGGAGCTTGTGCATTTTATGAGAGCCAGGTTCTCATCAATATGGTCCCCATATTTCTAGAACTACTTGATTATACACATAATAAAAAAAGTTAAATGTCTCAGTGCTTTACCCACCACTTAAAACAGGTTGTGCTTAATCTTGAAGGTACTAAAAAATCAGGAAAGATGTTAAAGAAGGGCTATGACAAAATACAAGGGGTGATGAGAAATATGGTGAATGTTTACACTTCTAAAATTACAGTAAATGACACATGGTCATTAATCCCCCCAAAAAATAATCCCTGTCGCTTCAAACGCTTATCCTATTGTTTTTGCCACTCTCTAAAGAATGTTCTGGAAGTCCTCTTTTGTGAGTATCTTTACAAGGTGTGATTAAAAGTACAGTGAGTACTGTTGCTGAGTGCCATCCATCAGAAAGGCAACATTACAATGTGTCCTCATCCAACTATTCACCGGATCTGGCACCATGCAACTTCTGAGTCTTCTCCAAAATCAAAATAAGTATGAAAGGTAAAAGTTTTGAATCAATTCAGGACATCAGGTCAGCCTCGACAGCACACTCACAAAAGAGGATTTCCAAAACTGCTTCTCAAAGTGCCAAGTACGACAGGAGAAGTGTGTTTGAAGCAAGGGAAAGTGTTTTGAAGAGGATTATTTGCAATGTGCCTTTTATTGTAATAATTGTTTATTTAAACACACATCATATTTTTAATCACAACTTGTGTATGTATTTTTTAGTTTGGAAAATCTCGATTGCAGATGAATTTCAAAGGAACTGTGCAGGGTCAGGGACTTCACCTGCTCTTGCAATATACAAGATAAGGAGTTAAGATCTTGGTCTCATCTAAAAAGATAGCAGTGGAACTATAGAAAAATAGGGATATTCAAGGGATATTTAGGAATCATTTGAAAAGTCTTGAATATTGGTTGAAATTAGAATGTCATGGAGAGAAGAAATTGGTGGCTGATTCTGAAGTTTCCTTAGAACAGCAACTACTATCTCTAAAGCTCTGGAAACGATCTGGCCTGGAAGTAGTAGTTCCACTAATTTCTTTGATAATTCTCCCTTCAAGAGATGAAGTTTAGTTCCTTTCCTCATAAGAATGAGCTGGACTAATGAAATTGTATAAATTTAAGATGAATAATGTGATGATTTGATATACTTATATATTATGAAATAATTACTTAGTACAACCAAGTTACTGAACCCCTGTTCACCTAACCTAATTATTATTTGTGTGTGTGTGTGTGTGTGAATGTGTGTGTTGGGAAATTATAAATGTGTAATACTGTACCGTTCATTAGAGTTACAACGCTATATATTAGATCCCTAGAATTTATGCATCATATTAAAAGTTTGACTCTGTTTCAATGAATTTGACAATTTTTAGATTATATAGATGAGATCATAGAATATTTATCTTTCTCTGTGTGATTTATTTCACTTAGCATAATGCTTTCGAGGCTCATCCATGTTGTCACAAATGACAGAATTTCCTTCTTTTACATGGCTGAAAAAATTTCCCCTGCATATAATGCATATATAAATATATGTATACAATATACACATGTTTATACACAATACCAGTATATATATGGATATTTGCATGTATACATATTTGTACATTCTTATACACACATGTACATGCATGTGCATATAGGTATATGCATATATATACACACATTTCTCACTATTGCTTTATCTGTCCATTTATGGATGGACATTTAGATTGTTTCTATATTTCAGCTATTGTGAATAATGCTGCAGTTAATGTAAGAGTGCAGATTTCTCTTCAATATACTGATTTTGATTCCTTCAGATATTTATCTAGAAGTGGGGATTGATGGATAATATGATCATCCTATTTTCAAATTTTTTGAAAACCTTCTCATTTCCATAAGGTCTGTGCTAATTTACGTTTCCACCAACAATGTGTAAGGGTTCCCTTTACTCCATATTTGCCAACTCACATTGTCTCTGGTCTTTTTGGTAATAGCCATCCTATTCGTCAACCAAGATGATTCGTCACTGTGGTTTTCAGATGCTTTTTACTGATGATTTGTGATGTTAACACTACTTCTATACTTACTGGCCATTTGTATGTCTTTCAGAAAATGTCCATATGACTCTTTGCCTATTTTTAAATGGGACCGTTTACTTTTCTTCTGACTGAGTTGTGAGCATTCCTGATATATTTTGGAAATTAACCCCTAATCAGATACACAGTTTACAAATATTTTCTACTGTCTCCATAGGATACTTATTACCTTGTTGATTGTTTCATTTGCCATGCAGAAGCTTTCTAGCTTTTTGCAGTTCACTTAACTTACTTTGGCTTCTGCTGCTTGTACCTTTAGTGTCATATCCAAAAGTGTAGTTGCCAAGACCAGTGCGAAGGATGTTTCTTCCTGTGTTTATCCCATTTTTTCTAAGTTTTATGGCTTGACATTTAAGTCTTTTTGAACTAATTTTTATGACTGATTTATGGGTCTATTTTCATTCTTTCACATGTGGATATAATTTTCTACCCATCATTTATTAGTGAGACTACTTTCCCCACTGTGTATCCTAGGCACCCTTATCAAATATTAGTTGGCTGTGTGTGCATGGGTTTATATCTGTGCTTTTCATTCTGTACTACTGATCTTTGTGTTCATTATATGCCGGTACCGTATTGTTTTGGTTCCTACAGCTTTGTAACATAGTTTGAAATCATTAAGTGTAATACCTCTAACTTTGTTTTCTCACAAGATTACACTGAGTACTTAGTGTTTTCTGTGTTTCTGTACACTGTTTAGTATTATTGTTTTTATTTCTATTAAAATGTCATTAGAGTTTTGATAAGAATTGCATTGAATCTATAGATAACTTTGGTTAGAATGCTCATGAATATTGATTATATGCCATATTTTCTCATTTATTTATGTCATCTTAACTTTCTTTCATGAATACTTTTCAGTGTTAGATCTTTTGCCTTCTTTGTTAAATTCATTCCTATGCTATTGTTTTTGACGCCATTGTAAGTAGAATTTTCTTGGTTTCTTTTTCAGATAGAACATCGTTAGTGCACAGAAACACTACCGCATTTATTTGTTTTGACAGTTGTCGTGGTGGAGTCTTTAGGATCTTCTACATATTAGATTGTGTCATCTACAGACAATTTAACTTCATTTATTACTTCTTCCCTAATTGTGCTGGGTTAGAAATCAGATACTATGTTGAATAAAAGTGGTGATAAAGGGAACTCTTGTTGTTTTCTGATTTTAGAAGAAATGCTTTCAACTTTTCATAGTTAGGTATCCTGTTAGATGTGTGCTTGTCACATGTGACCTTTATTACCATGCAACAGATTCATTCTGTACCCAGTTTATTGAGAGATTTTGTTTTGAAAGAAAACTAAATATTCACAAATGCATTTTCTGCATCTATTGAGATTATCATATGGTTTTTTTACTTCACTCTGTTAGTGTTGTGTGTCCCATTCGTTGATTTGCATATATTGGACCATGCTTGCATCCAGAAATAAATCCCAATTGATCCGGGGGGTATGAGCCTTTTAATGTACTGTTGAATTCAATTGACTAGCATTTTGCTGAGTTTTCATCTGTGTTTATCAGTGATATCAGCCTGTAATTTTCTTTTCTTATACTGTCTTTATCTTTCATATCATGGTAATACTGGCCTCATAAAATGAGTCTGAAAATGTTCGTTCCTTTTCGATTTTTTTTGAAAAATTACCATTATTCATGAAATGTTTGGTACAAATACATAACTAGTGAAATGATTTAACCTGGGCTTTTCTTTGCTATTTTTTTATTACTGATACAATCTACTCATTACTGGTCTGTTCAGATTTTCTGCCTTTTCATGATTTGGTCTTGGTAGGTTGTGCGCTCCTGGGAATTTACTGATTTCTTCTAGGCTGTCAAATTTGTTTACATATAATTGTTCACAGTGGTCTCTTGTGATCTTTTCTTTTTCTGTGGCATCAGATGTCATACCTCTTCTTTCATTTATAATTTTATTTGAGTCCTCTCTTTTTTCTTGGTTGACCAGGCTAAAGAAGTATCAATTTTGTTTTTGCTTTTATAAAAGAACAGCATATGCTTTGTTGACCTTTTATAGTTTCTTTTCTATAGTCTTTCATTTATTTAATAAATAATAAATGGCATTTACTATTTCCTTCCTTCTGCAAAATTTGAGCTTTTCATGTTCTTTTTTCTAGTTCTTGATAGTGTGATGTCAGACTTTTTAATTTGAGATTATTTTTTCTTTTTTGATGTTGGCATTATGGCTTTAACATTACTCTCATTGTCACTATTTTTGTATCTCATAGATTTTTTTTCCATTTTCATTCAGGATATATTTTCTTCTCTTTTTTCTTTTTTGACCCATTTGTGTTTTCAGAGTGTGTTTTAATTTGCACTCTTTTGTGAATTTTCCTATTTTCTTCTTGTTGATATCTCGTTTCATGCCATTTTGGTCATAAAGGATACTTGGTATGATTTAGATCTCAGATTAATTAAGATTTGTTTTGTGGTCGTCTCAGTCACTTGTCCTCACTGCTAGGACAAAACACCCTCTACCTTGCAACTTAAACAAGGAGAGGGTTTTTGACCTCACACTTCTTAGGTTCTTAGAGGTTTCAGTCCATGGTCTGCTGGCTCCAAGGCAGAAGGGGATGGAGGAAGGGAACTGCTCACATCATGAAAGCAGAGAAGAAAGGACCCAGGGAGGCAGACGCACGTGCTCTTCCAGGCCACACCACCAGTGACCCGCCTGGAACCCGGCCCTACCTCCTAACAGCAAGTCAGCTGGTGTACCACCGTAATCCAGTCACCTCTCCAAAGCCCCTCACAGGGGGACATCTAGGTATAGATCAGCCTAACCCGATCCGTCCTGAAGAACTGTCTGTGCTCATGCTTCCATGAGAAGAATGTACTTTCTGCAGCTGTTGAATGAAATGCTTTGTATATGTCTGCAGTGCCTTCAGCCTATGGTAGTGTTCAAACACACTGTTTCCTTATTCGTTTTTTTTCAGGATGAGCTATGTAATGTTTAGCTTAATATTTTTACTTCTATGGTATTTCTGATTTTTATTTTCTGGATGAATTCATCCTGTTATCATTATATAATGATCTTGTTTATTAAAGTCTTAAAATCTAATTTTGTCCAATATAATTATAAGTACACTCATTCTCTTTTGATTTCATTTTGCAAGCAATATCTTTTTATTATTACCCCTTCACTTTCAGTCTTTGTGTGTCCCTAAAGTGAACCTCTTCTAGGCATCAAGTCATTGAATCTTATTCTTTTTTTTTTTTTTGTGGGTACCGGGGGGTCGACCTCAGGACCTCGCGTGCCAGCAGGCGCCCGTGCCGCTGAGCGATATCACCGGCCCCTTTTTCGTATGTGGGTTCCGGGAGTCGAACTCGGGCCCTCGCGCTTGCCAGGCAGGCGCTTAAGCTGCTGAGCCATCTCACCAGCCCTGAATCTTATTCTTTAATTCACTCATCACTTTGTGAGTTTTGATTGGAGAATTTTATAAACTTACATTTAAAATAATTTATATAAGTAAGGCCTTACTGTTAATATCATATTGATTTTTTTCTTACTGTCTTGTAGTTCCCTCATTTTTGTTTTTGTTTTGTTTTGTTTTTCTTGTTCTTGTTTTGTTTTGTGATAATGACATTTGTGGTTGTATGTTTTCATTTCCTTTCTCATAATCACTTTTGTATCTACTATAGGTTTTTTCTTTTGTGGTTAACATGTAACATATCAAATATCTTATAACTTCGTATTTTAAGTCAATAACAGTTTAAATTTGATAATGTAGGAAAATTTTACGCTTTTAATTCTTTTTTCCTTCGCATTTTAAGTTGTTGTTAGAGTTTACATTTGTTTTGTACTGTGTAGCCAAAACCAAATTATTGTACTTATAATAATTTTAATACATTTGTTTTTAACTTTTATACTAGATCTTACTGTCATTTATGCATCACCATTACAATATGAGAGAATTCTAATTTTATTAGTAAGTTTTCCACATTCATATGTTTTTATAGTCCCCAAGTTACAAATGAGTTCCATTCTGGGAGAATGTTTGTGAGTTGGATTAATTCATAAGTCTGACAGAGTCTTACACACTTTTGACACAAATACACAATGAATATTGCTTTGTGGTTCCTAGCATCCCCTCCACATCACCACTGCTTTTCCTCCTGCTTCCGGACATCCCGATTTCTGATTGAGCACCATACTACTGTACACTGTCATACTCTACAGCGGGCACACATCAGCACAAATGTGACAATGTGCAGCAGACACATGCGCTACTTCTGCTATTTGTTTGCATCTATGAATGGTTGCAATGTGAGGTCCGTTTACATCCATGAAAGTTTGCAACGCAAATGTTCGTGGGTATTGATATTAGTGTCTTCCCACATGAGATCGAGAAACTCCAGGGAGCATTTCTTGTAAGACAGATCTTGTGAGGATGAACTCCCTCAGCTTTTGTGTAGGAAAGTCTTTACCTCTCCCTCATGTTTGTGGGACAGCTTCCCTGATGACAGTAGTCTTCAGTGACAGGTTTCTGAAGCAGAGAAAGACTTTCACCAGTCTCATCTGGGGTTCTGGATGGGCCAGCTGGTAGTGTCCACAGGCAAGGGGGCTTGCTGTTAGGTTTCTAGTTGGGTGGGGCTGCTGGTCATACTCTGAAATTGGGTGGAACAACTGGCTGAATTCCTCAGTCAGGGAATGGATCTTCATTTTTTCTGCAGTTAAGAGTCTTTCGTTCATGTCTTTATTCATTCATTTTTAATATTCATTAAATCCATCAGATTTCCTGGCCACACTCTTGCTTCATCTTAGGACCTACCATCCACAGTAAGTGGAGCCCTTCTACAGAAGAGGACTCTGGAATTCTCAGGAACTAATTACTTGGCAAAATTCACATGTACAATATTAGCTGTCTCTCTGCTTTTCTTTTTCTTTTTTTTTTTTTTGTGGGTAGCAGGGATCAACCTCAGGACCTCGCATGCCAGCAGGCGCCCATGCTGCTGAGCAATATCACCAGCACTTTTTTTCGTATGTGGGTTCTGGGAGTTGAACTCGGGCCCTCATGCTTGCCAGGCAGGCGCTTACGCCCCTGAGCCATCTCACTGGCCCCCTCTCTGCTTTTCAAAGGTGGACTTTTTCCTTTCATTGCTCAGCTTAATGGAAAGGAGGGTCAAAAGATGAGGGACTTAAGTATAAATATACTCATCTTTTTTCATACATGTAGTGTTTTTCTACAACTACTTTGTGAATTCATAGCTTCATTATAACTGTTTTCCACAAGAGCGTTTAAAGAAAAGGCTCATACTAAAGAGTATAAAAGTTACTTAGTACATATGCTAACAAATGCACTTATACTGGCACAGAAGAAAGTTCATCTCATTTTGTCAGTAATCATTCTGCAGGCATAAAATGAAATGTTTCATAACCTTTCCATATATCTTTTCTCTTTAGATTTCGCCAACAAAGGCAGCAAAGTAACACAATATATTTATTTTAATGCAACATAACTGAATTACATTTTAATGCTGTGATTTTCTAATGCATTCAGCCTCAAATGTAATCACTAAGCTCATGATTGTGCCTGCAGTTCCTCAGATGTGTGAGGCCAAGAAAGCAAGTCCTTCTGGGCCTTCTTGCTCTTTAGACCACCACATGAGGACTCTTGGCACCTAGTTTGGAAATTTGAAGCACAGTTTCTTCTGTTTTTGCCATGAAATTTGCCTCCCTTCTGCCAAGGAAATGACTCCAGCAAAGCTGTTCTTTGGGAATACTCTAGAAGAAAAAGGCAGAAAATATGAAAAGGACCTGAAAAGAAACGTGATATGCTGATCATTTTTAAGTAGTTAGAAGATAAAAATAAATGCTTTTATATTTTTAGGATGAAAGCACCAAGTTAAAATATTTATGCCTGTTCAAAATGCAATCACTAGCACCATGTTGTATTGAGTTTTTATAATTAACAAAGATGCATATTCCAGAGAACTCTGAAACACAAACTGATTCTCTTTTTTGCAGGGCCAGCTCAAATAATCCCTCTGATGTAAAGCTCTCTCCTTTAACATGGACTAGTTACCAGTGTTTTCTATTACTTTATACATGTTATCCTTAAAATACTTTTATACTATATTATAGATAAATATCTTCTCGGGCCTGTGATATAGCTCAGCAGCATAAGCACCTGCCTGGCGAACGTGAGGTCCTGAGTTCGACTCCCAGTACCCACATTAAAAAAAAAAAATGTCTTCTCATAGATTTTGATTCTGCCTAAATGTAATGAGCTACTTGGAGCTGAACTATGTGGCCCAACTTATAGCATACTGGTGTGTGCACCAAAAGATTATAGTCTTCTGACAGGTACTAGGGAAGTGGGGAAGCCTTTTCATGGAGTTAAGTGTTCAATTTCTGGTCATTCAAGAATCTCCTGGGAGGAACCTTTAATAAATAGTTCTTCATGTTAAAAAAAAATGAGAACTAAATTGTTGACATCAGTCTTATTATGGTGTTTTTTAAGCGTTTTTTTTTTTTTTTCCAGACTGTGCAAGGACATGATAACCGTTTCCTATCCCACTCACATCAGGATAAGCAACCCTAGTAAACCCAGTAGTGTCCACACCTGACTCAGTGATTTCCTTCCTTGAACAAGGCTATGTTCAATCATGACAAAAACTTTTTTTGGGAGCTTCCTACGTGGGGTTATATATAGAGGAAATTAATACTGTCTTCCAAGAGAATTCAAAAGTGGTGGCTAATTATAAGTTGTTAAGAGCAGGTAATTTTCTAGGTGTGTGGAATTAAACCTGGAGGAATCTATATGTCCTCTGCTCTTATAGTGGGTCATTCTGGCTATTGTGGATCTATTGTGACTGATGACTTTTTCATGTCTTGACTTGGGCCGGCCTTTGCCTAGCAGTTAAAAGGCTGTGTGTTATAAAGCAAAGAGGATAGGCTCTGTTAAAGTAACCAGATCTGGATTAGATTCATGTATGTATTATTAAATCACCTGTGCACCCTTAAACTCAATTTCACCTAGGAAAAGGGAAATGGTAACACTAGAAGTAATAGCAATACCAAATTCCAAAGGGTTCAAAAAGATTAAAGGTGATACGTTTTCATCACTTATCGTCTTGCCGGCACTTAGTGCTCAGTAAGGGAAGGCCTCCCCATTACTGCTGCTTATGGACAGCACACACCTGACTGCACTGGACAGCAACATAACATGTCCTCCAAACGCAGCTCCTTCATCCTTCAGTAAACTCTTAGCACCTATTGACGCAAAAGACAATTTACAATTTAAAAAATAGCATTTAAAAATTAAAAAAATAGTCTGATAGGGGGAAGACAAGCCATGAACAAATTGTATAAGTAAGTAATATCCCACAATAGAAAATGATAAATGGTCTGAAGAAATGTAAAACAAGCAGGAGGGAATAGGATGCACTAGAGAGCATTGCACATTTAAAAAGAGAAATCAAAAGATCTGTCTTGCTGTTTCCTATTATCTATCTTTTATTTTGCTCTTCATTTATATTGGAAGGGGACCAAGAGATGGGAGTGGAGGAGGGAGGGAAGGGAGAAGAATGAGTTAAGAAAAAGGAGAGGAGGGCTGGTGAGATGGCTCAGCGGCATAAGTGCCTGCCCAGCAAGCGCGGGGGCCCGAGTTCGACTCCCAGAACCCACATACGAAAAAGGGCCGGTGATATCGCTCAGCGGCATGGGCGCCTGCTGGCACACAAGGTCCTGAGGTCGACCCCTGGTACCCACAAAAAAAAAAAAAAAAAAAAAAAAAAGAGAAAAAGTAAAAGGAGAGGAATTGTGATGTGTTGTGCACAGGTACCAAATCCCTATGAGGAACGTGCTCGTTATGTACTACAAACATGGACTGCTTAGAAAAATTGAAAGACCCTAGTTTTACCTGTCCAAAAAAATAAAAAGAGGGATCACATTTTTATAAAGTGCTATTTGAACCAAGAAATGAAGGAGGCATGAGATGCAGCCATGTGTTGGTCTGGGGGAAGGATATTCCAGGCAGAGAGACCACCAGTGTAAATGGAAGCGGGCATGTCATTGGTATAGGTAAAGGCCAGTGTTCTCCAACAGAGTGACAAAATGCAGTAGGAAATGAGGCAAAAGAAATTACAGGAGACACACTGTGAAGGGCTTTGTAGGCCATTGTCAAGACTTTGGCTCTTACCCTAATTGAAAAGAAAGCCATTAGAAGATTTCAAACAAACCCATTGTAATATCTGCTTTACCTTTTATCTCTCTGATTGCTCTTTTAAGACCGGACTGGAGGGAAACAAAAGTGGAAGCAAGAACACAAATTTGGGAAACTGTTGCAATAGTCTAGTGAGAAATTACCAACTGGTAGTGAGTAACAGTAGTGAGATAAATTCAGGTCCTGGCTATATTTGGGAGACAGAACCAACAGGATTTCCAGATTGGATTTTGTATGTGAGAAAAGAAAAAAGTCAAGGACTTGAGCAACTGAAAAGATGAAGCTTTATTCACTGTGTTTATGGTACCCTTGTTAATTGTCCTCAAATATTAGGTATCTTTTTAAATATCTCTGTTATTTTGAGAGCTATTATACATTTTTAATAGCAAGGACAGTGTATTATTTTTCCTTCATGTGTACTCATGGTACTTTGCTCTCCATATGGTAAGCATCAAATATTGATGACTGATCAGCTGATTATGGATGGCTTGTCAGGGACATAGATAAAACTTGTCACTAAGTTGACTATGATGACTGATGTTATCACATGTTATAGATGGTTATGGCTGGATTGTTAAATGTCTAGAGATCTTTGGGATTATATGAAAACTTAGAGGAAAAATAAATGTTTGTTCATAGTGAGGATTTTTTTTTTTTTTGAGACAGGGTCTTGCTATGTAGTCCAGGCTGGCCTTGAACTCATGGTAATCCTCCTGCCTCAGCCTCCTGTGTGCTGGGATTACAGGCATGCACCACCACGCCCAGCCATACTAAGGATTTTTACTGCTTTAAAAACTCTCAGATTTAAATCTTCTATGCTTGAAGAGTCCATGACATGTAATACTATAAATGAAAAAAATAATGTATTCCTATGTGAAGCAAAGCCTAGTTGCAACTAGTGTGTCTAAATTAGTGTTTTAAAAGCTAAAAATATCTTGTTTTATTACTGAAATATTTTAAAGGGGTTCTCTAGGCCTTTAAGTGAAACAAATAAAGCCCTAATTTGGAACAAAAGATGATCTTTAAATGTCGACAAGAATACCTGTGCCTCTGTTCCAATCCGGAGTTTATAAATGAAAAGGAGTTTAGAAAGTAGTTGGTGAGGGCCGGTGAGATGGCTCAGTGGTGTAAGCGCCTGCCTGGCAAGCGCAAGGTCCTGAGTTCGACTCCTGGAACCCACATACAAAGAAAGGGCCAGTGATATCGCTCAGTGGCACGGGTGCCTGCTGGTGCGTGAGGTCCTGAGTTTGACCCCTGGTACCCACAAAAAGAAAAAAAAAAAGAAAGAAAGTAGTTGATAAATGACTAAGGAGTGGAAACCCACATCTATGTGCTCCGTGATCTATGTAGCATGTTTATGTCTTCAATTTAGATAGTCATTCTTAATTTTCATGTAATTTTAAAATTACATCGTACAATCCATTCTATCCATTAGCAGTGTAGATATAAGTTTAGAAGTGTGATT
The DNA here is from genome assembly GCA_028451465.1 of Erethizon dorsatum. Lineage (NCBI taxonomy): Eukaryota > Metazoa > Chordata > Mammalia > Rodentia > Erethizontidae > Erethizon > Erethizon dorsatum. The sequence continues at coordinate 60,704,392 of CM051834.1, read as the reverse complement.
AAGTGCCAAGTGAAAAACTTGACTATCTGCAAAGCATCACATGGGCCCACGTCTCCACATACTATTTCTTTGCTGTAGACTGTAACCCATAATTCTTAACAGTCAAGCCCTCTTTCATCACTGCCTTTTGTGTTCGCCACACAGACACCAAGTTGAAGCCAACCTCACCAGGAGAGGTGATCAGACATTTCCATTTGGAAGTTCTTCTGGGTTTTACCACTTTCTACAACATACTGAATATAATCATCACAGTCTCCCGTACAAATGACCCAGGCTGAAGCATTTTAGTATTTCAGCAGCATCCTATGTTAGGTAATGTCAAAAAAGAAAAATTATTCTTAAAATAAGATAAATTGATGTCTAAAAAGCAATAATTCAACATTTGGTATATCAGTTATATAGAAAAGATTGTAAATCTTAATTAGATGCCTGAGATTAAAACCCTTTTTATAGTTGAGGACAATGATAATTTTAATAACACTATTTCACAATTGACAAATTGTATATTTTTAACACTGATTATCTAGCCATTTATTAGACTAAGAGCAGAGATAATTAAGTATTACTACCCAGAAGGGTTCCTCTGGTGTTATTTATAATCACGATGAGTATTTTTTTAAAAACTTTTTATGTTCAAATGAATATTAATTCATGAAGTGTAGATTGGGATATTACCATTTCATTTCCCACGTTGTTTGGACTGCTCTTTTCTGCTCATTTGATATTGTTATTTTCTTTTGTTCCCCAGCCCCAAACAATCCATATGACTTGGTAAAAATCAGCTGAAGGGTGTTTTCTGAAAATATTGTGTCCTGCACTCTCTAAGCAAAATACAGTTTTGGTCAATAGTTTGTTACTTGTGAAGAACTTCTAAGGAAAAAAATAATTTTGATATTTTCTGAAGCAGTGATCCTTCAGGCTCAAATCATATATATCCTGCTAATTAAGCTACCGTGTCATAAACCCATTGATATTTGACATACTCTTAAATTCCAGTGCATTGTTGGATAATAATATGGTTATACAACAGTAGTGTCCAGTTTCACAAGCTAGCAAAAGCAGATAATGCAAACAGCTTGGTAAGAGTATTTATCGTTATTTACTTGAAAGCAAAGAATGAACATACCAGGAATGTCTTATTTTCCCAATTCCAGACATAAGGCACCGATGCAGGTATAAAATTATGATTCCATCATGAATGAAACAACCCTTGCAAGTTCTACTCCATAGCTGGAGTTACGTTCTCATGCTGCTATTAGTCCATGGGTGGATATGGAGTTTCCAATGTACTGCAACTTTTAGCCCTTCCTAAAGGCCAAAGAGTCTGTTTCTTATTAAAATTCCGTAACTGTATGCTTCATATTTTCCATAACTCCACCTGTTATGACACCCTCAGTCTTGATAGAAACTTATTTGAGTAATGTCTAGAAGGAAAGTGTCCCCCCTTGAAAAAAGGTAGGGGTGGAGGCACTCTGTTGATACCTGACAGGTGTAAATTTTTTAATGTATGAGCAGTATATGAAAATACAAATCACCACGGAGAGCCAGCCTAAAGCAGACTGAAAAGCTGTCATAAGCAATTTTCAAAAAGCATGAGTTATTTGGTTCCGTTCCAGGGGGAATAACTCTACAGGCATAAATTTGTGAATGGTATCTGACAGTCTTAACAAGTGCTTCTCTCTTCGAGCTTGCGGTGTGCCCAACATGCAATATGGACTTTTTGGTCACCTGCAATCTGAAGTTGAAAGAGAATTGACATGAAAATTGGGAAAATCCTTGGCCACCTTACTCACTGAAGCACATGTCAAAGGACAGATTAAACAGCCTCACAATCTAGAACATTTTGAAACAATTTATTTGCTAACAGATTGTTTTTAATGAACCTTCCTCATTCAGACTAATTTCTTGGGTGTCGTAATATGAGGGGAAATGGTAGGGTCTTTGAAAGGTACACCTCCCCCAGTCAGTAGTTTACATGCTCCAACGTTGTAAGATGTTTTTGCTCTTTTTGGCCCAAGGTTCACTGAAAAATCTTTACTAACTGAATAACCTTGTCCCTGGTGTGAGAAGGCTGACTTTAGCAAAGGAGTACATGATTGGCAAGTCGGTTCTAATTGAATAAGTGTCAGGATCAAAAGGCAAGGAGTGATGAAGAGCTAGGAGCCCTGGTGGCCTTTGCTTCAAATCATATTGTATCTTTTTTGGTAATGCAGGGCTTTAGGGAGCATATGCAAAATCGAAAAAGAAGATAGGCTGTAGTACAGTATAGCTATATGCTATGGATGTTCTAGTCAGTAAACTGGAAAAACTTCTATTTTATAGTTCTTAATAAAATCGGTCACATAGCTTGTACTGATATCAGAGTTCTTGTGAATTCCACACATTGGCATGAATTAGAACACGAATGTGTCCTTAAAATCTTCTGTGATGGAGAAGTAAAGTAAAGGTTTTGGTTCCTGTGATTCAGGATCCCTTAGTGGCTTCTGCTGATGTGTCCTTAGATCAGTGGTTCCCAAGTTAATTTGGTCATGACCCAGAGGATAAGAGTTCCTTCGCTGAGATTCAGTAGACATGGAAACACACACACACACACACACACACACACATATACACATCTGCAGTAAATATTACTAGAAAAACTCTACTTTCTCACATGGTTCACCTTGACACTTCCTATTTATTTTATTTTATTTATTTATTTATTGTGTGCGTGTGTGTGGGTGGGTGGGTACCGGGGGTTGAACTCAGGACCTCGCGCGCCAGCAGGTGCCCGTGCCACTGAGCAATATCACCGGCCCTTTTTCATATGTGGGTTCCGGGAGTTGAACTCAGGATCTCACGCTTGCCAGGCAGGCGCTTATGCCACTGAGCCATCTCACCGGCCCAACACTTCCTATTTTATAGTAAGGTACATTACACTTTAATATTCACTTGAAAGGCTGATTAATTACACCCATTTGATGATTCAGTGTACCAATGGTTCACAAACGACTATTTGAAAAAACATTGGCTTAGGAGGCCCCTTTTTTCCATTTTCCCCAGTTATGTCATATTTCTCAAGTTAGACTTGTGTTCACAAAATTATTCCTCCCAAAATGTCCTCCCCTTATCTTCATTGTAGATACCCTAGAAGTTACCGAGACAGACAACAATCACCTGCTAAATCCTAGAGAAATAGTTGTGAGATTAAAGGTACACAATCAGAGGGTCCAGAAACATGGAAACCTATCCCTCACCAGCTATTCCTCTAATGGAAACACATCTACAGTAGAAAATGGCTGCCAGAGGACATTTTATTGCTATCTGTGGTTTTAACACTGATCCACAAGGTGAGGTAGCTCAGATAGTCCAGAATACATTTCTTTATTTAAATTTGGAGTTATCTTTGAGATGAGAAACAAGGCAATGCTCTTTGCCACTACATTCTATACCATATGCTATGTTTATTTACTCAGAATTCATTCATTCATTCAGAAAGATTTATTGGGTGCTGCCTATGTCCCAGGCATCATCACTTAGTATGGTAACACCATGGTAGTGTTCTCACTATCGCCAGTGCCCATGGAATAAAAAGATTTTCTTTTCCACTAAATCCATCAGCTTTTTTTGTTGTTGTTCCTTCATTGTGTGTTTATCCCAATTTAAGGATTTACCGTGCAGAGAGTATTCAGAAGCAGTATTTTCTCCTGTTTTTAAATCATGTTGTGGTTTATGTAATATCTCATTCAAGAATTTGTTAGGTAACAATGATTTTCTTTTTGAAAACTATAACTAATCTGAGGCTAATAAAGATTTGTTAAGTAAATACACAATCATATTAAATTTATTTAAAAGACTTGCTTTGTTACCATGGCTATGTGTAACTGCTGTGTAACCCAGTTAGTTGTAGCAGGAACATATTTAGAAAATTGAATAGTAGGATGCTGATTCCAAACTAAAATTTATTTATTTATTTGTTTATATAGTTATTTATTGGACTTCCTAGGGTCTTATAAACTCAGAAAAGGGATATTAGAACTCTTTTAGAATGGAAACAGTAGCTTTTCTGATCATGTATTGCTGTGTAACTGAATATTTTATCTAGGAAAAAAACAATAATTGTTCTGGCTTTCTATTACTGCCTAACAAGTTCTCCAAATTTAGCACTTTAAAATAATTACCATTTTTATTGTAGCTCATGATTTCATGGGACAGGAACTCAAGGAAGAGTGAAAGAGTGATTATTTTCTCTAGATCAGGCTGACTGAGATTACTTAATGCTGTTTGGCTAGAAGTTGGGCTGATCAGAGGATCCAAGGGCAGGTGCCTTAGCAGCGCTATAGCTGCCTGGTACTTTGGCAGGAATGGTTGTGTAATTGAGCTTACCTGGGGCCGATAATCAGAACATCTGCATGTGGCATCTTGACAATGACAATTTAGGGTAGCAGATTAGAACATATCTTACTTCAGGCTGTATTAAGAAAATACAATAGGCTGGATGGCGTATCCACGGAAATGTATTTCTTATAGTCCTGGAAGCTGGAAGTCCAGAATCAGATTGTTGATGAAGGCTCTTCTCTGGGTTGCAGACAGCTAGCTTCTCCTGTATCTTCAAATGGGAGAAATATAGTGAGAGAGCTCACCCATAAGAAAATTGACCCTGCTCCATCCTCAAGACCTAATTATTTCCCAAAGGCTCCATCTCCAAATACCATCACATTGGGCATTAGGATTATTGCATATGTTTTAGGTTGACACAAACTCTCAGTCTCCTGGAGAACACTCCCAAAGGCTGTGTTCCAAGAATTAGCCTTTTAAAGGACCAAGTGGAAAATATTGGACTTGGTGTCATCTTCACTTGGAAATCCTGGAGTATTACTCTCTCTGCCTTCTGAAAACAGCACATTACCTTTCTATCACTGTGTAACAAATTACTGTAAAAAGTAGCAACCTAAACCCACAAGCATTACTATCTCACTCTTCCTGTGAGTCAGGAGCCAGCATCTCAGCTGGCTGATTCTGGTTCAGGGCCTCTCCAGACATTGCAGTCAAGTGGCCGAGGCTGCGATCTCCCCTAAGATCGCAAGTAGGGAGATTTTGTCCTCAAGGTCACTATGTGATTGTCAGAAGACTTCCCTTTCCTACTGACTGGGGACCAAAGAAATTCCTGATGAAAAGTGGGAGATAAGGGAGACATAAATGAGCCACTGGTCTGTGACAGTTCTGAAGTTCTTTAATTCTCCGCGTCTGAGAATGATTCCTCATGGCTCTCAGCTCCATCTTCTGGGCTTTGTCATCCTTTGTTTTTTACACAAGTTGCACGTGCTTTTAGCTGAGAAGTTTGCTTTGCCTGCTTCCAGCAGGTAGAATTTTGGAGATCCAAAAGTCATATTCCATTTGGTGCTATCTCCATCCTTTTCAATATAAGCTGGAACTCTGTATACATTTATAATTCCTTCAACACTTTGCAGATCTTCTGGGGAATCTTAAAGGTATCCACTCCGTTACAGGAAGCTCACACTCAGAGATGTCTTAGAGATAAACCCCACTCTATCTTGGGCTTCTGCTGGGAAGGAAAAATACCCTTAATCTTTTCAGAAGTCTTATCGTTCAGTCGGAAGACTAGGAACAGCCTAATCTCCTTAGAGGCCTTCTGTTTGACTGAATGGTACACTATGGTACCACCTTAGATTTTTCTGAAGATCTTAACCAAAGATTTTATTGGCACAGATTTTTGAACCAAGTTTTTTTGGACGTACTCTATATTTCATCTTTGCTCAGAAGGCATGTCTTCATTTTGGCATCATATGCCACACGGAAAGAGTAAGAATTTTCCAGACCACCAGTTCCCATCTCCATTTTATTGACAGCCCTTAATCTGTCATTCTTTTATCTTTAGTTCATATTTAATATCTTCTACTTTATAATAAGCTGCAAGAAGAAACCACAAAGAAACTTTAACATTTAACATTTCTTTAAGATGCCCTTAACTAGATCCCACAGTTTTTTAGACACTTTACTAATTTCTATGTTACTTCAAATAACATGGTACCTTGGGCATGTAATTAAATTGTCTAAGCCTCTGAGATTATGTAACAGTTTCCAGGCCTACTGGATTCTAATCATGCTCCTAAAAACCCACTTCCTGGTTCAAAACTACTTCCACATGTTTGGGTTTATGTCATGAAAGCACCTTACTGCCATGTACCAAAATTTGTATGATTTTTTTGTTATATAACAAAGATCCCAAAAATCTTAGCAGCTAAAAACAATAAACTTGATCAGCTCACAGTTTGTGTGAGTCAAGAATTTAGGAGCAACACAGCTGACTGTTTAATAGGTCCCTGTTAATTATGCAGTTTCCTGGGGCTGTGTTCTCATCAGAAAATTAGACTGGGAAAATATTCACTTCCAAGATTTTATTTGTAATGAAACCAGAAAATTCTCTATGTCTGTGGCATTTTCCATTGCCTGCATGGGAGCCTTAAAGTAGTTTGAGAATCTAGTTTGAAGAAAAAATATTAAGCTGCAGTTATATCTTAGTGGCACAGTACCTGCCTGGCAAGCACGAGGTCCTGAGTTTGATTCCTGGTACCAAACAAAAAAAATTTATTTCTTCATATATCTGAAGAATAATTTTGAAAAAATATCATTTCTTCATGTTTTGAAACATACTTGAAGAAAATTATAAAGCAGAGTGTGTGTGCTCTGAGAAGATGGGCTATTTTAGAATGTATTTTAGGGTCAATCTTATTAGCTGTTATTTTATGATAAAACATACTGAGAAATCATTACAGTATAACATAAATAGAAACTTCCCAAATATAATTTTTATGATAGTGGTTATTCTCTTCTCCATATGCTGCAGTTTTAAAGTGGCATGTATAATTTGATGGATATATACATTTACCAGTAAGAAAAAAATACTTAATTGTTTTAGATGTACCTTTTCTTACAAATAATTTTAAGTCCAATGTGATGTTTGATTTTGTTAAATAAAATGTTTTATGTTTAAATGAAACACTAACATGATTTTGCATTACTTTATTGCCTTCCCTCTTCCTTTACTGTAAATGCATGTGTAATTTCTAAGGGTGTGTTTATTCTTCCACGTTTCCATCCTATTCCCAATCCAGAGAGAAAGACAGAGAGACAGAGAGACAGAGAGACAGAGAGAAAGCAAACACAACAAAGGATTCTTGCTTGTTCCATGCTTATAAATGGCTGGCAAAGTAGTGTATCTTTCAAAAGCGGTTTCTATTATAACAAGCTGGAATCAAAATGGCCAATCAGTAATAATCCAACCCTTATTAACTGGTGCTAAATTATTTTCATTTGGCAGATAAAATAAGTACTTTTCCATTCTTAATTAGAGATGGGTGTAATAGGATTGACAAGGCAAGCCAGAGGGGAAAAAGATGCTGTATTAATTGCTTTGAGAATTCAGTATTTTTTTAATAGATTAAATCTTTAGAAAGTTCCAAAGAAACTTGCAAATGCACATTTTTTTCCTTTTTTTTTTTTGTGGATACCGGGGGGTCGACCTCAGGACCTCGCGCGCCAACAAGCACCTGTGCCGCTGAGTGATATCCCCGGCCCCTTTTTCGTATGTGGGTTCCGGGAGTCGAACTTGGGCCCTCGCGCTTGCAAGGCAGGCGCTTACGCCGCTGAGCCATCTCACCGGCCCAAAAATGCACATTTTGTCTTTCCGGTTACTCACAGTCTTCAAAATAAGAACATGTCAGGGCCGGTGAGCTGGCTCAGTGGCGCAAGCGCCTGCCTGGCAAGCGCGAGGTCCTGAGTTCGACTCCCGGAACCCATATAAAGGAAAAAAAAAGGGCTGGTGATATCACTCAGTGGCACAAGTGCCTGCTGGCAAGAGCAAGGTCCTGAGTTTGACTTCTGTACCCACATTAAAAAAAAAAAGAGAGAGAACATATCTAACCAATGAACATTTTTAAATTGGGCCACTACATATTGGTCTTTATGCCCTTTTAGAACTTACACTATTGTTAGACAGTGTTACTTTATTGATTTATTTTATAAGCTACTGATATCCTTTTTACTCCTCTATTACATGAATACAAATTATTCTTCCTCTGGGGACTGTACTGTATGGTAGAAAGTAAACAAAATTGCAACTTAAAAGAAAGGCAATATGAGAAAAAATCAGTACCTGCATTAGAGTCATAAGAACTAAAGTTCAAATCCTGTCTCCATTGCCTACTAGCTGGGTGGTTTTGGGTGTGTAATTAAATTATCTGAGCCTCTTGAGATGATGTGAAGAATAGAGGTATGAATACATAATGCTTTAGGCAAAGTTCTTGGTCCGTAGGAAGTCCTCTGTAAATTGTGCTTGTTATAACCATCACTACACTGATTGCAATATGGTACTAAATTAAAAAATATACCCAGATTAGCAAACCCCATTCCCCAGTCCAGCTCCTCTAAATCACAAATCTGGTTGGTACTGAAAAAGGGTGGGTTAAAAGCAGTCATAAGAGTAGAAAGTGAGTTGAGTTACATAAAACTTTTAATAACTAGAGGTGACTGAGAAACTTTGGAAACTATGAGATTTGCTACAGATGTCTAAAGAATGGGAAAGTGGGTCAAAGTGTAGAAGAAGCCAGTTATTGGATAAAATTTGCTCAATTATGGGAAGGAAGCAAAGGGTGAAAAGGAGAAAGAAGATCTTCATCTGTCTCTCCTTTTCTAGAAAAATAACAGGCCACTCCTTCACAGAAGGAACAAATCACAAAATAATCAAAAAGTGCATGGTGAGGTCTTTAGCTATTCTCATTTGAATCAAGAATTATAATGACTTACAAATGCCACAAGCTATAACTTCTGTGTAACATCAATTTAGTAAGATATTTATGCTTTTGTCAAATATCTAATGTTACACTATTTCAGTTTATATCACAGCCGACACCTGTTCAGTCTCCCAGAGGAGTAGAAATTCAAAGATTCAGCTTTCTTTCCTTATTTCTTTCATATTGGCTATAAGTAAATTATAAATGTATTTACCCTAGAACTTACAATAGTGCCTCATGCATGCTAGGTGCTCAGTATTTGGTTGCATAAATGATGACTTAATTAATTTGAATTTTTTTCTTATTCCCCAAATTCTAAGGTGATTTCATGAAATTAAATTCAGAGACAGCACCTTCATTTCATCTGAACAAATTTATTCCTAAAACATTCTCAGTTGTAAAACAAGCACTTGCAAAGACATCTTTCAATATCTCTGCTTATTTACATTATTTTAAAGGATTGAATCATTAGATCTTTAAAAGAATTGAGAACTAGAGAGATCTAAAAATAGTGCTCATTGCATGTAGTAAAAGTAAAAGAATATCCAATTCAGAAAGACTATTTTATACTTTCATATTTGGATCTATTAAAATTGTCTTTTATTATATAAATAACACATGTTGATTGTCAAAATAGCAATGATCAAGGTATATAAAAAGAAAAATTATCTGTAGGCATTTGAAAAGAATCACTAACAGATACTATATGCATATGCAAACACGTGTGCACACTGAAGAATGGCAAAAGAATATTAAAATTCAAATGATAAATTGCATTCCTTTTTCTTTTTTCTTCTGCCTATTTCAAAATTTGATAAAGTTTTTATAAAAGACACACTCACATTTTTGCAGATCTACGGCCTTTAAAATTATTTCAACCCACAGTGATTAATGATACTGATGTTAATACAAGAGAAAGAAAAAGTAATAATTCTCTTTGTATTCCTTTTCCAATTGTTCCCTAAGCCTGTCAGTTTTAACATAAAGTCAGTAACCTGAGCTAGGTAGATGCTCCTTTTCTCTCAGCCTGATAATGAAGGCCCCTTAGGATGCACAAGAGACACAGCAAAAAGGAGTGAGTAGGAAGAGGGGGGCCTGCCAGGGCCCTTTGTGCCAGCTTCGTGTGTAAAATGCTGCTCTCCTTTAAACTTGGCTATTGTGCAACTTTTCTAAAGGGATATTGCAGCGGCCTCCAGTACGAGCAGTTATCAGATAACTCAGGTTCTAGCTGCAAGAATATGAAAGCCATACACAAATACATCCTCTTTGTTTCTCTATCTATGGAATCTGCAGTTTTCTAGGAGCTTTTTTTTTTCTCCCAGTTGTGCATTTAAGTTAAAACTGACAGAAATTGTGGATGGATTTTATAATAGATGCTATTGGTACTTAAGTCCCAGAAAGGCATTTTGGATAGGTTAAAATCAGCAAAATTTTAGTGGCAAGTCGGGAAAATATGTACATAATTGGCCTCCATGTGAAATAGTCCACTAATATGCTTCTGATAGGGCTTTGTATTCATCTAAATCTGAATAATTTGTGTTAAGTGATTTGCAACACATTTAAGGCAGTATCAAGGGTGCATTTTGTACAGAAGGCATACTTTAGAAAATAAGACCCTCCAAGGTTTGGGGGATTTTTTCTTCCTGTATGGAAATATACCACATATGTTCTGTTTTGTTCCGGGACCTTCACACAGCCCTAAAATGTTTACAACTTTCAGCTAGAGGAAGGATGAGGGGGTGGATGTAGCCAGGGGAAGATGACTCCATAAAACTGACCTAGTGCATAAAATTGCGCTTTCTTAGAGTGGAATCTAAACTAGCCCTCACTGAGAAATAATTTCCTAAGACTTATCATGTAAAATTGCCTATAGGAACAGAGGCTGCTTTATAAGTAATGCAAAAAAAAGTATTTTTATAAAAAAATATTCAAGAAGTTAAATTAGTTCTGGAGAAATACAGCCTACTTGCCCCAAAGTAGACCTTTTGAGATTTACCTGCATCTATGTCCTTTTCATTTCTGAGGTTGGTCTGAATCCTGACTTCTATTCATCTTTTTTTTATTATATTCTTAAAAGTCTGAATTATGAGATGGAGCTGGCATTCTCATTTATTTAGGATCTAAGCTTTTAAAAAAATTCTTCCTAATGACTTAAAAAGTTTAAATGTCAAAAAGGTAGCTATACCTAAGGTGCTTATTTCCTAAATTCCACTTACTGGCATTTCTTTCTTAATTTTTATTTTTTATTAGTATATATATTTGCAATACATAATGATTACATTCACCATGGGGAGTTAGTACATATACATAACACATCTTAATTTCTTATATTCCCCTTCCCTCTCTCTCCCGTACTACATTTCTTGTTCCCTATTTTCTATTATCTATATTTTATTTTGCTCTTTATTTGTATTTTGGATTTTTCGTATAAGAGAAAGCACACAGTATTTAAACTTGTGTGTCTATTTTATTTCACTTAACATTATACTCTCCAGGTATGTTTTGGTAGTGTTGACTTCATAAAGATAGGATATTTTTGAGAATTTTTTGGACTGCTAGTTTGGTGGTCATGCATTTCTGGAAGTGCTCAATGTTATCGAAAGACCTCATTTGTCCATCAATTTTGAAAGACAGTTTTGCAGGATATATCAGTCTAGATTGGAAGTTGTTTTATTTTAGGGCTTGAAACACTTCACTCCAAGGTCTCCTGGCCATTAAGTTTTGTGTTGACAAGTCTGCTGTAATTCTAATGGTTTTATCTGTATTACTGATTTGTTGCTTTTCTCTAACAGCTTTTGAGAGTTGGTCTTTGTGTTGGACTTCGGAGATTTTGAGTGTGATGCATTGTAGAGAGGTTCTTTTCTGAACATGGCTAATTGGTGTTCTTTATGCCTCACCTATCTGTACATTAAATTCTTTCTACATATTTGGAAAGTTTTTGCTATTTCCATCAACAGGTTTTTATGCCATTTGTGCTGTCTTCTGATTTTTCACTAATTATGATTAATCTTAGACTGGTCTTCTAGAAGCTCCTGAACCCTTTCTTGAAGTTTTCTTGTTGTTTTTAAGGTATCTCTGAGAAATTGGTCACTGACATCATCCCTGTCTTCCAGTTCTTATACTCTGTCCTCACATTGGTCACTTCTGCTGCCCAGACTTTCAGTAGAATTTTGAATCCTCTAGATTTCTGTTTGGTACCTTAACATGGACCCTAATTCTTTGCTAAACTGGTCATTCATGTTTTTTATCATTTTGTTTAGTTCAGATAGCTTATATTTAGACTTCTGTCAACTTGTTGATTGTTTTGTTTATTAAATCAATTACCTATTTAGTTATATCTTCTTTGAGCTCACCAAGCAACTTATTGATCTATTTTTTTATCTCCTCTTTTATCATTTTGAATAATTCAGCTGTGTGACTTTTGATTTCCTCCCACTCAATGTCCCATGTATCACCTTTGGGGGAGCTGAGAGTTTTTGGAGGCATTTTGTTGCCTGCCTTCTCATGTTTCTATTGATGTGTGTGTTTGTGTGTGTGTGTGTGTGTGTTGAGATTTGCAAGTTAATTTCGGTGGAAAGACTTTGTTGCTAGTTTGATGCACTCTGGGCATGGCTAACTATAAGCCTTTTCCTCTGTCCCAAGATCTGGCCACCTCTATTCATTTGGGAAGGGAGGATGCAGTGTAATTGGCCCAGAACCCTGTTCTCTGGGAAAGGACTGCAGTATTTTTAATAACACAAAGGCAGTCCAGATATTGGCATAAGAGAAAATTAATTAATAGCAACAACTATGCCACCTTGGCAATAGCAACAAAATCAGCAACAAGAATAGCATTAAAGACAAACTGGATATTGACATAGCATAAGAACCAATAATATACCACCTGTAATCATAGAAAAGAGGTCTACCCACTTTCCCTGAAAGTAAGACCTAGACAGAAAATAATCAGCCTTGAAAACTAAAGATCAAAAATGCCACCCCAATCAACCTATCCTTGCTTACCTGTTGTCACTGTTCTCTTGCTCAGTGCCTAAACTGTACAGCAGGTAAGGCAAGGATAGCCTGATTGGAACTGGCATTTTTGATCTCTAGTTTTCAAGGCTGATGATTTTCCAGCTAGGTTTTATTTGGGGGGAAACATTATGTAATTATAGTATAAGCACTAGGACAAACCAAATATTATTATACAGTAAATATCTACTAAATGCAACAACTATATGTTCACTAATAATAGAAACAAATTCAACAGTAATAAAGTAGAGTTAACTATCAAAAGCTTAATAAAACTTAATAGTTATTCTAGTAAAGATAGGATGGGAACAGGAAAATGAAAGAAGTAAATTTGAAAGATTAAGCAATGGAAGATGAGAAGGGATAGGGAAAAGCGAGATAAAGGATCCTATTAAGAGCTAAAATGAAATTATAGAATTAGTTAAAAGTAATAGAAAAGTACAAACAAGAAAAAGAAAGAAAAAGAGAGCAAAATAAAGAACAAAATGAAAAATGAAAAAAATTGAAAAGTAAAAGAATATAGGAAAACAAAACCTAGGCTCCAAATCACCCATGAAGAAAAATGAAGCAAAAAGAAAATTCCTCTGTATTTTTGGATGAGTGGTCTCTTTCCAGGATCTGCAGTCTTGGAATCTGCAAATCATGATTTTTTCTACCTAGCTTTATGGCCTATGGGTTTTTTAGTTCTCCATCCCTTCCTAGCTCCAGCGGCCCCTCTGTCCATCCACCCCAGGCTGTGGCAACCATCCAAGCCAAACCATATCCTTGCTCATGCTGGCAGATGGGGAAAACAGTCAGACCACCGAGTTCTGTGCTGGATGTATGGTGGGGGTTCGAGCAGACTGCTGGACTTAATGCCAATACTTTCAGGCCCAGCCACTTCTTAAAGGTACACACAATCAACCTGGGTTCTCACCACTAAGGACAAGGGCCCCATATCCTTCGAGTCCTGAGCTTAAATTTCTCAAGGGAGTCTATGTCTCCCACCAGTCTGTCTCCCACCCAGTCACTGTGGCAGGATAATACTGAAAGTCCTACAGTGAACTTGTTCTGTATTTTTTCTGTGGCTCAGCCTTGAACAATTGCCCCCTTCCCAAAATGGCTTCTAATTAAACCCTCTTAAATATGGGACTTGCTGCACTGGATTTCTTCTTTAACTCGCCCTTCCATGCAGGAATCACTTGTGGAGTGACGTCCTGTACTGTTTTTGTAGTTTACAATAACCATGGGATTTTCTTGGGGCTTGCACTGCAGGCCTAGTCCATCGTTTCTCACTGGACCTGCTGACCCTCTCCAGGCTTACCTTCTCTCCTCCATCACTGGCCTCCTCCACAAAGAGGAGGCCTCCTCTAAAGAGTCCAGGAGTTGTCTCTGGGATTAAGAGATGAAAGGACAGTAGATCCTATGTGCTGAGGCTTGTGTTGCTAGACTTCTCCACTCAGCTCTTCCCTTACAGTGAAGTAAAGCTGCTGGCCTAGCCAAGTGTGAGTAAGTTGCTGAAGTAGCTAGAGGCACCAAGTTGTGCTGTGCTCGTGTTGTAGTCTACTGGGCCTCAGTTTGGTCTTGGTGGCTGGGTGGGATCCAGGCTGGTCATGTCCCACAGCAATGGCTCCCTCTAGTGTCACCTGTGGTGACAGCTGGCAGTGGCAGCAGGATGCCCAAGCTCACAGGCATCTCAAAATTTCTGTGTAAATATTAAAACTTTATCCTTACACTTCCCTTGATCTGCTTTCTATGTGAGTTTAAAATATCCGTAAAGAGGGCCGGTGAGATGGCTCAGCGGCGTAAGCGCCTGCCTTGCAAGCGCAAAGGCCCGAGTTCGACTCCCGGAACCCACATACGAAAAGGGGCCGGTGATATCGCTCAGCGGCACGGGTGCCTGTTGGTGCGCGAGGTCCTGAGGTCGTCCCCCCGGTACCCACAAAAAAAAAAAAAAAAAAAAAAAAAAAAAAATATCCGTAAAGGCAGAAATTGTCAGTAACTTAACATTTTGCATTCCTATAGCCATAAATGTATAATGTCCCCCATTCAGGAAGTGTTTAACTCACTCACAGTGGTGCTGTTATTCATGTCTTACCGCTGGGCAGCTCTGCCTTGAATTCATTCATCCCATCGGCTTGAACCACCATTGGTACATGCATGAGTATCTGAAAAAATGTGTGCCACTGTGGCTGCAAAAAAAGCCAAACCTTAGGACATTTTGCTCATTCTGCACAGATCAGCTGCCTTTATGTATAAAATGTTTTAAGGAAATTCGTGAATTGGGCCGGGGTTGTAGCTCAGTGGCACAGTGCCTACCTGGCAAGTGCGAGGGTCCTGAGTTTGATTCCCGGTACCCACCCCCCAAAAATTCATGAATATAAATAAATTTATTTTTATTTAATGAAATAAATGTTGAATATTGTAATAATTTTAATTGGTATGAATTGTATTATAGTTTTTGATTAATTTTATTAGTAAAAAGACCAATAAAAGTGAGTAGATCTGTTTGTACCGCTAGTGGTATAAGCCACCCAGACACCCATCAGACAATCATGCATGTACCACCAGTAGTTCAGGCTGGCAGGAACATGTTAATGAATTTCTACTGAGAACTAAGGAAATGATTTCAAATTGAAAGTTTCTCCCCTGTATCTCTTAGTAGTAACATAATTTCTCTAACATCAATAATAAGGATGTTTCAGCTTTGTTTTAAACTTGGCCTTGTATCATGCTGTGTTTTATCATAATGGCATAATTTATAAAGTCCTTTCCATTAAGGTTTGAATATGACCCCCCTCCCCAGAACCCCACCCCTCATCTCATGTAGGAGTTTAATCCCTAGAGCAGCAATGGCAAACCTTTTAGATCTTTCAGTGATACAAACAACCCCCTACAGCAGTGCCCTAGAGTCTGGGCTAATGGTATTAAGAAGGTAGAAAATTCATCCAAATATGATGTTTACGGGTGGGGCCTTTAGGAAATGACTCGATGAGGTCTTCAGGGTGGAGCCCCCATAGTTGAAACCGGGAGGATTCATAAGAAGAGAGAGGTCACGAAACCAGAGATACACACGTGTTCCTGCTGTGCTCCAATGCAGCCAGACGGCCCTCACCAGAACTTGCGCCACGCTGTTTGGAATTCCTGACTCCAAAACCATGAGCAAATAAGACTCTTTTCATTACAAAGTAGCCTACCTTGAGTATTTTGATGTAGTAATGAAAAGCTGACTAATGCACTCCTTCCCCTTGCAGTTATTATCCATTTATCTAGTCAGAAACCTCGGAATCTTTTTCAGTTTCTTCCCTGCTTGCCTCAGCTTTTTTCTTGCAGATACAGACATCAGGATACAAACTCACCAAGTAAAGTAAGCTTTTTCCTTTAAATTAATTTCCACTTAGATCTCTTTTGTAACATATACTGCAAGATTAATCTCAGTCAACTAAGGGCCCGGCCCCACATTCTCAAGGTTGGGTCTGTGAGCTTCTCCTAGTGCAAACAGTTAGAAACACCTTCCTGGGGCTTCTTGAATCCATCCCCTTTGGCATTTCCACTCTCGTGCAGAATCTTCTCATATTTTATCCTCCTTGCTGTAATAACTTTCCTGTGGGCTATTCAGTCCAACTTCTCCAGTGTTGCCAAGTGTCTCCTTCCCAAAATAAACCCTACTACAGATCTTCGAGGTAAAGTCTAAAGTCCATAGAATGTCACACAAAGATTTTATAATCCGTCTCTAGTCTTCTTCTTAAATCAAGTCTCCTACAGTCCTCCCCAAACATGCTAACAGACAAAAACAGTTACTCCTCTTCATTGCATTAGCCCTTATATTCCTCAGGATCCTTACACATTTTGCGCCTTCACCTACAGATCCTCTCCCACATTTCTCTCTCCTCATGTAAAAATGTCTCTCCCATCCCTTGAGTCTCTTGTCCTGTTGGTGGGCCTCTCTCCTTACTACAGTTGTAGCTTCTTCACACCCCTGGATGCAGAAAAAAATTTGTACTTATTGGACACTAATGCCCTCCCAGAAGTCACAATCCCCAGTGATTTTACCATGGTTGAACACATATAAAAGATTATTTTCTACATCGTATATAAGAAAATAAAAATACTGAGCTTTTTGAAGTCAGGGCAGTGTCATACATCTTACTTTTCTTTGCCCACACAGTATCTGGTAAAGTGTTTTGTCTGTAACATGAAGTAAACTGCAAATAATACCAGTAGGCTAATATTTTGGTATCAGATGTAGGGAACGTAATATCTTTCATGACTTAGAACTCAATATTGAATAATTCAAGTCATACATCTAATTGTTCTTTATAAGTCTAAGAGGGGAAGCTATGGTAAGTTTTTAAAAATTCAGAATTGATGGAGTGTTTTCCTCCTACTCGTTCATGTGAATTAAACCCAGCTTGATAGTGACAGGCTGCATATAACCATCCAGCTGTGTGACAAGGATTTGTGATCCTCCACTTAACACCACGCAGAAGTAGCTAGTAAACCTCAGGATGAAAGTTTGGAAAAATTGCGACTTCTTTTTGTTATGTTGGTTTTTCTGCTGCTCTTATTTTCATCTTATTTCTACTTCTCATTTTATCTTTATTTTATCTGTTAAAAAAATGTTCTCTGGAAAGACCATTAGGTAACAGCAGAATTAGATCAATTGATCAATCCATATTTTTCTTCCTCAAAAACTTGTTGGATGCAAGATATTTCCCCCAAGAACATGAGGAATGGGGAGGGAGTATTTTGGGTTTTTTTTGAAAAAGTGTTCAGGTGATTCATTCATGTCCCTAACTACGAGGCTGAAAATTATTGGAAAAAATATATACTTTACACTTTATGATTCTAATAATTTCAGATTCTAAAACTGCCAGGTATTTTAATGATATGATTAGTAGATAAATAATATAATAGATTATATAGTAGATAAATAATATTAATAAAAATATGAAGTGGTTGTTGGTGGTTAGGATTATAAATGAATAAATGAATATACTGACAGACCACAATGAAAGTTTTGACTTACTATTTCAAACAGAATTGTCATGGGGTTGATTTTCTGATTATAACAGTATTTACTACAGTCTCCTGTAGTGTTAGGTAAATTTTACTCAATGGTGGCATATAATTCACTCATTTAAGGATTTTTTAAATTTACTGTTCACGTGCGAGACAGGTAAAATGCAGTGCTAAGAATCGCTAAAATGCAGTGCCAAATAAAATATGCACTGGAGAAATGGACAGGTGGACAGGGAGTGGCAAGCTGTACATGCTAAGAAGGGAGTGATCACAGATAGGGAGATGTGAGCAGCCTGGCGTCAGTTGGAAGGCATGAAAACTTCCTGTCTTGGAAGCTCAAGGACAAGTTCCCAGAAGACTTAGAGGTACAACATTGCCAGCCCTGCTGCTTGCCCGTATCACCTGAAGAGTTCTGTAAACAGTAGGTACCTGGACCTCATCCCTAATAACTGGTTCTGTGAGCCCCAAATACTACTGACTTGTTTCTTAATTTACTGTGGTTTACAGTTTTTCCCAAGCCATGAGTTCTTCATTGCCATAAGTGAGCACTAGACATATGGGGCTCGTTGTACTCTTTTCCTTTCATTGTACTTTTACATGTGCTTGAGATTTTCCAACATAAGAAAGATTTTAGAAAAAGAAGAATGAGAACAAGAACAAAACCAGATGCACCGTCAACTTTGGGACGTACTGAAAAGGATCAAATGAGACTGTGATTAAAGGAAAGACAATTCAGGTACTTAGCAGATACAGATATCAGGATACAAATTCACCAAGTAAAGTAAGCTTTTTCCTTTAAATTAATTTCCACTTAGATCTCTTTTGTAACATATACTGCAAGATTAATCTCAGTCAACTAAGGTCCCGGCCCCACATTCTCAAGGTTGGGTCTGTGAGCTTCTCCTAGTGCAAACAGTTAGAAACACACATCTGGCCATCCATGTTTTCTTGCTACCTGTCATCAACTTAGAAATGCTCATTCCGACCAAATTTGCAGTTGACAGGCCAGGCAAATCAATGGTGAGAAGATCCTCATTCACGGTGATAGGCCATTTCAGGCTTAGCTCCTTTTTTCCTTTTCTTTCTTTCTTGTTTTAATGTCCAATGTTACTTTCCTTATTTTTCCTGTTCAATCTCCAGGACCCAAAGAAAAAAAGAGCAGAGTTATACTGTCATGCACCACGTAACGACATTTCCGCATATGCTGCTGTGGTTTTCTAAGACTGCACTGCCTAGTACCATCACAGCTGTCTTAGTTTCCGGAAGTATAGACTGTGATGCTCACACAATAATCACAAAATGACACATTTCTCAAACTGTATCCTCACTGTTAAATGTGCATGACTGTATGTAGCAAGAAGGAGAAGGTGAAGAAATTATGTAGTTAGTTGAAAAATTAAAAAGACAAAAGAAAAAATCCAAATCCTAGATGGGTGGCGGGATAGCCATCTTCTTCCATCTTGACCCTGCCATTGTGATGTCCTCAATTGTTTGTTTGATGTGAAATTACTATTTTACTCCTCTAAACCGTATCAGCCTACAAACACTGGTTTTAGTCTGTTTAATGTGAACCCAAAAATTAGGAAGAGACCTATCAACTAGAAAAATTACCTTTAAAAATACTTTTTAAATAGGCTATTCTAATTTAAAGATGTTCTTTCATTTCACATGTGTTATGTCAACAAAAGAAGAAAAGAGACAAAAGCAATCCTCAAACCATCTTCACGGTATGAATATTGCATTGACAAGAAATGCTACAACCTTTAGGTGTTCACGAAATGCCTGATTTGTGAACATCGTCCTTCCTAATGAGTTGTGTGTTGTGATGCAGAACTTCCATTTCCCATGGACCCTGTGCTCTCAGATCCATTAATTTATCTTCTAAGAATTAATGCTGCCTTTATAAATAGAACGAAGTCCAGCCCTTGGTGTGGTCCTCGTTCACGTGGGAAGAAGACTGGACTAGAACACCTTACTATCATTTTAGGTTAATACTTAAGGGAACAGAGTAGACTCACCTGACAAGGAAAACCCATCTTTGCTTTATAAGAAAGCTTCTAAGTTCTCTCATTTAACAAGAGCCTGTAGTAAGCAGAGAGCTATTTGATGCTGAATTCTAAGCAAAAAGTTCTTTGTGGGAAGGTCTGTCAAACGGCATAGTAACCATGGCAACCCTGGCTAGATAACCCATTTGGGAAAATACTTGTAGGACCTAACACTCTATCATCTGTCATTCAATAATTTCATGTTCATAATAACTAGGAAATCAATGGCTATCCTCTGAGACAGTTTGTGGAAAGGGCAGGCATGCTATTGGCAGCACGGAGCTCACATTTGCGTCTATTTGTTGTGGCTCTTGTGCCAGCTTAGGATGTGAGAAAGAACTTGTTTGTTTGGACTGGCACAAAGATTAAAGGCAGGTTCAGTTTTGCAATCTAATTACAACTGTAATGTTTACATGTAAAAAGACAGAAAACCAAATGGCATATTAATAAGGCATTTGCTAGACAGTTAGGAAGGAAGGTTCACCTAATATTAGCATTTCACATTTTAAAATTCCACAGGAAAACACAAGTCCAAGTTATCACAAGACTGGCATGAACAAATTTGGTAACGTGAAAGGCATTTTTCTTATCTCAGCTTTCTAATTAAACTGCTTATCACTGTAGAAGCTATGTTACCTGGAAGTTATGTTCTGAATGTAAAGTAATCATAGAAAAGTCATTAAAATTCTTAAACATGTGGTCCATTGACTTTACATACAATTAGTTTTTAGAGTGTGAGGTTTGATAATAAGGCAAGTTAGCTGAGTAGAGAAATATACACTTAATAATTACCGTGACAGTGTTTATTAACTAGAAAAAATTGTCAGGAATAATTTCAGTAAATGGGTATGATAAATATGAAAGCATGATAAAGTGAGACCACATATGTCAGTAGAGGAGAAAAATTAAGTATTTTGTATTCTGGAAAGAAAGGGATATTTCACCTTCCAGGAAACATTTAGGAGATACTGATTGTTACATTATGAAAAGCTTATTGTTTTCAATTTAGAAACATTTTCACACACAAAGATAAAGATGTTTGTAAATTGCTTTTCTTTACTACAACAGGGTTTTATCATAAACCGCTCTTGGGTAAGCATACATAGCAGAGCTGTCTTTCTGTAACTTTACCGAAGTCAGCTTTTATCAAAAGGGAAGAGTGGGAGCTGATTAAAGCAGCATCTTTTTCAACATCTGAGATAAAGTCTTCTGATATGAAAAACATATTTATCCAAAGGAGGAATAATTTGCTAAAGAACTGTATGCCAAGGAAGGGTTAATGGTGTCTTGTAACCTACAACCTGAAATCTAAACATTTTTAAAGTCAGAGTTTCATGTTTTTTTTTTTCCAGTAAGCAGTATATAATTTTAAATATGTGGTTGATCAAACTTACTCATTTCTTATTCTTTTTCTTTTCTTTCTTTCCTAAGCCATTTCCCCTTTTCTCTCTCTCTCTTTTTCTTTCTTCTTATTACTTTGTGGACCAAGTGATATTTATTTCTATTATTAAAGCTCACTTGAATGAAAACTAAACATGTCTGCTGCCTTGACTTTTAAAAACTTCCTCAAAAATGCCAAACTACTAGGATATATAAGTGGACTCCACATGGTATCAAAGGCAAAACTATCACTGTTATGTAATAAATTTTGGCTGCAAATCATTTCAATTTTAAAACAGTGAGTTAATTAAATTTCATATTGTAACAACACAGATAAGAAGTATATTATATTATCAGATATTACCAGAGTTGAAGATGACAAAATATTTTTTTTAAATTGATAGCCTTCAAAAACAGGAGGTTTACCACACTTGCAGGAAACAAACTTTAAATACTTTTTAGTTCTAGATTTTTTTAAAAGGATAAGTTTTATGCTGTTTTATTTTTCTTTTATTTATTCATTCAGTATATATATTTACTGAGTCTTTCTGAGGTCCCTCGGTGTTCTTTGAGGTGCAAAAGTTACAAAAAGACAAGATTTCCTCCCTCAAGTGCATCTATCACAGTCTGTCGGGAGAAAGGTAAGTTGGCAGTGGGGATCACAGTGTCCTGAGGGCACTGAGGAGAAAAATTTCAGCTGCCGTTCCTCGTTGCATGTTCCCCATACTGTGGAATTTCTAGCTATGAAGTTGTTTCTGATCTTTTTTTTTCATGTTAATTATCATTTTATAAATGAAGCCTCACAGATATCAAGGCGTTGAAACTTTCTTCATATTCCCAATAAGTTTCAGATGTTAAAAAAATTTTTTTATATTCTCAGTGAAATTCAGAGAAAATTAGCATTAGCGTATGTACTAATTTAATAGGGCTGTCTCTGATAGCTTAAAAGAACAAAAATGTATCGTCTGACAGTTCCGAAGATCAGTAGTTTAAAGTTCACACGTCAGCTTAGTGTGTTCTCTCGGAAGCTCTTAGGAGAGAATATTTTGCTGCTTCTTCCAGCTTCTGGAAACCCCTGCTGTTCCTTAGCTTGTAGCAGCATAAGCGCCAATCTTTGGTCTGTCTGTGCACATCATTCTCCCTGTATCTGTCTCCACGTGACTGTCTCCTTACAGAGACACCGGTCATGCTGATTTAGGAGGCCACCTAACGCTTGCATGAGCTCATCTTGACTGTTTACATCTGCATTATTTACCCGCTTTCCAGGTAAGGTCTGTGGTGTGGAAATATATATATATATTTTTTTTTAAAGAAGAGACAATTTAATCCATAACAGCATATAAACTTCCATTTTAACTTTATACCCCTTTGAGAAAATTAGACACTTTAAAATCTGAACAGGGCCAGGGATATAGCTCAGTGGCACAGCACCTGCCTGGCAAGTGCAAGGTTCGATTCCCGGTACCAAAAATAAATAAATAAATAAATAAAGTAAAATCTGAATAACACATATGATTTTTTTCTAGTACAGTTTCAAATACTCTCTGTTTATGTTTTCTTGAACATGGTTATGTCTTACCTTCTTTAGTGTTTTTACTTAAAAGTCATATTCACAAATACTTCTAAAAACTTGATGTTCTCGTATGCTACACAATATACATATAATAGTTACAAAGGTAAAGATAGCAATCCCAAACTTTTGCTTGACAATTCATCCTTTAAATACATGCTAGAATTTTCTAGTGCCTAGAATTCTTCATGACAGCTGTGCTATAACTAGCATAACTGTTGCTATTCCATTTTGCTGTTGAATCTTCTGATATGGTTGTGTTACCACTGCCTCAGGTAAAATGCTAAAATGTGATGTCATAGTTGTGATGTAGGACGCAGTCCTTTCTTTAGCATTTAAAATGTGGGAAGGGTATTCTGTGTAGGTATTAATGACTGAATGTTGAAACTGAGTCAGCCTTAGTTTGCCTATCTATAGAAATGAAAGGGGTGCTGTCAGAATGAAATAACATGAGATAGTGCCTTTTTCACTGTTAGAAACATGAAAGCTACCTGAGAGAGATCACATCCAATTGGAAATTGAATCACAGCCAATACCTGCAGTGTAAGAATGGATAAAACCAATGTTAGCCCCAGCTAGAAGTACAGCTCTTATTTGTAGTTCTAGTCTTCACACCTAGCCCCAATTCCTCCTCTTCCCATTTGAGAAAGGAAAAGTGAACAGAAATTGGAAAGATGACAATCCCATGTGCCACTGTAGAGACATACTCTCTCGCCTGGTGTTTCTCTGTTTTGAGTCATGTGCTAGATTAGTAAACCTTGTAGCTCTCAGTGAAAAAATAACCTTGATCATGCTGGCTTCTCTCACTGTGCAAAAGGCAAAAAAAAAAAAAAATCAATTGATGCAGGATTCCATGTTTAATGGGTACTCATCAGCAAAAGCACAGACATTTCACCTTGAATTTGACTTTTTAGCATGTTAAAGACTTTGGAGGATAAGCAAACTCTGGCTTATTTTATCCTACTGGATTATTGCTTTTCTGGGTACTGCTTAATTGAAGCAAGAATGCTATATCAAGTAAAAGACATCAAAAGCCA
Source organism: Erethizon dorsatum (assembly GCA_028451465.1). Lineage (NCBI taxonomy): Eukaryota > Metazoa > Chordata > Mammalia > Rodentia > Erethizontidae > Erethizon > Erethizon dorsatum. The sequence goes on along the minus strand of CM051834.1, from coordinate 60,680,556 downwards.
TTTAATTTAAACCTAGTTAATTCTTTAAAAGGCCCTATAGTAAACAAAATGGAGCAGCTGTATCCTTCACTTTTCACTTTCTTCTCCAATTAATTTTAGCTTTTAATGTGTTCAGCAACCTTTTATCCCCGGTGGTACAGCTAAGAAGTACTAGGCCTGTTAAGAAGACACAAAGAAGTTAAGGAAAATCTTCAAAACAGTTAAAGGCCCAAGATCTCATGTTTAGTCCCATATCTAAATGGTATACGTTTCTGTATGATCTTGTATAAGACAAATTGTCTGTTTAGGGCAGTTCCTCTAGTTGTAAAATAAGGACGTGATACTGGATCAACTTTAAATGCTATTTATGCGGTAAAGGTCCTTTCATTGATAGTCTGATATTTCATAGAGATTTTTCTCCCTCACATACATGTATAATTTCACATGTAATGTAGCATTCACAGACTTCATTGAGTTATGTGTATGGGAATATGTCCCCTCCATTCCCGAAGTCACTCTGTGATCCAAATGACTGTGCCATGTCCATTTTAGTCATGGCCCTTTTATCCCCACTGGAAAGAAATAGGAAGGAGAGAAAGGAGAGGAAAAATGAGCAGAGAATATGATTTAAAGAGTGGTTTAGGGAAGGTATCTGGGAGCTGCCATATGCCTGATGTTGCACTTACGAGCCGTCGGTCAGAAACTTAGCCACACCTGAGAAAGTTTTCCTTTTGGATAACCATATGCCAATTAAAAATGGGGAATTCTCTTATACCATATGTACAGTCACTGGAAGTGTCTTTTATAAGGCTGTATGGATACATACTGGGTAAACAAAGAGGGAGGTCAGTAACTGCCCATAATTCCAGAGAAACGAAGACAGCATATAAAAAAGGAAGTGTACTCAGAAAACACAAGACTCATCTGTCTATTATGTGTGTGTAATACAATGACTGAGTATTGATTTAAACAAAAAGTATTATAGTAGTAAGTAAATGCCAGAATGGAATAAAGGAGTTAAATCCTCATTAGACATTGTAGAATATCAATACTTAATATACAAAATTTTTAAACTTTAGAACTTAGTGAAAAAGAGCATTAATCAAAATTTCACTAAAGTAATTAACACTGTAATACCTACCAAGATGGAAAAGTACAGAAGTCTGCAAAGATGCCTAGCAGTCAGTGTCATTTTGAGTCTCGGGGGAAGGTGTCCTAGAAGAAGTGATATTGCGAGATGAGTTGGCATTTATGAGCTATGGAGCTGGTTCTTTACTCAGAGACTAGCATGACCAAAGGCCCTGAGGTGGCCAGGTGCAAGGCAGAATGCATTTGAAGAACTGAATGAGGGCTCCTGACGGAAGGAGAACAACATGGATTGAGGGTGGCGAGGCACAGCTCTAATGAATCCAGGAGTTGCGGCAGTGTAATAGATACAGGTATTTAACTTTAAAACACCGAGAATGTGACAGAGATGTAAAGTGGGGGTGTGGTATGATCTAGTGCACATTTTTTTCCCAATTCTAAGGTTTGAATCCTGTGCCTCTCACATGCTGGGAAGCGCTGTACCATTGGGCTATGTCCTCAGCTTTTTTATTTTTTATTTTGAGACAAGGTCTCACCAAGCTGCTTTGGTTGGCCTCGAACTTATGATCCTCCTGCTTCAGCCTCCTGAGTAGCTAGGATTACAGGCATGTACCACTGTACCCAGCCTCTAGTTTGTATTTTAAAATATACCTCCAGCTTGGATTTACTATAGAGAACTTGTGAAAGGTGTCAGAGAGGTAAAATATATGAAAGATAATAGTAATTTCAACTTAGTTGAATTCAGTAAAAAATATAAACATGGGTAGAATTGAGAAGTATTTAGGAGGAAGAGTCGATAAGACTTTCTTTTGTCTATATCGTTTTGTAGATATAGATACAGTTACTGGCTTGGAACTTTATTTTTTTCTCCTAGAGTTTAGCCCTGTATACCTGAACAAATGAACAAATTATCTTGGCCTATGTGTAGGAAAATATTGATGCCACTAAATTTGTAAAACTAACAGCCTTTGTTGTAAGGCATTAAGCATTTTTGGTGAAATTTAGGCTTGGGAGAAGTATGGTAGTTAAGTGTATCAATGTTTTCTTCTGTATTTAAAGGAAGAAAGTGGTTAACTTACTGTAGATAAAACATAATTATTTGGAAACAAGGAATAGTGTCCAGAAGGCACTCTTTGCCATAGCAACCTTAACACTGAGTTACAGTATGTCTTTCAGTTTTACAAAGGGTAATTTATCATGTGAGAATGTGCCAAATATGTCACATTTTACAATCTGCTTATTTAGTTAGCCAAGATCTTGACTCTTGAAATCGAATTATTCTAAGTTTTGTCTTATTTTTGTGTTTGCAAGTATAATGTGCATATACTTTAAATTCATTTTAAATTTTAAATAGAATGAAGCACGCTCTCTGGTGAGCGCACACAAATCCCAGAAGCGAAGCTGCATTTCAGTGTTCTTCCCTGACTTTACAACTATATGATGGATGGAGGCCCAACATCGCCTCCGAGATTGACAAATACATTTTCTTAAACTGAGTCATTAAAACGTGAGGATTTAAACATCGTATAAATTGAAAAGGAAGATTTGAATTAAAATCTGAGCAAATGTACAAAATTTATGTCCATGTGTCTTCCTACTTTCTCTACAGACTTACATCTCCAGTATAATTTAAATTCTGGTAGCTACATTTTTATTTTAAAGGTGTCATTTTTATTCTGTTATGAATAAGAATCTTTTTCTTCTTTCTAAAGCCAAAGAATAGAAAAAGAGGGACTTTCTCTCTGACTAAAGCTATTTGGTCTCTTACTTTCCTCAATATGTATTTTTATATACAAGTAGAAATTTGGACAGATTTAGCCCCAGGAGATGGCTACAGCAATTTATTTTTCTTTCCTGGGTAGACTTTTTTAGTTTTATGCAGTTTGGTCTTCAAGATGATATAAGATGAGCTGATTTTTTATTTTATTTTATTTTATTTTTATAATCCTGGGAGTCAAATCCAAGGCCCTAAATATGCTAAGTGTTCTCTGTGCCACGGAGCTATATTTCCAACCCATTTCGGTTCTTATACATTGAAGCAAGGTGCTGTAGCTGAGTACAACTACGTATAAACTTTTTCCGAAACGCTAACATTGTAACTTTTACTTAAGAGCACCCTGTGTCTTGATGTTTAAACAGTGAAAAAACATCTAAAGGAAATGATTTTAAGAAAATCGAAAATTTGGCTTTCTCTGTGATAGCCTTCTTTGGCTATTTAATAAAGAGGGTATTTAGCCTTTGTTTATCATTTTTAGTGATGGAGTTGAAATTGATGCCATAGCCTGACCATGAATGATTTCCAAATATTCTTACTTGGAAAAAATATTGTCATCAATTCTTCAGTTCTAAAGAAACACATCGGTACCTTAGTTCAGGAACTTGATTCTTTCCATGATTCTGGTCGCAGACCACACTGGACAAGAAGTGAATCAAATTCAATGGTTAGGTTCAGTGTTGACCTTCTGGGAAATTTCACTCAGTTCTCATCCAGTTTGGTTTGTGACCAGAATTGTGGAGAGAATTGAGTTTGTGAGCGAAGGTACCACTGTATATTTTTTGGTATTTGAATATTTTTGAAATATAAAAGGAGGCTTATAATTCATCCACACCTTAAACATTATTTTCTTTCCTTTACTCCTCCAAAGCTGATGTTAAATTGATCATCATTTTATAGCCAATGGCACCTTTGGCCAGAGGAAATTTGGTAAGTGCCTTTGTCAACCTGAACCAAACAGCATCCACTTTCAGGAAGAGCAATTGGCAGAAACATTGACAGTGCTAATAGTTTAAGACATTCATGTATGATAGTCTTCCTCAATCTGTCCATTATTTTAGTTTCACCCATCTCCTTCAACCCATCCAGTAGTACTTATAGAGTGTCTGACGTGTGCCAGGCAGTTACCAAGATACCAAAAATGCAAAGATGTGCTTGTGCTCTAAGGTGTCAGGGTTCGATAGGCAACTAAGGAGACAGTGCCAGGACTTCTATTAACCGTGTTAATTACAAGCTGATGTGGACGTACAAAGAAAGAGATACTTGACTCTGCTACAGAAAGAGGGCAAAGCTCCCAGAAATAGTAAATTTTGAATTCTCAGGCAGAGAATGGTATTCAAGGTAGAGGAAATAAGGTGATCAAAAGTACACAGAGGTGCTTTCCAATGTTGTAGAAAGGCAAACTATAGTGTTTGTTGAGTGAATAAAAGGATGTAGAATTATAAATCGAGGACACGTTGCTTAGGCCTGAAGATTTTGCTACTTTCATGTATCTGTGATACGACAAACATGTTAACTCCCTCAATAGTCATGTAACACAGTTCCCAACTCATTAATTTGCTAATGATTCATACCTGTAAAAGATAATAGTCTCTTTGATATGCAGTATAACCCTTGTGTTATGACATGTTTGTATATTTTTATAAAATTTATGGACAATGAATATAAAATAGATTTTATGCAATTCTAATAGAGCTATTTTTTCCTGCCTCCTGCAGCAGATTATCATTTATTTGAATTTATAACTGACGTTGACGAACAACAAAAGTATGTTGATATTGCATGTATTCACTTTTTAAATAGAAACATGCTTTAAAATCTAATTGAAAAACTTGAAAACATTGCTCTCATTCTATGGAACATTAATTGAAAGTAGAATGTCATCCTAAATGAATCATTGGTATCATTTCTGCTGGTACATTATCTGGAAAGAGTAACAGGAAGAAAGATACCGTGATATGGATTTTCAAACGCTAACAAAGGCATTCTAACTTGCATCAAACTGAGAAAGTAATCGGAACTGTTATATATCAACACCAATTTTTAAAACTGCCCCTAAGGAATTTCATTTCTAGTTCTTGGAAAAAAAAATTCTACCTTTTAAAACATTATGTATAATACTTCATGCAAATCCAACAGCAAGCTCCATCTCTATAAATAGTCCTGACTTGTCCTACTTTTAATGGTTAAACAGGAGATTCTATGAGATTCACTACATTTTGCCTGTGGCTACTTTTCTACCATCAAATTTCGTAGTTGGCTGTTACGTAGGACAAAGCAATTTCCCTGCAGTCCTCCTCGGAGGACAGTTCTGCTGTGCGAAGGAAGTGTTGACGGGTTGCTGTTGCCCTGAGCAGATGCAGTAGCAGCGAGGGGATAAGGGCTTGGCTGGAGAAGAATACTTGGCTGCCTAGCTTAGGGTGTAGGTGTTAGTAGGGGGGTGACTGCTATCTCAGATCAGCATGGAGCCGAAAACCCACAGCCTGAGAAGCAGTCAAATGTGACAAATCTCCCCTTGCAATTTGATGGGATACCCTGCTTGGCTTCTTGCAGCCACCAGAAAAAGAAAAGCAGGTTTCAGATTAAGGCTATGTAACTCCATTCAGAGCTAAAGCAGGATTTTCCTTTGCTAATTTGTATTATTCTCCATAGGAAATGAAAATAAAACAAATCCTTTATTAAATGGGCTTTAGTGATAACCCCGCATCGGGAGCCTTCCCTTTCTTGTCTTCTTGTCTTAGAAATCTGTTTCATATCTGGTAGTTGGCTTTATGCTTTTATTTTTTTCACAAAATATGATTACTTCCATGAGAGACCCCATAAATCTGTGCTTGTGTGACAGTGCACCCACTGCCAAACTTGTGGCTTCGTGTGCTCTAATCCTGTTAAGTACCTGTACAATAGCGTAACAGCTGGTGCAGGCTGCCCTCGGTGTGTTAGTGTACTATGTTGGGACTTAGGATCCACACAGACAATGAGCTGGTTCAGCTTAGTACAGACCTAGGTACCCCTCCGACAGCTGGTCCAGTCACTATACACTAGCCAATCTTGGGAGAGAGGCTCACTGAAGAACATTAATTTTCTTCTCTAGCAGACGGTGAGGTAACTGAAACCAGGTTGATTGTGCTGCCTTGGGATTTTTACTTAATGATCTTCTGGAAAGCAGGTGCATTGGCAGGGTTTTTTTAAGCTTCTGAAAACCCAACTAGTATTACAGAGTAGACCTTTGCTGCTGCGAGGACTTTATAGGAGGGGGGTGCATTAGTGTTAGATCATTACAAAGCATTTTGCTGACTACTGCAGAATTTATGGCTGGCGGTTAATGACTGTCAAGAAGTAAGAGTTTGTATCAGTTCAAATTGTAATTTTAAATCACACTAGCCAGCCAGATGCAGCACATGCAGAGTCCTTCTTGGTAATGTTGGTGCTTCTTTTAAATCCATCAAGCCATTGGCTCATGACTTGGAACCTTAACTGTTTTACAAATGTTGTTATAAGTTTTATCAGGACAATAGCAAAGCAAGTCATCACTTCCAGAAAAGGCAGTTTTCTTGTCCCTGTGGAAATTTTGTTTTCATTCACTGAGAAATACTTTAAATTACTGTTATTTGCTGAGTACTTAATTATTTAAAAGTAATTTTTGAGGGCCGGTGAGATGGCTCAGCGGCTTAAGCACCTGCCCGGCAAGCGCGAGGGCCCGAGTTCGACTCCCGGAACCCACGTACGAAAAAAGGGCTGGTGATATCGCTCAGCAGCACGGGTGCCTGCTGGCGCACGAGGTCCTGAGGTCGACCCCCCGGTACCCACAAAAAAAAAAAAAAAAAAGTAATTTTTGATTGTTTTAAGAAGCTATAGAAAACTATGACTTGGCTTTCTGCATAACTGAATGCAAGGACACCTGACGTGAACTTAGTCAGGTCTCCCTCCCCTCCCCCTACACAGCTGGCTGCCTCTCTGCTTACATTGTTTTCTGTCTGGGGAAATGCATCCTCCCCTAGTCAGTACCTGTACCCTTTACTCTGCCGCTCATCCTGTTCACTCTTACCCCCTCTAAATTTGTATTTCATTTCTCTTCACCGTCTTCAATCTCTTCTTTCTTGGATTCTTTTATTTTAAAACAAGCAAACAAACAAACCCTTCCTTCGATCTTGCTATCTACTGCAAAATCATTTTAGCTCCCTCTTTCCATTGCAGCTGTCATCCATTCTCTCTACTTCATCCCCTGCCCGTTCCTCATTCAGTTCTGTGCAGCTCACTCTGCCATGCTTCAAACAGCTCTCAGGAAGAAGTGACTGCTGTGTTCCAATCGTTAAAGCCTCCGCTCCCAGCGCCGCTTGCTTGCCCGGAATTATCAGCCACGCCTGACTCTACTGACAAGCTCTTCATTTTTGAAACTGCATTTCTGCAGATTTGCAGTTCCCTTGATTCTTGTCTTGTCTCTTGATTCTTGGCCATTCCTCTTCTGATTTCTTTACCTAGGGATAGCCGGGAGCCCAGTTTTTGAGATATATATCAGAGATATATCCCAAATTCATTGCCTTCGTTTCAAACAGATCCTGGTGACTTTCAGATCCACATCATTTGTCTTTGATCTCTCTCCTCATAATTTCAACTCTATGAAAGACATCCTTGTCCTGAGAAGAACCTCACACTCATCTACCCAACTCTAATCTGCTTTCAACCTTACCCCTAGTCACTCTTTCTTCTGACTTTCTTAGTTTTATTAGTGACACAGCCTTTACCCAGACATCCAGTGTTGCGAATGCATGCACCATTGTTTTCTTCCCATCTCTTGCCACTTGGCAAGACCTCTTGCTCCTACTTCTGTAGCATTTCTTTCATTTATTCCATGTTCCTCTTCTATCTAATTCCTTTCTTCAAGACCACTCACATACTATTATGAAATGTTCATTATTACTCTTTGTTATTTGTATTGTTACGAGACGCCTGTTGGTTATTTCCACTTAAATAATCTTGAGAAACTTAAGCTAAATTCCTGAATTCTGCCACTCTTCATCACTCACTGGGTAAGTAATAAACCCTCAACATTCATCACCTTTTAGTCAAGATCATATCTCCTAATTGGTTTCACACTTCACACCACCCCAACCCTAGGCTAAATTATAGGCCATCCCCTTAACATTCCCATGCTTTCCTAATCTTCCTTTTTTTTCTTCACTATTCCCTCCATGATAATTTTTCTTCTTTATCTCCCCCATCTTTGCCTGCTAAATTTACTCTACTGTATGATATTTTTCCGAGCAACAGCCAAAAATTACGAACCATAAAATACATGTACATGTATCACATATTTATAAGTAAATGATAGATGAAATCAGTCTCTCAGGTGGCTAATATCCCATGGTGATTGGTATGCTTTATCTGTACGAAGAATTCTGTTTTAATGATTTATTTATTTAATTATTTAAGGTTAGCAGAATACCCATGTGTATCAATAAATACTTGTTGAATGACTAAATGAATTTAACTGATTGTTTTTAATTAGAGTCTCTTGGTTCATTACCTTGCTATTTCTTGGGCCTGACAGAGTTACCAGTTTTGCTTTTCTTTGTAATTTTGTTCTCACTGAGTTTTATACCGTTTTGTGTATCATAGTGTATCATAGTTCTGTGTATTCATAGTGAAATGAGCTTATCATTAAACTGAAGAAAGAAATGTCAACATGATGTACCTTATTTTTTGTTGCTAATTAATATTGGAAATGAGTAGTGTGTATCTGTCATTACAGGACAGAAATTATAAAATATATACTCAATCAAGGGAGTTACATGTCACAGGTACCAGCCAAATCATCTGGTACTTCAATGAACTTTCATTGTTTATCATTATTATAATAAATTTCTACTAATAAACTATCAGAAATCATATCAATGTCCCTCATTTTCTAAATATATAGCATACACATATATACATCATGCTTTTTATGTGTGAGTATGTATGCAAGCACAATGGAAATTTCTTTTGTAAACATGAAATTTTTCCAAGAAAATTACTATAAAATTATTCCACATTCTTATTATCTGTTAACTTCCTGCCTTTTAAATATACTGATTCTGGTTTTACTAAGTTTTTTCTCCTGATTTTCTTTGTTCAACAATTCATCTTTATTGATTAAATATTGGAAAAATGGATTTTTTTCCATTCTTCTGCAGTAATATAAATTCAATAAATCCTCAAGTTTCATTATACTAAGACAATTTCCCTAAAGTTTTACTGAATCTATGCAATTCCATACCTGTGACCTTTTGTAAATCATAATGTATTTTTAAAAAACACACTACTATGAAAATTTTACCCAAATTTTACTATTAATTCTGTGCTCCCAAGTCTTTCCCCAAAACAGGAATTTTCAGTTTATCTTACAAGTGGCCTTCCACCCCTCCAGTGGTTAAAAATTGATACGACTTTAATATCCTTAGCTTCTGAGGTTTTGAACAAGCTAGTAACTGTAATCCTTCCAATCACTTTGAAAGTGATGAGGCTCTTGGGATCTCTGGTGGGAAAAGGTGGTTTATATGAGGGACAATTACTTCAGGTAATCAATCCTATCAATAATGCCAAGAGGCAGAAGATATTAACTCTGTCTCACAAATAGAAAAAGACTGGGGAAGTTCAGCTTAGGTTTGTTGCTCAAATTGTGCGACTGGAGTCTGCGCCCATGATTTTCATTCTGATGTCCATGTTGTTCGATTGCTCTGTCTTGGGAACTTCTCCATGGTCCGGAAATGTGTGTTCTCTAAACCACACTGATAGCTGTCCATTCTGTGTCGGGTTTCCCGCAGGCCCTTTTCTTCTTTATGTAAAATTAGTCATTTATCACTTGATTACAATCACTTTAACCTACTTATGCTATATTTGTTTGCTATCAAGTTGCTTTCTTAATCTTGTTAAAATGCAAAGCTCGCTTAAGAGTCGATATTTCTGAAGCAGGCATGGCTTTTGCTCCAAAAGGGCTGCTATCTCCGTGTGATCACACCATGAATGCACGTAATTGGCTTCTATAAAACTGTCCTTACATTGGATTTGTTCTCTCTTCTTTCCAAAGGAATATTACTTACCTGTATGTTTAAACAAATTATCTGATGAAAATCTGGATGGCTTATAGGGAAACTGAGCAATTTTCAAACTGGCTTTTCTGAATGTTTACTAATTTACACTAGTTAATGGTGTTGTATCTCCTTACACAAGATTGTTCAAGTGGTTCCTAGAAGTTACGAAGGCCTGTTACTGAGTCATGATGAGATGAGTTTTTTCAAGCTAATTGTAATGTGTTTAAATACATGAACTCGGAAGTGTTGTCTTTGTGTCTTAGTCAGGCTAAGATATCCTGGAATAGTCCTCAAATCCTTAGTGGTTTAGTGAGGTAAAGGTGCGTAATGTGTGAGAGATGAAGGTGGCCTCCACCGTGTCGCTCTATTACATCAGTGCCATTTGCTAGCGGGCACATGATGGGTGGAGAGAGAGAGACAGAGCCGATTTTAGAGCCCAGACCTGACGGTGGTCGTCACCAGCACCTCTGCCCAGGTTCTGCTGACCAGCACTTACCGTATCACCCCACCTAGACACGAATTCTGGGGCCAGGAAAGGAAAATAGGTCAGTTAACATCACCTAAACCCTGTCACAATTAGGAAGATCGTGTGCCTCGAAACTGCTTATAACATATGATTAAAAAATATTTTTGGTAACATGGGCTTTTTAATCAATTAAAAGAGAACAAAGAAAATGGTCTATTTTAAATAAATCCTAATAGCCATGATGCAAATATTTACACTGCTTTGATCAAGAAAGAAAACCATAGAATCAAAGGCTTGAAAGTAAAGTCAGCTTTCTCCTGTGAATAAGGAAACAAGCCTGTGGGAAGGTAAGCCGAGAGCTGATCATTATGTATAGGGGAAATGTGGAGGTAGAGTCAAGGCTAGGAGGAAATTTCAGTTCCACCTACATACTGGGGCAAACAAAATTCAAATTCATCCACCCAGGAAAGAATCTGCCAGCCCAGAAGCAACTGGACTTTTGTTTTATAAGTAATTTTCTATTATTTTTCACATGGTATTTTTGCTATATGGAATTTTCATGCCCATGCAGGAAAGGATTTTAATCATAATCGTGTTTCTGTCCAAGCATCTTTGAGAATAAGACACCATGTCTAAGAACTACTGGCTCCCATGTGTTGAAATAAAGGCAGAAAAAGTCATGTTCAAATTCAGATTTGGGTCAGGAGATTCACTTTTCATTTGACTTGGACAAATAGATAGAAGGCGTTCATCAGGAGCTAAGTAAATACTATGTAGTTGATCTAATCCAGTCAATAGCTATTATGGGTTTTTAATGAGTTTTCTGTAAAACTCAAAATACAGTAGATTCTGTACTAATAAGAGCATTTCCCACAATGCACCACAGTTTGTTAAGTGAAAGTCTAATTCTCTTCACTTTTTAATTTTTTTTATTAGGGTATGTTTGTAGTACCTAATGATTACATGCATTGTGGGAGGTTGGTACATAACACATTCTAAAAGATACAGTACTATTTCCAGTATCTCTAGACATCAGGTGCCGTCTGTCTGGAGCTTAGTTGATTACGATTGAAATCTCTACGTGGAACAGTAAGTAGTGATGATAAACTGCTTACAGTTTTGAATTAATAAAGCCTATATGATCAGAGCAGTTGTCATAGACAATGTGCCTGGGAAAGTGTGATTTCAGGTTGGAATTCTTAAAATTTGTTATTTAATTTTTTTTTTTTTTTTTTTTTTGAGACAGGGTCTCGCTATGCAGTTCAGGCTGGCCTTGAGCCCAGTATGTAGCCCAGGCTGGCCTCGAACTCATGGCAATCCTCCTGCCTCAGCCTCCCGAATGCTGGGATTATAGGCATGCACCACCACACCTGGCTATTATTTAATTTGTTTTTAATCCATCTGAGATAGACCTAGAAGTCTGGTGACAAATCCAGTGGGAAAGGTCTAAATATATCCAGAATGAATGAATTCCTATTTCCAGTAAATGTTTACTTACTTCTCTTTGTGTATCACCGACACCCGGAAATTGGGTCAATCACTGTCCTAGTAGTCAATAATGCATTCTTAGTCCTGATCCAGACGCTAAATTCCAGATGGCCCACGGGTCTAGAATTTGCTCACCTAACTGGGCACAGCGGCATATGCCTGTGATCCCAGAATTTGGGTGGCTGAAGCCGAAGGATCACAAGTTCAAGGTCAGCTTGGGCTACATAATGAGAACCTGTCTCACAAGGTGGGGATGCAGTTCGCTGTGAAAGTCTGGGTTCCATCCTCAGTACCATAGGTAGATAGATAGATAGTAGATAAATGATAGACGATAGATAAAATAATTTGCTCCTCTGTGCAGCCTGTCTGTAGACCATGTTTGGTAAACTACACCAGAAGACCGCGACTCTTATTCAAGGCCGTGCCTACCACGCAAATGCTCCTCTCATGGTGCACAGGACTAAAGCCACTTTGCTGAATGAACTGAGCCCTGGTGCCTCACCTCCCGAGGGAGGCAGTCTCTCCATCTTATTGCAAAAGCAGGGTCTTTGAATCAAGCCCATTTGGATTTAAGTCTCAATTTTACCACTTTTCCAAGTGTATGACTTGCATCAAATTACATCATATGCTGAGCCTCTGTTTTCTTTGTGTGAAAATGACCATATATATCTCACAGAATTTTTCTGAGACATGAAATGCTCTAAATACAGTCCATGTTTCATAGGTGTTAGTTCCCATTTTGGATTAGTAAGAAAATGACCCATTGATCTTCATAACCATGTGAGTTATCATATTAAACCTCATCACAATACAAGGCATTCAAGAGACTATGGCTGGTGTGCTTGTAACTTGGGAAGGTTTCCTGAGTCATCCTGAGACACAGCCCTGGACAAATACCACAGCTGCGGAAGCCAGCCCAAGGTACCGTGCATAGAAGGTACTCAGTAAACACTCTCAGAGCTCCAAAGATGCACGTTTGGCCCAATTTCTGCCTCCTATAATCACAAAGCTCTTTTCTGCTCCTTCCCGGCTGCCATTCACAATGACACCAACCATGGTTTATGTAGAGGAATTTGACCTCTCTCAAAAGTTGATATTTCAAAGTGTCCATCCAGACATTTGCCAAAATGTAGCTAAAACAATAACCTGGCTGCTTGCTTATATGAATGTATTCACAATAATATAACTCAGACACTTCTACAAGACTTAACCATAAGCTGTAGAATATTAGCTAATATTTATTGAGCTTCTACATGCAGCCGATGCCAGGTTAAGCACATGTTCATAAAACCCTTTTGGGTAAGTACGATGAATATCCCTATTTCACAGGGTGGAAACTCAGGTACCTCAATGTATAACTTGTTCAATTTCAAAGGGCAGAGTTTTTTTAGAGTAAAGTTTGAAGACACTTCCAAATGACTTCAGAGTCTAAAAACACCCAAGTGCTCATTCTGACGAGAATGGTGTCCTAGGCCAGAATCTGAGTGTAATTAAATGTTCACTTTCACAGAAATTAAACTAGTGTTAGCCAGCTGATTTGTAGTGCTAATGTTTTAAAAAGCCAGATGAGAGCCATTTTCATGATAGCAATGGAATGGGGTGGATCTGAAGATGCCAGGACCATAACAGATAAGTAATTTCCTAGGATCAATCTCCAAAGTAGACAACATTTCATACCCTGAACACTTGCTACCCTTCTACCTGCCTTCCTTTTCTTCATGTCTGCGTAAAGTGACCAGATCGTGGGGGGCTATATCTATTGGTGGATTGGTCCATTGACAAGTTCAGTACCTGAATGTGCTTGTTAGGAGGTGGGACCTGGTCAGAAAGAGTGGGTGACTAGAAGGGTAACTTAAAAGTGTGAATTCTTGTCCCCAACTGCTCTTTCCTCACCTGACTTCCTGGACACCATGGTTAAGCATGTTTTTCTCTGCCATGCCTTTCTGCCATACTGTTTCTGCCTTGGAACCAACCAACCATGAACTGAAACTGTAAACTGAAATAACCCTTTCCTCCATTAAGTTCTGGAGGTTAGGTATTGTGTCCAGCAACGAGGAAGTAACTAAGACATTCCTTAACATAAAAATTACTAAGAAGGAAAAAATATTCTACAGTTCTGTGGTACATATCCAGGACCGAAAGCCCCATCACCAGTGGAGTGATGGAGTAATATTATGAAATTGCTTGGGTTTTATTCCATCTATTTTATGCAGTCATGCTTGAGGACGCAACATGGAACCTGGACGTTAATTTTAAACTACGCTTCTGTCCTTGGGGAAATTCTTCCATCTCACAGTGCTACAGGCATCCCCAGATTCCTTTTTCTAGCCATTTAGGAATGTGTTACAGTGGTAACCGCCTCTGAGAAACAGGCAGTGTAAGGTGCTGGCTAAGCAGTGGGGTCCAGATTGCTTGCATCTGAGTCCAGTTTTTCCCATTTGCTACATATGTGACCAATTCATTGCTGGAGTCAAGAAGAGATATTACTAGTGCGCACCTCAGGGTGTTAACATAGAGTTAAGTGAAATTAGGAACTTACAGTGCTGGAACAACGGTGTACAAAACGTACAAATAAGTGTTACCTTTTATTTTTAAGAAAAAGTTCTGGAATTATCACCATGCTTAACTCAAAGTGCTATTCAATAAACACTGGTGGAATGAAAGTATTTGTTGAGCATGTACTAGAGCTTTTTTGCAGAATTAAAGCTTAGGGTTGCACCATTCTGGGTAAACTCTATATCCCGTGATATTGCTGAACAGTGTGACATTATCAAATGACAAAGCTTTGGTCTCTAGATAATCAAATCAAGAAAGCCAATATTATACTTGGCTAGATTAGTAGTTGTTAACATCCATTAAGGAAATATCACTGGGCTATTTCATAATTGTTTGATCTTCTCATTGGTTTCTAGTGTGCTTATGTACATATTATGTGGTAAATGAGATAAACAGAACATCAGAGCTATTGCTATGAGTGTATACCATTACATCCTTTACACAGAAAAGAAATATTTTTTGCATGGGTGTGACTCAGTACTTCTTGCGTCACTACTTCTGTTATAAAAAGGAGTAATATATAGCCCTTTAGAAGTTGTTCAACAGCCGGTATTAGCATACAGTAGCAAACAATGTGGACAAAAATACTGTAATTTAGTGAAGTAAATTTAAAGTAGTATAATAGAGATTTACTATGACACAAAAGTTAGATATTTTGAAAATCTAAAACGAAGATAATTTTTAAAACTATTCTACCTACTCCTATGATTACTCTTGGTAATAGGTATCAGACGCATATTATGTGCCGGGTATACTTAACACATATCATAACAACTTCATCTCTTGCAGTAACTGTGTGGTAGATACGGTTACTGTCCCTGGTTTAGGGACGAAAAAATGAGAAACAGAGTAAGAAGTCATAACCATAGTCGTCTCACACCACATAGGTAGAAACTGAGGAAGCAGACTGAACCCGGGTTGCCTTGACTCCAGAACGCAAGCTTAACTGAGATGCCACCAGGGACAAAAATCTTCACCTTTCATAAGTCTCTTCTCCTGTCTGTCACTTTCCTCTGTCTTCACAATCAGCCAGCAAGGTTAGTATTACCTCACAGTGTGTAAGTGGCACAGAGCACACAGCTAATAGTGACAAGGCTCAGAGAGCACCCTAGTCTTCTTCCTTGACATCCCTGCCCTTTCTCTCCATAGTCGGTCCTATAACGCGCCGACTGTCAGGAGTCTGAAATTTGTAGCACTCTCGCGGTTCAGTAAGTTACAAACTGAAGCTCTTCACCTGGCAAGCGCCATGTAGAAAGGTTCCACACCCTGATCCATGGAGCTATAACCCAGCAAACAAGTGATATATGGGAACTGTCAGAAGAACATCTTTGTAAATTCATATTAGCTGATGTCCCACAGCATTGTGAAAAATACTGCGGTAGAGTCTAATGGAAGGGGTTCTAGTGGCTCCTGGAGTTGAGACTTTCAACATCTAATGGTTTCTTCATTAATGAGGGATGATATCTGACATGTTCACTGCAGAGATGTGGTGAAAATGAAATAAGGACACATAAGTACAAAAAGTTGGCATTCATATATCATCAGACGTATGACAAATACTTGGGAAATGTTTGTAGAATAAATAACTGAACAAGTGACTGTGGTGTGAAGCAGAATATAAATTTAAATATGCAGAAAGTACATTTAAATAGGGCCGGGGATATAGCTCAGTGGCGCAGCGCCTGCCTGGCAAGCGCAAAGTCCTGAGTTTGATTCCCAGTATCAAAAAAAAAACACAAATAACTGATAAACGACACATGGTCATACCTCATTCATTTATATGTGTCACAAACGTGTTTTGTAGGCTCTAAAATTTGTATTTATTGGATCAAATTCAATATATTTTATGCTTATTGTCCTTCAGTGCTTTTGTGTAATATTGAAATAGTCCTAATGGGGAAAAGTGTCACCAAACGTTTAGGCATAGAAATACAAACACACATTTATGTCACTTTGCCAGATTCATGTATGGTATCATCTCCGGTCATAGTAATTTATTAAGTATGCATTAATGGAAGGCCTGAAATGTGAAGGTTACCATGCCAGCAGTTATAGGAGCTCAAAGGTCAATTATATGTTGCTTCCACCGTATGTGTCTCATAAGAAAAGGGATAAAGCATGATTATACATCAAAGTGCTCTGTGCTTGGAGGTGCTTATGGGTAAAATGCACTGAAAATTCAGAATTTGAAGAGATTGCCACCAGCTGATGAGGTGATGGAGGAGAGAGCATTTAAACTGGACCAAAAAGTGCCCATAGATTGACTTATGGGGTTTTCAAAGATTAAGCAGAACAGGTTAACATCTGGCACAAAGGTAGGGTGATATGGACCTGTGCATGGCAGTTCAGCTTTGCAGGAGCCTGAAGACAAAACTGTGTGTTCCAGGGCCCAGTCTGCCAAGCACTGAGGATTTCCAGAACCTGAAACTTCAAGTGCTAAAGCCAGCAGGGTCTTGGGCATATGAAGGCAAATTGTTCATCCTCCTATGCACTCAGGTATACATTAACCTTAATCAGTGATTATTTTGAGGTTTTAGCTAATTCAGAGTGTTGGCCTATGATATTTAAAAACATTTCAGTACTTTAATACAGCAATCGCCAACCTTCTTTGGCACCAGGGACTAGTTTTGTGGAAGATAATTTATCCATGAATTGGGTAGGGTGAGTTTCTTTTATGCAATATTGTATGTTTGGAATACATGACAATTAACATCCTCCAGTGCTAGCATCACCACCTCACCTCCATCTCTGAGTCTCCTAAGTGCCCAACCTAGATCCCTTGCATGTGCAGTAGGGCTCACAGTCCTATTTGAATGTAATGCCATTGCTGGTCTGAAAGCAGGTGGAGCTCAGGCGTTATTGCGAGCAATGGGGCGTGAGTGTAAATACCGAGGAAGCCTCCCTCACTTGCCAGCCACTCACCTCCTGCTGTACAGCCTGGCTTCTAATGGGCCTGGGGCTTGGACACCCCTGGTTTAATAGATAAAGTTCACATCTTTAACCACAAACCACTTGCCCTATTTTAGGTGAGATCTTTTGTAAGTCATTCGTTCTCTCCTTTTTTAATTTCTTCACTTTTAAGTGCTCTCTTGTGCTTTTCAGTCATCAAGAAAAGACATATCAGTAGAGCTCTGCTTCATCTGCAAGAGAGAAGGCTCCGCAGTTAGCTGCTGAAGTCAGTCATAGAATTCGTAAGTGGAGAACTGAGTTCCAGTCCCTTTACTCAGGTTGACCTTGAGCCAGTCACTACCTCTCTGAGCCTGAGGTTTTTGTCTCCATGATTGGATACAAGATTATAAACTTTGGACATGTTAGGCTGCTGTGTGCCTAAGTATCCCCTAAGATGAAAGCAGGATTGGAACTGGAATGGAATTTTGGGAGCCACATATTAAGATAGTTGCCATGTGACAGTGGCAAAGATAGAGAGGGTAACAGAGTAGAATTACCTCCTGAACTTCCGAGGCTGCACAAGAAAAAGAACATCAGGGTTATTCCAAAAGGCAATAGAGAAAGTGATCATCTGCAATCCACAGCAGCTGTCAGCCAACACTCCAGGGGACTGGAGGCTCAGCATTGTCCTATTTGCATTCCCTATCCCTCTCTAAGGGGGGACTGCAAATATGTTCAGTGGTCCCAACTCATCTGCGGGGGGTATGGTCCAAGACCCCTAGTGGATGCCTGAGTCTGCAGGTTAGCAGAGACACTATGCTTTTTCCTCTATACACGTACTTATAATAAAGTTTACTTTATGAATTGGGCACAATAAGAAATTAACAATGAGAATTAATGAAAGTAGAATGAGTATAACAATTTACGCTGCTATAAAAGTTACATGAATTAAGTGTCTCTGTCAGTCTTGTACTTTTAGCTCATCCTCTTGAAGTACTTTATGGCAACTCTTTGGCCCACGCCAATTTCCAGTATCACTAATCCCGTGCTTTGGAATCACTATTAAGTAAAATAATGACTGCTTGAACACAAGCATAGCTACACCATATCAGTTGATCTAACAATAAAACAGCTACTACGTGACTAAGGGCCATGTGGGTACCCAGAAAAGATGATGATGAGTCACTTCCCAGTGGGATAAAGCAGGACAGCCTGAGATTTCATCACTTGATTCAGAAGAGTGTCACATTTAAAACTTGTGAGTTATTTATTTCTGTAATTTTCCACTTAATATTTTTATACTACAGTTGAACTGAGGTCACTGTCTTAGTTACTTTTCTCTCATTGCTGAGCCAAAATATCCAACATCCAAAGTGAAAGGAAGAAAGGTTTATTTAAGCTCACAGTTTGTAGAAGTATCAGTCCCATAGTTGGCTGGCTCCAAGGCAGGGTGGCATGGCAGAGGGGCATTGCAGAGAAGAAACAGTTCATGGCAGGCAGAAGGCAACAAGGCAGCAAGCAGCAACTGACAAGCAACAAAACAGGGAGGGACGCTCTTTCTGTCCCTTATATCTTATCCAGGCTGTACCCCCTAGGACAGGTAGCACTCACACACAGGGTGGTGCACCCCTGATCCTATCCAGAACTATACTGAACTAATCAGTGGACTAATTTAGTAGTTACACACCCTTGATCCCAGCATCACACTCTCTACATCCAGTCACCTCTGAAAAGCCCACCTATGACAGCAGGAGGCTTTGGGGAGACATCTAGACATAAGCCATAACAGTCACTGAAACTGAAAGTAAACTACAGAAAGCAAAATCTGGATATGAGGGACTATTGTACTGCATGGACCTCCGGCCATGAGACATAGGCTTGACCTCTTCTGTGATTTGGTTTTAAATTATTCTTACCGGTAAGTAAGCAAAAATGTAGGAAATACCTAAAATGAAGGTCAGTTGAATGAATTATGTGACCATCTGGTAAAATGGTGACCCTCTTCAAAAGTTAGAACTCTGGAAAGACATCCCTTGCTCTTGGGTAGGAAGAACTAATATAGTGAAATTGGCCATACTTCCAAAATTGTTACACAGATTTAATGCAATTCTGATCAAAATACCAATAACGTATTTCACAGAATTAGAGAAAACCGTCCAAAAATTCATCTGGAACCAGAAGAGACCTAGAATGGCAAAGGCAATTCTGGGCAACAAAGGCAAGGCAGGGGACATCACAATCCCTGACTTGAAATTATACTATAAAGCTACTGTGATAAAAACAGCGTGGTACTGGCAAAAAAACAGACCTGAAGATCAATGGAACAGATTAGAAGATGCTGAAACAACCCCAGACATACTAAGCCACCTTATCTTTGACAAAGGGGCCAAACATGTTCGCTGGAAGAAAGATAGCCTCTTTAATAAATGGTGCTGTAAAAACTGGCTCTGCACATGCCGAAGATTAAAATTAGACCCATATCTTTCACCATGCACTAAACTAAATTCAAAATGGATCAAAGATCTCAATATTAAAACAAACATTAAATCTGTTGGAACACAGAATAGGTAAAACTCTTGAAGACTTTGGTGTAGGCAAAGACTTTATGAATAAAACCCCAATGGCACAGGAACTATCACAAAGAATCAGCAACTGGGATCTCATCTTATAAAAAGCTTTTGCACAGCAAGAGAAACCACCAACAGAGTGAAGAGACAACCCACAACATGGGAAAAAATGTTTGCCAGCTGTTCCTCAGACAAAGGATTACTATCAAGAACATATAAAGAACTCAAAAAAACAGACCCCCCAAATTCAAAGACACAATCCAAAAATGGGCATCTGAGATGAACACACACTTCTCAGATGAAGACATACAAATGGCAAATAACTACATGAAAAAATGTTCAACATCACTAGTCATTCAAGAGATGCAAATTAAAACACTGAGATTCCATCTCACCCCAGAAAAAATGGCTATTATCAAGAAATCAACCAATAACAAATGCTGGAGGGGCTGTGGGGAAAAAGGAACTCTTCTCCACTGTTGGAGGGAGTGTAGACTGGTGCAACCACTGTGGAAATCAGTGTGGAGATTCCTCAAAAAACTAGGATTGGAGGTCCCAGTTGACCCAGCTATTCCCCTCCTGGGTATCTTCCCAGAAGAATTAAAAACATTGTACCACAGCAATATATGTGCACCCATGTTTATAGCAGCACAATTTGTAATAGCTAGATCTTGGAAACAACCCAAATGCTTATCAACTGAGAAATGGATAAAAAAGATGTGGTCTTTTTATACAATGGAGTACAACTCAGCCATAAAGAAGGATAAACTGGAGACTTTTATAGGTAAATGGATGCAACTTGAGACCACACTCATAAGTGAAATAAACCAGATGCACGTGTGTAAACCATATTGTCTCCCTAGTGTGAGAGACTGAAAGAGTAAATAAGATCCAAAAGTTACAACAGATATTGTAAAACGGGAAGAAACTGTTCAAAAGGAAAGAGAAACTGGGATGAAATAGGAGAAAAGGAAGGGAAAAGCAAAAAGAAATATATATATATATATTTATATATATATTATATATAATAGATATTATCAATTATAATAGATTATTATATAATATTATAATATTAAATTATTATATAATATTATAATAGATTATTATATATAATAGATATTATCTGTTATATAAAAAATATATATATGTAAAAGATATGTAAAAGGTAGTTAAGATAGATACACTACTAATTTCTCTTAGTTCATTGAAAAGAAAGATTTGTGCTAATATTGTTTGGCAATTGAATGCCGATATCTTGTACTCTGAGTAACTAAAGATAACAATATGCAATGTATTAATCATTGTATTAATCATTGTTACCCCCATTATGTTGTTTTGAAATTTTGTTCTATTTTTTCTCTTTAAAATAAAAATTAGGGCTGGTGAGATGGCACAGCGGCGTAAGCGCCTGCCTGGCAAGTGCAAGGTTCTGAGTTCGACTCCCAGAACCCACATATGAAAAAAGGGCCAGTGATATTGCTCAGCAGCACAGGCACCTGCTGGTGCACGAGGTCCTGAGGTCAACCCCCGGTACCCACAAAAAAATAAAAAATAAAAATATAAATAAGTAAATTAAAATAAAATTTAAAAAGATAAAGTTAGAACTCTGTTAGCCACACTGAAATTTTTGTGTCTCTGCCTAATCACAATTCTCTCTTCTTCACTAAAGAGTGAAGTGTAATTACTTGACATTTTTGGCAGTCATTTTATTTAGAATTTAGTCAGCCAAATGGTAGGTATTCCTAAAAACAGGAAGTCTCTTTTATTCTATGGACTCCCCCTCCTTGTCTCTCTCCATCTCTCTCTTTTCCTTCCTCTTTTTTCCCTCCCTTTATCTCTCCCTCTCTCTCTTTCCCCCTTTCTCTCTTATGTCTCTATGTGATGTGATCAAAATATACAGTAAATATTTACATTTTTTAAAAATTTTCTTAAAGTAAAAGATTCATTGCCATGTATCCTCCTAGAAATACTCCCCTCACTTTGAGCACATGTATCCTGTCATTCTTCCCCCTTATGAAGCAGTTCTAGAAGTCCATTTTCATGAGTGTTGTGTCTCTAAGTAGTATCAAAAACAGTGAATGCTGATACTGAGTGCCATTTGATGGAAAATCACCCTTCTAAACACATTATGATTTATCCTGATCCACCGTATTCACCAGATCTGCCACCATGTAACTTCTGGCTCTTCTCCAAAGTCAAAATGACCATGAAAACCATTCTGACATTTTGAGTCACTTCAGAACATCGAGGCAGCCACAAAAATGTTACTAAAGACACTCAGAAAATGGAATCTTTCCAGGGTAGGTGGGCCAAGGGCAGCATTTGATACGAGATTGGAGAAGCTGCTCTTGGTTTCTTTTTTTTTTCTTTTGTGGGTACCGGGGGTCGACCTCAGAACCTTGTGCGCCAGCAGGCACCCGTGCCGCTGAGCGATATCACCGGCCCTTTTTTTCGTATGTGGGTTCCGGGAGTCGAACTCGGGCCCTCGCACTTGCCAGGCAGGCGCTTATGCCACTGAGCCATCTCACCAGTCCTCTGCTCTTGGTTTCTTAAATAGCAGCAAGAACACAGAGACTAATTGTGAATAAGAAAGTAGCCAAGAGAAACTGCTGAACAACCAAGCTGGGTTTGAAATTGATTACTTCACTGGAATGTTCATCCTTTATGTTTTGATGACTAATATTTTTGAAAGTGATTGTTTAATTCATCTGCGAAGCCAACTTTAAAACATTACAGTAAGAAAACTCCAATCATTCTTTCCTACTTAACTTTCATAACCTATCACATGAAGAAGTTTTATCAGGAGAAGAGGCAAAACCTTTCCTCAACAGATGAGTGAGCCATCCTTGCCTTACTGCCCTCTAATTCCTCAATCCGGCTTTTAAAGAACAGAACCTGGACATCTGAGAAACAATCGTTTGCTCACAATTCAGCAATAGAGAACCCTGCAAGGGAACAATCAGTGATTGCTTGAGTGTGAACTCAACCATGATAAAACTTCCTGGGAAGCGGCCCAGGACTCAGAGAAAATTAAAACTTTAGCAGGCATTTTCAACAGCTGCACCCAAGGAGTTGGGTTCTGTTTTGCGCCACCACTGATTTTCACAAAGGTCACTTCAAATACTTCCTTGAATACATTGTTTCCATAAAGGATTCAAGCCTTAATTAATATCTCCCACAAGCGGTTTCTAATTCGCAGGAAGTCCTGGTGAACTTTGTTCACACTCAGTGTTCCCAATTACGATGGCACTTTAATGCAGGTCTCTCAGTTTTGCTTTCACCCAGGCTGTTAGGTGAAATTAGGCCCAGAAAATCGGATTATTGCATCCCAAGGGAAACGACTGATAAGCAGCAGATGATTGCTCATCTCCTCGCTACTTGGTGGTGTTGAGGTGTTGCTAGTTGCAAAGCCAATTTGTTAACAATTAGTACTCATTAGAATCATTTCCTGTTATCGATTCTAAACATTTGACAAAGCACTTTTAGGAAATTGGACCCCCAAAAGTAGCCATAGGTAACTGTGGATCAATTAAAAATCTTCACAATCCAATGTAATTCCTAACCGAAGTCATCAGTTTCCAAGTAATTATTTTTGCTTCCAAACCAACCTGCTATCCTGTCCAGTTTAAAGATGTGCTGGAACAAGCACATACTTCTTAATTAGCAGAGGTTGTGGGTAAGCCAGTATGAGAACAAAAGGAATTTTCTTTCATTATCTGCTTTGACTGTTTGTAGTACATCTTTAAGGGACAAAAACTGCCAGCTTGCAACACAGGTAAGTATTTGCTAGGGTGTGGGATTAAATGCATTACTTCTATTACCTAAATATCTAAGTCTGTGTTCACCTTTACACATTATGAACACTAAATATAGGATCACAAATGGAGCCACTGTGCATTACATTAGAATTTAAATAGTGCCCACGTCAGCTTTCTGAAATATTATATATGACTTTAATAAAATTAGCATAAATACTATAGGCAATTGAAATTTTCTGAGAAAAGGCACTATATTTATCTAATTTTTAAATATAGATCTGCATGCATTACCGTGTTGCAAATTTTTATTCAATAGGTATGCTTTTATTATCTAACTGAAATACTTACTATCTGAACAAGTGTCTGCTTAAGTTGCTGTGTTCTTTATTTAGACTAAGAGAACATCATCCCTTATGTCCTCTTTAGTAAGTAATAGACTTTACATACGAACTAGTCAGTTGTTGTTTCAGGATCAGAATTAAAACTGAATGATACCCCCCAGCTTGTGTTCCTTTCTCATATCACCCCCCCAAATTTTCCTCTGGTTCTGGGTTTATTTTTAAATGTAGATAATTGCTCCTATTCATTTTCCCCTACACTTAATAAGGCTGAAAATATGTCTTCCCATTGTTGCAAAAACATTACTGTTTCAGGATTTCTTATCCCCACATTAAAACCTTTATCCATGGAGAAATTAAGTGTGTACTCGTTTTTGAAATGCCCTGTGCACAACCCCTCCATCCTTAATAAACAGCGATGGTATTGACACAAGTGAATTTTGTTTAACCACACTACATTTGCTTCTTAATTAGTGAATATTCATCTGTCATCAGCAGCAGCTATGACACCCCTCCCTGCTAACATGTTCTGTCATAAATAATCAATGAGGCACTATTAATATTCATGAGCTGGAATATGTGTTGTCATGTGCACTGATGCGGAGACAGGGGGAGTGTTGCCATGAACTGACTGGAAACTCTGTGTGTGTATCCGTGAGTGCAAGATACTTGGGAAGGCGAAGAAGAGCATGCTGCCGCACACCACCCTGGCTCATGCTTCCAGCCAGCAGCGGTTTGTCTGTTTCTGGACTGAAGTGACTGATGAAAACCAGTAGTCAAGTCTGGAGGGTGATTCCCTTGCAGTTCACTTGCCTTTCAGTTCTGGGGAAATTAGAAGATTTGCTCTCTCTCTCTCTGCTTCTTAGAATGGGCTGCAATTTGTGCACTTTTCAGAAAAGAGAGGAACACTACAAACTGCTATATGAAGTTTCCCAGGTGAGTGCAGGTCTAATACCAGCAACTAAACAGCCAGGCTTTGTGTTTGTCTGAAAGATGGGAGAGGAATTCTAACCAGCTTTATGGTTTTTTCTTTCAGTACATTTCAGAACTGAGGGCAGACTTGCTGATGTGGGGCTCTTTATTTTGGGTTTGGGTGGCAGTTTTCAGTTTCCTTGCCACTCCCCCTTCAGATGACTTCCTGTGGGACTCTTTTTAACATTTTGTGTATCTGCTGCCAAGATGTCAGTCAAGTAAGAGGAGCAGCACTGAGATCCGTGTCTGTAGTATTTTGAGGTACCTTTAAGGGACATTTTGAAATAATGCTCACATTTGAAAACCAGTTGTATCATTGTCTGCATAAATATTGGGCTTTAATAGGTCTGTGAACTCAGTTATTTTGAATAGACAGGAAAAGTTTCTTGCCAAATCTTGTTAGCCAGAGGAAATTATTTGATTAATTAGGAATTTTTGCTTTGGTTTAAGAGGAAGACCTGGTATTTTTGTATTATATAAGAAAAAATATATGATATGTCTTGGCTTAAAAAAGAGATAAAGGAATCTCATACCACTTGCTTTCAGTCCCTTTTTATAATTTTATTACCCTTAGCACTAAAAATTAATTTCAAGAGCTTATTAAAATATCTATGCTATAATCTAGGAAAAGTGTGTAAATTCTTATGTCACTTTAATGGGTATCTTAGGGCTCTTGGAATAAAAATAAGAAAACTATATAATCAGCTTTCATAGTTTTACCTGAATTCTACTAATTTCCTGTTTTATTTGAGCAGGTTCACTGGGGGTGAATGCTCAAATATATAAGTTTTATCTGGCAAAATAAAGTTTATTTCTTCCTTCTTCCAATTTGCCCCAGATGCGACACATGACTACTCTTGTTTTTAGGCAGTATTGCTGATGAGGGACAGTGTTTGGGATGTTGGTGGTCCATGGCCCGGCAGTAGCCAAGTGCCCACTCCCTACTGGTTCCCTCCACATCCCCCGATGTGATTCATTTCACAGTGGGCTAATTACAAAGTGGATTTGCTACACATGAAACAGCCTCCTCAGTTGCAATGTTACTGCACATTTTCATGGTAATGTGATCAGAGGCTCATTAGCCAGTTTCCAAAATGATCCTCTGCATTAATTAAATATAAAAATGACTCCTTTATCACCATAGAGAGGAAAAAGAAGATTAACATTGTTAATTACACCAGGAGCAATACCTTTTGCTTCACTCATTTTATTTATTTTTTAACTACAAACTTGCAAGGACGGGCTAAAATAGTATTTATTTCCTAAATAAGCACTCATCTACTTCGATTCATGAAAACAGTCTCTAGGTGGAACACTTTCCTTTAGTTTGCTTGTTGGAGTTTGAGTTCTAGCATTATTTCTCTTTGGGTAGTCAAGGTGCAACAGAGCACATTCAGCAATCTATTTTTTCTCTGAATTACTAAATGATATAAAAGTATGGTATGGCAGAAGTGGTAGCTGGCATCCCCCTGATTATGCCTAGGTTAAGCTGTTTATATTCTACTAAAAAATCCAGCAGGATTACTGCACTCAGAAAAAAAACACACTGCATTTGCTAAGGACCCAGAGCCTTTGTTGTGGATTTTTAAAATGCTAGTCTGTGAGTTTTGCCTTCAAGTTCTTCCTAAATTTTGAGAAAATAGATAAGCCACATACTCTTTATTGCCTCTACCTCTACTCCTCCATATATTTCTCTACTCCTGAGTTGCAGTACTTATGATCTTTAATAAAGGGGGCCAGAAAAATGAAGTATTAGCTTCCATTTAACGGGCTTTTAATAGATAAGTTAAAACCCCAGCTTAAAGATCTTGCATCTGTTTTCCAAGAGGAGCCCTCCTACAGTTTGTCCCCAGCTTTGCCTTCTATTTTATTGAGTTAATGGAATAGATAAGATATCAAAGGGAAGCAGTGATAGGCTCATATAATACACTGCCGCCCCGTGTGGTGCTGCAAACTAGTTTCTATTTTTATTTGGAGGAAATGTGGCTCAGCACACACATGAAAGTGAGCATGTTCTTAACCAGGTGTTCGGTAGGGCCCTCAGCTGCCCCCATAAGAGAAGATTCTGTTTACAAAGGGGTTTAAGATCAGAAGGCTGAGGGTTTCTAGCTGGTACATTAAAAAATGAATCTGCTCCCATAAATACTAACACTTGATTGCCCAAATCCGATTTATTCATTTATTAACTTGTAATTCTCCAGTCACCTGCTTTTTTGTTTTCTTGGTTGTTGTTTTTTTAAGAGAAAAGGCAGGGATGTGATAATGGAAAATTAGCAGTGAATAATAAATGCATGCCCAACAACAAAATGTGTATTTCTTTATAATACGATCATTATGAGACTGAACTTTTGCACATTTTCTTTCTCTATTTGGTGACTTGATACAGGCCAAGTGGAACACAGTTTCAGGCTCATAGCTACAGTAAACAAACACAAATATGCTCACCAAAGAGTCTAGTGGAACAATCAGAGTGATGTGCTTAGGTGTGAAATGAGGTCAAGTTTATTTTTTTTCTCCTATTATAGGGGAGCTGACTTTTAGTTTGCAAAAGAGATGGAATGTCACCTCAGGAAAATTAATTTCCACTGGAGTTGGGCCAATCAGGGTCCAGCATGAACACAAACACCAGCATCTAGTGTTTGGGTAGATCCAGTAACCCTCACACCAAGCAGTTTCCATGTATCTTCTTGTATCCCTCAACTTTGCTATGTGCCAGGGACGCAACTGTTTTCTGCAGGGATTTATTTTATTCAAACTAGTTTATTAACCTCTTAAGAATTAATAAGTGGATAATTTGACCAGTACCTTTCCATTGACATGAACTGAATTGCCTGTTTTATTTTAATCTGATTGAATAACTCCTGGACAATGAGAGCTACAATAGCGTGAGAGGCCTTTCTCACCTATTGAGAGATTTATTTTAGAGTGAGATGATATAGTAATACCTAGATCTAATGACTTCTTAGTCTGATTTTTCATGTAATTCAAATGAAAGTCTTTGGTTGATTAAATAGTAAAAATGATCAATGGGACATTCATTGGTGTGCAACAATGTGTTAAAATCAGGGGCAAATATTGAAAAGTTTAGGCTCTTAACACAAAAGTGTTTGTAGGATTTAATTTAAATCCTGTAATGCAATACTGCAAGATTCTGTTCCTCACTTGCTAAATTAGAGAAAAGAAATTCACTTTCCTCAGTGGCAGAGTGGAGTCGGACAGGCCAGAAGTAGGACAGTGCAGGTTCTCCAAGCAGTGCCACTGCTGTAACTCTCCTCTCCTGTACATCGATGCTGTTGCCCAAGACAGAGTTGAATCATTCATTTGAATGGTTGGGTGCAGCTTAGAGGTCTCCCCACCACCTGCGTCCTTGAGTCAGTAACATAAAGTGGAACAGAACCTGTATCAAAAGTAACAACAACAACAAAAACATTGACCACAGTTACCACTTAGCAGTTACTATATTCTAGGCACTGCACTGGGCACTTTGTCCCAAAACGTTATCTTGTTTAATGCTCACAAAACCAGTAAGGAGTTAATTAATCCCTTATCATAATTTTTAAATAGATCTCTTCTATTCTACAATGTCTTCAATCCCATGTAATTTCCTTTCTAGATATTATCCCAGATTCTTCAGAGATTTATTTTGTCTCATACTATGGAAGTTCCACTCATAAGCTCATCTTCTCTTCCTCCAAGCACCATCCTTTGGCCATATGCATTAGCACTAGGGAAAGTCTCACCCTGTTGGCTTTCAACCAAACTCAGAAACATTGAATGAAAAGGACCACCTGTGTCTTCCCCATCCATACAGTGGCCTTCTTGGTTATTTTACTTCTGCTCATTCTTAAGATTCAATTTCTGCCTTTGCACAATTATGGGTTCTATATTAACTCTCTGTGATATGGTGCTAAGAACTTTTCCCTCTTAGATTTGTCAGTGGTCTAGTCCACCCTGATTGCTGCTGGTGTAATAATTCTCTGGAAACTGTTTAATGGCTCCCAACTACTATAAAATGAAGTGAAAATTTCTTATTCCAGTATTCAAAGCCCTCTTCACCTAACCCTAGGGTCCCTTATGATTTTCTCTCCCTGTTCTCCCCTTAATGCAATTTGTTAGCCCTCCAGACCTTTCCAGACCCTTTTTCTGTCTTTGTGTCAACCTCCCAATTTATATCCTTGCAGCTCAGCTCCCTTCCTTCAGCTTCTGTGGAACACTCTCTGTATCCAGCTCCACCATCTTTCTTTTTTTTCCATCATTAGTTCTTCAAACATCACCTTGGGCAGAGAAATTTTGACACTTATTGGTAAAAATAAGTTAGCCTTTCCCGCTTTGGGACTCTTGCAGCATTTGATTGTACTTTCTCAATCTCCTTTCTCCTGTCTGTCTACCTGGTATTGTGGTCCCTTGTGAAGGACTGAGTTGCAAGCGCCTAGAGGGCAGGTCAGGTGCTCGTTTCTCCTCTAAACCCTGTCTGCCAGCAGACCCTCGGCAAGACCCACCATGATGCCTTGCTCATCCATCGCCTCTTCAGAATCCAACTGCCCATTCCTAGCTTCTGCCAAAGGACCTCATCACTCTGCCTTTCTCTCTACCCCAAACCTAACATTGAATAAGCTCAAGGTTCAATTAGATGTTTTCTAGTCTCAGAATTTTATGTGGGAAAACCGGCCACTAGTAATGGGATTAGGACACAAGGAAATGCAGAGTGAGGGAGAAAGAGGTGGGGTGGGGAGAGGAGGATTTAAGTGGAGTTGGGAAAGCTGAGATTTGTGGCCCATAACATCTGTGAGGATCAGACTTACCTAATGTATCAGAGACATCTGAGAAATAAAGCAGACAGGTCATGAGAAAGATGCATCTAAAATATAAATAGCAGGTGCTCAGAGTGACCTCATTTTCCCAGTGCCAGGAATAAACCCCCATTTCATTTGCTTGAATGAGGAGTCTGTTCCTTACGATCAGAAGAACACGTGCAGACACATCATAATGTCTTGTTCGTGTTCACCTCTCAGCAGACACCCTGAGCTCTGTACTGTGATTCAGTTCAATAAACTTTCTGTCAACTGTGGCTTCTTAATGGGTGTCAGGTGCTGAACCTCACCATGGTGAGCACAAAGACAAACGGGGCAGTCCTTGCTTTGGAGAAACACAGAGTCTGGCAGCAAAGACACAGGCACCCAGAGAATTTTCATATGTGGAAGGGTAAAAAAAAAGTCCATGGTGATGGCAAACAGGTGGGAACAAAGAGGTGGGAATGGGCTGAGCATAGGGGGACTGTAAGCTGTGAGTATCGCTAAAACCTGAAGTGGAAGGCAAGCTCCCCAGACTTGCTCTAAAATGGACAAGACCAACCTTAGAGTCTCTCATGCTGATATTCCTGCTTCTTCTTTGTTTTTGTATACTGTTTTGGGGGAGAGAGAGAAAGAGCGATAGAAAGAGAGGCTCTGATAAGAAGTAAAAGTGTACATTTGCTTATTGTGGGTGTTGCCAGTCATTGAGTGTGGTGCCAGGGAAACCAGTTGGGAGGTTGTTGCAAAGGATGTTAATGGAGAAAGGATGTACTTTGACGAAAAATAGAGAGCATGGCGAAGTAAATTCATTGTGCTTCGGGCTTGTGAGACTGTGTAGATGGAATAAAGTCTATAGAGAGAAGAAATTAGAGAAGGGAAATGAGTTTCGGAAAGGGAAAGAAGGCTGTTGATGTCGTTTATTCTCTCTAAGCAATGCCGTCAGACAGTGAATGCCCAAGACAAAACCTGTGCATGTGTGCATCCGTTGGATGAGATCACCCAGGCAGGTGTCAAAAGTGAGAGAGAGACTAAAAAGTGAGAAGGATTATGAACACAGATAAGGAGAAAAACTAAATTTGCTACAAAGTGAGAAGGATATTGAGCAGGAAGTGGTGAGAGAAGCCAAGAGGAGAGAGCTTTAGAAAGGCAGTGGTCAGTGAGGTCAAATGCAATGGAGTGATTCATAAGTTAATCACCAAAATGTCTTTGGATTTGGAAATATGTGATATACTTAGATCCCTCTTTAGGAAGGATCTGCTGCTCTGGTTGCTGGGGGGTGTGGTGGGCAAAAGACAAGCTGTTGCCCTCCATGACCTGTCCTAGCCACCCACACGTCCTCACCGGTGTCCTTCCCCGTCCTGGGACCCACATCAGTGATGGGTTGGTGCAGGGAGGGGCGAATCTGGCGCTCTAGCCTGACTTCATACACTCAGAATGGTGCCGGGAGCTCATGAGCTCCCTGTGGCTCTCCTTGGGTGTGTCTCAGTTCAGCCCGACCCACGTCCTCCACTGCCTTCCACGAAAGGAATGCTTCTTACTAAATGCCTTGCACATGCCCTATCTCAGAGTTGGTTTCCTGGAGAACCCAACATGACGATTATTCCAGGGAGTTTCAGGACAGAAATGTGGAAAAATATTCCAGAAATTACTGGATTCAATGCAAAGGTTGACTATACTTTCCAGTAGTTAAAATATGATTGTCAACATGGAGTTGCTGGTCACACTGGAGTCCAACTTTTCTTAGCCTTTTCTTTTGTGAATGTAAAGCTACTTAAAATTGAGAATATTAAAACTGAAAGTTGCTTTACTCTTCCTTTAAAAAGTAAAATAAGTTAATTTCTTACATTGAGCCGCTATGTTCAGATACTGGTGACTAAAATATGTAACATCTGTCTCTCCCTAGAATCTCCATTATCCAAGATCTTTGGAAAAAAATTTAAGTGTTAGAATGTTTTTAATATGCAATAGACCTTTATAAAAATATTTAATAATTTAAATTACTTTAGATAAGTTGTATAAGAACCTCTCCCTACTACAAAGATGAGAATATCATATATTTCATTAATGTGTGTTGGCACATACCTGTAATGCCAGCTACTTGGGAGGCTGAAGCAGTTTGAGGCAAGCTAGGGCACTTAGTGAGACTATGTCTCAAAATAGAATAAAAAAGGGCTGAGTGTGTAGCTCAGTACTAGAGCTCTTGCCTAGCATGTGCAAGGCCCTGTGGTCAGTCCCTAGTACTGAAAAAAAAAGTATATATATATACTTTTAATTCTTTTAATTCTTTTTAATTCTTAAAAAGTATATATATATATATATGTATATATATATGTATATATATATATATATTTAAATTCTTACCATTTATTTGGTTGATCATGATCTGAGAAGTCAACTGTCTCTAATTGCGTAACTATTTAGATGAAATAGTGTAGAAAAACATTTTTCCTGTTCCATGTTATACACCAATAAGATATGTTGTTGAAAACTTAGCTGATAAATATCTGAGATATTGGACTCTTCCCCTGAATTTTTTGGTTAATTGGGATAATCTGATTAGAAAATTATTTAATTTCAATTTTTATTGAAAATATTTCTAACATGCATGGTCTGATTTGCATACTTATTGAGCATACGCACAGTTGTTATTCATTTGCAATTATGTTAGTAACAAGTGAACCACATGTCTTTAGCAAACAGTAGTTTCTTAACTTTGCAAGTTAAGTAATGAACTATGATGATAAACTGATAGTGAAAAATCCTCCAACTGTCAATCACTGTCCAGTAGTTTCATTTTGTATAAGGTGATTTTCACATATTGAATTTTCACAAGTCATTTAATAGGTATTCAATCAATCTTATTAAATGATTGAGAAAGTCACCAGAATTAAATCAGTAGGCACTCAATAAGAGGTCCCCAGGATGTGGGTCTTTGATGGATTTGTGCTTTTGATGCATTTATAATTCGTGGGAAAAGTGAGCAGGATGCCCAGAACAGAGCCTGCCTCAATCATTTAATCTTTTTTCAACAATTTGCTCTCATTATTCATCCTTGGGTATGTGTGCATCTTAGGAATTTTAGATGTTATTCTTAAGCAATGTCATCTCTTCGTGACTCCCGTGGATTTAGGTACCACTAGGTAGTAGTTTTGTCTACACACTGGCAGTTCTAGGCGATTCAGGTGTGGCTGTGTTTTTCATATTGAAATGCACCATTTCCAAAGCCATCAGTATAACCCTCCCATCTTTGTCTCTTTCCAGCTGTATTCATTTCTTATTTCTTAATTCTGTCTCTCCCCATGTGGAATATCAGCTTTAAAAGGAGTGTTATGAAGAGTTCATTATTTTCTTCAACAAAAAGCTGAAAAGCTACAGGCCCCATAGTCTCCTGTGTTTCAACATATAACATCTAATTGCTGATTTGTGCCATTCCAAAACAAGCTGTAAATCTTGCTTTATGGCTGTCTGAGTCCTTGTAAAGCTTTCTTCTTTCCCCCTCCATTCTGTTTTATGAAGATTCATAGAAATACTGTAGGAAATTTATTTGGAAACTTGTTCTCATATCAGTGAAAATTAGTTTTTTCTGAACTAACCTCTCACTCTCAAGCCTTTTAAGAGTCTGTCTTGGTACCTTTATTTTAAAAAAGTCACTCTTTAAGGATATGTGAACAAAGAGAATGTCTGTAACACTTACTATGGTTTAAAAATAATAAATGCATGGAAGAAAGACCACTGTTGTAATCAGTGATAATGTTTTCCTACAACTGAATTATAGTAAAATGCAGATACTAGTTTCTTAAAGTAGGGAAGTTTGGGGAAGTATATTTCCCATTGAATAACCACGAACAATTACCAGATGTTCGCTTTCTGTTTGGTGCTTGGTAGTTAGTAACAGATGCAAAAGAAGCATAAGCTAAGAAGCTTTAAGGAACATGTTATCATGAAGCTGTTGGAAGACAAGTTTGGAAATATATAACCCTACCAAAGTGGACATTAGGGAGAAAGGACAGTCTTATATGGGCAAGGGTAGGAGGGACTTTGTGGAACAACTTAATAGGAATTATTATTTGTAATGGCCTTCATCAAGAGCCAAGGTTAATTTTTAAATTCACCTAATTACTGCATACCCATTCAGCTGAAGGTAAGTGTTTGGTATGTAAGGTATATTACACAAGCAAGTTTATAGAAAGATGATTCATAGGAAGTATTTTGTGGAAATTGAAAGAATAATCTGACTAAAGCAGGATATGAGATGAAGATGGTACTTGAAAGCCTTGATCTCCATGCAAAAAATGACCGACTCAGTGCCATTATCACTGTGGGGCCCTGTACACCTTAAGGATGCAATCAAAGAGAATCTGGGGTCAACCTCAGTCATAAAATAATGTAAACTTTGTTTGCTGAGCACTTTATTTAAAAAGAGTACAGCCTTGCTAAATTGACCTACAATAGATTTGTCATTTTTCCTTAAATGTGCTCTATATAGTATTTCCTTAGTGACTCATATTTATAAGATACGAAGTTGGTTTTCCCTATGTGCGTGTGAACCTCAATGTTAAGACAACACGGAAAATAGAAAATGTGTTACACTGAGTTAGCACATGAGGTATTACAGTGCAAGGGATGATGCTGAACGCCAAGCATGAGGTAGTACATAGGAATGGCATAGCGCATGGAAGAAAGAAGAGAGGTTTTTGAATCAGGCAGGAATACCACTTATTTATTCTGTCATTGTGATTTAATTACTGAGCTTCGCTAGTTTTTGTTTAGTGGATTAATATCACCCAGAAGTATTTTGTTGAGGATTAAATGAGATAAAATGTATAAAGGACATAATATTCCAAGTATATTCTACATGGCAACTAATGTAGTTACGGTCTCATCTCGATCTAACAGTGGCCCTGTGACATAGGTAATACTTTTCCCATTCTGAAGATTAAAAATCTGAGGCACAAAGTGACCAAGTTACACATTAATAGTCAGCAAGTAGAACATCTGGAATTGAAACCATAATACACGTAATGCTAAAATGTATGTTCATTTTATGTCCTATTCTCTTGGAGGGCTTCATGTATATCTATTGAAGTGATCCATACATCCTGAGCACCTGCCACATGGTAAATAATCAATATCTGATCAGAAAAAGAAATGGAAGGAAGGAATGAGGGAAAGAATAAAAGATGCTATTTGAATTTCTCCTTAAAGAGGTTTATAGAAGGTGCTCTTTTGGGCATAAGCTAGCAAAAAACTAAAAGGTCTTCTCCACTACCTCTTTCCCTATCATTTCAATAGCTAAAATCAAATTATCTCATAGTAAAGAGCCCATCTATATGAGGACTTCTAGGCCTTTCCCCCATTTTTCCATAAATCTGTGCCTGCCATAAAACACCCTTACTAATCTGCTGTCTTTTATCACACTCTAAGATCCCAAATTTTAGCCAACTCAACTATAATTTCCTATCTGGAAATAATGTGTCTTTTCATCTCTTACCTTTCCACACAAAGTCCCTCTTGCCTAGAGTACCTTTCCACCTCTACTCATATAAAACTCTGAATTCCTGGTGACTCAATTCAAAGTTTGGCCTCTGTGGGTTTCCTCTGAACCCATGTCAGAGTGACTCATTCTTGCCCATGCACCCTTCCAATAATACTTCACAACTTGAAATGTAGTCAGATGTTCTGGTTTGTGTTGAGTTCTGCTGTATCTGGGCAGCTCTGCTATCTCATACAGTGTCTGACACAGAGCAAGTATTTAATACAGATTGAGTCAAAGAATAGGGGTGCGGATATAGTGACAATTGCATTCATTAAAGAAATCTTACTTCATTATTTTCCCCAATATCCCCTGGGCTCTCTTTGAAAACAACATATTTAAAGAAACTATGTTACTGATTTCATGATTTTGAATTTGGCATTTATTTTATGATACGCCCTAATTGTAAGAGACAATATCATAGTAAGCACACTTTGGAGGAGAGCAGGGTTGGCAAGCATATTTCAATTTGAATATTTTAATATGCATATTGATTGCTAACTACATCCCAATGTCAGAAAAAAAATATCGGGGGTGGGGACTTAGATATTAGAATTGACCTACAAAATGGTCATTTCTATTCTCAAAACAAACACCCAGTCTTTATCCTACCTTTAACTCTCCTGCATGTCCCCTCTCTGCCCTCTTCGCCAAGATTGAGGACGTCATAACCCAGGTGTATTTGGACCCAGGATATCAGAAGTTTATCTCAAGACCTGCAGCCTTTTGTTTTGTTTGTTTGTTTGGTTTGGTTTGTCTTTTAGTGGTTTCTTAATCTCTGGAGGGCAAAGCACTGTCTTTATTCTCTGCATCCTTAAGCCCTTACCCAGTACTCATACAGACTTCTGGAGAAGAGGATGAGTGGCTGATAAATGAGTCCCTACAAAACAGCATGACGGACATGACAGCAAAGCAGAATGAGACGGGTCTTGCCCTCAGGGTATTTCCTGTCCCTCAGGCTTCAGTAATAGAAGTAACCGTAGTGCAAGGAGCAGTATTGGTTCTGTGAGAGAGAGAAGCTCAGTGCCCTGAGATGTCATCATGATGATTATTTACTCTACTGTAAAGGAAAAGTGAAATAACATATCTAAATTAGGACACGCTTTATTACATATTAGTAATTATATAGTACTATATAATAAAGTATTATATAATCTTTATAATAAAGCAAGACCATGCTCTGGGTGTGGTTAAATTAATTGATTGTTGATTTAATAAATGTCATATTTTTCTTTTGCAACTTTTGATCTTGTACAATTGAATAAGCAACTTGGTATAAAAATAGCTTACTAGATATTTCTTTTTATTTTGCATGATTTATAACCATCATCGAAAGAGTAAATTATGGCTAAATTGCTTAATTATTTCTTTTATATATTCACCTCTTCAGGAAGAAAAGAATTTAATATGAAGATTGTAAAATAAACTGGAAATTGCCCAAATTTTCCTTAGTGATGATGCTTTTGGGTTTTATAATTATCTAGCACTAAATGAGAATAATTTCTCCAAGTCCAAATATCCCAATTAAGATCACATAAAGCAAAGAGTAGCCTAAGAAAAACATTAAAATTAGTTTTAAAACTTTAATCTCTATGTGTAATCTAATCCAATTTATAATATACTAGGAATATATTTTCTCCAATAATTCAAATTCATGTTTCTTTCACTAATTAGCTATTACTTGAAAAGCCAGGATATTGTTTGAGCCATGAAGAATGTAATAAAAATAAAAATAATCTCACACTAAATAATCGGTTAAGCTTTTTAGAAAACTTACCCAGTGGCCCACAGATAACTTTGGACAGAAAACTCGGAGAAGGTAAATGTTAAATTTTTGCATCTAAAACCTTTTTTAACCAAGATTAATTCCCTGTTCCCATGAAAATGAGCTCTGAATTAATTGCTAAACAAAATACTAAACATATCTGCCACATCAGTCTAGAATCTATGCCAGTTCCTGGGGAAATCTGCTGAAGGAGAGGGGAGGGCAGAAGGAATTATTTATGATGTCACTTTAAGAACTATATATAAATGTTGTGTCTCTACCGGAGGGTAAATTTATTTAACCTTTAAGCTTTTGTAAGGTTTAAGCCGGGTGCAGTCTCGGGTACATGCCTATAATCTCAACACTTTGTGAGACTGAGGCAGGAGGATCACAAGTTGGGCCACATAGCAAGAACCTGTCTCAGAATAAAAGAACAGAAAAGACTGGGGTTGTAGCTCAAGTGTGACAGTCCTGAGTTCAACCTGCAATACTGAAAACAAAAGAATTTGTAAACATTAAGTAAAAATGTTTTAAGTTTTTTTTTTTCTTACATTGCATCCTAATTAATGTAGTTAGTAAACTTGAAAACTAGACCATGAGAGCTTCAAAACACTTCCCCCACTTTTCCATAAATCTATGCCTGGCATAAAGCATCCTTCATAATCTGCTGTCTTTTTTTATACTCTCTCTCTCTTTTTTTTTTTTTTTGTGAGTACCGGGAGTCAAACTCAGGACCTCGCACTTGCCAGCAGGCACTTGTACCACTGAGTGATATCACTGGCCCTTTTTTTCTCCATTTATGTGGGTACCGGGAATCGAACTCAGGACCTCGTGCTTGCCAGCAGGTGCTTATGCCGCTGAGCAATATCAACAGCCCTTTTTTTTTTTCCTTTATGTGGGTACCAAGAGTTGAACTCAGGACCTCGCACTTGCCAGGCAGGCGTTTATGCTGTTGAGCTATCTCACCAGCCCTTTTTACACTCTCTTAACATCCCGAATTTTAGCCAAACCCATCTATAATTTCCTATTTGAAAATAATGTGTCTTGGTATCTGTTACCTTTCAAAACAAAGTCCTTTTTGCCTGGAGTGCCTTTCCACACCTGTATGCATAAAAACCTGAATTCACCTCATATTTCCACTCAGTATAATCAGACTTCATTGTGGATGAAATTTAGATTCAAGAGATTTAGAAAATGTCTGTTCCTGAATTGGCAAAAATTAAATCACTTAATTTAGTTTTTTCTAGTTCTACATTCTAATGCAAAATGTCACCAATCAATAACAATAACCTTAACCAATGTATAAATATTACAGATTCATTTGCCTACTGCTGCTGTGTACGGTAGATTATAAACAGATATATTTGAATCTGCGATTGTTCTTTTTCAGGTTTACAAGATTGATTTGGATACTAATTATATTAAAAAGTTGTCAAACTTAAATACAGATTTATTTTAAAACATTCATTTTTTGCCTATCTTTTATGCTGTCATTCCATTCTCTTGAAAGCAAACTGGATTTCAGGAAGATGAAATTGTGGTTTCATAATTGATTAAAAATAATAGTAATAAGAGCATCTAAAGTAAATGGTATCCATAAACAGCCTCCCTTATAGTTTCTAAGATTGTCACATTTATAAAATAGCCTTCTTGGTGGGTGACTGTTTTCTAGCTGAGTAATTGACACTGTGTTGGTGACCCATGGACATGATCACTGTGTCTCCCTGGTATTTTTAGTGCACCCAGGGACAATATTGATCAATGTGCTAATGACTGCTCCCGAGTACTTTCCTCTTCTTCCTACCACAAATTTCTGATTTTCATTTTCCGCTATACCCAGAAAATGATTTTAGAACTGGCTCTTCACTTTGAAGCTTGCTTTGACAGCTTTGAAGTAGTCATAGCTTTCTGACCAGTATTATCTGTATTTTACAGATCACAGAAAATTCTGAAAGAGGGAAAAGTACTTATTCATTTGAGATGTAGAATCTTCTGTGGATACGTTTCATATTGGGTTAGTTTCATTTTTTAGTATCTTGTAAAAATTCATGCTTTTAGAAGGTGGATAAGAGACGAGGAGGTGGCTAACAGGACCTTAGAGAACTGTCTGCATATTATTATTATTATTATTATTAATATCACACTAGGCATAACTAAGAAACAATGAGTGATCGTATCACCTTGAATCCCCCGAAAAGGAAACCATGATTCTTAAAAATTGGTACCCTAGCTTTGAATTTGTTAATACACTTTAGTTACTAGATTACATATGGATATAGGGACCCACCAGCCTCAAACTCCTTACTTCAACTATTAAATATTATGCATTTTCAGTTTTTTAAAAAACTAAATAAAAACATCTCTTTGTCTGTGTAAGTCCTAACAAAGTCATAGTATATTACTTAATAATTCTGAACCTAAAAGTCCATAATTATTTCATTTAGATCAGCATTTTTGTGGTCTTAATTTCCTGTGAAGGCAAAGCCGTTAGATTATATATAGTGTCTAGGTTAAGCAGTTCCCCAAACAGGCTCTGACGCACATGTTTTCCTGTGAGAACCTGGTGCACTGTCTTAGAACACCACTAGGCAGGGGATGAAGGAAGTAGGATTAGAAGGGAGAGACTGGAGGACTGGGATGCAGTCTTAACAGAGACCTCAGCTGATCACAGGGACAGCTGTGAGGTCAAAACAGTCTTCCAGACTTGTCCCAAGCCAGGCAAAGCAGCCCAGCTGCTGCACTTCACCATTGTCTAATCTTTGAATCCCTGGGGAGTGGACACAGCTTTAAACCAGGTGACTGCCTTTGGCTCAGTGCAGCTCTTAGAGTAGGACAGAGCTGGGAAGCAGCAGCCAGTGCCCCAGCACTGGGGGCAGCAGGTGCCTTGGTTCTGAAGACAGGACCTCAGTGCTCGGCATTTAGTGCATGCACCTCTTTATCTTGTAATCTATGGACATAATTTCTAAGCCATAATAAAATTTTCCCTGCAAAGCAATTTTAATCACATGTGAGACAAGGTCAGTCTCCTTAAGGTTAGATTGTTCTCCTCTTCATCCACTTTGTTGTAGTTTAAATCATTTTCTGGAACGAAGAGTGTCATTCGGGCATGTTTTGAGAATGTGACTTTGGAAGTCTGACCTGCGCAGATGTGATGAATTGTATCTGGAGATTGATTTTGCTGAGTGCTAACACCACATTATGTAGCAATGTAGTTGCACTTACTAAACATTGTCCAGGCCATATGGTTGAACCCTGAGCGGCCACGGTCACCTCATCTGGATGTTTTCTGTCCTGTGACGAGTGGCTTTAAATGCACTCATCCATCTTCTTGTCCCATTACATTTTCTGTGACTGATGTTCTGTACCCATTAAAATTGATGGGAAAGAACAAAGAGAAGAAAAATGTGCCCTTCGATTGATTAGTTCTCTGAAAGAGCAAATGAGAATTCTCTAGCACCAACAAGAGATTCAGAGTAGTGGGTTTTCCCATTTATTAAGTGCTTTAATTAGCTAGGTTTACTAAACAGTCTCCAATTTATGAAGGCACATTATTCAGCGTGCTTTAAAATTCAATCTCCTGAAATGTTTGATCTTTATAAGATGAATTTAACAGCTGTAACACTGTTTATAGTCAGGAGTTATTTCAGTGAATTCTCAGTACTAGAATCAATTAGATCAGATGCTCTCTGTATTAGTTTCCTTTCCTTCTGATGAGCTGTCATAATGGCTCACTTTATAGTCTTTGATAGCTGATAATTAAATTGACCATTATTGTAAATTGAAGCCAGAACTATAATGATTGTGGAAGGGCCAATCTTCCTAGGTTTTTCTTGGATCTATTGAGTGTTATCTTTATGTTCAGCAAATTGCAAAACAGCAAGATATTTCTGCCGTGTTCACAAAACATTTGTTTAATTATATTATTTACTGTGTTTGGAGGAAAAACTAAAACCTGCCCACTGGCAGCCACCAGGCTTTGTCCTCTGTCCCTCATTTCTCCTGGGGGTCCCATGTTTGAATTACAGGAAACGGTGTGTCCTTGAGACTTGTCTCTTTGGAGACTGATAGAGTCATATTTTTTAAAAGAGATATAGTTATATGGATATATAGATATGTTTTACATTTTTAAAAATTTAAAATGAAATAAATTTAACCCAATAATATGAAATAAATTATTTTAGGATTAATTCCCTTGACTTCCCAGGGATATATGGGATAATTTGAATGATATGGGTAATATGATCTGTTGAGAAAAAGGAAAAAAGTAAGAAACATTCTTCTGTATTGATGTTGGTCACAAGGATGAAAGGAGCTATCCTGGGATTTTGACCATAGGATGTATCTGTGAACAGCTGTCAAACTGGCTGTGGTCTAGCTGGTCCACATTTTCTGCAATATTAACGATCATATGCTATACAAATACTTGGACTAACTGTGGGGCAAATGGAACTAATCAGACTTGGAGGCACATCCTTTCATTTATGTGAAAAATGGTCTCAGCAAGCAATGAGAGAAATTTCTGTAATAATGGAAATATTCTATATCTGTGTCTCCAAGTACAGTAGC
The DNA here is from genome assembly GCA_028451465.1 of Erethizon dorsatum. Taxonomy (NCBI): domain Eukaryota; kingdom Metazoa; phylum Chordata; class Mammalia; order Rodentia; family Erethizontidae; genus Erethizon; species Erethizon dorsatum. The sequence goes on along the minus strand of CM051834.1, from coordinate 60,638,959 downwards.
CACTAGCTACATATAGCTATTAAGCAGTTGCAATGTGGCCAGTTCACTGAGGAAGTGAACTTCTGGTTTTATTAATTTAAGCTCATTTAAATTTCCTAGTTCCATGTTGCCAGTGGCCACTGTATTGGACAGTGTAGGTCTAGAAATTCTTAAGGTGTCCTATCCAGTGCTTTTGAATTGCTATTTTAAAACCTTGAAGTCTGTAGTTCAAGTCTTATTCTCTTAGCATTTAAAAAATCTCTGGAATTTCTTTTTGGAGAAGAATGTATTTTGCTTAAACATGTATTGTTTCTTTGAGGACTGAAATAAAATATAAATTCAACAAGCACATATAAAAAATAGTCTACATGAAGGAGGCTTAGAAAATAGGACACTAAAAGAACTTCCTTAGATAACAGTGTTAAGTAAACAATGCTGGCATTAATATTTTACAGAAATGACAATCTTATTTTACAACTTACAGGTCATGAAAACCTAAAACCTGAGTCATTATAGTCTAGCAGTAGAAATAAATAATGAACCCATTTAATCCAAATATAAAACAGTTGCATTTTCAGACCTCAAAAGAAAATCTCTTTTTGGAACATTCTGAAAATTCAGTTTCCCTTTGAACTGTAGCAGCAAAAATAAATAAAATAACAATATTATCGAAAGTATAATGGGGGTAGCAGTTTGCACTGTACTTCCTCAATCTTAATGTGCACATTAATCTGAGAAATCCTTTGAAGAAGTGTTTCTTCAAAGCACTTGGCGCATTTTGGTTCTAATAGTACTTTCTATAACACCAGTACTATTTCATACGTATTCAGTACTTAAGCCAAGGGAAGTACATTTCAGACATACCATTCAGTATCAAACCCAACTGCTTTGAATAGAAATTTATTTTCTTCCCTGGTAAAAGTAACACAATCTGTTCACTCACTGCGAATCCCAATTAGGGAATTGTCTACTCACCCCTCCACTTGTTTCTAAACCCTCCACCGCCCCCCCACCACAACTCCACACAAGTTGCCAAAATCTGGAGTCACTTTCCTGAACTATTTCTCTAATCTTCACTCCTCCTTTCCTTACCACCAATCCTCTGGATTTATTGAACCCATATTTCTCGTGCCTCCTGACCAATTTCTTTGCTTCTGTTCCTATGCTTCAAGCCGTCTTCCACCCTCCTGCCAGTACACTGATGTTCTGGCTTCCTTGGTCAAAAGCCTTTAGTGACAGATTCCCCACTGTCCGCAGAACGAAGCCCCGTAGACCAATCATATCAGTTGCACTCAGCTCGGAAAACACTGCTGTTGAAAGCCTTCCACATTTCACCTCATTCAGAACACATATCTCTCTTCTCATGTTAGCTGACTACATTTCTTTCCAGAATAACAACAACAGCAAAAATCTATATGGATGTTCATGGTTCTTTATTGATTTAGAGATTTCAGAATATTTTCAGTGTTCTTCCTGTTTCAGTTCCCCAGACACTCCGTGATCTAAGTAGGCCAAGCTTGTTTTCCCATTTGGTAAAGAAGAAAACCAGCTGAGGCAGGAGAGTTACCCCAAAATTATGCAGTCGGTAACCCACTTTTGAAGTTCTCCCCATATGAATAAAATAAACTTCCAGTGAAAATCATCTACCCGTGCCTAGAGTAGTGCCTGGCATATAATGTGAGGATTGAATGAGTGTAAATGAATATAAAAAGCCTTTTGTGGAGGGCCTTTTAGATGTTGTGACTGGTGTTTGAAGTGAATTAACCAGACAATTAGCAGTTAATGGGTCAGTTGAGCGGGCTAAATAGTGTGCCAGGGAAATTTGAGAGAATAATAAGAATGTATTACTAAATTGAGGGGATTCTGAAATACATTGTAACAGTGAGGCCCAAGATAAAATAGGGAGCTGAGAGAAATTTTAAAGAAAGAATTAAGAATTATTACTTCTTAATGAATGGATGGAAATGTAGAAAGAGAAGGCAGAACCAAATATCATGCCTAGGTTTCTACCATCATATGTGGGCAGAGGGAGTGCGCTCACCACAAAGAGGCCAGCTGAGGGGGCCGTTGTTTTCTATGAGGTCACGTGAGACTTTATCTGTGCTAAAGGCTTTGGCATCTGATTATACCTCATATTGTCTCTCACTCTTTGTTGGATCCATGTCTAATTGTTTAAAACATTGTTTTCCTCTTTTAATTCCTTATTTATCCTATGGCGCCAAACCCACTATTAGGCAAAAGATAGATCCTCCAACAAGTGTGGAAACTGTCTAATTTGAATATGATACAAATAGTATACTGTTGAATTATGCTGCTTCTATTATGAAAGTTTAACTTAGGTACAAGTTGTACAACCAGAAATATTATGTTTCAGAAAAATATCTGTTCTCAAAAGTGTTGGCTGCATTTTTCCCAAATGCATTTTGTTTCAGGTTGTTTTCAAAAGTGGAAGAGTGCAATGAACAGTACAAACTAACTTGTCCACAGCTGAAAAGTTGCTTAAATTTTAAACAGTGTTTTTCATCTTTTCTAATGAACGTTAAAACATTTAAACTTTTAAGCCATGAAGTAATGAACCATCTCTTTCTCCTCCTTTTTTCAGCTAGAGGAGAATAAAACGACTGGCTTTTTGTATTAATTTTGGTCATGGGCTTATAACTGTAATTTCTAGGGAACCTGAACCTTTTCCATCTATGCTTATTTTAATTGTACCTATGTCAGAAACACGGGATTTGTTTTCGATTAAAATAATTTAATTTGCAAATTTAAAATGTCGCTCTTGTAAATAACTGAAAAGCACTAGTGACTTTTTGGTAACATGAATAGTAAATTAACCCAGGGTTTGATAGTGGCAGTCCAATTAAATCCCCAAGTTTACAGAGTATATGCTGGGTCCAGAATATTGTGCCAACACAGGAGGCTGTAAAGGTGAATAAGGGAGGAGCCTTAACCCTCGGGGGCATAACATTTTTAGACTATGTTCTTAGAGGGAGACAAAATGCAACTTCTGACCAGGAAAGAGGGGGGCCTCCAACTAAAGAAGTCCCAGCAAGGCCTCCTGAAGAATATTGGAGTCAAGCTTTTCCTTGAACATCCATCAAGCAACACAGACCGGAGATGTGGCATTCTGGCCACAAAGACAGTCAAAGCAAAGGGTCAGAATTTGGGAAATTTAGAGGGCATTAGAAGGCAAGCAAAGGGCATTTTGGGAAAGGCAAGATGATTAAGGGATCACAAAGTAGGAACAAGTAGATCATGAGAGATCTTTAGTGCTAGGCTACGAAAGGCACAGTTTCATTTGGGTGCAATTAGAAACCTTCAAAGGCTTTTTGGAAAGAAGGGTGGCCAATACTAGTTTTGGATAAGGTTTCACTGTGTCCTTTACAGGCTTGTGTGCTGGGAGCTTGGTCCCAGCTGGTGGTGTTGAAGTGGTGGAACGTTTAGGAGCTGGGGCCTGGTGGAAGGTTTTGGCTCAGGGGAGGGGGCGCCACTCTCAGAAAGGAGTAAGGCTGATTTGTTTGTTTCTGTTACTTTTTTCTTTAGTGTCTCTGGGAGTTCTGTCACTCTGACCTTTTCCAGCAGCACTTCATAACAACAGGAAGATGTGCTGGAGAAAAGTACTGAGACCAGGCATATGATCCAGGCTGATGTAACAAATTTTAAAACGTGTTTCCATGTACAAGTTAAAAATGTGCAGCTTAGAGAGTAGTTGAAACACCATATGCCTCTTTTGGCCAATACGGTAATGCAGCTTGAAAAATATAAATGAACATTCAGAAATTGGAAGCATGCCTTTGTCTAAAATCTGTGTCGTATGTAAGCCTTGTCATCCACTGCAAACTTTCAATGAGCCATTAGCAGACTTAGTCATAGAAGCATTCACTGGGTCTTGATTTTTCATCCTGATTGTAGCTGAATCAGATTCCACGGCTAAGAAGATGCAGTGTTTGAGTAGCCCCTGTGAATAGACTTATGCACCCCAAGATGCTGTTATTTCAAGAAGCTTTTATGAACTACAAGGCTCTAAAATGCGTATGCCTATCAGACAATATAAATCACTTTGCTTTGCAATAAACATCAATTAAATGTACCTCATGCCACAGCACAGGAAACAGATGGATTTTGTAGGCAACGTGGCTCTATATTACCTACATTCAGAGGGGGAGAAAAAATATCCATTAAATTAACGTTAGTTTAAGAAAAAGGAAAACTTCTGGAACAAGAAAAGCTTTACTCTTTTGACTAAGGGAGGGAAAAATGATCTTTGGTCCAGGAGCTGTGACTTGTACAGTGCTATTCTGCATGAATCCCAGAAATAGCCGACATTCCCAACCTGACAGTGTGCGTGAGATCTCAGTTCTGCTTCATTAGCCTCTCGTGAACAAGTGGTCAGTTTTCCCTATTTATACACTTTTTGTCAGGACATCATAAACACATCCCAACCTAGAACATGTTTTTATTGCTGCTTTTTGTTTATATATTAGTTGCAGGTTTGACAAGCATTTATTCTTGGATTGAATAAATACCCTACTACTGAAATAATTATTAAGAATAAGTAAAATTACATACTTGCTAGTTTTTATAATATCACACATTAAACATTCAGTCTTTAAAAGTTTCAATTTTTCAATTAACGAAAATAAACATACTCAACTGGTTTCAAACTTTTGAATGCATAATTTTTCACATGCTGGAAATGAAACTTGCTAGAAAAAGATTGGAGATAAGTGAATTATTCACAGATGAATTCACTTGTACTTGATTTTGAGAAAAAAAAAAAAAGGGTAAAATATCTGTACTAGTCTTCTTAAAGCATACCTGAAGGCAAGATTGGACAAGAAGCTAGTTTCGATGCCTACCAACGGTGTCAATAAATTTTTGAAATATAGAATGTCTTACAAGTTGTGAAGTATTTTGCAAGTAATATATTACTAATAATTTTATAAGAGTACTTAACATGCACAAATGATCTGTACTAGTACATTAATATTATATATTATGTATACAGAGAGACAGTTATCTTTTGGTCATCACTGTTTTTCTATCGCATTCTGCTATACCTGTACTTTCATGAGACGAAAGAAAAGAGTTGTGGCTTATTGTGAAATGCACATATAGCCTTTGCTGACTAAGTTCATGGCCTCTCTTATGGATAGGAGGACACCTTCATGGTGCTGACTAAGGGACTGATGGGTCACTGGAGTTTCTAATTGTTCATTTGACCTCCTCATCTATACACTTCTACTTCTGAGACTGTGTTCAGCACAGCTATCTAACTCCTCCTCTGTACTGGATGATGCTCTGTAGACTCCTGATGTAAAAATATGTGGATGCTTTCCCTGGGGCTTGACCTTTTACAAAGACCCAGTCATTGTGCTAGGGCTGCAGAGAGAGGTTCACACATTTACACCGACCAAGCAAACCACAAGCACAAAGGGGGCAGCACGGGACAAGCACTGTGCTGCATAATCGCCGTAAAGTAAGAGAAGAGACCGCAACATCCAAACGCCCACGTGCTCTTCCCCTCCCACCATTTCTTTGATATTTGTGTCTCTTGACCAGATTTTGCTTATATAAATACATTTTAAAATGCTGGGATTAAGATGGATATGGCATGTCCCTCAGTTTTACCTTTAAAAATCCCACCTCACCTTCAAACCCAATTTAAATGCTACCTGCTTCATGATGCCTTCTCAGCGCCCTAAATAGAATAAATGGATTCTCTTCCAAAAATCCATAATGTTGTCTGAGACGCTCTTACTGAGCTTTCAGCAGGTGCTTTGTATTTTAATCGAATACATATCTGTTTGTCTCCTCTAGAGCCAGACTTGTCTTTTTCATATTTGCTTCACTCCACTCCAGTTCTAGCCCCCAGAGCAGCGTTGTATCCACAGTAGATAAAATGGTAGTCATGTTCACGTTCATAATTAACCTCTTGTCACGCTCCCAAGAGGTAGACTTTGGTAACAGCACCAATTATATTCAGTCTGATAAAACTGTGCAAGGTCTGCCTCCTCTGTCAGTCAGTAGTTTAGGTTAATAAAATTCAGGATTAAGTAAAATTAACATCTAGACTACAGGGTCCTTGAGGAAAATCTTCACTTCATATATCAGTTTTGTATCCCGCAGAATTGCTCAATACAGGGCTTTTTAACAAAATAGGTGCTCAGTTTTTGTGGAACTAAATTGTTAAGTGAGTGAGGAATACCTAGAAAACTCGGAGGGAGTCGCTCGACTGCTGAGCGTGCGTTCCTTAGGTATTTTTTCATAGAAACTTAATGTACCAGGAAGCCTTCATTAAGTTTTCATTATGTTTTAACTCTAAAAAGGTATTGACATGGTTTAGAAGTCATTGATCATTAGTCACAAGATGCTGCCAATCTCTCTAACTGAGTAAAACGAATGAAGCTATCCAGGTAAAAAATTAGGGACCACTTAGTCATTCCTTCAGGAAAGTTGCTAGGCTGTCTTCCAGACTATGCATGCAGTGACCTAGGGAATGACCCTGCCTGGATTCCAGTATTTTGTCTCACCAACCTCTGAGAGAAAAGCAGATTATTGATTCATGTCAGACTTTGACAAATGAAGTAAAAAAAAATGAATTTTAGGGAGGAATGTTTCTTTGTTATAAAGAGAACCTATCACAACAAAATTGATGAATGCTACTTTGTGGCAGTAATTCTTCCTGTTTTCTTTCAGAAAATCATCATACAAGGAAACACAAGAATTACAGTAACACAATAATGGTCTTGGTATTAACAAGAACAATTGGCTAGGTGTAAAATCACGTGAGGCCTGTCTACACCGGACTGTGGGCACATCCCAGTGTCCTCAAGGCTGACATGAAGGGATAGAATGCCTGACTCCTGAGATCATTTCTGTCAGCAACATATACAACCTGTGATGTTTTGACACCCACTGCCACATACTGTATATGTTCTTAAAAAAAGTAGCTCACAAATGTTCAGTACCTCCCAATTATCCTTAAAAATCACAAAATCAAGTGCCTTTCGCAAATGTTTTAAGTTTATAGTGCTATAATCAGACTTACTTTTCTTTCAAGCCATGTTTTCAGATTCTACCAAATCTGCAGATGCCAAATTGGACCATTGGCTGACATCTAAATTCAGTCTGAACTTAGCCCATTGTATGTTGTCTGCTGGAAACATATTCTCCACCTCTGAGAGGCCTCCTTTTCCTAGAAGTTGCAAACTCACTCGAGTTCTTCAGCTTTGCTTTCTCTAAGTCTGGGCCATCCTGGTTTATCTGTCTTGGAATGGAGCCTTTTTTACAATTGTTCAGATCGTGTAGGTGCATCCTTAGATTATAATCTTCTTGAAAGCAGGAGCCCTGTCTTACCTTCTTTTTTCCTTTTACGATATTAATTACAATGCCTCCTTCATTGTGGCTATAAACCACTTAATCTTTAAATAAGCAAATGAGAACTCGACACCTTATATGGCACAGAAAATAAAACAAACACAAGTATATGAAAAAGTATTTTGTGGTGACCATCACTTTTATATTCAGCAAATAACTCGCTTGATAATTCAGAGAGGAAAGTGCACTGTGATATATTTAAGTCTAAACAGAAATTATAGATTATTCATATGCATTTGGTGTCAAAGTACATTTTTATTTGCTAGTCCTATCTCTCTAATCATAAAAAAGAAAAAAACACCTGGACTTAGATACAGTTTCTGACGAGATAGACAATACCTTCCTTCTCCTATTTAATGGTCTTGTTTCAGTGAGAGATGGGTTATCTATTTCCATATAAGAGGTGGCTCTTCTCTGGCCTCACATATGGTAGACTCTGGGAGCTCAGCAGTCAGAGAAAGCCCTGCAGGCCTGGGCCATAGAGGACAAGCAGGCTCTCCTGGCTTCCACAGTGAGCCTGTTATGAGGGTTGGATTTGCATCCTCAAGGATATCATGAGAATAGAATTCAATTACTTCCAGAAGTGGCTGCTTTGTCTTCCACACTCTATAATGCCAGCCATGTTCAACCAGAACAGTCAAGCAGTCACTGCCAGCATGGTCTGGAAGGAACACAGGGGAAAATGCACTGTAGAAGACACAACCGGCTGTCCTCAGAAATTCAGCCAAGTGTCAAGAGAATTAGCCCAGTTCTGAGTTTCCTGTCTACTCTCTTGCACAAAAAAACAGAATGGATTCATACGTGTTGGTTAATTCTGCACAACAGAAGAGTCCAGTTCAAGTGAACTTGCTTCTGCTCACCATTTCTTTTATGATGCCATTCAATGGAGTCATTATTTCCCTTGGCAGTGTCCAGGGAAGCCCCAGTCTAGACATGGGATCAAAATATTTAGAAAATTTCAAACTCAGTATTCATTCTGAAGTAAGTTGACATGTTTTTCTCATTACGCTTTTCTGGTATATATTGTTGCTTTTCTTCTACTAAATTAAAGTCATATTTTGCAATACAATTTGCATGTGAGAATTTACAAGTAAAATCACTAATTTAAATATTTTCTCTTTAATTTATTTATCTGGTAAATACAGTGATCACCAAGAAAAAGTGAAGACGTGATGTAACAGTGAAGATACATGGTAGCTAGAGCATATTTGGAGCCATTTGGGTGGAATTTCATAGTCAAATGAGTGAATGAATGTTACGGTGTCTCTTTTACTTCTTGGCCTTTAAAATAGTGAGTGAACATGAATGGACAACTGTCATGCCCTAGAACTATACGTCTTTCTCTTTAAGGCAATGAGCGTGACCCACAACTGTCTCCCATTTACACAGTTTGTCCTGGGGTGTGTGTGAGGGGGAAGGACCTTGTATTGAAACAATACAGAAGATATAAATATTTAAATTATGACATCCAATCACATCAATAAACAACCAGAAAAGAGTTCACTTCTGATTGCTTCTCTACACATCTCATAACCAAATTTATTTTTTAAATTTTTTTCTAAAATTTTTTCTCATCTAAGAAACTTAAGAAAATGTGCATTTCTGGAAAATTGGTTAACCAAGGAAAAGTTATGAATTGATCTTGTGCTAACAAAATTATACATTTAAGGCCTGTAGATTGAAAAAATAGCAAGTGCCCTCATGTACTTAGATTAATAGTAACACTCTTTTGGGGTTCTAGCCATTGTTTGTCTTTCACTCAGCTCTTGTTCTTGCCCTTTATCCCCATGGCCACAGTTTTGTATTATATCTGGACAATGTGAGAAATAACTGGTCTCGCTCTGTTCTTCCAGTTCATTAGAGCAATGGAAATGAAGAAGAGGAGAAATTTTTACTTAAGGCTGTCTTGATATCCCACTGCTTATTTATGGACTCTCACCTACTGATATCTATATAGCTCAAGTTATAATGCCCCCAAATATTCTTACAAAATATATCATGGATGTTTTCTAGTACTTTTTAAAATAGTCTTGGTTTCAATGCCATTATCAGTTCATTATCAGTGTATTGTTTTCTTCATTGTCCAGCATGACTGTCTGATAAAATCCTTAATTATTAAGCATCTGATGCTATCCAAACTGCTTTAATTACAGCACATTTTGTGCCTTGTTTTATTACATTTCATGCCAGAATAAACTTAGCCAGGATCTTTAATAAGGCCATATTAGATTCAGGCTAGAGGGTAAAACTCAGAAGGCTGCCCTGATTCTCTGCCTATTGTGTAGGGAATGTCATCAGAAAAGCCCCAAACTTCATTAAAGACGGCTGGATGTGGGCCCTCCTATATTGCCATTTACTTTAAAGGCTATCACTCAGGGGCAATTATTACCGTGCTCCTCATGATCCCTGTTATATTAAGGCAATTTCTACACCCAGGTTAGGCATTAATACCGCCATTATCTCCAACTCAAATCCCCTGGCAGTTAGAAAAGCAGGAGAAATTACAGACAGATTAATCTCTAGTGCCTGTCCAAAAAGAAAACCTTTCCCCAGAGGATGGAGAAGGGTATGTTGAACTCAGTTAAGCTGTGTTAGATGTAATGAAAAGGAGCCGCCCGTGCCCACCTCTGTCGGCGATGTTAGATGGTCCCTTCTCAACTCGTCAATATCCCTTTTGGGCTGTGCCTCTCTCCACTCCAACTAGGCTTCCCCTGTGAGTTTTATGGCATCTCTAAATAATTATGTTTGTGTTAAAAATAAAAGGAAACAACTAAGCTTTCCATGTAGGGAGGCTGGACAAATAATCCATTTCATCTGAAAAAAGGGGGTTAAAAAAAAAGACCCTAGTGGTTTTGCAAATCCTTTGTATTTCTAGTGTTTTTTTCCAGATGTGTTTGTGGGTCTTATACCATGAAGCGTGCTGAGAAAAGCAGATCATAGAATAAGGACAAAGAATCCCACTATCCACAAAGAAGGGGAAAGAGGAGAGGATGTGGTGACTTGGCAGGTCATCCCCAGCACACCCGGCTCTGCCTGATAAGGGTACCTTTGACAGGGGCTGATGCCGCTCTTGACGCACCTCTGTGCTTGCTGCAGAATCCTGGGGTTTGGGAAAGGAACGATAAGGAACACAATGAATAACTAACAAAGCTCATTTGATGAATGCAGTCATTTGCATTGCAGCGCAAAATAGCTTAGCTCCTCACAGGAGCTCAGCATACCTAACCATGAACATTGTGTGTATCTTTCAGTGACATATAAGGGTGATAGCAGACAGGGTGGGAGTTGGGTGCATGAGAAGTTTTGATTCATTACAGTGTGACAGTGTAGAAAACATTGAGCTGGAAAAGAATTTTTTAAATGGTACCAGCCTCAAAAACAAATGAGATTTTTTTGGTGCTGAGGGAAAATATTTGTAATTAAATAGTACATTCTTTCAAAACCAATCCTAGTTGAAATGAATATGCCTGTGTGCTTTACGTAACACTGCTGAGGAATAATTCATAGTTGAACGGTCCACTTCAGTGTTATGGAAGTGAGATTTCACCCCCACATCATTCCTATTCTGCTCGACAGGATAAAAAGAAAGGAGATTTTGTATGTGTAAGGTTGAGCATGAGGGACTTTCTGGGTTCTATACTCCTTTAGAGGAGGCAGTTGAATATATGCGTCACATGATGTAGTTTAGCTGCTTGCCCAGAACGGTGTTGATTTGCAGTTTGAATTTACCCACTTGTGCTTATCCACAAACCAGAAATTAAAAACTGACCCAGAGCCAACTAGGGCCTGTAGCTTCCTGCCTAGTTTTGATCTGTTGCCTGGTGATAACTGGTGACTCCCAACTCGTAATGCAGAAAGCCCCAGGAAACTCAGTACTCTCTGACCAAGTAAAAGCTCATATAAAGTGGGTAATCCCTTATTCCACAAATCATTCCTAATTCATGGTATTTTCCTTTTTGTGTTGACAAATTAGTTGCAATTCTGGCAGAAAGGCTCATTTCTCCTTTAAATTATTTCAGTAGTATATTCCTGCTATAATCTTTGATAGTCTCATAATTGTTCAACAAACACATGTTAAATACCTGCTAAGATGCATTTTGTCAATAGAAAATAGGGATAACCCAAATGAACTCTGTGGTTTTAGACTACTTCTTGAATGGAGACAGGAAGAACATGTAAATATTTACAACACAGCCTGAGGTATACTGTAATTCCAGTATGGGCAAAATGCCACGCAAACACAGAGAAAGAAAGGGAGCATGCAGGTGATCCTCAGGAATGTGAAAACCAAACATGAAGAGAGAGAGAGAGACTTCCCAGCTAAATTATCTACCCCTTGCACTAAGAGATTGGAGTCTACAGAATATTCGGAAACATCTTCCATGAACTCACATGGGCATTAGGAAGGAAACCATTCCCATCCAAAGGTATGAGGGAATGCGTTCCCTTTAAAAGACTGCAGGGCATTTGTCTTAGTCACTTTCTGTCACTGGGACACTACACCCACAATTTAAAAGAGAGGCTTATTTTGACTCACAATTCCAGTGGGTTCAGTTCATGGTCAGCTGGCTCCCAGGCAGAAATGGCATGGTAGAACAGCATGGCAGAGGAAAGCTATTCAACCCATGGCAACCGGGAAGTAGACATAGAGAATGGAAACACTGGGGGCAAGAATACAGCCTTTCAGCGCATGCTCCCACTGCCTGGTCCCCTCCAACCAGGCCCCATCTCTTACAGTGTATACACTACTGAACTCATCAGCAGATAAATTCACCAGTGAGTATAGTAGGATCCTCATTATTCAATCATGTTCCAAACACATGAGACTTTTGGGGGTGGGTATTTTAGATTTAAATCATATCAGCCTTTTTCTCTCTGTACACCACCTTCTGAACATTGAGGTGAAGATGACCTAACTCAAAATAAAAGACAGATCTTGACTGGAATTAAACCAAAAAGGAAATGAGTAGAAAGACCAATGTGTCAATTTCCTTTGCTAAAATGTACTTTATTTGCTGTCTTCCATTCATGTTCTACAAGTAATGTTTTTGAGCTTATTTTTATTAGTACCTGTTTGCAGTACATAATGTTTACATCCCTCATGAGGAGTTGATGTGTGTACAACACATCTCAATTCTTTTCACTTTCCTTTCCTCTTCTCTCCTTCCCACCTCCTGCATCCATTGGTCCCCTTTCCATTTGCAAGAGCTATTTTTAAATAATAGCAGCAAAACTTTGCCAAGTACATTCTCTGCCTGCTGCTTTCTTTTGCATTGTTGAAACTGGGATTACTTTTTTTTTTTTTTTTTTTTTTTTTTTACATCTTTGGGTCTTTCTCTCAGAGATGTAATCTGTACTTGTTAGGAAAAAATATATAGCATAGGAACTAAATGTTTTCCACAATCTTTTCCTCTCATTTACATAGTCTAATTAAAAATAATTAGAACCAATTATGTCACCAACAACCTGCTATACCTATTTTTGTTTTCTTTCAGTTTTTTGCCTTTGTTTTTTTTTTTTTTGTTGTTGTTGTTGTTATTGCTCAAATCATCTGATCCTGTGCCTGGTAGCCATTCTTTCCACAGTCAATTTTTGGTACTAGGTTTCCTGAATTTTACAAGAGTAGGATAGTAGGCAAAGAAATACTTTCTCATTAGAATTGGGAAAGCTGTTTAGAAAACTAACTTTTCTCATAAATATTTTAGTAACATCATTTTGCCTAAAGATTAATGTCTTTGAAGAAAGGTGTGCTAACAAGAGTTGAAAAGGAACACTATAGCTAGTGAAAGAAGTAGGTAACTGGAGAGGAACCAAATGTGCAAAATCAAAGAATTTCAACTTGCCTCATAGCTAGTAGCTTATTCTACATGAATCTTACTCTATATGTACGCAATTAATTTCCGAATTCAAACTTGGCTATAAATGAAAAGAATCATCCAGTTAACTTAAAAAGTGATTTGTATTATACTCCCTCCACTAACTACACCCTGTCATAGCATTTCAATTTTTTCTCTCTAATTTTTGGAGTTTTCCTTTTTCTTTTTCCAACATACTAGTTGGTCCAGTTCGATTTCTGGCTGTGGTCCTTATGTCTTTTAACTCTTGTGTTCTACAGACTGGAGATCTGGATCGATAGCTTCTCAAGCTGGTCTATGAATTGTTTTATTTTTAACCACATCTCGAAGTATATTAAAGTAGCTAAATTTAGCTCAAAGAAGGATTTATTTTTTTACTTTGGCAAAAAGGAGGATTATATTGGTTTGATTTTTGAATTGTTCCTTTGTAGGCAGTAGGTATTTAATAGATACTGATGAATTTTTTTTTTTTTTTTTGTGGGTACCAGGGGTCGACCTCAGGACCTCGCACACCAGCAGGCGCCTGTGCCGCTGAGTGATATCACCGGCCCTTTTTTCGTATGTGGGTACTGGGAGTCAAACTCAGGACCTTGCGTTTGCCAGGCAGGCACTTATGCCGCTCAGCCATCTCACCAGCCCCCAACACTGATGGATTTGAATGAACTATTTGATGATGCTGATGATGCTTTATTCAGAAACGCGGAGATACTTGCACGCATTAATGAATACACATTGATATCACCTTAGCTCTTTTCATGGACTCTGTGATAATAACAATTATTGTTATGATTGTTGTGGGTGGTGATTATAAACATAAATTATTAAAAAATATACTCCTATAGTACGTCTCTATTTAAAATGGAATTTGCTACCTTATTAAAATTTCTTTTTAGGCCCAGGATATAGCGCAGCGGCACAAGCACCTGGCTGCCAAGCACAAGGTCCTGAGTTTGAGTCCCGGTGCCAAAAAGAAAAAAAATAATAATAATAAAAAATAAAAAATAAAATTTCTTTTTAGAAGACAATTTGCTTTTTTCAAAGAACATTTTAATACTTACTATTCCTTTGAAAGCCAGACTTGGTGAGTGTTACAACCTGTAATCCCAGCACTCTGGGAGGCTAAGGCAGGAGGAATGCAAGTTTGAGTCCAGCCTGGGCTATTTGACTTAGCCAGATACTCTCTCAAATTTTTTAAAAAGGGGAAGTGGGGTGTAGCATGGTGTGAAGGCCCTAGGTTCAATCCCCCCAGTACCACAAAAGAAAAAAATTTGAGCATAATGAATTGTACTTAAAAAAAATCAATGTAATTGATAAGTGACAAAGAATATCATCAATGAACGAGTTCAAGTAATAAAAGTACATATATTCAATAGCCTTATTAGTTTGTATTGTTAAAAAGACCCTATTCTATTTGAAATATTTCATATCACATAGTACTATTTGTTGATCAATACTGTGGCAAAAGAGAACAGATATATTTTCTTGAATACATATTTTTGTTGCAACACATTTTTCCTCCTAAGGAACATTAAAAGCAGTTAATTTCTTTTAAAGTGTTTTCAAAATGAAGTGTTACGGTTTAGCTCCAGAATGTCATCCACAAGCCTTCTGGAATGTGATTGGATCAGGGAGGGGCAACACTCTTTGGTGGATTAATCCACTGAGGAGTTCAGAGCTGAATGTGCTGTTAGGAGGTGGGACTTAGTTAGAATAGGAGTCACCGGGGGCGTGACCTGGACAGGTGCATCTCCCTCCAGAGCTCCTCCCTTCTCTCTCTGCTTCCTGATTGCCATGATGTGAGCAGCTTTCCTCCGCCAGACCCTTCCACCATGCCCTTCCTGTCTTGGAGACAGAGACCCGTGCACTGAATCTTCTGAGAACAGCCAAAATAAACCTCTCCTCCTTTAAGAATTGTAGGTATCAGGTATTTTGTCCCAGTGAGGAAAAAGCAATTCTGACAAGAAATATCCTTGGCTTGTCACAACTCTTTTTATTATGATTATGTGTTAATATACATATAGCTAGCATTCATTAGTTTTTACTATGCATCAGGCCTCACTCTAGGAGTTTAATGTGCATTAACACATTTAGTCTTCTCAGTGTACATATGAGAAGGTAGTGATAGTATTTTCATTGTAACAGTGAAAAAACAGAGGCATACAATGATTAAATAACTTGCCCACAGGCATCACACTGCTGTCCAGTAAAGCAGTATTTGAAGAAATTGAATAGCAGATCCTTTTGTGCTTCGGGTCATACTGGACAAAAGCTACCTGTCTACTAGAAGCTACACAAATGTTGATTTTAAGGTATTGAGTTTTACAAAATAGTTTTTGTGTTATATATATTATATATATTATATATATAGTTTTTGTAATACATATTGATTATTTTGTAATATATACGCATGACATTATTGAGTAACTGGTGAGTGAATGGAATTTCTGTGTACTTTATTACCATAAATAAGACAGAAACGATACCATCCATTGTTTCTTTTGGTTTGCAAAATGTTCTAGAATCAGAACAGTTAATGCTACAGAAAAGGGCAAAAAGTGTTAGTTTTTTTTTTTAATCAGCCCCAATATCAAGCTAAGATGATAAAATCGTTTTTAGTAAAACATGTTAGAAGAGAGTAAAATATATTTAATTGACCACATGGAATCTTTTTTTTTTTTTTTCAGTTTAAAAATGGTCACAAATTGGCAATTCCTTATAGCTCAAGCTATTACCAACCTAATATCACAAACATTTATTTATGAAGGAGTGGTTCAGGAGTTCTGATGGATGATATGCAAAGATTCAAAAAGAGCAATAGATGGTCCTTCCCATAAGGGAGCTCACAGGACTGTGCGGGATTAAGCCATACTGACCTGTAAGTTTAAATGATTCCGCTCAGGAGATCTTAGAGTGAGCTTGTGTTCTGGCTCTGCACTGAGAATGCGTCCTCTGTGCACCTGTGAAAGAGCAAGGGCAGGAATGTGCTCTCAGGCATTCAGAAAGGGCCGAGCAACAACACTGCACCTCCCAAGGGCACTTTCACTGGGCCTACCTTGCTGCAGTGTCATCTGTCCCCCCTGAGCCTCCTTGCAGACTAACTTGCACCCTGCTCACCATCTACAGTTGTGCTTTTACCTTCTCCAGCCCAGGCCCTGGTGACCTGCTCTCTGTGCACCAGCCCCGTCCCCAGCCACTGCCCCCAGGTTATCTTCGTCTGCAGGCTGTGTTCAGTGGTGCTGCCCCTAGTGCCCATCATGGTATCTCACAGGAGCCAGCCACTAAACGGCCAAGTTATGAATATTATTTGACCAATTCTTTTAAAGTGAAAATAATCAGTATTATAATTTTGATGATTGTTTCTGAGAATCAGACTACTTAGCAAAAAAAAACAAAAAAAAAAACCAAGAAAATAAAACAAAAAATTCACTGAAAATGGGTGAGTCCCTTGAATGGAAATTTGAACAGGTAGAATGTGGAAATGCACGGAGTAAGACACTGAGGCTGTGGAAACAGTGGAACTAAAAGAACAGCAAAAGGAGGCGGACGTAGCATGCAGAGGGAAAAAGAAGTCACTCAGCCAAAGTGACGATTTCATGTAGTGGCAGATAAAAGGGAAGGTTAATGGAAACTATTTGTGTCAAGTCCTCAGCATCAGGAGGAGGACGGTGAGTCCCCCGAGAAGAGTCACCCCATTCTGACTGCACCTGCCCTGCGTCAGGCTCGTGCATGTGATCTCACCAGTTCACTAAGTTGGAGAAGTTAATTATCAGTTACACAACTAAGAAGCTGGCACTCAGATTAAGTGTCTCATGAAAGGCTAAATCTTTAAATTATTTTTTAGTTAATCACTTTTAAATCACTTGCTATATAATGGGCCAAGACCTAAGTGCTTAATAAAAATTAACTCATGGAAATGGCACAGCAAACCAGTGAGGGAAGCACTGTTATAGCTCTCATTTTCTACTGGAGCTAACTCAGGAGGCAGCTAACTTGCTCTAAGTCCCACAGTTTTTAAATGGCAAAGCCAAGTTCAAACACAGGAAGCCTTGCTCCAAGGTCCCTGTTCTTACACTATCTGCTAATAGCTAGCAAATGGGAGTGGGGGGTGGGGGTATTAGGATTTGAGGCAGGACAATTGCATAACCAAAACGGTGACTATTATTAAATACTTTTGTGGAAGTCAGGTGGAAGATTATGGCAATAATTTTAATCTGAGATGATTGAGTCTTGGGTTAGGGTAGTATTGGTGAAGAGAAAAGGAAAAATATGAGAATTATTACAAAGAAAGAATAAAACAGATGTGGGGAATAATTAGGTAGGAGAGGTATATGTGACTAAGTAAAATATGATCCTGAAGACACAACCTGACTAGCTAGAATTATGATATTCTCTGAAATGGGGGGAAATTGTGAAAAACATTTTAGAGGAGATTTCATGTTGAGACTAAAATATACAAGTATAAATATCCAATAACTATTAGAAATAGACACCTGGAGTTACCATTGTACATTGGATGTTCTTACACTGTATTCAACGGTGCGCTTATGTTGTTTCGGATACTGGGCTTATGCATCTGTTTCTTCTAAATGGAAGTGATTTCCAGATTCTCTTTTCCCTTCAAATCCTCAGTGCTTACCACAGAACCTGGTAACTTAGTAGATGGTCAGTAAATATGATTGAATGAGCAACAGTTATTCAGTTGATTCTGATAGCTATGGTCCTGAGTCTCTAAAGACAGGCAAGAAATGAAGACCGGAAGTGAGATTTCCCTTTCTTCAGGAGATTGTGCTTTCAGCTGTCTTTTCCCAGGAGAATTTGAAACTTGCAACCTGTGATATTGTAGAGTAAAATAAATCACCAGAGGTTTTACAAAATATTACCTTGGAATTCCCTTCATGGCTTAGTGGCTGGAATCGATGCATGTCTATCACCTTCGCGTCTTTAATTGTGTTTATCTCTCGAGCACTTGATGGCTAAGCTGTAAGTGATGTGTAGAAACAAATTCTTTACCACCTTAAATGGTGTTTCAGGAAATTCTTCTAGGGTCATTTCTTTTTTTTTTTTTTTTTTTTTGTGGGTACTGGGGGTCGACCTCAGGACCTCGTGCGCCAACAGGCACCCGTGCCGCTGAGCGATATCACCGGCCCCTTTTTCGTATGTGGGTTCCGGGAGTCGAACTTGGGCCCTCGCGCGTGCAAGGCAGGCGCTTACGCCGCTGAACCATCTCACCGGCCCTAGGGTCATTTCTGTACCCAAAGTGACTTTTGTGTCTAGATTACTAATGGCAGTGTATTTGACCATGTGTTCTCTTGAATCTAAACCACTCTAAAAACGGCAGATTAATGGCATTCTTGCAGTTAACATTTTGTTGATTTGTCCGTACCTAATGTCATGAAAAGCATGACCCCTCTTCTGTGTTTATGGTGCCTGAGAAACGTAAGAAACATGAAATTCGGGGATATATCTTAGACACAGTACCTACAGACCCTCTTCTACTTACTCGCTTCCTGCTGCTCCCTGCTTTCTTCTTTTGGTCTCCAGGTGTAAATGTTCTTCATACCAGTTGTTTGGCACTTGCTGCTTGGTATTTTAAGCACAGGGGATTCCAGTTCCTGCAAGATGTTGTGTCACAAGCTTCTGAAGACCCCTCGGCACCCAACCCCCCACCTCTGCCACACACTCACACCCAGGGGGCGTAGCCAAATGCCGTTTGTTGATGGACAGACTTTTGAGATCCCCAAAGCACTTTGAAGTTAGACTTTTAGGGTCCCTATAAGTGCATATGCATGACCATGAAAACTTGAAGAAAAAATCAAGATATTGAAGTGAAAATAACTTACAGATATATGTTGAAAAACAAAGTCAGCCTTTTTGTGTGATGTTCTAACACAATTTCTATGCCTGATTTGTTTCTCTCTACTAGATTGACTTTATTGAAATAGTTGTTGTTCTTTGACAAATTGACTCTAACTACTCATTTTCATACTATACAGACATTGCTAAAGAACCAACATAGCCAGCCAGAATCACAATTACAAACTATGAGTAGGAGGTACCCATCTCATTTTTATTCTAAGTTGTTAGAAAACTGAATTGGGTGACCAGCCACACATGAAACCAGTGATTTTTTCTTTAACTATTGCTTCATTCATTTGTTCCTCTTCTAATGTTTCTTTCTGCCAGCAGAAAGTCCTAGAAAGTTTCTCCTCACCATTCCTCTCCCAAGAGCACACTGGGACTTTGGTCCACTCTTGAGAGCTTTGTTTGTTTTGGTTATTGAAAGCTCCTCTTATCCAGGTGTTTCCCTCTGTCAGAAGGTGTCACCTTGTTGACCATTCTGATAGTAGCAGGATATCGACACGCCTGAGCACCTAATGTTCTCAAACTACCTGTTAACGATTGCAGTGCCCAGGCCTGCCTGGTGGCCTCCATCCCCAATTAAGCATCTGTGGAAGCTGGAACACAGGCCATTTAATTGGGGAGCTGCAGATGCAAGGCAAGTTGTGATTTCTGCCAAGACATTTATTGTCCAGCCAAGCTGCCTTCCCTCTTCCTCACTTTTGAATTTGCATTTTGTTATTCTGCAGTCCCCCACACTATAAGATGAGGCGGCTATTTGGCAAACATCTAAATATACAAAAGTCGTTCTGCATGAGGAACTTTTAGCACCATAAATAACATCCTACTCAACCAGGATCTATGATGAATTTAGTCCTAATTACACCTTATTCTCACCCTTCCCCCAGCCTCCCATTAAGATGTATTGTCTAGGACACATGCAGGGGATCTGTTTTGCCGCTATCTTTTACATAGACCTGATTGTTTAATTGCAGATTAAAGATTAATGCAAGTATAATGATTCCACTAGGACACTTCAGACAAAAGCATCCTGCATCAGGCTGCCTGCCTCCATTTTTCAATTTGACCATAAATTTTGCTGGGAATTAAATAGTAAGTAGCCGTGATTGCAACTCTGGTCTCTGAAGGCACTCACGGGAATGAAAATAAATGAACAGGCTCTCACACAAAGCATGTTTCATTATGGTCATTAGTGGGCAGACTCTCAGCAGTATTGAAGGTGAAATTGTCAGGAAGAGATGTTGGCACATGTTTGTTAGGAAGAGCTAAGAAGTATAGTGAAAAAGAATGGAAGTGGTCTTGGTTGGAAATGATTGCAACACACTTTTCGAATTTGAATTCCTTTTGTTTATTTCCACTGTTTAAAAGGTAGCAGGCATCAACCATAAGTTAGTTATGCTACAGACCCACCAAAAGCTTAATTGGTATGGGTTCAAACTTGGCACAATATACAATAGGAATATAAATGTACATGATAGTTATTTGGTAAACTGACCAACTCTTCTTAAGACTGACAAATACAAATGTCCTAAAATAAATGTGACATTTTATGAAAAGCCCATGAAGACCTTCACCATATATGAGTTTGATTATAAAGTACTAATTTTTGGATTTCACTCGTGTTTTTTGGCTGAAAGACAGTTTTTGGCATTGTCGACATGTTGGCCACCCATTGTAAATACGATGTTAAATTTATTTTATCATGTTATTCTCTTCTCGGTGAGCAGATTAGCCTACATGACTAATTAGAGAACAGATTTGGCAGTCCTGGTCTTTTTTGCTGACCATTAGTTCTGTTCCTCTATATAACATATTTCATTCCCTAGGTACTTTGAATGATATACACGATTACATGCATTAATTGAAAGTTCCTTCTGTGCACACTAACCTGAGCTGTGTTATTATTTGAAAAGCTGGGTTTATTCTTCCAATGGGCCAGAGATTCTTTCTATTATATAGAAATATGTCCTAAAGCAGTTTTATCTGTTTGTAATTTGCATGAAACCAAGCCATCAAGTCTGACAAGACACAAACTTGGCTTCACATTCTTCCGGGTCACGTAGAAATCCTCTTGTATTAGAGGAACGAATAGCACTATGAAAACAGAAAGGACCCAATAATATATAGAAAAGAAAAACCTAAAATATTCCATGATCACCACGGATTTGGTCCCCTAAATAAGAAAGCATGCACACACACACACACACACACACACACACACACACTATTTCTTGCCATTTGTGATATTCAGGGAGCTCTCCTGGGAAGAACAGGCAAAGGTATGACACAACAACTGCAAAGCTTAAGAATTTATAGAACTGTCAGAATTCTAATTAAAAATAGTACTCTTAGTTTCTCATAAGTTAAGAAAATAAGAACCAAAGCAGTCACTACTTCTACTTTCCTTCCCTAAACAAAAGTAAATAATTGTAAATATATACATATATTTTAACTTTTTATGGAGTATGTTCCAATATTCAATATCGCAATTGATGTGAAGATTTCAGAATAGGATATATTGACTTTTCCCAGTGGACATATATATGGTGAGGGATAATAACATATAAAAAGAATGTGATCCTATCCTGACATGGACACATGTGTACGTCTGTGGTTAATACACTGAAGGAAAAACTGACTTTCTCTTGTGTTTGGGATAGTATTGATTTGTTGAGGAAACCAAAGTAGATGAAGGCCTTTTTCTTATCTTTTTCTATTTTATACAGTCCAATGGATCAATGAATATAGTTATGGTAGTATTATGATAATATATAATCCATCCATTTTTACTTGGTTCCATTATTACTTTAAAACTCATGGCTGAAAGAATGATTGAATAACTCCTTATATGTATGAGATTATTTTAGGAAAAAGGTTAACCAGCTGCTCACTATTTTCACTGAAGAGTGAACAAGAAGGAATAAATTGAAGTAGTGGGTCCCTTAAATTGCATGGGAATCATGACCACTGACATCATCATCAGTGCAAAGCTTCCCGACACATGAGTTCTGGCTGTACATAGTGAAAAGTGCATCCTCTCTGGGATGGTGGTGAATACAAGAAGACTTGACAAAAGAAATTCCGGGGTACCCATTTATAGATCTCTTTATAAAACAAAGATATATATGTCCCCTTTCCAAGATAGCAATAATAACTTTATGTTAAAGAATGAGAGTCCAGAAAGTGTTAGAAATGTGGGAATTAATGTACGCGCATAACAAATACTTTTTCATCCTTCGAACTACTCGTTTGATCCCCCTGGCTGTTTTATCCACTCCGAATAAAGTGTTCTATTAAATGTGAGTGAGCAGTGCTGATCTGTAACTTTGTAAAAATAGGTCAAATGAAATAGTGTAATTTACATGAATCAAAATGGCTGTTCTCTGTGACCATGAAATTCTCTGCGTATTTCAAGTCTGTGTCTTTCACACTCATGATACACTGGTGCCGAATTCTTCTTGGCATTAACTATTAGGATGGGAAGTTCAAGGACATGATTTTGCATATGTCAGCAGTTTCTTCTCTGTCACAACAGCCATGTCCTCCACCAGACACCTGTTGAGAGAGCAGCTGGGACGTATATGGCTTCAGTGACCTTGGGCTCTTTTGCACTGAGGCTTATTGACCTCATTCCATGCTTGGTCCTGTCTGTGAGCATAGTGGGGGCTCACATTAGCCTGTTAGTAGTCACCAAATAGCTTGGGTATTACACACGGTCAAGTTCATCGATAACTGAAGTCCATAGGTAAAATGTACGCATTTTTGCCCTTTTGTTCGATGTCTACCTATTGTATAAGAATATAAAATTTCAGTGGAGTGGTGTTTCGGAGATTTTGATATTTTGGAGAGTGATTCTAAATTAATGTCAAACAACATGCTATGAGGTGTATAAGGTTGTTACTATTAGGCTTTATTCTATATCCAGATGCCCTGTGAAAAGATTTCTGGTTATCCGTCTGCATTACTATTTAATTTTCCTCATGTGAGGCTAAGTTACTAAATACAGATTTTTTTACATAATATTACTAATTTCTAATGTTTTTCTCTCCCAAAAGATATAGTATTCTTTCTGGAATAGTCAACACAAGGAGAGCAAGGTAAAGAAGACACAGACATTCTGCTTAGTTCAGATGAGAACACTGGGATGATAATGTTGATATTCTGTAGAATGAGGAATGGATAAACTTTCAGTAAGAGGTAGAAAGAAGAAGATAGATTTCAAAACATTATATATATATATATATATATATAAAGATAATTTTGTTTAATAAACTGAGAAGCTTTATGATGTCAGGTAAATTAAATATAAAACTCAAAATACAGTAAAATACTAAACTACAGGTAAGCACTTGTTTCTAATAGGTCATAATTCCAAATTATCTTCATTTCCCTTCTGTGTAAATGAAACTGAACTGCACACGAAGATATATTTGATATTGAAAGGATGTTCCCAAGCATATATACCTCAAAATAGATCTGTTCCACAACTTCCAGTAATAACTCACATTTCCCGCACAGCAGTTGCTACCTGTGAACTAAGTCATGGTCTCTTGTCATCATGACACTAGGAAAGCCTCCTCATCTTCTCTTTAATTCTCTTCCCATTCTGACCAGCCACATTTAGACACTCAGCTCAGTAGATTTCTAATTCTGTTTCTCTTTCCCCAGAGGACTACCAACTTATTCTTTCTAAGCATGCTACAGCTCACATGTCTTCGCTCAAAACTTTCTTTCCTAAACTCATCCACTCAGCACCTAATATCCCACAACCTGCCCCTCACTACTTCTCCTTATTCCTCTACATGGAAACTTGTGCTGGAAAATTGGTCTTTTCACACTGAAAGTCTTCCTTCCTCTGTGTCCTTCATCTAGCTGACTTTCCCTGGCTTTCTCTGTGTTTCCCATCTGAAAGCATACTCTTTAAACCCTCCTTCAAACCAAGCTCAGATCCAAGACTTCTAAAAAGTTTTCCTTGATTATTAGTAACTTTGAGAGGTCTCTAAATTCTCATGGCACTGATTATTTGAACTGCCAATTTGGCACTTAGAATGTGCTATGTTACATTACTTATCTTTTATACAAGTTTTTATATAAGCTTTGTCCCAGAACTAAAGTAAGAACATCTTCCTGCAGAAACCATATATCTACTTGCTAAAGTAGTATCTGTTGCATTGCCCTATATAGATTAGGCATTTATTAAGTATTTGTGAGCAACACTGATCAATTTACCAGATCAAGAAGTGTGACTTGACTGTAATGATATTTTATACAGGGCTGAAACTATGCAAGAAACATAGTTCCCATCAGTAGTTGGCTAAACAATGAGTTACGCTCATTCTGATCACAACAAAACATTTCAGAAATTATTTGTCTGGCCTTGGGTCAGTGGATCAATGACATATGTACATTTGGTTAACTTCTCCTTCTCTTCTCCTGTTCCTCATTGTCACAAATAGCTGCCACAGCTCCAAAGATCACATCTTCATACAGCCAAACCCAGACTTGTTTTTTTTTTCCTCTTGTCATCTCTTTCTTCTATTAAAATGAAAAATCCCAGATATACTTCAGCAAATGTTCTCAAAAAGGGCCGGTGAGATGGCTCAGCGGCGTATGTGCCTGCCTGGCAAGCGCAAGGGCCCGAGTTCAACTCCCGGAACCCACATACGGAAAAAGGGCCGGTGATATCGCTCAGCGGCACGGGCGCCTGCTGGCGCGCAAGGTCCTGAGGTCGATCCCCGGTACCCACAAAAAAAAAAAAAAAAAAGTCCTCAAAAAATTACTTTAGAGTAGGAAAAAAATGTTTCGGCTCTTAGCTATCAAAGAACCTGCAAAAGGAGTATCTGAGATAATCTCTATTGGGGGAGCCGTGGTTCTACAACAGGAGCAAGGAAGAGGTGAATGCCGGTGAGTAGACAGCCAATAGTATCTGTCACCAGGTGAAATTCAGATTCAGTTAAAAGTCATTAAGTATCCATGATGTCCAGATCCATACTAGCTGCTGCTAAATGTGTCATTTATTCTTCATAACAATCCTGTGAGATTGGAATTATTTTCCCATTTTGCAGATAAAGGAACTGAGCCTCACAGAGGTCAGGGAGTTATCATAATCAAGTGAGAGGGCTGACATTTAACTCCATCTTATGAGGTCAAGAGCATAGCGTTTTACATTGTACCTCAGGCAATACTCAGAGCTGACAATTTTAATAACATGTCGAGAAGAAGAAAACTCACCAGCATCAGATGGAAGCACATGCCTGACATGCAGCGAGAAGAGTGATGCGCGCTCCCTCAGCACGGTGGTTTCAGACAGAGCCAGCCTGGTGGGGGCGTGGGGAGGATGCAGGGGCCTCCGTCAGAGTTTCATTCAAGGTCAACTCTATTTAAGAGTTTTAAAACTTTTCTAACATGTACAGTCTTTTTATTTATATAAACAGAACAATATCAAACTTTTTTGAGACTCTTCATCCTGACATTGAAAATGACATATATTTTGAGAAGTAGTCATGAAATGGAATTCTTTAGGCGGTACCATTTATATAGGATCAAAAATATAACTCTGAGCCTTCAAATATTTCTAACATTTTATATTTGCTTTTATTGTCAAAAGGATCAATAGTAGGTATCCTCCATAACCCAGGCTGATTTTTTTCTTTAGTTTTTAATTTCCTCTTATTTTCTAAACTAAATTTTAAGCAATTTATTTTCTTTCTCTCAATAAGCTTATGTAAGACTTCAAAGAGAAGCGTATCAAGAAGAGCACAAAATAATATGTGTCTCTTTTGAGATTTCTTTGGATTCTTATGTGCCTCAGGACTTCTGGAGAGCAAGATCTTAAATATTTCTTTTCTTTTTTGGAAGCAGTTGGGTGCCTGGGATTTGCCCCCACCTCCATGTAGCGAGCTTCGGAACAGTGTGTAGCATTGATGTATGACATGCTGTTCCTCTCTAAAGCATCAGGAATATTAAAATGCTCCTATTATCTGTGCTTAGCCTCAAGCTTCCTTTAATGATCCTCCCAGATCTTGCAAGAACTCACACTAAATCGACTGTATGAGTTCAAATGGTAGCTACACAGTGACAATTAATGGTTCTTGTCAGGATCCATAAATTGTGGCACCTAACTGCTAGTCTTTTTATCTTTTCTAAAGGCTCTTGTGCAGCTTATTAAAGCATGTAGCCTTTGTTCAGATGTGCCCTTTCAAAAAAAATAAGCGACTGATCAAGAAAAACTTATTTGTGGCTTAATTCTGAGTCCAGTAATTTATTTGAATGATCCCTTCTTCCTCTGACATTTGAGCTGATGTTCTTAAATTTTACATTCATTTTAAAATTTTACTTACATTTTCTTCGATTCACTCCCTGAAAAAATAGTTCTCATGTAGCTAAAGAGATGAAAATATGATAAAAGTTATGTGTAAGATACTGCTATTTGTTTGTTAGATACATCAATAATGTTCAGCCACTTATTTTTTAAGAGATTCCTGATATATTTTATGGCACAACTATACAGTAACATAATAGAAACACCCATTAAACAATTTGAATACGTAGTGACATAGGAGAACATTTTCATAGGATTTTGTTAAAGCAATTTTTAAAAAATATTATATTAGTATGTGCTCACTACATAACAGTTATGTTTGTTCTGGGGTTTGGTACATGCATAAACATAACTTGATCTTTTTCAATCTCTTTGTCCCCTCCCTAAACTCTCCTCTACCCTGGGCCCCCTTCTCCATCTTCAAAAAGTTTGTTTCCTGCTATCTCTCCATTATTTCTACTCTAATTTATATTTTAGGTTTTTTATATAAGAGAAGCTATGCAATATTTTTCCATCTGCAACAATTTATTTTTAAAAGAAAGAGAATAGTGATCTGCATAACATAGAATTTACGAGTGTCATAAACTGAAGTTGAGGGAGCACTTTTGCTCAAAGCTGGGTTTTCTTGTCCTACCCCAATGTAGAATTAAGAACAGATATTTAAAATTATTCAAATAATCATTTGTAAATTTATGGAGTCAAAGTTAATCTGTATGGATTTTTGAACTTCAAAGTATCTTTCTCAAAATTGTAGGATTGGTCATTGATGAGGCAGTTTTTTCTACTGCCACTACCAACTAACCTGGTATTGCTAACCTCGGTACTTTTTCTCAGTTTGGTAGAGTAATTAAGAGTTTTGGTTGAAATCTTGCCATTTCATGAACTAGCTATGTGACTTGAGATAAATCACTTAAAATCATCGCATCTATTTCTCACCTCCCAAAAAGCAACATGGAAGGAGCATCCCGCTGCAATGAGCTCTTTTGCTGATTGAGGAATATATGAAAGGATAACTTTTAACACTCGGTAAATAACTTCATATAAATATTAGCTATTAGAATTGTTTTCCATAGTTTCATTTTACATAATATAGCTCTGACTATCCAAGGGATCAAAAGACCAGACAGATAGATCTCTACTGGACAGGTTTGCTATAAATTGTGATTTGGAACTGTTTACTTCCCTCTCAGGATTCTTCTCCTTAACTCTAAGGTAAAGCCATGGGCCCTAATGTTCTTTGTGGGCACATCGATTTTGTACTTCTTCACAAGACCAAAAATAGCAGATATGATCATCCAGTGGCCTTTTGTGCCATTTAGAATGTCGCCATCCTGGACCCACTCAAGCCTGATCCCTATTATTCATCTACCTCGTGCCCTCCCACATGACCTTTTTCTTTAGCCTCAACATTTGGGAAAATGTACTTGCTCTAGATCCAGATTTCTTAAAATTGTAATGTTGACACTAGTTGACCTGATAAACTCATCTAAAGAGCAGTAAACACTGACATGTTACTATTCCTAGAAAATACGTTTATCTGTTTAATTGATTAATTGATTGATTTAATTGGAGGCAGGGATCGGTGTCAGGGTAAAGTGTAAAGGAGGACTGTCAGGCGCCAGGCAGGGAGGTTGTGCGGGAAACAGGAAGAAGCGTATCTCACGTTCACAAAATGTGCACCTTGCCTAGACTTGGTGCAAGACGGGGTGTGCCCTCTGCTCACCCTGAAATGATGAGATCTTAGAACTGACTCTTCCTGTGGGTTTATTCTGGGATGGAAATGACACCTCAGGAAATTCCCAGCATGCCACGGCTCACTAGAGGTGTTACTATTCTTACTGTCACCTGTTTGAGAAGACTATTAACCATTTAAGTGTAGAAATTCTCCCTGTCCCTCTCCCTGTCCCTGTCCCTCTCCCTCTCCTTCTCCCTCTCCTTCTCCCTCTCCTTCTCCCCTTCTCTCTCTCTCTCTCTCTCTCTCTCTCTCTCTCTTTCCACTGTTACATGTACTTATGAGAATGTAATGGGAGGACAAAAGTATCTCGTGACCCAGAATAGAATTGAATCAGCATTTCTGGCTTTAGGAAACTGAGATAATTATAGCAAACTATTTTAAAGAAATAAGAACAAATAATTCTTTGTCTGTGTCATGCTTAAAAGCCAGAAATAATTTCTCACTAGACTTCTCACTCTAAGTCACTATTTGTGTTTGTCTTGATATAGAATAAGAAGTGGGGAAGTTTACCTATAACTTGTATCTGTCTTTGATAGAATTTAATCTCTAAAACAGTGATGTATTACTACTCATAGAAAATATGTTTGTGTGTTTGAATGATGGATTGATTTAACTGGAGGCAAGGTTTGGGTGGGGAACAGGAAGAAGAGTATCTCAGATGCACAAAACTTGCATTTAACAAGAAATATACCTCAAGGTGTGTTGTTAACTTTTAAAGATGTTACAATTTGGGCCGGTGAGATGGCTCAGCGGCATAAGCTCCTGCCTGGCAAGCACGAGGGCCCGAGTTCGACTCCCAGAACCCATATACGAAAAAAGGGCCGGTGATATCGCTCAGCGGCACGGGTGCCTGCTGGTGTGTGAGATCCTGAGGTCAACCCCTGGTACCCACAAAAAAAAAAAAAAAAAAGATGTTACAATTTAAATTAACAACTTAAAACTAAGACAAAACACTGTTTAGAAGACAGAAAACTGAATGATGACAGTAGCTTTTCAATATTGTTATGTGAAAAATCACGCTCAGTAGTTTCTAGTTTTACATAAGGCAAAACAATGGAATATTATGGGCATATGTTGTAATATAGTGCTAATAAAAATCATTATTTCAACTCCTCCATGCTCAGAGTTTTCATACACGCCCAAGATGAACTCTTTGCAGAGACATGAAAGAGATTCAAATGCTGGGGGTCTGGGTGGTAAATGAGTTCCAGAGTCCCCTCTCAAAGTGAGAAATAAGTATAATAGTCCTGTGAAATTCAATATTTGAAATGCTTCTCCAGTTAGGGATAGAAAAACCAGGAAACGGTATATAACTCGGTGGACAAGAATCTTTCCTTTTGAGTCCACTCAGCTGAATTTCAAATTTCATTCCTTATAAATATTTATCACATAACATAAACAGAAATACTTAACCTTTATATATTTTCTTATTGAAAAATAGGGGTAGTAATAATGCCATTCTTCAGGAGTTGTTGCAAAACCCGGATTAAGCAAGGCTATGCCTAATGCAGTGTGCTTCGCCGAGTAAGTGCTCACCGAGTGGAATTTGGTGATTCATGTGGTGCTCTGCCTGGAGGCAGGAAGAGAAATAGCAACAGCATGAGCAAGCAACAGCTGGTAGTGGTGGCAGAGAAGGAAGGAGCTGGTTTGACAAATAGGAACATGAAGATGAGAACAGAATAAAGAAACTAGAGTAAGAAAAGTGAGGAAAGCTTTCTCAGAAAATTGCCTTCTTGGACAGACAACTAAGGGTAAAGCCTACTCCACATGGCGGCCTAGTAGGTGTCGAGTTATTGTGAATTCACCTACTCCAGTCTTCCCCCAGTATATGCACACTCTTTTCTGGTCCCTTGTCCTCCTGCCTATGCACAAGTGCATCGGGATTGCTCCCACCTCCGTGCCTCTGCAGTGGCTATTTCTCTCCTCCAGCTCCTCCAGAGCATTCCTTTATCTCTAATTAAATCTCTGTTCAAATGTCCAACACCTTCTCTGTGAGCCCTACACTGACCACAGAGAATACAACTCCCCTCTCCCACTGTCAGTGCCCCTCTCACCAGTCAGTTTTTCATAGCTCTTGACACACAAGTATCTTCCCAAAGCACCTAAAATTGTTTAGCACATTTAGTGTCTGTTCGCCTTATGAAAATGTAGACTCCACAGGGTCAGAGATTGTGCCTGATACTGAAATTGCCCTGGTGTGTAAAGCAGCATCTAGCACATGGCTGATGCTCAGTAAATTCTTTCTTAATTCATCAGTGAAAATCGAAGGGGTGGGGGAAGAAGGAAGAAGCTAGCCTCAGACTCAGGAAAATTATTTGCTAATTTCCCATTTTAATTTGTATTCCCTGTGCTTTGACAATAGCATAACTACACACTAGAAAGGTCTCAACATCTAATTATGTTTTAAATTTTAATTGTTAGCTTTTGAGTTTTAATAACATCATTTGCCCTTTTTTTTTTTTCCTGTTATAACCAATTCTAAATAGGCTAGAACTTGAAATTCTGTAGAGAACCTCAACTATGTGTATTAAAATGTTTAATATTATGGACACTGGATTTGAAAAATTAGCTCATTATGCAAATATCTATTTACATGTGTGGTAATACACCAACAATGTTCTTTAATTCATAAGGCTTATCTCTTGGTATCCAAATTATCTAAAGCCCTGGTACCAAGCAATTAAAATTGCCAGGGGAGCAGCGACCAGAGAGCTAGCACAGGTTTTGTCGTACTCAGTTGGTCTTTCCTTCCCATGCTCGGTCTCCCTTAATGAGCTAAGATGGAAAATGTCTGCTACCTGAGAGGTGAGGATTTTCTCAAATTGGAGTTCTAAAGTTGGGATAGTTGATACTCTTTGGGTAAACATAGTAATTGACTTTTATAGCCTTTTAGAAAATACATATGTATGTGTTCTTTTTAAATCTACAAAGAAATGCATTATATATGAATGAATGAATAAGAAATGAATCTGCTCTATTTCTTTCCATCAGCATCCAAAATAGCAGTATGCAATCATGTCAAGAGCACTAAATACTTGAATACTATTTCCAGAACAAGTGCTACAAGGTATTATTGTTAATTTGGTGATGTTCACAGCTTTAAGTCCTGCCAGGTACAGTATATTGTTATTCTTTCACATTCTTACATCCAGAACCCTAAATCCTGACCAAAGTCAGCAAAGCAATGAAGTGCTCAGATAATCAGCATGGAACAGAGCATTTCTAGAGGAGCCCTTAGAATCTCAATTTTTAAGTTCATATTAGGCTAGTATTTATTAGTGTACATATTATCACCATACCTATGTCTGCTACTACTTGAGAAGGATATGGAAAACTTAAATTTTGAGAAAATTTAAAAATTGAATTAAAAAATAGAAAATAAGTTCTACAAGAAAACAATATTGAGGGCCGGTGAGCTGGCTCAGCGGCTTAAGCGCCTGCCCGGCAAGCGCGAGGGCCCGAGTTCGACTCCCGGATCCCACATACGAAAAAGGGGCCGGTGATATCGCTCAGCGGCACGGGTGCCTGTTGGCGCGCGAGGTCCTGAGGTCGACCCCCCGGTACCCACAAAAAAAAAAAAAAAGAAAACAATATTGAAACACAGTGTTTACTGAAGTAATGAAGCAACAGCCATTGAAATCCAGGAATCCTTGTCTTCTCAATCCTTGTCATATAGCCAAAAGTATCAAAGCAAGATATTAACCTTTTTAGTGACAGCTCAAGAAATCAGATTTATAGTAGCTGACAGACAAGTGACAGCTTCTGAGTCTCTAGACTAAGACAGTGCCATCGTGCAAGAATCTCGACAATCACACTAAACTGGCTGGTGGGGAAAAATGAACTTCACTCAAGCCCTGTATGACTTGGGCTGGGTAAGTGGCTCAGTGGTAGAATGCTTGCAAGGTAAGCATAAGGCCCTAGGTTCAAAGTCCCATTCCACAAGAACAAAACAGATTATCATAGGACAGTTTTTTTTTAAATGTGGCTATACGTAATTATAAGATTTAAATAAGAATATTAGACAGATTCTGGCCTTCAAGTTCTATTTTATGCAGTGTTCTCTTAAAAAATCAGTATCTAATAGATCCAGCAACTTTAATGAAGTAAAATGTGAATAAAGTGAAGTGTATGATGATAGTTCTTAGCTGGTGTGATCTTGCCTGTAGGGAACATTTAGCAATGTCAGGAGGTATTTTTGCTGGTCAAAGAGGACAGAGCTCCTGGTATCTGGTGAGTGGAGGCCAGAGATGCCACTAAACGCCCACAGAGCACAGGACAGGCCCCGCAGCAAGGAATTACCCTGTCCAAATGCCACTATCGCTGCAGTTGAGAAAGCCCAGACCAAAGGATATTGTGCTATTTGATCAGCGATTCAGTCACAGGAAAACCTCTCCACAGCTGCTCCTGTCTGCACCTTGCATAGAGCAGGCATGAGGCTTGTGGAGCAGTAGATGAGCTCATCTCCATGTTTATAACTGCAGAAATTTACTGCAGTCAACTCATAATTCTCCAAACTAAATTTACTGTTTTGTTTTGAAGTAGACTAAATAAATGTTGGCTATTTTGCTGAAGTTTGCAGTTCTTCTTTTCAACACAAAACTCTTAGCTTGTGTACCTGTCATTTGATGAATCTAGGACATTAGTAAAAATGTAATGTTAACATCAATTACCCACAATTCTCTGCTTTCTAAAGGGTACCAAATTGAATATTTCACAAGGTCCAAGTTCAGCCTATAGGTCTGGCTTTTAGTTAACTCAAACATACTTAACAGAACTTGAGAATCAATAGTAGTTTATGTCTTGTTATAACTGATTTCCTTGATATGCATTTTTGCTGAGAACATAATATTTGGATTTAAATTAACAACCATTCCCTATAATCCACACAGTAATTAACTATCTAATCCAGGCAGTAGGTTGAGGACAAAGGAGCAACTTTTTGTATGGCCTAAGAAAAACGCTGGGAGCCAGACAAGACTTTTAATCCCAGCTTTTCCATTTGTTGTTTGACCTTGGTGAAAAAATCAATTTGACCAATATTTACTTCTCATTTAAGATGTGGATAATACTTAAATCTCCTGTGAGCAGTGAGATAAATGTTGGTAAGCTAATTAATTTATAAATTACTCAATAGATTGCACATATCAAGCTCTAGCTCCCCTCACCTTACTGACTTCACATACATTTAAAACTTATTGTGGATTGAGGTTTCCAGAGAATAAAAGACTTCTCCAAGTCTAAATTGGTATCAAGTGGTAGAACCAAATAAGATTCCAGTCTCTGACCACTACTCCAATGCTTTTGTTGTTTATAATGTTTTATTCTTCAAATTTGTACCACATAAAATGCTTGCAATCATGCTTTCTCCACGTGGTTACGCTACCAATCATTACACACACTGGTAAACACTGTATTGTGAGTCCTTCGGAGAGTCATGTTGAGGACAAAGTAACAGAATAGTTTCCACATTTTTGTTGAATTCCTAATCCATCCCACATTGATTATTCTTCATTTCTGATTTACATATTACTTATATAACAGTATACATAAAAATAATCAATGTGAGATGCGGTGGGATTCAACAATGTTATCTATTATAACACATATCCGGTCTCCCCATAGGAGCATGGCCTCGGGAGTTCACCAGGGCCCCTGGGTGCTGCTGTGCTCAGGATTGCTGTGCCTGTAAGGTCGCCTGATTTGAACTTCTGCTGTGCACATCGCCCCTCACTTTCGAGGGAGTCTCACTACCTACCTGTTGATGGGATGTCACTTCTCCGAATCCATTTTCTCAGCCTCAGCAGCAGATATCTCAGACTCAATCAAGCCTGATTTGCTTAGAAGAATCTTGGTAGTGCTCCAAAGTGACAAAGCAGAGTAGGTTCCTGGGCTCACAGTGACAGAATAATTCAGGGAACCGTGTCCACAGCCAGGCTCTTTGGGGTCTCCCTGTACAGTTGCGGTACATTTGCCACCTTACTCTTCTGAGTATTAGTGGGTGACTGTTAAATCACACACACACACACACACACACATACACCAATAAGCCCGTGCTGTCCAATGGTATATGAATTCTTAGAGGAAGGTGTTGACACTGTCAGTCCTGTTCAATCAGTAAGAGAAAAATTCTAGAAAAATTGGGGCAATAACAGAGCCACGAGCCAGTCTTTGACTACCCAGGCAAATGTTTTTCTGGAACATTGGTAGAATCTGTGTCAGAATTTGCCACCTAGGAACAATTCTACAAAAGAAAAGGCTCTCTTTTGCTGTTTTTTAAACAAGTGTCTTTAATGCTTTTATTCTCATTGGAAATTAAGGAACAAATTAAGTGCTGAAGACATCATCATATGTTTAATAAAAGTAACTTTTTTGGTACAAGGGATTAAACCCAGGGACTGAGCTACAATCCAGCTCCTTTTTTTAATTTTGAAACAGAGTCTCACTAAGTCACTGAGCTGCCCAGCTGGCTTCAAACGTGCGATCCTCCCGTCTCATCCTCCCAGAGTGGTGGGATACAGGCATGTATTAACACATCTGGCTTAAAAGCTACACTTTATTATGTCATGTTAAGAGTGGCCTTTGGGAAACCTGCAATTCTCATCTCTTTGTTTTATTCAGTTCTTTGTTTCCTGCTCAGTATAGTCCAGTGATGGTGAGCCTTTTAGAACTTTCAATGATATAAACAGCCTGCCGTAGCACATGTGCCATAGGTTCGCCACCACTGGTATAGACTAAATAAAAATATTTCCATGTGATTTAAATTTATTAATGTCATTCATATGTGTCTCTTTCATACATATTCACTGAAGACCACATAACCCCTAGAAAAAATGAAAGTTATGCTATGAATCGATTACTGTATTAACTAATTGCATCAGATGCATACAAAAATAATATATTCTCGATGATCTCAAAAGATGTTTGTTAGGTTAAGGATTTGTTTAGTCAACATCATGTAACTGCTACATGCTACTGTAACAATCTTAAAATTTTTAAGGTAAACTGACTTTAAGTTTCACATGTTAAAACATTTGTACAAAATGGAGAAAACCTATCATCTAAAATTAATTTATTATATTGTCTTCGTTCTGTGAAAAACTCTTAGAATTTAAATCCTGCTTTCCAAAATACAAAAAGTAAAAAGAAATCTTAAAGTGTATGAAAAGCCTCTGACTACCTCCCAAAAGAGGTAGTCTTTTTTCTCTCACAAAAATTAATGAAAGCCTCATAGGAGCACACATATTCTGTGATTACCATGGATTCTTGAAAAGCAGAGGTGTGGGCTTGTATGTGTACATGCACGCACAAGTTCACCACATGAAGGAAAAGCTATCCTGTTGTTGCTCTTAACTGAAGAGACTCTTAACTGGTTGACGATTTTACCAGGTTGCAAGCAGTTGGAATTTTTGAATCTCATTCTGCCATTTAAGACAGAAGGAAGGGAAGGAACTGTTTAATGCCAAGTCTCACCATCTTAGCAATCTTATTAAGATGGAGCTACCTAAAGTTCTCTAAAGTATAGTACGTTTGTGGTGTAATCACCATCATAATTATCATGCGGCAGCTAGGCATGGTGTTGAGGCATGCCTGTAATCCCAGCTACGGGGGACAATGAGGGAGGAGGATTGCAAGTCCAAGCCCAGCTTAAGCAACTTATGGTGACCCTGTCTCAAAATTTTAAAAAACTAAAAGGGTTAGGGATGTTGTTCAGTAACAGCACCCCTGGTTTCAATCCCCAACACCACTAAAAAAAAAAAAAAAAATCATGCTTCATTTAGCATTCTGCTAGTCACTCCTTTGGGATTACTCCTGACACCTTTGTACTGTCCAAGTTACTCTGGGACAGCTGTTTGTAAGCTGCCACTGGGAGATGACATTTAAAATGAATGAAAGAGATATAGGCAACATCCTCTCTAAATAAGCAACATCAACCTTGGTTTGAAAGCTGGTAAGGATATGCTTATTTTCTGTCCCAGTCTTCTGTGCATATGGTGTTCTGGAAATTATAAATGCTGTTTCTCAGAACTACAATATTTATTACCAGAGGAAAATAGATTATTAATTACAGCCAAAGGCTGCTTTGATTAAATATACAATTAATTAGCTATGCTAAGCTCATCCATCCCAGAGCTCCTAATATTTTCAGCCCGATGATTCTTCTAGTACTTTTAATTAAAATTGTTCTAAAAAGCCACAAGTTAGCTGCATGTGCACTTAAACTGAAGTTATCTCTTCAGGGTTTCACTGGTTTCCTTATGCCATGTAATTAATCTTTAGTGATTAAATGTACATAAAATCATCGGAGATGCAGAGTAATTTGCGCAGACATGGAACAATGGAGAGCTTTTACTGGGCCTTGGCAGGATTGTTTTATCTGCAGAAAATTATTTCTAAAGCATACAGATGTTAATTGTTTGAAGGAAGTAAATTTAAAAATAATTTGCCTCTTTCCCACACACTTCCAAGTGAAGCTAAATAAAATCAAGAGTTTAGTATAGAAACATTTTTGTGGCATTTTGACTATGATACCTCTATTTGCAGTTATACCCACTGTATCTCCTGTCTTGTTCCCTGAAGCAGAACCCAGTAAAACAGTGTTCAAAAGGTGCCACCCAAAATGACCTGAATAGACACTTCTCAAAATAAGTACGAATGGCCAATCAATGTATGGAAACACGCCCAGCATCATTAGCCATCAGGGAAATGCAAATCAGTACTACCACGAGACTCCACCTCACCCCGGTAAGGGTGGTGGCTGTAAAAACACTGCTGTAAGGATGTGGAGAGAAAGGAATCTTTATACACTGAAAATTAACACAGCCAATAAGGGAACCAGTCTTGAAGTTTCTCAAAAAACTAAGAATGAACTACTCACGTGACTCAGCTTTCCCACCCTGGGCGTATATCCAAAGGAAATGAAGTCAGCATTCAAGAGCTAGCTGCATTTCCATGTTTATTGTGGCACTATTCACAGTAGCCAAGACACAAAATCAACCTGGTGCATCAACAGATGACTGGATAAAGAAAATATGGGAGATATACCCAGTGGAGTATTATTCAGCCACAAAGAAGAATGATGTCTTGTCGTTTTCAGGAAAATGGATGCAATCAGAGGACAGTATGTTGAATGATATAAATCATACATAGGAAGAACATGTCATGTATTTTGTTCATATGCATAAGCTTAAAAAAAATAACCTGAAAGTAGAAGAGGGACTGGGAGAGGGGGTGGGAAGGGGGTGGGAAAGAAGGGAGGGAAGAGGAGAAGGAGGGAGAGAAGAGAGGGAAAAAGGACATGGTCAAAGCATAATGTGCATATATGGAAATTTCACAGTGAAACTCACTAATTTGTATAATATGTATTAATTTTAAAAAAGTTAAATACTGTTAAAAGAAAGGTGCTGCCCGAATACTGTTGCCTGGTTATGCATTGTGCACTCAGATAGACCTAAAGCCTTGAGTGGGGTGCTAGTCTGCATGTGGTCCAGTGCTGTATTAGAGATGCTCCTCCTGGTCAGAGCCCTCACTGACCACATCTGAAAAGGTAGAAGCCTGAGAGCAGGCAGGCGGTTTTCCCTTTGCGCACCTTGTCCCGTCTTGTCTGTGAGGTGGTCAGCGTGAATCCTGGCCCAACACACAGAGCCCAGGCAGGGCCCTGACCTGGGGATCTGAATGGACAAGTTCAGTGACAGATTGACAGCCACTTGAGATGCTTCCTTTCTGAGATTTCCCTGATTCACTTATAGAAAAAAATGGAGGAAGTCTTCCTTGCCAAAATTTTAAAAAATTCAGGAATTGGGCTTCCTCATGCTATTCATAATTTTTAATAGTACTTTGGAACTGAGGAGGTCCTTTAGTAGCATCCTATCTAATCTATTAATTTTATAAAAGCATTTCTTCACTTTTTATTTGGATTTTCCTCTCCTGGAGACACAAGTTAAGACAATTATCCACACTACAAATATCAACAGTTGATTCACTTCTTAATCATAATCTTATGAATTATTTACTGAAATAAAATCAAAGAACAAACTTCCCACCAATCCTCTTGCATAACTTTTAGAGCTTCTATCCTAGAACTCCTGTTGGTATTTAAAAATAATTAATATGAATTTATTAAAAATTCCTGGGATTACTTCTCACATATTAGCTGTGTGATCTTGAGCTTAAACTGTTGTTTTAAGTTTCTTTACCTAGTGCATGAACATGATCATTTCTACATCTATAATATCAGG
Source organism: Erethizon dorsatum (assembly GCA_028451465.1). Lineage (NCBI taxonomy): Eukaryota > Metazoa > Chordata > Mammalia > Rodentia > Erethizontidae > Erethizon > Erethizon dorsatum. The sequence continues at coordinate 60,600,595 of CM051834.1, read as the reverse complement.
TAGTACTAAATACCGAGTAAGTGGAACACAGGAAGTGCTCAGAAGATTTTCTTATTGTTCATTTTATTATTATCAATTTGAAAGTGTGCTTAGAGATAGCCATGTCAATATAGTTACTGGAGGGAGAAAATTTTAAATACGTTACATAAAATATCATCAGTTGTTTTTTTAAATACATTTGCTTCATTTTGCCTCAGTAAATAATACACTTTTATTAATATAATATAAAATATTTCTTCTCCAAACCCATGCATTTAAGGACATGAGAGACATGGTATTAGAAAGACTAATGGGCACCAGTTCAGGTGGTTTTACCTGTGGACATAAAACCATGTGAATTTCCCTGTAGTTTCATGTGAACTGAGTTCAACAAGTGTCAGAATGCACTCAGAGGACAGAATTGATTGTCAAAAATGATTTAAGCCTCGTGTTTCTCCTAGAGTTATGGCAATTTGATCAGATTTTGTCCTGGCCATTCAAACCTGTGTGAAATTCCTTTCCTCCCACAGGCACTGGGTAAGAGACGCTGGAAGAAACAGTGCCCTGACTGAAAACAGAAGTCTACAAGAGCTAGACATCTACTTAGAGTGCCTTTATGTTTTTATACTTAAGTTTAACTTTTGCCGCTTCTACTTCTACACAGTATGGATTGAATTGATCAGGGTAGAAACTAAGACTAGGTTGTTGTAGAAAATTTGCCAATCTGATAACGCTCATAGGACGTATACGAATAGGCGCATCGGAGTACCATCTTACAGCCCTTTCCGTCCTGCGCCACTTGGACCATCCACACTGTCCATGTCTTGATCCGGGTACTCATCGTGTCTCTCTGATAACTGCCTAAATAATGTCCCTGCTTCCATTCAGTTACTCCTCACTCAACCTAAATAAGGTCATGCTACTTTTCAGAAGAAAACTGTTGAAAATAAACCCCGTGGCGGATGGTGGGATCTGTGTCAGGCTCCTCTCCGGCCTCTTTGTCCAGTACTCACATAAACCCAAGCCTGCTCGGGCAACCTGGTCTCTAATGGTCATCAGAAAACCTGCTCTTCCTCGCTTTTACCCTGGGATTCTTTTCCTTGCTCCCATCTTTGCAATTTATGAATCTCTTCGTTTTTAATGACCCCCTCCAGTGTCCAATCCTGCAGACACTCCCAGGACTCCATGCAAGCGGAGCGAGTCCTCGCACTCCCACATCACTGTTAACAGTTATTCGAGCTTTGCATGTTTGGAGACGATTATAGGCATACGTGTTGTTTGTTTTCTGTAGCAGATTGTGAGACTAGGTGCCTTTCTTTGCTCAGCCTGATATACTCAGCCTTCACAACTTCAAAGTCTCAATAAATTACTTACCTTCTTGAGTGTGATGGAGAGGAGAAGGCCAAGGGCTTGGCTTAGCTCCTGGAGCTTTGCAAGTGCTAACTGAGCATGTCGTTGTCACTGCCAGGACCCAGAGGTGGCCTTGTCTCTGTCACTCAAGAGTGAGGGAGGGAGGGCAGGAAGGGAGTGCTGGGGCGGACAGTGTAGCACTGTGTCAGCCGTGTTATATCTTTGATCTCATCCATAATTCTGTGAATGAGAATTATTGTCTCCTTTCCCAAGTGAAGAAACTGAGGCTCAGAAGGTTTAAATAACTTAAGTTTACACTGCTAGTGTTGAGAACTCTGTTTAGACCCTGGTTCTGGATGATTCCCATATTTATGTTCTTAACTACAGCAGTGAGTGATGAGTGGGGCTTAAATGCCCCTGCTTCCCACTCATAAATCATTTGCATCCTGTGTTTCAGTGAAGGGAATCTATGGATAACTGGACCCCAGAGTGGAGCTGGAAAGTGAAAGTAATGCCGTTTGCAAGTAAAGGCAATAATTTTTGTGACATACAATCATATTTGTTTTAATGTAGGTCTTTAAGGAGAAACGTATGAAATGTACATGTTTATGGAGGGTTAAATACATGATAAACACATTTTTAGGCCCTGAAATTACAACTGGACAAGACAGCACTAAACATTTTTTGCATAGCAGCACTTAAATGGCAAGGCCCATCCTCGCCACCTTTGATTTTGTTATGATATATGCCCTATTACAAAGTATTTCCTGTCTTTGGGTCCTTTAGCAATTATGTAGTACAATTGATTTTTTTTTTTTTTTTTTACTTAACAAGGAGTTATTCTTTAGCACTTCTTTGACACCATGCTAGTGTGGAAAAGTCCCAAGGTTATGTCCTTTTACAGCTATTTACTCTCCCCTCACGAAGATAGGATCAAGAGACTTTATCTAAATGCTGAAGGCATATTTCATCTTGCTCAGAGGTGAGGATGAATATCGCTGTCCAAATCTTCAGTAACTCATTAAAAAAAAAAAAACTGGGTTAATTACAGTGAAGTTCTTCTTCCCAGTGAAATCATCAGGGTTCATTTTAACAGCATTTGCCCCAAATATGCCTTATGTTTTTACATCCTTAGGTCTGTTGCAGAAAATGTTATGCCTCCATCAGAATTTTGCATTAAGGTTAAGATACTTGGATCTGTTATGTCAAAACTCAACAGACTTAATAATCACCTACACAAGCTTAGTATTATCTTAGGAAGTAAAAGGTCAGTAAGCAGTGGTTATCCTACCATTTTATTGATGAACTCTTCTTCAAAGACTTTGAGTCATTTTCACTGCTTATAGTCACTTGAGATATAAAATGTCTTTTTATAGTAATGAAAGAACTCCCACAATTAGCCAGAAGGCAGCCATTTATCTTTTTAAATAGCTCAACTTGGAGTAGAACAGGATTTCAGGTGATATTCAATAGAAATATTGTTATGACAATGATAAAGTTGGTAATACCAATCTGCTTTTTGCTCTTAGGGGTATGTGTGTGTGTGCACATGCACAAGAGAAAAGCAGAGGAGAAATTTGTTCCTCTAAAGATATGCAAAAACAGAAACAAACTCTGTAGGAGGTTCTTCAACCATCAATTCCTTATAATTATTTGTGAGTTGTAAATAATGATTACAGCATGAATCCATCTTTAATGAGAAATGTTTTTGAAACTTTATTTTGACATAATTTCAGACTTATCAAATTTCAGACTTACCATTCACTTAGATTTGCAAATTGCTTATTCTCTCTCTGCCTCTGTCTGTGTGTGTGTGTGTGTATCTCTCTTTCTCTCTCGTTATAAGTGTTAACATGACCAATAATGGACAAATAGACATTACTTGCTGCCTGATAGGATAGACTATCAAGGATACAACAAAACTTCTGGGGCTTTCCTGCCAAAAATACATAACCTGAATCTAATCAAAAGTACTACTGGACAAACCAAAATTTGAGGATATTCTACAAAATAATAGTATATGTCAACTATATGAATACTTAAATTTGCTATATGATCTCAAGAAAGATTATTTTTTAGTTTTCACTTAAAAATGTATGGTTTGCTCAATGTTAGAAACTACTGTATATTAGTTGCAACTAATTTTGATAGTAAAGCTAGTTTCCAAAGAAGTTAGTCTTGGTTTCCACAATCCTGTTGTTGTTACTGCTTCATCCGGGAGTTTCATGTCTAGTCATTTGTCAGTGCCCCAGAAGGAAACAGAGACAGAAGTGGTTTAAATGAAGAGAGTTTAATGGTGGAACAATGAATAGAGGTGGGCATAGTTAACAGGAAGAGCGTAGGGAATGGCAATAGACAGAAGTTTCCATTTACTTTATTTTTAACTGAAAAATAATACTTCGTTATGTTGTAATGTATTTGACATTGCGGGATGATTTGAATCAAGCCAATTAACATATAACTTTTCTCATATACTTATTATTTGTAGTGAGACTAACACCTAACCTTACAGCAATTTCGAAATATACATTATTAGTAGGGATAGTCAGCGTGCTGTGCAATAGACTTATGGGGGATGGAAAGTGGGCAATGCTTACAGAGAAGTTTTTATTACCCACGGACCTCAAGGGAGAAGGTGAGCCAGGGATGTGAAGAGCATTCAGCAAGTACTGGCATCCTGGAAGCCAACTGGGCAGGGGACTGGATAAAGACCTGTAACACACTCTTATTCCTGGCTGGCAAGGATACATTACATGAAACAGCTGGAGCGAGAGCCTGGTGAGGCAGTGTGTAGGGATTGGCATCCCAAAGCCCACAGCTGGGTAAAGGACAGTGGACTATGGACCTGAAGGACAGCTAAGAACAACCAGCTCTTGTGCCAAAGAGGGGAAACATCCCTTTCTTTTATGTAAGTTGATGAAAAATAAACTTATTTATGAAGCAATAAATAAAGCTGTGTTGCATCCATTTTAGTTTATTTCTTTCACTTAGAATCAAAATATGTCATAACCTGTTCCTTAATTACAGGAACAATTTATGGAAGGAAGTGTTCTTCAAATGTGTTAAACCCCAAATGGGAGACTTCAGAAGAGAAGTATGGTAGTTGAATAAGGCAAAGAGTAGAAGATGCAGAAGGAACACAAAAATAAGTCAAAGAAAAGACAGTAGAAGGAAAGGCAATTGTGAAAGATACAGCCCCGAGTTTTTCTATAACCAAAATTATAAACTGATTGAAGAATAGTTTTTGGAACAGTCACAAATAATGGATTCATAACATCTTAATGTGAGAAGTTAAGGCGAATCTTTGCTTGCATTCGAGAACCCCTCACCATCAGGGTACACTGTGAAAGGGATCAGGAAGCCACATGCGGGACCAGTGTTATAACCTCAGTGTCATAATCCATTAACTAAATGTCATCAAAGGCTTTCTTAATATCTGTTTGGGTTGCTCAAATTCTTCAATGCTGTTACATATACCATCGTTTTTAAGGTAGTCAACTTTCTTGGGTTGTACATGAATACAGTGTCACAGTGGGCAACTGGTGAGGGAAAATTCCAGAATGTCACAAGTTATGGGTTAGGCAGTAGTTTTTATTGGGGGAACACAGAAGTCCAGAATTAATCACACACAAAGTAAAGCAGAGGCCAGAAACCACTGGGCACGTAATGGGTCTGTATTCCATCAGAGGCGTCCCACCCACTGTGGCCCTCTCAGAGGGAACATGGTCAGTCAAGGAACAGAATGCTGGAGGTAGGTAGTCTGGGTTAGACATCAGTTATGGTCTCCATTCCTCCCAGAAAGCCAACTACCCAACACTCAGAAGCTTTGGAGCTCAAGGGAAGCTGTAATACCCCATACACAGAGAAATGGGGCTACCAGTCCCTTGTGGTCCAGCCAAACCAGAAGGAGCCCCAGAACCACTTCTGGATAAGTCTGCTTATCATGTCACATGTGATAACTACCTTATTTTTTCCCAAAAGTCAATCATTGCACTGTAAAAATAGAACACTGGGGGCCGGTGAAATGGCTCAGTGGTGTAAGCGCCTGCCTGGCAAGCACGAGGGCCCGAGTTCAACTCCTGGAACCCACATACGAAAATGGGGCCGGTGATATCGCTCAGCAGCACAGGTGCCTGCTGGCGCGTGAGGTCCTGAGGTCGACCCCAGGTACCCACAAAAAAAAAAAAAAAATAGAACACTGGACAAAATGGACTTCTGGATTGATGTAATCTAACATTTTTATGTACTTACGCTCTGAAACTTCTTAATGAACACATGCCTACCCACATATCAGTGATTTTTTTGTTCACTGATAAATTTTTTTTTTTTTGTGGGTACCGGGGGTCGACCTCAGGACCTCGCGCGCAAGCAGGCACCCGTGCCGCTGAGCGATATCACCGGCCCCTTTTTCGTATGTGGGTTCCAGGAGTCAAACTCGGGCCGTCGCGCTTGCCAGGCAGGTGCTTATGCCACTGAGCCATCTCACCGGCCCCCAAATTTTTTAAAAAGGTAAAAGTTAATTTTCATCGATTTCTCACCAGGTTTTATTCATATGATTTGTACAATTTTGTACAATTCTTATTCTACGAGTTCCTTTTACTATAAATACTTGTTACACTATGCTATGCTTAGCTCTATAACAGATGTCCATATCAAATTAAGCAAACCAAAGTTTAGAAAAATAATGATCTGCTTAAATTCTTGAAAATCATATATGATGAATGTTCTGATAACTATTGAACATGGCTTATTTTGAATTCCTTCCATGCCAAATGTTTTAGCAGAAATTTAAATATTATTTCCTTTTTCTCTGAAATGTTACTAAAACACATTCTGGCAACACCCCTCTACCAAACAGAGAATTTGATCTCAGTAGAGAATAGAGAAATGCATTCACTTTGAGATTTTAAGCAAAATTAATTACACCGTTATTTGTGAGGGTAGAAGTTTTTATAAATTAACCAGGCACAGTATCTTGTCCAAGGTGAATTTCCATTTTCAAACCTTTGATACTTATTCTCAATTTGAAATCAGGCTATACCAGGTACACATAATTTTTTGTATCCATACTTATTATTTTCCTATTTGTTTGTCCCCCAGAAGATATGGATCCATAGAGGCTTTTATTTTTCATAAGAGGCGTGAAGATTTGGAAATCCTCATCATTTCCAAAGAGCTGACTCTAGAAATTGCTACCGACCAGGGTGACCTGTTTGCACTTCAAAGGGAGGGGTCTGTTGTTTTCTCATATTCAAGGCAATTTTGCATGTAGTCAGATTTGGAGAAATAATAATCAAACAGAAACAACTCATATCCAAGCAGTGGCTACCAGTCACTGGGGAAGACCTGATAAGTGGCCCAGGGTTTTGCAGTGTATCCAAAAGGGTAGATTATTTGTTAAATAGAAGCTTTGTCACACATTGCCGTAATATGGTTTACATATGAAAGGCTGTATTCTTTATTTAATATTCACAAGTTGCTATGGATTAATTAGCCCATCTGTCACAACAAATGCATTCACACATCTTTTGCACTGATTGCTGAAAAGTGACTTTTTCTTGCCTATCCACTATTTAGTATACTGGAAAATAATAACTTTCTAGAAACAAGGTACACATTTTTCATATCCTTCAAAATAGATATATGTTTATAGCAAACCATCGCTTTAAAATCTAATTTTTTAAGGTATGTGTCTGTATAGAACTGACTTACTTGACAGGTGCAGGGGTGGGAGAAGACCTCAGGAAATCTCCCGCCATCAGTTTTCCTTTCGGTCTCCTATCACACAGATACATCTTAGTTCATCTGTATATATATCTTGTAACTGCTTCAAGTTTGATGTGATTAAGACCACAATTACCACTCGTTTCCAATCCCAAATTTAGTTTGAGGACAACCACATGTCACTATCCCAGAATTTCTATCATTTCTCTTTTTTTTTTTTTTTTTTTTGTGCTTTTGCCAGTTCTGATGTTGTGTTTTTGGATAAAAATCTGTCTGCCTTCTCATTTATTTCAAATCAGGTAGCTTAATCACATTTTCATAATCCAGTCTTTTCTCTCTTAGACAGTTTCTTTCTTAACACATATCAGTCACAGGAATCTTTTCAGTTGTACTCTAGTTGCTCAGTTGCAGGAGAAACAAATCAGTTTGGTCTACAGTTATCAAAATGCCAGATGTTATACAGATGAAATTATAGTGCCCATGTTTCTTAGAAACACCCTGCCCTCTCATTCTGTTTAATGACCCCTTTGGAAAGAAGTCCCTTTCTCTATAGCATCCTTAAATCAAATTACCATCCTGCCTGAAACTCTTCTGCATGTAAATTTCAAACTAACCCTAACCCTAAGTCCATAACACATGAGTATTTTTTCATCACCTACTTCCATTAAATTTGCTCCCTACCATATTTATCCATCCTTTTTGTCATGAAAATCGACTTCCCTATACTCCTCTAGCAAAAACACTCCCACTTTCTACTGAGCAGGGAAAGGTCCAATCTACACCCTTAACAGCCTAAGTGGGACACTTTTAATGGAAGGCTTCTCCATGGCCAGTCTTCTTTCATAAAACAAACAAAAAGTATATGTTAAACAAAATCTAAATTTGAGACAGACTGGTCAGAGGGAGGGAGAAAATATAGAGGTGAATAGAATGATATGGATATGGAACCATGAAATACCAAACTCCTTGCTGTTGGTTTAGAAACTAAATGCCTGAAAAAAATTGAATTTTTGCTACTAATCTATTTGTTGACTTACTACAGAATTTTCCTGTAGGGTTCAATTTAGGTGTACTTCTAATGTTATTTTTTTCATAGCCATAACTGAAAATACCTGAACAAGGCAACTGCCAGAAAATCCTAATTAATCTGTTCTTTCTTCTGTTGTGAAAGGCATAATTTATAAAATGGTGACCTTTTGGTAGGGTAACACTATGTTGATGAACTTCTAGTGAAGTAAAAAAAAAAAAAGAGTGTTTAGTATTAACAGTGCTTACATTTTCTGAGGGATCACGTGGGGTCGTGGAGCCTTTAAAGGTCACAGACTTCTTTACTTTGAGAGATATTAAATAGCTTATGAAAATAGAGGTCAGCTGCATGGTAACTGAGAGAAAAGATCATTCCCCAATAGAGCAGTAAGATATTCGAGATTACAGTGTACAGTGACTGTCCTTTTTTAAGATTATATTAACTCTCCGTAGAGCAAAGACTGAAATTTGCATATAAATACCATCACTGTAAATAAATGCATGTCCGGGCCATAGAATCAATAGCTATTGATCTCATTGTATGAATGCTAATATTGTCTGCATATGCTAAACATTGCAATAAAACCTAATGATTCACCACCTAAAATACTTCTCAGTAATTTTTATGTTTCTGCAGAAATTATTGTATAGTCTGGATTTGTCAAAAATCTTACCATGTAGGAACACAAAATAAATCATTAGTTGTAGGAAACCCACTTTTTAAAAATTTATTTTTGCTTTGAAGGTCACTAAAATAAGCATCCTGAACCCCTAGATTAACACATAGACAAGATATCCAGCCACCTGGGAAAAAAAGAATAATGGCATCGTCTACCTAGTACTTATTGACACAGTTTATGAACCAGTAGCATCTAAAGTGTGACTGGAAGAAATCCTGGCCATGAAGTTTTCCCTTTACCTTCAGGTATCGTTTAAGATTTCTTCAAAAAAAGCAGCATCCGGTTATTTCACTCTGCCAAGTGAAAAGTTGTTCCTGTAGGAATAGGTTGCATATTGACGTAGTTCCAGTGGATGTTAAATGGTTGGTAATAGAGTATGACTGAGTTATCTTTTCAGAGAGAGAAGGGAAATGGAAAACTTGAAGAGTGGATCTTCATTAACTTGAAGGGACATTATTAAGTAAAGGCTGGGGACAAAAGAGCAAGTCTTACCTATTGCATAGGTTCTCATACAGTCTTACCCACACTTGACATCTCCAGTGATCCAGAATTTACAAATACTGACAACAATCAGACACAATGGGGATGAAACCATTCAACAGGAAGGACTAGGTTTTAGGTTGTGCTTTTCCATTGCAGGCTCTGTTTTGCCCTCTGGTGGCTGTGCTCCAGGGAACCGCACAGTAGCCCAGACACCTGGCATCCAGCAGGAGCTCGGGAATAAACAGTGACGTCCACAGGTGCCCTGTGTTCACATATCCCATACGCCCAAGAAAACATTCCAAGATCGTGTCAATGAAAATTCAGTGACAGTTTTTCAAATTTAGTCCATGAAGAAAATAATCAAAAAGTAAAAGCACAGATTAGGGATCTCCAATTGAAGTTTCTTACTAGTGATTCAGGAACTGAACTGGGACATATTTTACAGTTGTGAAAACTTAATTGCTCATTTTTTGAAGGCACATTAACTCTTTCAGGGGCCATTGAGTAAATTAGCTCCTCTGGTTCATAAAACCTGTCTCTACATGAAGTGACGATTTCCACCTGGCACTGTATCATCTACCCCAAAATGCCCCACACTTGTGCTGAGCGTGCGCACACTCTTTGTCTACTCAGCGGGAGAGAATGTGCTCATTTGAATGTCAGCAATTGTTTTTCAACTGCAACTCGGTGATTTCTTTTCCCTCTTTTTAGGCACCTAGGGATATCTTCAGGGTTTGCTAGTGCATAGCAGTTACCAGTGCTTGACCACGAAGTGGGTAGTTTAGTTAGCTGTCCAGAAATGGTATAATTTCCAGGGCATTGTGCCACCAATTATGTCCTCATATTTTCAGAAGCCAACATTATTAATTCACTTAGGGTGGGAGTCAGAATTTTCAGAATTTTCTAGTCCTTTACTAAAGCACAATGTTCACTAAAAGGCTGAGTTATCAGGGCCTATTTCAATGGAATAAATTAATAACTATTTGATAGCTATCTTTATTGCCCCTGAGAAAGGGTCAGAAAAAGTGTGCAGGTGGTTTGGTTGCTACATAGGACGGGAAACATTCCTGGCCCTTAGCACACTGGTGTGGGAGGGTCGCGTAAAAGGAATAATATTTTTTCCTCTCCTAAATGCCAAGGACAGAGGCAAACTTCACCTCTTTCTCAGTAGTGTCCTGAGCCAACTGGGAGAGTCATGCATTGGTATAAATTGAAACAGCAAAGGATCCAAAGGGACTCCCAAGTATATGTTATCAGAGTGCTAAGAGCAGGGCTGTTTCTGTGTGCCATATGTCAGCTGGGAACTTGTTAAAATGACAGTTCTGACTTGGAAAGTTGGAGTCAGGCCCAGGGGTTCTGCATATCTATTTCTCTCTCTAGGGATGCTGCTGCTGCAGGTCCACGCACCACACTTGGAGCTGTGATGCTGTAGGATAAAATGCACATAGTGACATGGCCTGGAATAAAAGGATGATGGATATGAAGGAAATTTGACACTATCCTTTAAAAGTAGATTTCAGGCAAGGAAGACTTTGATGAAATATTTAAAATTTCACCAAGATATTAGTTGCTCACTTTTTCAAAGGACGTGACTGAGCCAGGCATGGTGGCACAGGCCTGTCCTCTCAACACTCCAGGGGACTGAGGCCAGAGAATCACAAGTTTGAGTTACAACTTAGCAACTTAGTGAGTCCCTGTCTCAGAATAAAAAATAAAAAGCGTGCTGGTGATATAGCTTAGTGTAATGGCCCTGGGTTCGAGTCCCAGTACTGGGGGAGGGAGGGAGATATACTTAACGTTTCTACCTGTCTGAAGATTTTGGTGGTCACCTTCTGATGCTGACATGCCATTCACACTTGGAATTTAAATTTGAACTACCAGTAATTCTGATGGTGTTTTCTTCATCGACTCTAGATAGTTCATAAAAATACAAAAGTAATTATTTTTCTAATCTCTTTCACTTCCTCATGTTGGTGAAGAGTTCAATAAACGGCAACGTTAAATATTCCTTTACAAAACTCGTATCAGACCTGGTCAAAACATGCCCTCTCCAGCTCTTTTGAATCTGTCGGGATAGCCTCTCCGTTCTTCCGAGATGAGTGACGGCCTCCTGTTTCCACAGGTTAATGGGAAGGATCTCTCGAAGGCCACCCATGAAGAGGCAGTGGAAGCTTTTCGAAACGCCAAGGAGCCCATCGTGGTGCAAGTGTTAAGGCGGACGCCTCTCAGTAGAGCCTCCTATGGGACGGTCCCAGAAGTGCAGCTCAGGAACGCCAGCACGCAGACGGACATCACCTTTGAGCACATCATGGCCCTGGCCAAGCTCCGGCCACCTACCCCTCCCGTGCCAGACATCTGTCCATTTCTGCTCTCAGACAGGTATTTTTCTGTCATTTTTCCCAATACCCTATTTGTTGTCATTCTCCCTTTAAAGTAGGTGTTGGAAAGAACAAGTCTCTCCAGCAAGCTAGCAATTAGGCAGATGGGCTCCCAGCTCTGTTTGGAGAACCTCTCCAAGTGGACTTCGTCCAATTAGTTTTCTGCCCTCCCTGCAAGCCACGCTGCCTGACCCACGTGGTTGCTTCACCTCCAGAATCAGACCTGCTGAGAGGCAGTGAAAGACTCTGGCTCTGATTAGCTCATCTTCCTATTTCCAGCCCTCACAGGCCTCATGATACTCATGAGCACTGGTCAAGGAAATAGATTTTCTCACCAAAGCTGCCAAGCCCTTATTAAGACTCAGGTAGATGGGACATGTTGGCACTGTGTTCTCCTCTGTGGGTCGCCTCTCTCTCTCCCTTGCTTTTCTCTTCTTTAAGAGAGAAGCTAGGAAATTAATTTAATTAAAGTACAATTCTCCAAAGAAACCAATTACCCAATATATTGAGATATAAACAAAGGGTCCTGGCTGTCACAGAGTAAGTAGAATGCTATAAAATAAGGAACGATTAAGGCAATATTTTCTCCCATTTTTACCTACTGTGAAAGCAGTTATATTTTACTTCAAATAACCCTATTTGTACAGTTTCAGAAGTATATTTTGCCTGGTTTACTTTGTTATGTGATTTTTAAGTAAATAGTCAAACACTATTGAGAGTTTGATTTCTAAGAGCAGTGGTGTCTTTCGCCCTCATTTTCATTGTCTTTTCCAAGTCATTCTTGTCTTCGTAAAACAGATCTGATCTCCCACTTCCCTGCCTTTCGGTGGCCTCCGTAAGTCTATTTTGCTGGGTCACAGGTGTGCAAGAGCATCACGAGGGAACTTCGAGAAGTCCTGGCAATGCCTGGATCCTACCTTGGGCCAGTTAATAAGAATTTTTACTGAGGGATCTAGGCAACAGAGTTTTCAGAAATCTCCTTACGCAATTCTAATGTGCAGCCAGGTTCGAAAACCAGTTCTTGAGACTTTGACTTCCAGGAAGGTAGTGGCACTCATTGCTTACCTGTCATTTAGATTATTCGTCCCTTACATATTAAGGAGCCCTTTGTGTCAGGCAGTGGAGCTAGGTGCTGGGCATAAAACTGTAATAATAAAGCCCCTGCCTCCTGGAGTTTGGGGGGGGCAGTTAAGCAACAGCAAGCAAACCAGTACATAGTCTTCATTAGTACACCAGGCATTTAGTACCCACCCAGTAAATACTTGCTTAAATGATCCTTTATTGGGCAACTTACCATGTTTTAGATAATATTCCATGTGTTTTACATTAATCGCCTCATTTACTCCTCACAGCACCCTGGAGAGGGAGCACATTGTGTTACTACCATCCTGTCACAGGTGAGGAAACACATGTTAGGTAACTTGGCCAAGATCCGATAGCAAGGAAGTGACAGAGTGAGGCATTTAAACCTAGAGGTGCAACCCCAGTCCCCACTCTCTTTGTGGGTGTGCTGTGCTGCTTTTTCATAAATCCCAAAGCTCCAGAAAATGTCCTGTAGCTGTAGTAGGTCCAGCCCCACCCTTTGCGCTCCCAACTTCCTTATTTCCCTTTTAATTATTGCACTATCCTAAAATTGCCACTGTCTTTCTTTCCCCAGTTAATAAGGCAAAAGCTGGATTTCGTGCACCAACATATTTCCAGTACATAACATACAGCCTGGCATCTGGTAGGCACTCAATAAATGTTTATCGAGTGAGTAAGGTGCTCCTCATGGCTGAGCTCTCTTCTTGATGGCCGAAGACAAGTGAAATATGTCAAATGCCCCCACAGAGCAAGCACTGACATTCTCCCAGCCTCAGTGGTTTTTGCAGAGCTAGCCAAATCCAAGTAAGGAGAGTTTACCTGGTAGACCAGCTGGCCTGACGCTGCCTCTACTGCTTTTGCTATTTTGGCTCACATTGCATAACCCTACCTAAAACCAACAGCCATAGATTGTAGTCAACCAGTCTCTCTCTCTCTCTCTCTCAATCTCCAGCTAGTGAAAAGGGAACTCCAGTTTTTAATAATCTCCACAGTTCCAGGGCTTAGGGGATATGCCTGCTACCAACTTCTTTATTTGCACTTAGGCTTTTTCACTTTTATTGAAATGGAATTATGCCCTTTACTGTTTGGTTTTTTTGGGGGTTTTTTTGTGGGTACCAGGGGTTGACCTCAGGACCTCGTGCACCAGGATGCACCCGTGCCACTGAGCAATATCACCGGCCCTTTTTTCATATGTGGGTTCTGGGAGTCGAACTCGGGCCATCGTGCTTGCCAGGCAGGCACTTACGCCGCTAAGCCATCTCACCAGCCCCACTTTACTGTTGTTAAACTATGCCAAGCCTTCCTATGGTATAATATATAGTATCTGAATCTTGACATATAGTAATTCAAAGATTATTTTTATAAGTTATTTTAAATATTTCCTAAAGGTTAAAGCATGTAGAAAATCCACACCCAGAGGCCAGTGAGATAGCTCAGTGGCATAAGCGCCTGCGTGGTAAGTGCAAGGTCCTGAGTTCGACTCCCGGTACCCATAGAAAGGAAATAAGGGCCGGTGATATCGCTCAGCGGCACAAGCGCCTGCTCGCAAGCACGAGGTCCTGAGTTCGACCCCCAGTACCCACAAAAAAATAAAAAAAGATATCCACACCCAGGTTTCTCTCCCTTGCTTTACTTAATCAGTTCTATCCTCGGGAATTTACTAACAGAACTGTGAAACTTTGTAGCATATAGGAATTTCCAGTGAGTTGTTGCCATGAATACTGGTTACTATGCTGAATCAAAGAGGGGAAATGAGGGTTGTGAGGGAAATGGGCAAAGGGATCTTAAAGAATGGAGCAGGGGATAATGTGTGTGCATTTTACAGTCTGAAAATTATGGGTCTTGGAAACTGACTTTTCAAAAACTGTTTGGGTAGTGGGTTTTGGAACTGGTTGTACTTTGCTCCAAAACAGCCCCTTCGGGAGACTGCAATGTCAAATGCCACACATTCTGGGGAATGGAAGAGGCCAGGGGTATCAATGGACTCAGACTGCCAAACACTTGACATCCCCTCGCAGAATGCTACTCTAACCATGGCCCTTCCTCTTAGTATTTGCCCAGAAAGAGCAAATTGATGGATTTCGTGGAGGAGGAGAGAGAAAAACAATTTGTTCTTTCTGAACTCTTGTCTGTTTAAAGTCTAGAGTCCTTAGATCACTTCTTCCAAAGCAGAGAAAACTAAAGGGAAGTTATAAAATCAGTTTTAATCTTGGAAAACAACTTTTTTGATCCATTCCTCCCTATCCTATTGCTGCATTCCCTATAGCTGCCACTCTCTTCATCCAGCGGAACATGAATTTTATGAGGACCATGAGTACCTGTCCAGCCTGCCTGCAGATGCAGACAGAACAGAGGACTTTGAATATGAGGTAAGACTGTTCCCACAGCTCTTCCTGTGTCTTCGTGAAGTTATGGTTGAGGAGTTTTGCATAACAAAGAAATCAATTTGTTACTGTAAGAAATATGTCTATTGTATATCGGGAAAAGATCTTTTGTATAGTATTTGTTTTAGCTATTTGTCTCTAGTATTTTAAATGAACTGGAAAATATTTTTATAAGCTTGAAAATAATTTGCTCACATTTTTGCTGCTTTTGATAATTGCTGCTTTTGCTGCTTTTGATATTTTGCAGTGGCCACACTTTTTTAATATATGCCAATTTCTAGGTCAAGTTTGGAAAGGAAGTTATTTTTAAAACCAAGATTATGCTTACTATTTTTCATTCACTGCACAGTATTATGATTTTAATTGACAAAGTACTTTTTATTATATTAGTTATATTCTTCAAATTCCATATCATCTTTATTCATGACTCAGGTAGGTTCTCTAATGAGCAGTTTCATGGACATTTTAGAAATCGAGATGGCCTCCTGTTCTTGGTTGTAAAACTGTTTAGCTGTGACAGGGTATAATTTTAGAGAGTTCATAGGGGAACATGCAACATTTCAAAGAGCCCATCTAATTATTCAAAAGCTTTCATAAAAGGTAGAGGATTTATCCTAATATTTCCCCACCTTGTACAGTCTACAAATCTTTGAAAGGTTTCAGACTACTCTGACATTTGAAAATAAAGTAGATTGAGGAGGTAAGGAAACTTTGGTAAATAGGCAACCAATCCATGATTATCTGCCCTTTTAATGCTTCAGATGATGTCATACAAGTTCAGCAAAGTGTTCTTTTCCATTTACAACCAGGAAATCCTGAAATCTCTCCTTTAGGATGATCTGAAATCAAATAAGGACAATTCAGTGAAGCTCACCCAAAGCAAACAGACATTTATTTAAAATCTTCCCCCTCCAAAAGTCATTGCTGGTGGTTATAGAAATCACTATTTCTTTGTCACCAGAATTTGAAAGGAAGTGCAGTGACACCTTGTATCTGAGTAGATGGTTTTATCATTATTATCACTTGGGTTAATGTTTTAACGCCTTCTTCTCATTAAGTTGATTGAAAAGTTCTATTTTGTAAATCCACTCAATTATTGGCATTTGCTGAAATATCCATTAAGTTTTATCTATTCATGCAAAATAAATTACAAAATTGAGTCACTTATCCAAATTATTCAGGAGTACACTGTTTTTCTTTCAGTTAATGAACAGTTTGGGTTTGGGGACTGGAATTATCTAGATCACTCCAGCTTTTCCTTTAGTTTGTGCCCTAAAGCTTTATTAGAATAAGTCCACATTCCAGGGGAGGGCAGGAGAGGGAGCTTTGTTAAGGCTAAGCAGGTTAACAGGAAAAATCCTTTTAATCCTCAGCATATCATCGAGATATTATAATACAGGCAGATTTCCTTACAATTCTATAGGGCTTACCATAACTGAATTACGTCCTCTTTTTTGACCAATATCAACCCTTAGTAGATGCCAAAATTTGGACGGTGGCAGTGGTAAACACTGAGAAAGCTCTCTGTAGCCTGTGATCTCAACTAATCATAGCATTAGAGTCATTAATTTGCTGTCAGCTGTGAGTTTTGTTGCCAAAGGCACCTTTCTGAGTGATTGAAATAAAGAATATTCCTGTGGAAATTTAAATAAGGAAGGATTTGCTGTGACAGTCCTCCATCACGAGAAAGGATGCATTTCAGAGTATCAGAGTGGCTAAAGGTAGGGCGTGGAGACATGGGAGAGAGCCCCAAGCATAACTTACCAAATTTAAGAGAGAATAATGAGCCTGGCCACCAGTCCTCAGTTTGTCATAGTTTCCTAACACATGGGCAGCGCACACCATCCCTCGCAGCTGCATCAGATTAGATTACAAAATCTGGTCGGTCCACCGCCACCACCAGACACTATTGTGGATACTGGTGTAAGTGGGGAGATCTAGAAATACTAATTGTGTCTATGTGTTTCGCACAATTTGTACTGCCTGGAGGAGCAGGCTGATGGGGTGTTTCTGGGGCCAGCTGAGGTGAGCTAGCCCCTGTGGGAACTTCATCATAACCCTCTAGTCCTAGGGGTGGGATTGATGAGCACCTGGCCAGTTCTATGTCACTTAGGGAATAGTACATAACACTAAGATTTAGTAGTCAGACAGAGAGCTTCCGTTTAGAAAGAGATTCTTTTTCTTCCTCTATCCAAGCATGAACACACACACCCAGCCAGTAATCAAGGCGGAGAGGCGACTCCTTTTTCATCAGCTTTCATTCATTGTTCCGTAAGCACTGAAGGAGTATTTGAGAAGTACCAGATACTTAACCTAAGTATGGCTTGGTCAACTTTTGCCCTGGGAGTTTAACTTCTAGGGGAGAGAAATAGACGATGAACAAATAAAACCCCGCGATATGAGATGGCAATAAGTGCTAATGGAGGTCAGTAAGAGTGAGTCATGGAGAAGCGAAATTCATGGTGTTGGGACAAGATGGTGCTGTTCTCATAAATGGTGGTCAAAGACATCTCTCAGGAGAGGTGTGAGGCCAGTGAGAGATGGAGTCACGCGGAAGGACCCTTCCAGGAGAAAGGAGGAGCTGGCACAAAGGAGCCGGTGGTGAGCGGAAAAGCAGCAAAGAGAGGACAGTGTGCTCCAGCAGCAGGCCAGGCCAGGGTGGGAGGAGGTGCGCCAGAGTGAGAAGGGGCCTGTGCAAAGGAGCCTTGGCATGGAAAGTTGCTAGAGCCGAGCAGGGCCACGTTCTGACTCCCTGCAGGTTCACCCTGCTTCCGGACAAGCTGGACAGGAGGGTAGCAAAGGCTGCAGCAGGGAGCTGAGGTCTGAGGGAGCGGGAGAGGCTCGGACCTGGGTAGTGACAATGGATGGGCTAAGACAGCCTGTGAAGACAGCATCCACCCCCAGCCCGAGGACTCTGCCTAAACTCTCTTTCCATTTCTTGCCTCATGGCTTGAATACAACTTGTGCTGTGGTGATTGTTCTGACTTTTTAAAAGCAAGATATCACGGAGCAGAGTGAAACATAGCTCCTAGCATTCCCTGCAACTATCACAGTAAATGCACTCATTAAAAGATAACTTGGTGTCTACAAACTGCATTCTGAACTTGCTAAAATGTGAATTATGCAACTATGTAGGCATCTTTTTAAAGACCTACTTATGACTGACTCAGTGAACCAAAGCTGATCTGCTTATCTTGTGAATACATATTCAGGGACGTTTAGTGTGTGGATTATTGAACCAATAGACCAAAGCGGAGCTGACTATCTTGTAAATATATATTTAGAGACATTTTAATATGCAGATTATTAACCACTGTGTAACCACTCCCTCAGAGCCGTGATGGACAGCAAGTGCTTCTTTGGAGATATTATAGTCCATGTTTCAATGTTATGGTGACTCTGGTACGCTACAGACCTCTATGAAATTTTAATGACACCCATATCTCACCATGACCTATTGCCACTTTTCCTAAGAAAAATATTTGACTGGGTTTAAAATTTCCCCGTAGTGCTGCAGAAAAGTCTCAGAGGACCAGTCTACATTAAAAGACTCACAGTTTGAAATTTATTCTCTTTAAAAAATGATGGCACTTGTTCTCTAATTAAAAATGATGAATGGTTTTAATTTTATTTTTCAAAAAAAAAATGAAAGTATCAAAATTTAAACGATGCACCCATCCTAAGAGTCAGAGTGCTCCCTGCCACTGGATATCAGTGAGGATGAAGCTTTTCTTCTTTATTTTCAACTTTGTTCATTTTTTTTTCCTAGAGCCAGCTAAAGGTTGAAATAAATCATAAATAGCCCTTAGCAAGTCAGAAGCAGAGCTCAAATTCAAGCTGTACCAGAAATAATTTAAAGAGAAAGGCTTTGAGAAATATAGAGCTCTTTCGCCTACCTCTAATAAAGACATGTTTGCCACTGCCTACGTGCAAGGAGGAAGTTGAATTTTTTGTAGCATTTGCCACAGACTCTCAAAAGGCTGTGCTAATGGGAGAGTTAGAAGCCAATAAGTGCAAAATTTTAATAGTATAAAACATCACATTAGCCCAGACAAGGAAATAATTTAGGCAGCATTCTGAACTTCCAAATTTTCATCACTTAGATATGCTACTTGGAATCATTTGTACTTCCTCTTGATCAGTCTGAAGGCATATATGTAAGAGCCTGAATTATGCACCTTTTATGTAAGTATTTTCATAAAAATAGAAACCAAAGGAGTTTTGAAATTTGTTTGCACTGGTATCAAAAGTGGCAAGGACAGGACAAGTGTATGCCGAAGTCCATGTATTAACCAAAAACCAAGCACTCGGGCCGGTGTTAATAACTAGGAATGAGCACTACCTCCTCTTGGTAGTGCTTATGCAAAGCATAAACCAACCCTCGTGCTGTTGCTGAGAAGTGTCATTTTGCAAAATATTTCCTGAAGCTGGATCTCTGTGAATATGCACAGAATACTTGTGAGAATTAAAGTGTATAATTTCTTTCTTACATAGTTCAGGAAAAGAGAATTATGAATTAGAAAGGGTTTTGCTAAACATACACAAAAACCAGGAAGAGGCCAGTCATATATTTTTAAACAACTTCATGATTTGTGAAGCCAGCATAGTGAAAAATCTCCTTAGCATGCATGTGTAGAGCCACAGGGATCTTTTGGGGCTCTGAGGGGACACACTTTTTCTTCCCTGTTTATCATTGGACCACATCACCTGTTTTGGAGTGGGTGCTCGGTAAATATTTAATGAAAGAATAAATGAGGATTCCCACAGCTGTCTGTATGGACCAGTTTAGTGTCTTCCCTCCTTTCTGTACAAGGCAATTGGAGAAAAACTCACATCCACCATCGGGGCACAGTAAATACCCCTCCTTTTCCAGCAGGGGTTCTTCGAGTCAAAGGTTTCAGTCCTAGTTCCATTTTTAATTGTGTGACCTCCTTCTGAAGAAGGAGCCAAAATGGTGAAATACAGAGAGCAATAAGTAATAAGCTAGAAAGTCAATGGTCTCCATGAAAATTCAACTTCAGTAGCCATCACTGTATAAAATCATAGAATTTCATACTTTGTACAAAACTGATATGTTCCCTAGTACACCCTTCTTCCTCCTGTATAGCATCTTCATCAAAGGGTCGTTTAGCATATGTGTGAAACCCTAAATAAACAGGGAACTGAGGGCGAGGGCAGTCAGTGCTGACTGACGGGCTCTGATCGCCACAGTGGTTAGCCTGTCAAAGGGTGTGCAAAACAAGGATGAAAGGAACGGGTTTGGATGTGAAACTAATTGATAATGAGTTTATATATTACCTATTACTGTGGTGGATAGTCGAGAAAATAGTATGTAAAGTGTGGAAAGGTATAATATTCAGAAATTTTGAGTTCACCGGATGCTTTGTCTTTCACCAGTCTCTTACCTTCTGCTTGTTAGTCACATTTTGTGATTATTAAGAAAATATCTAAAATAATTTTAAACCACTCACTGCCAGGGTGATAAAATCATCCATTTTAAAAAAAAATCACATTAAGAAGTGTCATTCTTTTGGGAAATATACTGAATTGAAAACGGAACCAGATGAAGTGTAAAAATATGTTTATGGCTTGAACATTAAAGAAGAGGTTTTGTCAATGTGGACTTGGTTCACTGAGGGGCCTGTTAAAGACACTATTTTCTCAAGGAGGTCACCCCACAATCTTAATCATGGGGACAAACCCACGAGTTGTTCTATGCTTCCCGGCATTCTGTGACACCTTTCTGCTTTCTATCACAACTGCCTCTCCTTTGTCCTGAACACCGCTCTCACTCTAGGCGAGGTTTGGCCTCTGCAGCTCTGCGGTCATCCTCTTCCCCTCTGCCAGACCAATCCTGAGCTGCTCCAGTGCACTTCCTGTTGAAGCAGCCCCTCGCCGTCACCTTGTACAACTCTGTGCCTTGAATGAACTCGATACTCCTCTGCCTGGCGTTGGGGCTGCTTTGTGCTCTTACCCACCCCACCTTCCTGCTCATCTTGAGGCCTGACTCCACAGCTCAGCAATGCTCAGAGGAGGCCGTGCAGTTTCTCAATTTCATGTCTGTGCTCAAGGGCTTCTCTGCCCCTGGATCCCCTTCTGGCATCTCTGCCATTCCAGAAGTCCAGTTCAAGCATTACTCCCTCAGCGTTCCGTGGGGTCTGCTCCACTTTTACAGCCTTCCTTCCTACCATGGAATGCCCACCGCACACTCCTAAGAAGTTCCTGGTCTTTAGATTATGTCCCAGATTACACCATTTATGAAGTTATCTTTTTCACTATGTAGATTGTCTCTCTTAACAGAAGGGACCACTTCTAAATATCTTTACATCACCGGGGAGCCTAGCACATTTCCTGGCACACAGTAGGTCTTCAGCAGCATTGGCATGATGATGAATGCATTATTGACCAATACTTCTATTTTATAAGTATCCTGAAAAGAATTTCAAAGCGTTAAACTGGGGAAAAGGAGAAGAAAGCAGATGGAGAACAGCAATTTGAAATAAAGTGTGAATGCCTCTGTTTTTCCCATAGTGCTTCAATTAACCTAGTAGTTAGAATAAATAAACTTAAGCATTTACATGTGCCAAACTATAAAAGAAGAAAATTGAGATTTTTGAGTTACCCTTTTAACAAGGAAGATATATATGTTTCACCCCAAAACTTATAAGCTGGTAAACCCTTGTAAATAGGTATTCTAATTTATATAGGAAAGAAATGGCCAGGGCTTGGTTCTGTTAGGATAACCATACACTCTGGTTTGGCCTAAACAGTGCTGGCTTGTGTTTTAATGTAATTATAACTAGAACTTCTTTTACATTAAAAAATACCCTATTTGGACTATACATTATATTGTTGTCTTAATTTTTATATTTGTTGGTCTTTAATTAAGGCTATCATATAGCCGAGTATTCTATGCAGAAGTGATTCTGAATTTCTTAATTGGAATACCCATGTTTAGTAATTGAATTATTTCCCTGGTTGTGAGATTCTACTTAGTGTGGAAAAAGTCCTCCTTAAAAGGTGACTGGACAGTAAAAGAGAAAATGCCACAAAACTGAGAACAATCATCAATGTTATTGTAATTTTTTTAGATTTATTACAGAAAGATATGAGATTAGTATTGCTATTTTGCCTCCCTGATTATGACAACACCAAACCTTATTTCCTAAGAAAACAATGAAAAGTGAATTGAACCTTCCAAGTTAGTTATTAAGCAAGGTTACCATGGGTACATTTCTTTTACAAAGAATCTAAAGTGAAAATTCCTTACACTACGTATCAAAATGCTGACATTCAGTTTTTATTTGAAGATACTCGTGATACACATTCAGAGGATTTCCTTGCATTACTTAAAGATGTTTGTGAAAGGTTGTGTTTAAGGTGAATATTTGCATATCACATAATCCTTACCCACTGCCTTCAAAGAAATGTTTTCAGAGGGGTGGAGAAATGAGAGCTGCCTTTTCTACTGTAAAGCAGATTTCATGTAAGAATCCTACTGTTGCATTCAGAGGCAGTATAATTTAGTGGAAGGAAACCAACAAGGAGTTTGGCCCCAGTTCTAGCTCCATCTCTAAGGTGGACCACTTAAGCTTTGCATCTCGGCATCCACGCATGTGAAGTCCATGGGCACAACCAGTGTTCATTACAGAGTCCCTTGAGAGCACGTACTTCTCCAGGGAAACTCCTGTGAGCAAAGTGAAACATACGTGTGTCAAATCCTTAAATTTTTTTATAAATAGTTTAACATTTCTAACATGTCAACCCACAATTTATAGGTTTTTAGA
This sequence comes from Erethizon dorsatum, assembly GCA_028451465.1. Taxonomy (NCBI): domain Eukaryota; kingdom Metazoa; phylum Chordata; class Mammalia; order Rodentia; family Erethizontidae; genus Erethizon; species Erethizon dorsatum. The sequence continues at coordinate 60,577,721 of CM051834.1, read as the reverse complement.
GGAAGAGTACACATGCACTCATGTAGCACACATTGGTCTATGTCTAGTACCTCACGTACCAGTTTCTAATAAGTAGCACAGCTCTCCACCAGTTTTCTCTTACTTTAGCTTTGGTGTCCAGAACAAGTAAATTCATGTATATTTGCTAATTCAAAATGGTGGATATAATCTGTAGGAATTAGAAAACAAATTAACTTCTTTGAATACAGTATTTAATTTTTTAAATTAGAAAAGCACAGAAAAGAAACCTAGTCTATGGTAGTGATGTGTTCGATTCATTGATATCCACTGTGGATTAAATAATCAAATATCATGTAATTTAATACAAACAAATATGAACAATATCAGTGGTGTGTAATGAGCCAAGTATTATAGTAAATCCAGGCTACACTTTAGAGGTTCCACATAAAATGTTCAAGTATTATTATCTGCCATTGTGTCACCTGACACAGCCGCAGCACTTTGGGTGCATTTTCTCTTTTATATGCTTTGCATTTCCACGTAAAAGCACAATTTTACCACTTAGTTACATTTTTTCAGAGTTATTCATGAATCTTGGCCACATTTGAGAATAAGCTTCATAAGTTTTCCAGAAGTAAAATTGTTGTGTCAGTGCACATAGTTATTAAGATTTCAGAGAAATGTGTATTGACAAATTGTTTTCTAAGAAGAGTCATATCAAATTACAGCATCATAGGTAACATATAAGAAAAGTCTCACTAATATTCAGTGGCCTTATTTCCTTTATTGTCATATAATTTTTATTTAAAACTAATTATAAGAGGGGAGGAAGGACGGGGAAATATTATACAGTGGGTATGAGGCTACAGTTACAAAGAGGATTTGTGTTCTGTTGCATTAAGTAGGATGATTGTAGATAATGCTAAAGTCTAGATGTCTTAAAACAGCTAGAAGAAAGGATTTTGAATGTTTTCACACAAAGTAATTATAAATGTTTGAGCATATAAATATGCTTATCTCGATTTAAACATTATATAATATATGCATGTGTTGAAACATTACATGGTACTGCCAAAATAGATACAATTTTTATGTACCAAAACATTTAAAAAACCAAAATCTAAAAGATACTCTGGTTAAATATTCAGTCTATGGGAATGATACAGTCTCCTCGGTGTAGTCAGACTGAACATCCCGATTAATGCACACCTACTCTCATATCAGTTGTATATTCAAATGTAGATCCACAGCATAAGGTTGGCAAAAACATGAGGCAAATTTAAAATGCTCAAAGTTCCAAAGTGTAAAGATATTTCAAATGAAATCAGGAATTTTCTCCTAATTAGGCACGCTTTTCCCCCAAATCTGCTCACCCACCCTTCTGTCTCTGTTTTGTGTAACAGTCCCATCACCTACACGGTTATAAGAATTATCATGTATTGAGCCTTTGCTCTGTTGTTAGATTGTTAACTGGGTGCTTTAGAGATCACTTCTGCTGCTTAAAACAAGCCTGACTTCTAGGAAAGGTGGCCGGGGCCAGAAGCTCAGGCGCTTCCTACTTGACCCTTTCCTCCAGCGGCCAGGGAAGTGGCTCCGTTCAGCCAGGAACACTTACGAGCCAACCCCACCCATCATTCGTGGGCAGTAAGCTCCTCAGTCATCTCTCTACTCCGTCCCTACCACCATCGCCTCCCACATGGTGTGTGTCACTGTGTCACTCCTCTGTGGAAAACTCATCCAGCCACGCTGTAGCTCCTGGCAGCGCTGCTCAGTGCTCTGTTTGGAGAGGACTAATGAGGACAGGGAGGGCGTATCCCACATCCTGTCGCACAGTTGTGTGTAGGTTTGGGGGTTCATTTCTTAATGTGATGTGAAATTTGCATTTTACCTCTTAGTAACTACGTTATGATTTAATAGAGAAGTTATATTTAAACATTCATCAATAACTCAATTTTATCCCCCATCCTATGCCCCAATTCCACAAATTGATGCTCCAGGAAGATGCATCATGTTTAAGCTGTGACATTTTAGATCCCCTGACATCCCACTTTGGAAAACCCAGGCCTATATAATGAAATTTAAACCCCAGAACACACAGGGCCCATCATCTCCTACCTTCCCATGCCCACTGCCCACTAATCCAGAGCACTTTACCGAGCTGTGCTCCTGCCATGTAAACCCCTTACAACTCCCCCGCCCGCTGCCAAGCAAGCCTTGGTTTCCTTTTTGTTTTTGTTTTAGTTTTTTTCTTTGCCAGAAATATCCCTTATTCCTCTTCTCTTCCTTGTTCCCATCCCCTATCTCTCAAGCCCACCTTTCATACAATGGATGTAGAAATAAGAGCACAAAGACACATGTATTGTTTGAACTCTTAAATATTTGACCAACATAAGATATTGCTCAGTTTTCACTTAAAGAAGTACGGGGTCTTGGTTTCTAGCTTCTGTCCTCTCCTCCACTTGTCTGGTATGATTAGTGTTTGTTCTCAGTTTGAGTCTTTCACAAAAGCCTCTGACCTTGTTCAACATCAAGGGTCTTGGCTTATGCATCCCTCCCTTCCAAGCACAAAGCACACGATAGAATGATCAAAGCAATGACTAGGCTTCCATATAACAGCAGACTAACAAATTAAAGGTACAATTCTTCAAGGTGTTTTGAGCTGAAAATCTTTAGATGTGCTCATACTTTTCAGAGTCTTTTTGTTCTTCAAACTAAATATTAGAGAAGCTACAACCAAATGTTTTCTGGTTGAAATTTGAAATTATTATTTACTATTCTAATAAATGTGTCAAAAATATGATGCATGAACACATACACTCGCAAAGCCCATGACTGCAGCTTTATCAGCTGGTAGGGAGTTTGGAATATGGTGGTAGAGCAAATAAATCTTTGGGTTCATTTTAAACTGAAAGAAAGATGTCAAAAACAATACCTATGTTTGCAGATGAAGCACTGGACAGTAATATTTTGAAATACAACAGCAAGTAATCTATGCCTACAGTCATCCTAAATGGAGTAGATTAGGAGAACGTCAAGATGAATGGCACAGGGCCGGTGAGATAGCTCAGCGGCACAAGCGCCTGCCCGGCAAGCGTGAGGTCCTGAGTTCGACTCCCAGAGCCCACATTAAAAAAAAAAAAAAAAAGATGAATGGCACAAAGTCGATAATCGCTTTGGTTGAACAGAGGAATGGCAATTCCACAGATGATCAGATTTTAAATGACCGGATTTTGTTACTTCAAAAAGGACATTTAAGGCAATACATTGTATTTGGTCTTGATGCAAGTTATTATAGAAGCTACTGTTTTGGAACCCCAACCTAATTGTAAATGAGAGTTCTACAGCAGAAGTTATTCACCAACCACAGTTAAAAGTGACCAGTCGCTGAAATACCCTTTTTTTTTTTTTGTGGGTACCGGGGGGTCAAACTCAGGACCTCGCGCGCCAACAGGCACCCGTGCCGCTGAGCGATATCACCGGCCCCTTTTTCGTATGTGGGTTCCGGGAGTCGAATTCGGGCTGTCGCGCTTGCGAGGCAGGTGCTTACGCCGCTGAGCCATCTCACCGGCCCTCAAATACCTTTTTGCTCCTGCTTTCATTTTATTGTTTTCACCCTCAAATAGATATTCCCTTTTCACATTTCTATTTGTTTTTCAGTAGTGAAGTGTTAGAAGTTAGATCTGAAATGTTTTTCCTTTGTTCTGCAAAACACATTAAAACCATTTGTTCTTTTCTGAGAAGACCAGGGTTTTTCCAATCATAGATGCAGCCCAGGAGGAAGTGAAGAAGAGGAATTTGATTCCAAAGAGGAATTTGACTTAGAAAGCTTATTTTGGGCCGGTGAGATGGCTCAGCGGCTTAAGCGCCTGCCTGGCAAGCGCGAGGGCCTGAGTTCGACTCCCGGAGCCCACATATGAAAAAGGGGCCGGTGATATCGCTCAGCAGCATGGGCACCTGCTGGCGCGCGAGGTCCTGAGGTCGACCTCCCGGTACCCACAAAAAAAAAAAAAAAAGAAAGCTTATTTTAAAAAAGAAAAGAAAAAGAAGCATATACTTTTAAAAGGGGAACTATAAAATAAATGGAGTTCTCCTTTCAAATATAAAAGGATTACTAGCAGTCAAGGCGTAATAAGAGATAGTGGAGATTGAACTTTAAGATAAAAATGGATTGGGCCGGTGAGATGGCTCAGCGGCTTAAGCGCCTACCCGGCAAGCGCAAGGGCCCGAGTTCGACTCCCGGAACCCACATACGAAAAAGGGGCCAGTGATATCGCTCAGCGGCACGGGCGCCTGCTGGCGCGCGAGGTCCTGAGGTCGACCCCCCGGTACCCACAAAAAAAAAAAAAAAAAAGATAAAAATGGATTAACACATTGTGTATAAAGAACAATGAAATGGTGTTTAAACATGAAAATTAAAATAAAAAGAACTTTGACCTAGTAAAATATGAGCCCTAAGATGACTATAGAATAGAGAAGCACATCTGAGTTACTTGACAAGGAAAATGGAAGTTTTCCTCCATGGTTAAAGAACCACGCATACACCTTGTGAGTACCAGATGCTGAATGAAAATTTATTCTCTCTCTTTTCATAAGGAGCTACTTTGTAATTGTAAAAGTAGTGACACTTGTTGCTTTTGCTTTATTTCAATTCCTCATTTGCAAGCAATGAAGCACATAGTCTTTTCTAGGTGTATAATTGTCAAGGGTATATAATATTTCACCTTCCTTCTATAAACAAACTACAGCTAATACATCCTACAAAGTGAACTTGCCTGTGAATTATCTTACAAGAGATGTTCTAACCCTCCCACATAGCTACCGGAGGGACAGCGTGTTTCCGCGGGGATGTTTATGTGTAACTAGAGGATGCTTTAACAGCTGTTGAGTCTTTCTAAAGCCAGGAAGTTGATAATCCTTAAAGAATTTTTTCCTTCCTTTGACTTGTACAGGGATATCTGCCAAATAAATTCACTTGTGATCCTTTTCAACAAAATTGTAAATATGCTTTAAGAACTTGTGAACAATTGTGTTGGGAAATTGAAAAGAAAACTGATTGCCTAAGTAGATACACTACTAAATGTTTTCAGCAGTAAAGATTTAATCTCTTCCTGTCCTATATGCCCAGAAATTAATAAAATCTCTTGTGCCAAAATGAAAATGGAAGAGACTCCATGGTCCATTTCTGTCTTTCTGGTAACCCAGGTGACCAGGCCATCAGAGTTTCCATTCTTTACTATCTTCTCTGTTCCCTTGAAGGTCTGAATTTTCCAAATGAGATGCTTTGGGACCTGTCCACCTTAAAGTAGACAAAATTTTTTCAAGTAATACAAGTAATACAATCTTATGCAATAAAATCTGGCACAGGAGGAGTAAACAAACTTAGGAAGAGTAACTCATATAGGTGCAGCACCTGCGACTATTCCATTGGTTTTACTATCTGACTCTCACAGGGAGACACCTGTTTATGTGATCAGTGCCAGACGGGCCATTTTCAGCATACACAAGTTCTGTTCTTTGTGTTTGCCAAAAGCAGAGCAAGCTATAGTTTCTCTTAGGGACTTCTCTCAGATGTAAAGAAATTGTTTTGAATAAATTGTTTTTATGGTCACTTCCTGCCACTTTTCATAATACCTTTGACTGCATGCATAATATAACAAAGTACAGGCTTCCTTAACGTAATAATTCAAGATGATCAATATATGATTGATATTATCAGTTGTATGAAAAAGATTCTAGAAGACTTTTTAACTCGAAAATTGCTTAGCTCCTATTCTAACTATATGAAATAAATTTCCTTCATTAAGTCCTCATTTATTATCCCTTATATATGACTTTTCCATTAATTTGTAAAACAATCCTTCAAATTTTTAATCCAAACCAATTAAATATCTAACTGAGTCATTCTAATTGGAGAAGTCATATTTAGGTATATTTAGAATCAGCCAGAAATTGGTTCAAATAGGACTCCACTGCTTAGTACTTGAATGACCTCTCCAAGTCTTGGGATTCTCATCTGTGAGAAAAAAAAATGACACAAATAATATGTATCTCTTAATATTAATATATGTGAGAATGTGTAGTGTGGCTGGCACATGCACGATACATGTATGCAGTTCTTATGCAACCTAGGGTTTCGGAGCAGAAGAGATGGAAGTCTGCATTAGGATCAAAGTAGCCCTCTGTCTCCCATTCAAATGTGGCTCCTTTTTCCCATCTTTGCACATACCTCATATCAGTTGTGTGTGCAATATATGTCTACTGAATAACTTTTATTGTATTTTTAAAGTAAGATGAAAAGTACACATTTTCTTTTCAGAATAAAGTAGGGCCAGGACTGGGGGTAGCAGTAGCAGTGGAAAGTGAAACACAGAAGTGAATCTGAAGAATATATTTAAGAGAGAAAACTGAAAAGGTTTGGTAATTGTTGGAATATGGAGGATAAGGAAAGTCCTTGCAGAATATCAGGTGTTCTAATAAACATAAATTATGGAAAATTAAAAATAAATTATACAACTCCGGTATTTACTAAAATACTTGGTAAATACTGTACTTGAGTGTTTCATTGCCTTTTAAATTTTGTACAAACACTACCATCAGAAACTTGTCGCAGTCCTTAGTTTTACAACACCATACACGTGCTGTCAAAGATTTAAAATTGTACTCCAGGTCCCTCAGTCCTTATCCATGCAAATAGAGATCATGGCATTCCCAAAATATAGGAGTAAGTGTGCAGCTCCCAAACTTTTTTTTTTATATCACACTAAATTTTGCTTTTAGACCAGAGATTTTGAAATGCTTTCTGCTTCTACTATAACTTCCTGATACTTTCCTTTCAGCAAGCTAAAGACCATAAATATTTTTGAGCAATGTGATATTTCAGATTCTATGCTGAGCATGGACAAGCCAAAAATAAATAAGGCACTGTCTTCTATTAAGGTGCTTACAGAGTAAATGTGGAAACAGGAAGGCATATATAATCACACTACTGTGAGACATTCAGAATAATAAAATACAACAGTGGCACAGAGAAGCTAGAGGCTGACTCTTTGGGGATGTCCAGAGAGAAAATGACACCCAAGCGGAACTTTAACTTTGAACAAGATGATATTTGAGACCAGAGCAAATGCAAAGGCAAGCAGGAGGGCTTGAGAAGCACAGCAGGTTCAAGGAATTGCAAATAGTTCTATCTAACTGGAGAGTTGTATCATGAAAAGTGGGAAAAAAAAAAAAAAAACACAAAAAACCATGTAGCAAGGCTAGAAAAGGGCTACATGAGAAGCCCCATAGGGAAAAGCTTTTATGTCACAATGTGAAACTTGGATTTTATACACAGGTAATGAGAAGGTATTTCAGAGCGGCATGATGGAATTCAGACCGGTATTCCAGATGGACCCATCTTTGTAGAAATGTGAGGACTAAGATGGAAGAAGAAAACTCAAAAAGGAGAGATACAGGAGGGATTCATTTTTATAGTTTAGGAGTGATATGCAAAGGACTGGAGCTGTAGTGTTGGAAATGAAAAGGGATAGATTCAAATAAGTAAATAGATGGCTCTTAAAAATAAGCACAAATTATTTAGGTAGACTTATCTTTCCCTGTGTGACCAGTGCTTATGAGCCCAATCTTCTTATGGCCAGCTACTGACCAAAGTCATTCTGACAAACATGACATTCAATGTGATTTGTCCTCTTTGATAAATGTTCCAGGGAATCGAGACCATCACATGTCAAATTAATAAGTGGGGCAACAGAGGGGAATGCAGTCGGGTTTGTAAGGACACAGCTGCAAGCACCTGCAGCCAGTCTAGCTCTAGAATGGTCTGTCTTGCTCTACGACTTTTCCGTTTCTACTCGAATAGCTCCCAAAATACATGGAGGCTGTGCTTAGCTATTTGACATATTCATCCCAGGCTAATCTTCCAGTGGGGAAGGAGGGTGAAGTGGCTACCTTCATCAGGTTGTTTTCAAAACTGAAGAGTTTCAGTAGCTTTAAAGGGGAAAGCGTGAACTTGATCAATTCACTGTGGATGTTTAGCAAACTAGGTAGTAAATTCTGTGAAACAGAAAAGCTCAGGGGATTACAGGAAGCATACTTCTAAAATCCTAAAATGTTCATTACTTTTTGTGAGGAAAGTGTCTGAGGACAAGGGAGCTATTTTTGAACTAAAAAGACTTAGTTCTAAACAATAGAGTAGCTGGTATTTTTAAATTAAACACACAAGAAGGCACTTAAACTTCATCTTCTGCTTTTGTGAAGGAAAGAAATGAAAGTCTCAAAGGACTGCCCCAGTCCTGATGAGTAGTACACTATGCACTGTGAACGATAAACTTCTCCTTTCTTTTCTCTTTATAAATAAGACTGTGTTTATCTGTGTGCATGAACACTGGCAACACCTAGGAAGGAAAGAGCTGCATTGTAAACAGAGCAACAGAGGACTCAGCTTTACCCACTGTGTGGTCATGAACAGAACTGCCATTCACAGTGGAGACTCAAAGCTTCTTGAAGTACACATTTTCCTTAAATGGGAAGCTTGGAACCACTAGACGAACTCTAATTACAGCAGGCTTGCGTCCATTGCCTCTGTTTGCCGTACCTTCTGGCCTCAGCCAGTTTACTGTAGGAAGCCAGATTTTTAGAGATTGATTTTTTTTCTAGAATGCAAATCATGATTCTTTGAAAATAGAGTTTCCTTTGCCCTCCAGCACACAACAGTGAATGGCAAGGTTTTCTCTTTAACACATAAGTTTTCGACAGTCGTTGTAACTCCAGTGAAGTTTTCAGTCGCCTTTCATCTGCTATGGATATGGACAGTTTAAATCAAATTTTTCATGGAGTTTTTTTAAGTCCTTCCTTGGATGCAGCCTTCACATCTTCCTGCTGAGATTCTACCAAGACCTAATAGACTCCATCATTAGAAAACATTTTGTATACTCAAATTGGCTTTTCCTATGTTGAATTTCCTCCAGTTTTGCCTCTCCATTGCCCATTACAGAAGTAATTTGCAGAATTTCTGCATTTTAGCGAGGATCGCTCAGAGAGAGTGACTTCCTGGGGGGCTGGATACCAGGGGCACTGCTGAATTAGAGAAGACTTAGTTTAGGACTGGTATGCATTCGAAAGGGTGTGTGTGTGTGTGTGTGTGTGTGTGTGTGTGTGTGTGTGTGTTAGAGACAAAGACAGTGTTTATTTCTAGATTTCCTGTGTGCATAAATACTGTCTCTATGTATCACCCTTGTTCTAGTCCCTTTATAAATGCCTAGACTCTAGTTCTTGCATAGCTCTCATTGTCCACACACACACTTGACCTAGTATAGATATTCTGTTAAATTTGGATGCACCCCGTGGCATTAAGAGACTAAAAGCAGAGAGATTTAATGTTGGAATAAGTCACATACCTCCTTTTGTTTTTAAAAATGGAATCCCTACTATTTTAATCCACACACACATAGAATTGTTTATAGCAGTGCTGTTGTATTTATGCATTCCTGCAAATGGTATTTATTATTTTATATTGTGTAAAGCACTACTAAGTTAAAATGTACAATTTCTGTCCTCAGTGAATTAGTAGCTATGATTCATTACAAGTGCACAAGTAACAGTATTCAGTTTTTTTTAGAAAATGCCTGCTGAGACAATAAAAAAATACTTTCTGACTCTCCTCTAGTCCTCTCCTCTAATTTATTTGAGTTTCCCAAGTAACCTCTCAAACTCTTTCCAGATTTGGGGAATTCTGAGTTTACATCTCATGTGTGTTGTCAGATAGTCTTGTTGTCACCTCATAAAATCTACCCTTTTCCTTTTTTTTTTTCCATTAACTGCAGATTGAACCCAGGGCCTTTGGTCTTCACTGTGAACTACATCCTGGCCCTTTTTTTTGTTTTTTATTTTGAGACAGGGGCTTGCTAAGTTGCTAAATTGCTGAGGCTAGGCTCAAACTTGGGATCCTCCTGCTTCAGCCTCCCAGAATGCTGGGATTACAGGCTGCACCACCATGCTGGGCTTGACATTTTTCTTTCCTCTGGGTTGATCCTGGCCTCTTCTGGACCTAATGTTCTGATGCCCACTCTCTTTCTCTCTCTCCCTTTCTTGGTGGCTTAAATCAGTGTGTGCATAACTGCCTTGCCACGTTCCAAGTCATCTCCAGGAGAAAGAGTGACATCACCGCACATGATGCTTCGCCTTCACAGAGAGCTGAAGCTGTTTATTTTCACTTGTTTTCTATTCTAATTATAGGGCATTGGATTAGACTGTCGTGGCAGGTATAAAATTTCTGAGCAGTACTATACTGCAGGGTCAACTTGCCTTCAAACCTCAATGTCAGGTTTCCTTCAAACAAAGACGCTTTGAACAGGAAGCTACCCAACACCCAGTCCTAGAGAAAGCACATTGCCGTGGCGTGGCGACACTCTGTGTGCTGCTCCCTAACCCCATCTCCTTACCTTCTTCGCCTGTGGAAGTAACCACTGTACTGAATTTTGTATCTATCACTATAATTTTGCCACCTAAGTTTGTAGCTCTAAACAGTATATTAACTTTGCATGCTTATATATATGGAACCATGCCGAATATTCCCTTCTGCAGCCAGTTTCTTTTCCTCAAAATTATGAAGCTAAGTCGTAGTTCATCCAGTTATGTGTAGCTGTAATTCACTCATAGTCATTGCTATGTAGGAATAACATTTATGACAATAACACAGTACGTATTCATTTGTTGAGCGCTCGAGTGATCTAGTTTTGTAATATTATAGCCATGCTGTGAACATTCTCTTATTAATAGATAGTGCTTATTAAGAGAGGTCTTGGGGAAACTCCTGAGCATAAGATGCATACAGCTTAATATTTTCCAGGAAAGGAGTGTGTGAGCCAATTCTAACCCTCAGCAACAGTGAGAAGACATTCCTGGTTTGGCACGTTCTCAAAATACTTGCCTTCATCACACTTAAAATCATCAGATAGGGCCAGTGAGATGGCTCAGCGATGTAAGCGCCTGCCTGGCAAGCGCAGGGGCCCGAGTTCGACTCCCGGAACCCACATACGAAAAAAGGGGCCGTGATATCGCTCAGATATAGGATTTTCTCCAGATTTTTAGTTCTCTCCAGTTGGTTTAAAATGATAGAATAGTGTGGTTTTAAATCTCCATTCCCTGATAACTAAGGAGGTTGAGTGCCTTCCCACATATTTATTGGCATATTCAGTTTTATTCTTTTTAATCTCTTTTCAAGTCTTTTGCTCATTTCTCTCTTGATTGTTTTTTCATTCAGAGTTTGTTAGTATTTTCTTTTTCTTTTTTTTTTTTTTTTTTTTGTGGGTACCGGGGGTCGAACTCAGGACCTCGCGCACCAGCAGGCGCCCGTGCCACTGAGCGATATCACCGGCCCTTTTTTTGTATGTGGGTACCGGTAGTCGAACTCAGGACCTCAGGCTTGCCAGGAAGGCACTTATGCCACTGAGCTATCTCACCGGCCCCTGTTAGTATTTTCTATATGTTGAAATCATTTTCTTATTTGCATTGCAAATACCATTTCCTAGTTTGTGATTTATTGTTTTGCTTTTTGATGGTGTCTCTAATAAACAAAAGTTCCTAATTTAAATGAAGTGAAATATTTTAATTTTTTTTTTTTTTTTGTGGGTACCGGGGGTCAACCTCAGGACCTCGCGTGCCAACAGGCGCCCATGCCGCTGAGCAATATCACCGGCCCTTTTTTCGTATGTGGATTCCAGGAGTCGACCTCGGGCCCTTGAGCTTGCCAGGCAGGCGCTTACGCCTCTGAGCCATCTCACCGGCCCCTAATTTTTTTTTTTTTAAGACTAGGAAGAATTTATTGAGAGAAAGAAAGCTTCTAAGAGGGACAGAAGAGGGCCCAGATAGTGGGTTGCCCACCAATCCCTCTCCACAAGGGTGTTTATTGAGTAAAGCCCATGAGGTGAGGTGGGTTTAAGGTGGGACAGAACTGTAATCAATAAGATTACAAGTATAGTCGCTTAGGTAATATTGATCCAATGGAAAATCATAGGATGGGTGTGAGGTGGGACAAGAGTATGGTCAATAATATCACAACAAGTGTAGTCACTTGGGTAATATTGATTAAATGGGGATCAAATGGGGAAACAAGTCACTTAGCAAGCACACATGGGAAGAACACGGACTTCCCTGGAAAGGGTGGGATAAGGAGGTTTGGTCCTCCACCCCGAGGCGATTGATGCCTACTTAGAATATCAGTCACTGGGGAAGTATATGAGTAAGTAGTTCCTTTTTTTCTTTACAGTTTATTTTTCTATCTAGTTTAAGAAATCTTTTCTGAGCTGGGGATATAGCTCAGTGGCACAAGCACCTGCCTGGCAATCTCAAGGCCCTGAGTTCGATTCCTGGTACCTAAAAAAAAAAAAAGAAAGAAAAGAAAAGAAATCTTTTCTGCTCAAAGAAAAAGTAGTTCCGGGCCGGTGATACAGCTCAGTGGCATAAGTGCCTGCCTGGCAAGCGCAAGGTCCTGAGTTCCACTGCGGGTACCTGCATATGAAAATAAATTAATTAATTAATTTAAAAAAAAAGAAAAAGTAGTTCCTATTTGTACGTTAAAAATAATTTTTCCTTTACTTTAATCCCAGAGTTTTTTGGAGTTTTTAGGACCAAATTTATTATTTTTAATGTGCATATCATATTTTACAAATTGAAAGTCCATTTATTACCTGATACGTAATTACGTCTCCAGCACAAATCAGGTCTCGTTGCGGTGAGCGTCTCTGGTCCTTCCAGTCTGTTTCACTGGTCATTTGGTAACAGCGCTGTGCCATACTGTACCATCTTAAGTTGTTTGACGGCTTTATAAGAAGTCTTGGTAGCTGGCTGAATAATCCTCTTACCTTATTCTTTACAAGTATTTTCTGTAGTCTGTGTACTTTGCTAGTTTATATAAAATGTTATTAGTATATGTTTGTGATACATAGTGATTACATTCATCTCCGGATATTGATACACATATATACATATACTATACATACACATATACGTATCCCGTCTTGTTCATCTTTACTCCCCCTGCCCCACCACATCCTTCCTGATTTCCCCTTTCCCACATCCCTTCCCATTACTGTAGAGTCTTTCTCCCTGTTTCTTTACATGTCTTTTTTTATTTTACTTTTTACATTATTTATATTTTGTTTTTCATATTAGAGAAACCATGCAATATTTAAGCTTGCTTCTGATTTGTTTCACTTAGCATTATGTTCTCAAGATCCATCCATTTTCCTACAAATTATTCAAATTTATCCTTCTTTGTAGCTAAGTAGTACTCCATTGTGTATATACATCACATTTTCCATAGCAGTGATTCAGGGACTTTAAATCTGTACATCAATTCAGGAAGAATTATCTCTTTATGCTGTTGATTCTTCCAATTTTGAAATTGAAGTTTTATTTTCTCTGGGTCCTCCTTAATATCTGCCAATAGATTTTATAATTTTCTCCATAAGGGGCTTGTACATATTTTTATTAGCTTTATCCTAGGCACTGCATATTTTTTTTGCCATGTTACATAGCTAAGAGCACAGACTCTCAAATAGCAACTCTTTCATTTTCTAGTTGTGTTACCGGAGAAAATCACTTAACCTTTTGTATCTCAGTTTTCTCATATGTAAAATGGAGATAATTATGTATGATACCTGTAGACTTGTTGGGAGCAATAAGTGTCTTCTAAAGTGCTTGCATAACAAATGAGCAAAATTTAAGTGTAATGTGCTTGCTATTATTATGTTGAGGAGAACATACTCATAAGAGGTCAATTCCTGCTTGAAAACAATATATACATGTGCCATGTATTTTGGGGGTTATAGTCAATGCCTACGCATTAGCCCAAGTTTATGCCATCTGTTACATGTATTGCCTAATGCATCTATCAATTACCATTATAGTAGTTTGTCAAATTTACCTCTAATTCTGTCATTTTTGTTTTCTACAATTTGAGATCATGATTTGAGGCACATCCAAATCCAGAATGTTTTTATTTTTTCCTGGTCAATGTAATATATATATATATATATATATATATATATTCTAATTATTTCTTGTGATGCTCTTTGTCCAAAAAAATATATTTTATTTGATCACATATCTACACCAATTTTCTCTTAATATTTCATGACCTTTCACCAACCTCTCATTTTGAACTCATATGATTCAGTATGTTTTAGATGGGTTTCTTATAATTTTTTATAATTTCTCCTTACAAGTGTATAACTTCTCACTATACTTTTTGTGTAGCTGGATTGTTTTCTAGTGGTGGCAGTAGTTTGTTTGCATTTATATTTTGTCACTTTTGTCTTTTAACTGTATCATTTAGTTACACTTACATTATAATACATTATTTTATACCATACTTCACTTATTTTGTCTCTTCTGTTTCTTTTTTCCCCTTTCTTTTCTTTTATGGGAACTATTTTTCTCATTTCATATTTTACTCTGCTAAATTGAAAGTGATATATATTAGTGCCTATATTGCAATTTTTAATTATACATTTTTGTAATTAATTAACACTTTTACTTTCCTTTAGCAATGAAGGAGCCCAAGAACACTTAAACTTTAAGGACTCCCCTTTTGACTTATGTTGGCTTTATAAATATTTAAGTTTTTGTCACCGTTTTAACTCTTTAAGCCATTATGTACACTGAGTTGTTATGCCCATTCCATATTTGTTTGCTTTTTATTCCTTTTTAAACCTCAGACCTTCCATCTGAGTTTACCTGGGAACTTGAATTATAATTTTCAGAGTTTCCATTAGTAACACTATGGTCTTGGCAAAATACTTTTTCTGTTGTTGTCTTTCTGAAAATATCTTTAAGTTATTCCAAAATGATATTTTCCCAAGTTATGTAACTCTAGGTTAGCAGACACTTTATCTCAGCACTATAAAGATACCACTCCACTGCATTGTTAGTGATGCGCAGTACCAATACGATACACGATAAGGATACTGATTCTCGAATCTGTGGATTAGTTCATCAGTTCTGAAATATTTTCAGTCTTTATCATCATGTTTCCTGGGAGCATCGCCCCCTCGAACTAGTTTAATCTCAGTTGTCAGCTCAGTTGGAATCTGTTTGAGATTCCGTTCACTGGTGGTGGGCATTTAATCTGCAAGCCTCCACGAGGTCTGCATGAGGGCTAGCTTGTTACGGTACATTCTCAGATGAGCCTTCTTTCCCTTTCACTCCAGGCTAAAATTCATAATAGATCATTTTCTTTGCAATCTCCTGGATGGTGATGGTGTGTTTCTTGCTTACCATCACATTAGAGGTATGGCTTTTGTGATTCCCAGCTTCACTCCTGTGGTCTTCTGTTAGACTCTTCCCCTTGGATGGGCCCTAGGCTTTGTCTCCTATCTTTCATGCCCTATGAAACTGTCACATTGAGGTCTAAATTCACTTAAATCCCTAAAAACTCTCAAGATTAAAAATCTGCTTCCTTAATTGCCAAAACTGGGAACAAACGAAGATGTTCAGTGGAATGGATAAACTATAGGATATCCAGACAAAGGAATATTATTCAGCACTAAAGGAAATGAAGTACCAAGCCATGAAAGGACATGAGTAAACACAGATCCATATTACTACATGAAAAAAGCCAGTCTCATAAGGCTACATACTGTATAATTCCAACTATATGAAAGGCACAACTATGGAGATAGTATAAAAGATAATGGGTTTTCAGAGGTTAGGGGGAAAGGAGGGATAAATAAGAAAACCCAGAGCACTTTTATGGCAGTGACAATACTCTGTATAAAATAGTACAGAGGTTTATACTACAGAGGTTTACCATTACACATTTGTTTAAACCTATAGAACATGCACTGAATCCTAATGCACACTGTGGACTTGGGGTGATTGTGTGTCAGTGCAGGTCCAATCGTAACACTGTGGGAGGAGATGCTGACAATGGGGGAAGCTATGCTTGGGAAAATCTCTGTAGTTTCTGTTCAATTTTTCTGTGGACCTGAAACTGCTCTAAAACATAATATCTATTTTTTAAAAAGTTTTTAGAAATCTACTTCCTGATAATTCTCCAAATTCTCACCATCACTCATTGGCGTTATCTTCTGAGTGTTGACTATCATTTTATCATCTCAGTAATACGTTTAACAAAAAGAAGACATGTGTCTGTATCGTCAGCTGTCTTCAGCGGGAGAGTTCTCCAGAGTGCCTAGCACTACATACTGGTAAATACGGAAGTCCTCTATCAATATTCTTTTTCACAGGGGACTCAGAAGCCTTCTTACAAGTAGATCCTAGAAGGTCATCCATACGTGTTCTCTATACATGTTCAGATGCTACCACATCCAGGTGTAAAAACATCACAGACTTGGAAAATTTAACTCTCCCTCCTCAGGAAGAATGAGGCAAGCTCTAGGGCAGTGTGTGCCGAGATAGAGATGCAGATGTGGAAGGGCACTTCTGGGTAATAAAGACTGAGGTGAAGGTGTGGCTTGAATATACACCTCTATTTCCAAAATAGGCCACTGAGTACTTATTACTGGAATGGTCCTGCAGTGGACTCCGAGATGCAAAGTTGTGTGCATTTGCTCCATGCTTTGGAATTTCATAGTTCACTAGATTTTAAATCGTAAGTGGGATTTTAACTGAGATAGTAAATAAAGCAGCATTCATTGTTTGTGAGAAGTAAGAGGTATGTTATAACAAACGGGAAATGGTTCTGTTATGGTTTGAATTTAAAATGTCTGAGGCTCATGTGTTCAGAGGTGGGGCTTTTGGAAGGTTATTTAATCATGGGAATGCTAAACTCATCAATACATTAATCCATTGATGTATTCATACCTGAATGCTCTGTTAGGAGGTGGGCCCTGCCTGGAGGACCTAGGTCAGTGTGTATAGCCCCTCAGTGGTGTATCCTTTTTCCAGTCCTTACCTCTTTTCTCTGGCTCTTCCTAGCTCTCTCTGATTCCTGGCTTCCCAGAGGTTAGGCAGCTTTTCTTTGCAATGTCCTTCTACCATGTCATTTCTGCCTTGGATCCAGCAGACTATGGACTGAAGCCATGAACTAAAATACACCTTTTCTCCTTTTAAATTGTGTATGTCAGATATTCTCAGCAATGGGAAAGTGACTAACACAGGTTCCGACTCCAGTGTGGACAGGTCAGCAGATTCCTGAGTGAAACAGTAGATGTGAGGGGAAAATGTTTGGAGTCAGATAAGAGGGGGTCTATGGTGTCATTCTGAGTTTGGACTTATTTCAATATTAATGGGTAGCATTTTGTGCTTCTTGGCGTGGAATGATGTGTGTAAGGACCTACGTGAAGGAGACTAATCAAGCAGCAGTGCTCCAGATGGAATTGAGAGGCTGGAACAGTTGGGAAGAGCTACTGTAGGCCTGAACTGTAGCAACAACAGAGGGAAGAGAAAGCAAAGAGGGACAGAAAATCATTTGGTAGGCAATGACTAATTATCTTCAAGCAACCAAAGCTGGAGAATAAAAATTAACCCTGAAGACCTAAATCTGGCTGTCGGGCAAAGTGATAGGTCACTAGCCAGCTTGGGAAGAAGACCAGATTCATGGAGAGTCAGCAAGCCAGCCTGCCTGTGGAGCTCTGGCTCTGCCACTAGCCCCACACTTTAGGTGCTGGCATGCGGTAGCTGAAAAGCTTGGCCGCAATTAGAGGGTGAAAACAAATGAAGTTTAGAGTATGCGTTTCCTTTAGATCAGAATGAAATAACATTTTTTTCTTTGAAACTGTGCACCTTTTTCCCTTTAAAATTGCAGACTCCTACAAGTTGAGCATCTATTGACTGTTCTTTGTCTTTTTATAAATAAGGCCTCAAAATCTCTTCCCCATATTTTCCGAAGATCCTATTCTATTAAGCAGTTTCTATATGGGTTACAGAAACACATGACCCGTAGTGCTATGTGAACTTCTTACCCACATAGAACTTACAGTACTCTGGTGTTTGTTTGGTTTTCTTCTCACCCCAACAAATCAATCCTTTTATCCTGATTTTTTAAAGTCAGTGTTTCCCAGAAAATAAAATGATCCAGGGGAAGGAAAACAATGGAGATGTGTAGGGCGCTGTGATGTTTATAGCATCCGTTATTTACCTGTCAATGGTAAATGATTAGCCTTTGTGTTTTAAATTAACACTCATTTTTCTGAATCTAAGTAAATACATGTTCACAGCAAAAAGTGCTGGAAATACAAGAATATATTTAAAAGAAAAGAGTTACCATAATAGTAGTTCTGGAGCTAACTACTCATGTTGCCTCCTAGGAACTTTTCCTTGAATACAAGACATTTTAAAAATGGCATCGTGTGATATGTAAATTACTACTACTATTTGATTACTTAAGGTTTTTTCATGATTGTTTTCTTTTTTGTGAAAGTTGTTTAGAACCGTAATGTTCACTGTCTAGAAATTTACTTATTCAAGAATTCCCATATGGCAGACACTTGAGGACGTATAAGATATTTTGCTGTTGTAAATTACATAGCGAGCCAAGGTATAGCTTAGTGTTAGAGTGTTTGCCTAGGCTCTGAGTTCAACCCCCAGAACATATTTTGCAGGCTGTGGAGTAGATAATACAGTGCTTGGAATTAATTTTCAAATGGTCAAAATGACCGGGTTAACTTCAGTAACAACTAGAGAACACACGCCTATTCTTTAAAGGCCCAAGAAAGAAGCAATTTATAAAACAGCTGTGCAATTAATACTGCAATACAGTAATTGTAATAAATAATGTTTTTAAATTAATCTGATGATTTGTCTATCCAAATACCATAGAATACTACTCAAATTCCTTTAAAGTAATACAAATATAAGTAATATAATATTATTTATTATACAAACAATTATTACATATCCCTATGTACCAGTTCCCGATAAAATTATACATTTAGAATAAAAAATGATATGTATTATTGTAAACACATTCTTAAGAAAATTTACTAGCTCAGAAAATGCATACTTCATATTTTTTAAAATAAATGGCTACAGGGGGCTGGTGAGATGGCTCAGCGGCTTAAGCGCCCGCCCGGCAAGCGCCAGGGTCCGAGTTCGACTCCCAGAACCCACATACGAAAAAAGGGGCCAGTGATATCGCTCAGCGGCACGGGCGCCTACTGGCGCGCGAGGTCCTGAGGTCGACCCCTGGTACCCACACAAAAAAATAAATAAATAAATAAATGGCAACATATTGTTAGTATTAAACTTTACAATACACTGTTAGCTATAAATTATGGGTACAGGCAAGTAGTGATTGTCGAACATGTGTGTATAAAATTTTGCCATAATAAAATACACATATTTTGTTGGAGTTCTGTCAGGCTATAAGAATGTACATACCTCCCCAAAACAAACTTTCTTCCTTCTGAGAGTGTGTATTTAAAATGTGTACTTTTCTGCTTTGATAAAAAGCTTATCAAGTAATGTGAATGGTTTGGAGAAAGGGGGAAAATATGAATAACACGCAAAACTTTAACATTAGCATTTCATGACCTTTTATTTTATTTCATAATAAATCTAATTTTAGAGTTTCATTTCCTTGGATAGATCAGAAATACCTGTACACATTCAATTATATTAAGAAGCTGTTTTACCAAAATAAGGAAAAGAACAGGGAAACATTTATTATGGCATTTAAAGGACTTTGATGGCTTTAAAAGTCTTGTACCTTTTCCTGTTATGATGACCACTGAAAAAGCTCCCTCCATCCTCAGTACTATGTAAGATAGCTAAGAGAAAACCTTGCCGTAATGGCCCAGAGCCTCATTAGAAAAGCCTCTATTTCCTGCTCCAGTAATCAGCTGATAGAAATAGAGTTCATCTTGTCAGCAGGTTTATTTATTTCCTATTCTTCTTCTTCTTTGTTAATCTTCCTTTTATGTTTCCTTAATAATGCATGCTGGAAAAGTTCCTGAATGCTTTTCAAATAAAGGGAAGGTCTGAAGAGGATTGACAAATTTCTGTTGTGTCAACACGGACCCAGGCGTCTCCCAGTCTGAAATTCAAATGTATAATAGCTGAAATAGATAAATATAGAACCTCCTTTTCTCATTCATCAGATCCAAAGATATACAGGTCTCCTAATTGGTTTTAATATATATTATTAGAATTTTATTGCCAGCACAATAAAGATGTGATACATTTTATGTATCGTGATAGACTAGCATTAAAATATAACTAGGAAAACCAGCTCCTAAAAGAAAGGTCAGAAAAGAAAACACGTATAAATCGTGCTATCAAATGAATTCTTTGGACACTTTGGGGTTGTGGCCAACAACAAAATGTAGAACCAATGAAATATGAAATCGCACATAAATTCAGCTTCAGTCTATCACCTATGACTAATAAGCATGAATTTATAAGGAAATTTGTTGTTTTATACAACATGGCACTAATCTGAAAATGAGAAACCTCAAACATCTTTGAATAATTAATTTGTGGATTAAGTATCTTAGTGACCATTAGATTTTAGAATGAAATAACATATTTTTAGATCGTAATAGTCAGGCATAAAGAAGATTTAAATCATTATTTGATCATTTTCTTAGCCAATGTCTAAGAACTAAGTATAAAAATATGATAATGTGAAAAGATTTCTTTGACCCACTTCCAGGAACAGATTTATTCTGTGTAGTGTTTACAGTGTGAAATCATGCAGTATCTGAGTAACTTTTATAATTAATCTGCCCTCCTCATGAAGAAAACAATGGGCTGGCACTATTTTCTCTGAGTAATTTTATTGTGTATCGGTACATAGGTCCAACATGAAGCATACTAAATGGAATATTATCTGATCAGTTTAGATTAACATCTCCATTCAAGTTCAGAAAGTAGTTTTTGTTAACATGCCCCAGATTCTTTTCTTTCATTAGCTTTTAGCCCACATTGGACAGTAAATCTACCCTCTCTATTCAACACTGCTGTTCGGATCAGACTTTCCCTTCAAGCCACTTATATATACTCCTGCTTGGGTTTGCCTTTGACTGCACCCTGTAACTCAGTTTTGCCCTCTTTACCTCTGTCCTTAGCCATCTATTTTACTCTCAAGGGGTAAGCCACGTCTCAACTTTTGTGCCAAATATTTAGCAGGGCTTCCTATATTTCAAAATGTTGGTTTTCACGGAAGTCGCTTCCTATTGGATAAAGCAATGATAACCCCACCATAGCTTGTCGCCTAAAGTTGATATCAAAAATCCATCTCCTAGTTTGCCAAAGCCTCCTGTGGATCATTCTGTGAATGTTCAGATTTAGCTTTTATTCTCTAATAGTGCTCACTCTGTCCCTTGGAGTAGCTGTAGACTCTATCTACCTTTGTACGTAGATAAGAGATATCTTGCCTTTCTGAAGAGAATATCTACCTCTTCAGAATGTTGTTGTTGCTGCTGCTGCTGCTGCTGCTGCTGCTGCTGCTGCTTGTAAAACAGCATTGCAGACTGCAGAGGGAAACTCACTAGCCAGGCTCCTTTACTGAAAGCTTGGCCAGCTCAAAAGCACGACAGCCACTGTAACCGAGCAATACAATCATCAAATCAGAGACGGCCTCAGCGAAAAGAGTTGCCCCGTCCTTTCCCACTGTTTACTTTGCAGAAAGCACATAGCTAATATAAAGGAAATGTTGCTAACACTTTCTTTTAAAAGCCATTTTCAGTAATTCAAAGAAAAGACAGTTTACAAATGTGGAAAGTAGAGACACAATACAGACAGCAGGACCAGGTGAAAAGCAGCACTATTGAAATGACAACAAGGGTTTGAGCCTCTCAGAAAGGACTTTGACATGAAAGTGTGGTGAGCTCTTTCCTCGTTTCAGATTTGCTGTAAACACCAAGGGTTGAAAGAATACTAATTTTTTTTTTCAGTTCAAGCCTTGCACTCCTAAGGATTCTACACTCAGCACTCTGACATTAGACATGACAGCAAATGTTGGGTTTCTCAACCTCCATCCTCCCTCTATGCCTCTCACTTGTGTAACAAGCGCCCCCATCTCTCCTTCTATTCAGTGATTGTGCCACCACCACCTCATCCTTCCCCCCCAGCCCTCTGCCCCAGGTGACAATTACTTAATTAAAGAATAAGAGAAGAATAAAAAAGATAATAGTTTAAAAGACCAATTAAATAACAGCGAGGACTGGTTTCTACTCTTACCTCCGCCACTAAATTACCAGCTCAGTGCAGGTACATTGTATGGTACAATCAACAAGTATGGCATCTACATTTTCTTAAAAATTTCATACAGTAAAGGACACATTGCCATTACTACCATTCAAAATACTTCCTCTTGGGCCGGTGATATAGCTCAGTGGCATAAGTGCCTGCCTGGCAAGAGTGAGGTCCTGAGTTCGACTCCCAGTACCCACATTAAAAAAAAATACTTCCTCTCACTTCAATTGCACATATCCCATCATTCTTGCCATTTTCTGAAGCAGTTCTGGAAGTCCTCTTTTGTGAGTGTCTTTAGTTGCATTGTCATGGCTGCCTCAATGTCCTGAATCGATTCAAAAGGTTTACCTTTCCTGCTCATTTTGACTTTGAAGAGCCAGAAGTCACACAGTGCCAGAGCTGGTGAACAAGGTGGATAAGGATACACCACAATGTTTTTATTTGACAGCAATTGCCCTACCAGAAGCAATGTGTGACAGAGTTGCCGTGATAGAGGATGAAACCCTTTGTCCGTTTCTCAGGCTGTTTTCTCCACACATCTTTTCTTGAACTTTGTAATAAATCCTTAAAATACTTAGACTTCACCGTAGTGTTTCGGGTATACCTTGATGTTGGATTTTGATTGACCACTTCTTTTTCACAAAAGGAGAACTAGGTAAGAACTGTTAACTTTGATCTCAGGATCATATCTATAAACTCAACTTTCATCTCCCATGATGACGTTTCTTAAAAAGCTGGAGTCAGAAGTGGTATGACTGCACAACTCCAATGAAATCGACGAATTTCATGATAATGCATTGTCCATGATCCACGAGTTACAGCACACTTTAAAACACACCAGAACTCAACCATAACACACGATTAAAATTCAATATCAGCTACTGCCGAAGAGCCCTGCCTTTCTGTTGGATGACACTCAGTAGCAGGGTTCACCATGTGACTTGATCACACCGTGCACTTCCATTTATGAAAGATGCAGGGCTCCTTTGTATCCAGAATTACCTTCAAGTAAATCCAGAAATAAATGATAATAATTCCAGAAACGATATTAATTTCCTAAAATTTTAGTCAATAGGAAAGATAAAACAGAAGAAATTCAGCCTTATGTGATGGTACATCCCTGTAAACCCAGCATTTTGGGAAGCTGAGGCAGGAGGATCACAAGTTCAAGCCCAGGCTGGGAAACTTAATGCATAGCAAGACGGTCTCAAAATTTTAAAAAGAAAAAATTTAAAGGACTTGAGGTGTAGCTCAGTGTAGATGCCCTGGGATCAATCCCTAGTAATGAGAGAGCGAGAGAGAGAAAGGGAGAAATTTATGTTTCTGTCACAGTTTCAATAGTCACAATTTTATAATAATTTATCTTTTATATAAGAGGGAAAGCTCTCCCTTTTCTGCCTCAGATATTGGTTATGAGACCTTTTAGAAACTGGTGTCACCCCTCTCTGCACCATTCCTTAACCTTTCCCTTTGCTGCAGACAAACTGAGCTTGCCCTGTCCACTGAGCAGTAGCTTCGCTTTGGCGCCTTCCCTCTGTCGTTCTTCTCACCTGTCTTCCACTGTATCCCATCACCCTAGAGCCAGTTCTTTATGTACTACTACACCTCCATATAGTGAGCTCCTAAAAGACCATTGGACTAGAAGGGCGTGTTCATAGAAGAAATAAGCTTTGGAGTTAAAATGAACAAAACACCTGTATTCAATTTCTGATCATGACAGTTCATTGTGGCATGATCTTTAGTGAATTGCTTAATGCTGACTCTGAATTTCTTTGTCAATAAAACATAATTTATAGTATCTACCAAAATCAGAAATAGAAAATTCAAAACAAATGCATAGCCAGGTGTGGTAGTGCATACCTGTAATCCCAGCACCTGGGGAGGCTGAGGCAGGAGGATCTAAAGTTCCCAACTTTAGCTGGGGTGTAACTCAGTGCAAAGGCCTTGGGTTCAATCCCAGAAAGGCAGGAGAGAAGGAAGGAAAGAGAGAAGGAGGAAAGTAGGGAAAGAGAAAAATAAGGTTCACTGGTTCTCCTTACCGCAAATCCCAGAGGTTTGCTGTTGCAGATGTCCCTCGATCCTGGAGCTCAGTTGGTGTGTCTAGATCTTTCAGTCCTCCATCTTTTGATTTTCATCTTCTCTTTGTTGAGACTGTCCTCAGGCCCTATGCGTTGTGGCAAGGTAAGCTTTGATTTACTGTACTTCTAATCTTCATTCCTACAAGTTCCAATGCAACAGGAAAGACAAGTTCTTTTCTAGTTTTAACAAAATTCTTGGTCTTGATTTTGGTGTGCTTCACTGGATCAAATACCATTCTTGAAATGATCACTACAGCTAGGGAAGTAAAATTGACTTATTGGCCAACATCTAGGTCATACTCTCACTCCGAGAGCCGGAATCAGTTCTAAACAAACACACAGACAAAGAAAGGAGAAGGCACAGTTCTGCAAAAGTTTAGGGTCAGGTTTCCAAAAAGACAGTGAACGAATGCTGAGTGGGCCAGAAATAACTACTCTGCATTGCAGTACCCTGTTTGATTTTTTTTTTTTTCTTAATGCGGGTACCAGCAGTCGAACTCAGGCCCTTGCACTTGCCAGGCAGGTGCTTATGCCGCTGAGCTATATCACCGGCCCAGACCTGTTTGGTTTTTATAAGGTTAAAGGAGACATTATTTGCAAGACACGTAGCACAATGACTAGTACATAAAGAGTTTCATGGTGGCAAATGCCTGTAATCCCAGCACTCTTGTGAAGCTGCAGGAAATGGATCACAAATTTGAGCCCAGCCTGAGTGATTTAGCAACTCAAAGAGACTTGTCTGAAAAAAAAAGGGCTGGGGATATAGTTCAGTGAGAAGACCTGGATTTAGTCCCCAGTACCACCAACGAAAGAAAAGGAAGGAGGAGGAAGAGGAGAAAGAAGAGAGAAAAGGGAAGACAGAAGATGGAAGAAGAGGAGGAGGAAAAGGAAGAGGAGGAAGAGGAGAAGAAGTTATTTTCAAACCTGAATGTGGCCCTTGGCACACAGTGGGTGTTAAGAAAATGTCACATGAGGAAAGGGAACAAGTGAAAACTAAATCTGCTAGGGGAATTCTTAGAGCAACTTCTACACAATTTTGTTTTATTTTTAGTTCATTCATTAATTACTTTTCTGTTGGCATTGATTTTGAGACTAAGTGACATCTACTATTCGCACAGTATTCTGAATGCATTTTACTTAATCTAATACAATTATACTGCAGGACAAATGTAGCAAAAGCAATTAGACCCTACATCCAACCTTACTATAGCAGTTACCTTCCCCAACAAATGTACATGAGGCCTTTTTCACAGGCTCCCAGTACTATACTGATACTAGAAATATAAAGAAAAACAAAAAGAAGGGATCATTCTCAAAGAACAAAATTTCTTTATTTTACCTATAAGGTTTGCAGAATATAATAATAAACCTAACAGCCAAATACCTGCTTACACAATAGTAAGGGAAACAAAATTAAAACATAAACAAAAATCCAAGTTTGCTAATTAAAAAAACAAAAGAAAATTAACTGATCATAATTGCCAAGAAGTTACTAAGCCACTGTGAAGTTTTCATCAAGAATGTTAGAAACCCTACTTCAGAAAAAGTGAGGGATGGAATACTGTCCAGGGAGTAGTGTTTGAACTGATGTCTGAAACATGAGAAAGAGTGACGGTATGTGGGACCACGTGAAGAAGCTGATGAGAATTCAAATCAAGTCCTGTACCTAGAATTTGAATCCCAACTCTGCCTTAGCCTCACTGTGTAACTTTGAGTAAATTACTTTCCTCCCTCTCTCTCTCTATCTCTCTCTCTCTGCATCATTTCTTAACCTATAAAATGGAAATAACAGTAACTGTGTTTAAGGACTGAAAGGGCTGAACCCTCTGCAGCCTTTATCTTCTCTCACACAAACTGATAAAATCCCTCACTTGCTTTCCTGTCTCTCAAACCCTCCAACTCACACACAGTGATGCTGATAAAGTCATGCTTCTAAACTGCAAATCTGGATGTTTTGTTTCCTTTAGAAGCCTCCTCTTTACGTTTTTGTACTCACAACAATATGGATATTGAAAGTCCCGCAAATACCCCTGTGTTGGAAGCTTGGTCCCCAGCCTCTGGGGCTACTGGGAAATGGTGGACCCCTTAGGACTTGGGGCCCAGTGGAAGGAACAGGTCGCTGGGGATATGTCCTTGAAGGGACTGCTGGGACCCACAGCTGCCTGTTTCTCTCTTTGCTTCCCAGCTGCCAGGAAGTTAAGAGGCCTCCTTTGCCATATGCTCTTGCCATGATCTCCTACGGCACCTCAGGCCCACAGAAACAAGGCTCAGTGCCCATTTACTAAAACTTCTGAAACCATGAGCCAAAGTAAATTTTGTTACAATGATGGGAAGCTAATACAACAAGGAATTCAAATTAATCAATCTGGTGGTCATCCTTCTATGATCTGGTCCTTGCCTATCTCTTCAGGTCATACTAATCCACCTAATAATGTAATCCAATAGTCCAGTGAACTACGAGGTGAGGTTATTAACTAAAATTGAGTAGTTTCTACTGGAAATTTACGCAAAGGAAATATTGTATTAGTTTTTGTTGTGGTTATAATGAAGAAAATGGAAAAGTAACTTGAGAAAAAAGGTATAGTGCGTTTGTCAGGCAGCACTGACTGCCCATTGGACCTCTATAGAATGAATGAACAGTGAAGGGTGTTGGCTTGGTCATTGTGGTATGCATTTCCACGGGACCATGAATTTGCTCAGAATGGAGCATAAGGAAGGGAATATTTATGCTTAACCACAATTGACCTTAAAGAGAAAGAGTTGTGAATTTTTATAGAACTTGATTATGCCTAATTGTAGATTCACAGCAGTATAAAGAGATAGGTGAGATTATGAGGGAATTATGCATGGTGAAAAGTGGACGATCAATAGATTCAAGGTTTGGAGAGACAGCAAAGGAGCTAGAGGGCGAGTACAAGAGCATCTACGGCATCAGAGAGTAGAGTGCTTCACATTGCTATTTTAAGGGTAAAGCAACTTGGAAATGACATTTTATGAATGGTCTTTCCTACATTTCACTTATGGCACATTAAACTATTTTGAAGAGATCCCCCAAAATTTAACATAAGAACAATGAAATCTCATCACAGATGGTTGTGGATAGTTAACAATGTCATAGCTAAAAAGCTAATGATGATTTTAATGTTCATTCAAAACTCAAGAGTCAATGGGGAAAATTTTTGGATCTCTGAATTCTTAAAGTAAATCACATGATTACCTAAAAATAATTGCAATTTTCTCAAAGGCACAACAAGTAAAGTAGAGGGAATGGAGGGATGCATGTCTGATGCAAATAGATTCGTGGTGGGTGGAGCGCATTCTAAATCTGGTTTCCATGATGTCAGCCTGGCTCCTAGCTGTCAGAAGTAATGATAAAAAATGTATGGACCACTTCTCACTTATCTTGATTTTACCTCATCTGTTTTTATGCCTGGTCCAAAATTCATACATTGACTCTTGATTAACAGCATCATGAATCCTTGCCTCCCCAATTATTGGTATAGATAAAATTAATATTTTTGTCAGTATGAAATCCACTCAACCTCAGTCATTCCAGATCTCCTAAAATGCTACGCAGTCCACGATGAGAAGTAGGCGACCTGTGTCTATTTCCCAAAGAATGCACAGTGTCTGATTCTAAGAGGAGGAAATTGGGGATTAAAAGCTGCCTATATTTCAGAGCCATACTACTGAAAAAGAAGGAGTTGAATGAGGAATTGGGTTAAAGATGTTAATGGAGAGACATGATCATCCATTTTAGCTTTTGCTCTTATCTATAGAGAAATCTGATTTAGTTACTATTGAAGTGACTTGTTAAGAATAATGTCTAGAGTTGGGATGTATGAGTCTGAAATGTTGTCATGTGGATGTGGGTATTCTAGGAAATTTTTGTTTCCTCCTAAGTTTAATACCTTATTTCTATTGAAGCAATATTGTATAGTAAACTATCTAGGCTTCCCTTATTGGTGGGGCTTAAAGTTTCACATCTTCAGTTGAGTTTTTAAAATAATTGTTTCCGTGGAACGATTAGTCATGACATTATACTTATTACTAATCAACATTAGAAAATACAAGACACTGATAGATGATGCACACTAAACTTTGTAAGAAGGACATGTGTTGCTTAAATAAAAATCAGGAAAATTAATAAAAATAAAGCTATGACCATAGTAAACCACACTCTGTCCCAGCTGTCACCTGTTGTAAATGAACATCATTTCCAGCCCTGGTTGTTCTTCAGATTCAAGTGGTGCCAACTGCTTCTAAATTTTCTCCCTAAGAGGAAAAACATCACACTAAGGGTCTGAGTGTTCTTCAGGGTTTAGGAGCAGTTTGCTTACAAATCCATTGTAGGCAGTTGCAACCCTTGTATCTTTCTCCATCAAGAGAATCATGTAGAAAGCAGAAGTTTTTCGGGTTTTGGATTTTTTTAAGTTCTTTGTTTATCCCTAGTCTCAACAATAAAATATATAAGCATTTCACAGCACTATAGTATAATTTATGCAAAAGTTCCATTTGTGCAAATATCTCAGTCTTTCAAACATCAATATTTTTAAATTTTTAATTGACATATAGTAATTGTATACATTTATGATATTTCAAGACAAGTGCATAATGTCTAATGATAAAAGCAAGGTAACTGGCATATTCATCACCTCAGACATTTATCTTTCTTTTTCATAGGAACATTCAAAATCCTCTCTACTAGGTACTTTGAAGTATTCAGTCAGTTGTTGCCAATTAAAAACCAACCTACCATGCTATAGAACATTAGAAGTAATTCCTATTCAGCTGCTCATCTGTATCTGTTAACCGTCCTCTCTCTCCATCTTTCCACATGCACACCCTTCCCAAGTTCTGGTAACCACTCTTCTGCTTTCTATTTCTGCTATGAGATCGACTCTTTACCTTCTACATACAAGCGAAAGCATGCTGTATTTATCTTTCTGTGCCTGACTTATTTCACTTAACGTAATGTCCTGCAGTTCCATCCATGTTGCTACAAATGGCAGCATTTCATTTTTACAGCTGAGTAATATTACATTGTGTATTTATACTACATTTTCTTTATTCATTCATCAGTGAACATCCGAGTTGACTCCATATCTTGGCTATTGTGCAAAGTGCTGCAATAAACACGAGAGTGTAGATGCTTCTTTGACATATTGCTTTCCTTTCCTTTGGATATTTACCCAGGAGTGGGATTTCTGGATCACATATAGCTCTATTTCTAGTTTTTGGAGCAGCTCCATAACTGTTTTCCATATGGCCGCATTAATTTACATTCCCCACATTGTATGTAAGTTCTCCTTTTCTCCATATCCTCACTAGCATTTATCATTTTTGTGTTTTTGGTAATAAGCATTCTACCTGGGGTAAGATGATATCTCATTGTTAAAAATCCCTTTCCTGTCCTTCAGTGACGACAAGGATGTTTCACAGCAAGCTTTCTAACTAACTATAATCTTCTACTCCACCCTCAAACTACATACAATCAATTTCTCACAGGATTACACACCGCATTTTGATTTTGTCTTAGAGCAACTTCATACATTCTCCAGAACACAGTGTCCTGAAATACACGGAGGTCACAATGAGTTAGTTTTGCCCTGGGTGTCAAGTGATGATGGGGAGGCTTGGCTGTGATTTGTGTGCACCCACAAATTGTCTCCACGGAGAAAATGCACAGAGGTAGCATTTCACTTTTATATGTTTCATCAAAAAGCTTCCTAGTGACAGAGGGAAAGATATGAAAGTTGTTAGGGAAAACATTCTCTATTACCAGGAGATGGTTTCTTCAGAAGTCAGAGGCTGGCGTGTGCCATGAAGAGAATACTTAATTGATCCTGTGCCAGAAAATTCCTCTCAGATAATCAGAGTCTACAAAGCCATGTTTGCCTCAAACAAATGGTCCAAGGTAGCTTCTTATAAGTTAGTTTGTCGTAGAATTAAAGGAACTTTACTTCTAAAACATATGTTTTGATGCACCAATACGAATATGTGTCATATGTGAGGCATTCGGAACCAAAGAAATGCAAGTGCGCACTTGGGACTGGTGGGCGGTGGTTTGCGGAACCGCACAGCTTCACTTGGCCTCGGTGCCTGAAATCCTTCCACCATTAAGTTGAGTACTTTAAATTAAGACTTTGTAT
Organism: Erethizon dorsatum; assembly: GCA_028451465.1. Classification (NCBI taxonomy): domain Eukaryota; kingdom Metazoa; phylum Chordata; class Mammalia; order Rodentia; family Erethizontidae; genus Erethizon; species Erethizon dorsatum. Next base: position 60,547,372 of record CM051834.1, on the reverse strand, counting down.
TTTTGGCCTTAAGTAATACAAACTGAACTCTGTTGGGCCACTTTTTAAATGATTTTAAATGATCTTTTAAAGAGAGATTTATTTATCAATTATATTTTCATCTTAAAAGTCACTTATGAAAGATTGAAAGCCCATCCCATACACCAGATTTTGCCAGGGCATAGGTGTGTTAGTCACTTTTTCACCACAGGAACACATACTGGACACCCACAAGTTAAAGGAGGAAAGGTTTATTTTAGCTCACAGTTGCAGTCTATAGTTGGCTGGCTCCAAGACAGGAAAGGCATGGTGGAAGGGTCTGGTGGAGGAAAGCTGCTCACATCATGGGAGCCAGAAAGCGGGAAAAGAAGGGAGGACCAGGGGAGGAAGATGCACCCTTCCAGGTAATGTCGCCAGTGACGGCCTCTTCTGACTGACCCCATCTCCTAACATCATATTTAGCTCTAACACCCCCGTGATCCAATCACCTTCTGAAAGCCCCACCCTTGAGAGTTTTGGGGGTCTTTTTTTTTTTTGTGGGTACCGGGGATCAACCTCAGGACCTCGCGCTTGCCAGGCAGGCGCTTACGCTGCTGAGCCATGTCACTGGCCCTTGGGGGTCATTCTTGATCTAAATCATTACAATATGTAAAATGGCAAAGCTAAAATACTTACCTAAGAAGGCAGACCTCAGGACTCCAACTCTCCAACGTAAGGGTGCTGAGTTTTTTAAGAAGAGGGATATCGAAAACAAAGATTAGGGAGATAACCTTGACACCTGACCCATTTCACAGGTTTCCTTAGGTTCGATAGCATGACAATATTGAGCTATTTTGACCTCAGGATCTTAATTTCTTTTCCTCTGTGATTCTTGGACAGATGCTTCGATTTTTGGTATTAAAGCCTTATGGGCTGATTTTCCCCTTTTCATTTAAATAGATTCCTTCAGTTGCATAGCAAAACAGTTTGATATGACATCTTCCAACCAGATATAAATATCTGACATATACAGTGTTGATGTCAAAGTGAACTATTGAGAATATAGAGAAAACATTCAAAAATGAGGGTTTCCCCACAGACTGCCCACTCACAGTACTGTTTCTCCTGGGCTTCAGAAGGATGTTGGAAGTCAGTGGATTTTAGCTTCGACTACATCTCCTCATATGCCTTGATTTAAAGGCCCCAATGTCAGTTCTTTATGGAGTGTTTAGACTTCCTATGAGTCTCTTAGGACTCGCAGGCTTCTTTACTCTCTGTATACCTTGTTGCTGTAATGGAAGCCCTTCTGTTGCTGTAACTCCTTCCTCAGGGTCCAGGTTTAGTCAAGTTTTCTTTCCCTCTTGGGGCATTAGCTGTTGCCAGTTTTGGAAACACCCTTTCTCGGTGTGTACATTTTGCTTCCAGTACAAAATCATGTCACTGGTTCTTACTCATCATCGATGTGAAAGGACTTGGCACCTTTTAAAATTACCATTGAGCAGGTACCATACCCTTTCTCACCACTATAGAATAGTAAAGAGTATCTTTGCCTAACAGGCAGAAAGCTAGCCTCTTCAGAGTTTCATGCATTTCACTAATTTGCAACACTTGTCTAGAGATAGAGGACTTAAACTTAGTTTCAGGCTGGTGAGACAGCTCAGCAGCATAAGTGCCTGCCTGGCAAGCGTGAGGTCCTCAGTTTGACCCCCGGTACCCACATAAAAAAGTAAATAAATAAAAAATAAACTCAGTTTCACTTGCTATTAGCTGTGATTCATTGGTCACTAAAGTTCACGATAGCAAATCCCCTTACTAAGGATTTATCCATAGCATATCATTAAAATAAATGTTCATTTTCCGATGACAAGGACCTCACTGAAATTGAAGGGAAGGATAATTTTTCAAATGTACTAGAATGTTCTAGAAAATATTCTCTTGTTTGAATTCAAGTGGATTTTTCTTTCTTTCGTGCTGGTAACTATTTCAGAATCTAGACAGTTAAATGGATAGTTTATGTCTTGGTCCAGTCTGACTACTATAACAAAATGCCGTAAAATGGGATGGTTTGTAAGCAAAAGAAACTTATTTCTAACAGTAATGGAGGGTGAGAAGATCAAGGCACCATCAGTTTTGGTGTCTGGGAGAGGCCCACTTTCTTGACAAGGACATCTTCCTGTCCTCACATGGCACAAGGGCAAGCTAGCCTACTGGTGCCACTTTCAGTACGGCACTAATGACCTTCATGGAGTTGGTCCCACCTCCTAGAGCCTTCGTCTTGGGGGTTAGGATTTTAATATATGAATTGTGAGGAACACAAACATTTAGACCATAGCACTCTGTTGGTAAACTTCATTATCTTCTTTACGCACAGATGTACACACACACTATTTACAGTCAAAGAGGAAAGGCACCATAGTTATTGTCCAGTAAAGGGATATTACACAATAAGAAAGATTTTGAGGTGAAAACAAACCCCTTCCCAGAGTTTACTGAGTCCCCACATCAAGACTATTCCTGTCTCAGGCAAGGTGTCTGAGAAAAAGCATTAAAAATAAGATAGACACATATACAATGCCCACAGAGCTCAGTTCTAGAAACTCGATCTGGCCTTCAGTTCCAACTTCAGCATGCTGTGTGCTTCGTCACCTGACTACTTACTAAATCTCATTCTCGCATCTCATTCTCCACACAATGGGGACAGGTTCTCCGCAAGGAGAGAGTCAATTTGTGTTTTAATATTTAGAATTGTGTGATCTATCTCATAGTCATCTGCTTTGGAAAGTAGTACAAGCCTGTTTCATTACATGAAAGTGAAATACACTGAAATTTATTATTATTTTACTGAACATAAATCAGAAAATAGATTCAGTATACATTACATGAGGGCTGACATTTTGAGCCGCTTAGCCATGTGTTTCAGTAAATGTGTTTTCTTGTTCATTTACTGCTGCATTTTGAATCATTGCCTCTACCCCATATGGCTGTTGATGTCTCTCCCTTCAGCCTGGATGAGCCCATTCCTTCCCAAAGGTGAGAGCTTCTATAAAATAATGGAAAACCTTGACCTGACCTGCACAAAGCACTTGCTTATTATCGCACTGTAGAACTCAAAAGGACTCATGGGAAAAGTCCAGTATAGTTTCCTTTTTAATTCAAACACATCACTTTATTAAAATTCAAAGAAAAACACAGTATATCTCAATATTTTTATGGAGATTTTTCTATCTACTTTGATATTCTCAAAATCTATAAGATTCCAGCTTAGATTTATTCCTATTTGATTTATACATTATTGTGTGATTTCACATATTTCCAACTTCACAATGAAAATATAAGTTAAACATCACATGGTTTATCTAATCTGAGAGACCCAAAAGATAAACAAATTAAAGAGCAAAATGAAAGAGAGATGTTAAGAAACAGGGCAATAGACTCTGTGGAGATAAGGAGATCTGAGAAAGGTGGAGAGGGTAGAGAGGTATAAAAACCATCAAGATGTGAGATATATATTCACAGCTGAATGTAATCACTGTATGTAGTATAATCATATTTTTTAATTAAACATATGACCTTGGTTTGACTCTAGAGATATCTACATTAAAGGTAAATTTTAAGGATTTTGGATTTCACATGTTAGGCAATGATGATTAAAACTTTTCGGGATGACACAGCAGTACCCATGAGTTCTCATCCTTCTGCCGGGGGCCTCTCTGAAATAACGTGGGTCGTTCCGTGTGTGTTCCCTCAGGAGATCGAGCTGTGTCGTGTTAGCAGTCAGGAGAAGCTGGGCCTCACGGTCTGCTACCGGACGGATGATGAAGATGACGCCGGCATTTATGTCAGTGAGGTAAGAAATGCTGCATAGGGGAAACCAGGGAGGGAGAAGGAGAGGAATGAAGTGACAGGGCCACAGTGGGAAAACTCTTCCTCCAGAGGCTGGAGTGTGAAGAACTGGCTATGTTCCAAAACTTGTCACTTTCAATTAGGAAAGTAAATTATGCTACCCAAGTAACGTAATTATCATCAGGTCTTTTAGTGTGGATCCTTTCAGCACAGAATCCCTGCCCAGAAAAGTGAAAGCAGTAACATTGCCTCCATTTGAATGTCCCTCCCCAGAGGGCAGGACGTGGAGCAAAGTTTTGACCTGCAAACATTTGTCCTTCCCTTTATTACAGCCTTTATTATTCTGGTAAGGATAGAACTGGGTAATTATTGTAAGTTAACAGTCACAGTAATCGCATCTCCTGTGCTGGTGATGGGACAGATACAATTGAATACTCAAGAAGTGCATCTATGAGTTTGTTTTATTTGACACCACAATCACTTTCAAGAAGTGAGAAGCTAAGTGTGAGACACCATTAATGTTCATTATTCTGAAAGCCTGTCAAGTAACATTTTATCATAGGTGATTTTTTTTTTTGTGGGTACCAGGGGTCGACCTCAGGACCTCGCACGCCAGCAGGTGCCCGTGCCGCTGATTGATATCACTGGCCCCTTTTTCGTATGTGGGTTCTGGGAGTCGAACTCGGGCCCTTGCACTTGCCAGGCAGGCACTTACGCCGCTGAGCCATCTCACCAGCCCCCCATAGGTGATTTTTTAAAACTCCCCAAAAGATCGTTTTAGAAGTAGAAAAGTATGATTTTCAAAATTCTATATCCATGTGATTAAAAATTACACACACATACACACACGCATACACACACACACACACATAAGTGTATTTATATAGCATCTAACTCCTGCAAATAGAGTTAGACAAGCTACATACTTATTCCTGTTCCAAGAATGGCCTTGCGTTAAACATTACGTAACATTCTAAGCTCAGCTTCTTCCTCAACAAGAAAACTAGCACGATGTTTATATAATTGTTTTTAGAGAGTTGTTTAGAATATGGAAGAGATCGTGTAGTTATTCTACTTAGAAAACCACACTGGTCTACAAATGTAAAACGTTATTCTTTGTCACTTTACCAAAGAATTTGCCGACTGGCTCTTACAAAGGCAAACTCTCCAAAGGAGAGATTTAGGCCCTGTTTTAAATGTACAACTATGGTAATCCCTCTAAAGAGAGGAAGTATGAGGAAATACCTACTGAATTCTCTTCTGCAATACGTACAAAAGTGGAAGTTTAGCATCAGTTCGAAGACAAAGTTTTAGGTTGTAAATAGCTTCTAAATGGGATATAATCGATTAATCACGGCTCACTTCCTTCTGGTAAGTCTCTTCTTACCATTTAAGTGTTAGATTTGAAACTTCACTACTCTAGGAAGATAAAGAAGCGCAGGAACTGAGCATATGTACTTGGGATAAATATCATCCTTATTTCTCTTATATATTATAATGTCTTTTGTACTTGATTTACCACTTAAGACTTCATTATTAGGTGACACCCCTAATAAGAAAGTGATATCTAATATCTGGGTAGGGTGGATCAACGCATGCCACACTTGAAATACTTTGCTCGGGAAAAAGCTTTCATGCAATAAGCCTAAATAAATGGTTTGAAGCCACTACATTTAGCCTGACAGATCAAATTACCTCCAGTGAACTGCAGTTATCACTTAAGTCTGGCCCATTAAAATGTTGATAAGCTCTTTAAATATGTATTTATTCTAAGATAATTTATAGTTAATATACTTCTCTATAGAAGTATATAAATTGGTGCTGAGTAACAAAATGTATACATAGGATTGTTTCTTGAGTGACACAGAATATAAACCTCTTTATAAATTAATATGCACATGAAACAGAAATTCCCTGAATAAGTATGGACTTGCAGTATAGCTGTCAGCTTTTCTAACACTGCTAAGGCAGGATTTAAAAGTCACCTTCATAGCAGAAAGTAAATTCTCTGGGACCAGAGAATGCTAGTATTAACATTATACTATCTAAAGACCGTGTCTGATAACTGAGATTCAGAAATGGGTAAAAGAATGAGAAAAAAAAGGAGGAAGGAAAAAATACAAATACATCCCTTCTAAGAAAGGCATGAGGGATGGAAAAAGGGGCCTTCAAATCAAGTTCTTCTCCAGTCCACTTTCATTTTATTCCAAATTAATGCATTTTATATTTTTAGAATTAGTGATTTCTGACAGAGAAAGATATATCATGCACTCTGTCATAAATCAATAGAAAATTTTGTGCTATGGTTTAAAATATATATTTTACAACTATAAGTTTAATTTCTTGAGAAGATCTTGCGTTTCCAGTTGATGGTGTGTGTCCTCTCCATTACAGGTGGATCCAAATAGCATCGCTGCCAAAGATGGCCGAATTCGAGAAGGGGATCGGATTTTGCAAGTATGTGTGTGGTTATTTCCTTACATTTCTTACTGTCTGCCGCACAGTTAGGTTTGGTTTGGTTTGGTGGTTTCTTGTAAAATGTTAGAAAAAAGAATTTGTCTCTGCTTTTAGATATTAGTATCTACCAAACAAAAAAGCTATCATTTAATGTTTAAGTAAGGATGGTACCCTTTCTTAACAGATGCTAGCTAATAATTAGTGGTTCAAATACAGTATCCGGAGTGAGATATCTTGACTTCAACTTCCAGCTCCACCAATGGCTTGCATACATCACCTCACCTCCTTTCATTTCAAGCCCATTTGTTCATCTTAAAAAATGGCAACAATAATATAACCTATTCTTTTTGTGTAGGTTACATGAGGTTATGCATGTAATGTGTTTAGCACGGTGCATGATAAGTGCTTAATAAACATTAATGGCTATTATTCCTAGCAGCAGCAGCAGCAGCAGCAATTGCTGCTTTCCAGAATAAATTAGGTGAACATGGATCCAGATGTTCCTTTACTATATGAAAGCCTAGAAGTCTGTAGAAATTTCAGCTATTTACTAATGAGTTGCTGGGGCCATGTGGAGCAAAATGTGATTTCTTCTCCATATAGAAAGATGAAGAGACTGATTAAATTTTAGCTTAATGAGAGAAACAGTAAGTAAAGGAGATACAGAGTTGGAAAGGCAATTCCAGGTCTAATCAAGAATAACTGACACCCAAAATTTCTGTTCTAAACCTGCCTCACTGCACCCCGTCCCTACACCAAGCCCTCCCATCAAGACTGCTGCAGGGAGATAGCACTTGTTTTCAGATCAACCCCAGACTAAGAGTAGAGGCCCTTCTGGGTTGAGTTCATTGCTGATCAACACCGTGAAATAGAGGGAGGGACTAGAATGGTAATTTGAGGAAATACAGACTGTGAAAAAATGTGGCAAAACCTCTAGGTCAGATTGAGTTCCCATTTCTCATTGCTAGATGTGGAGCCCCAGAGAGTATTTTAAGGTCTTCAAAAATAGACAAAAATGCCTCCCCGCCTTTGGTGCACCCTTTTTCCATGAAATTGGGAAGAGGGTAGCACACACCAAGGGTCACAATACAGTGTGACTGTGCCTCCGAGGTGTCCCTGCACTGCCAGGGCTGCACACCTCCCCAGCCTTCTCTTCTCTCCCTTCTGCTGGGTGGCAGTCACTGAATCCCACCACTGCCTTCTCCCCAGTCCTCTCCCTATATAGATGCCACGGAACTCCTTCGACGTCAACAGCCTCTACTAAGACTCTGATTAGGAAAGAATAAATATGAACTACTGACCATTTGGGGTCCCACTAGTTTTCATAAAAGCTCAAGAGTATATCATTTCTAGTTCAATAAGTTCTATAAGCAGTGACTTGTAATTAAAATAGAATTGCCTCTGGGGAATATTAGGGGAATACAAAATGGATCAGGAAACCAAGACATTGTCTTGTTCTCCACCGCACTTTGGTATCTTTCACACATTCACATGAGTAATTCAGTGAATGAAACAAAGGTATTCAGTGGAAAGGATGATAGGACAGACAAGTAAGAACTATGTAGCCTTTTTAAGTGTACCAGATAGCAAAAGTTTCAAAAATGTTTTGATTTTGAAATAATTTAAAATATATTTTCACTTTGTTACCATCTCTAGTTCAATACACTAAAATCAGTGCAAGCTTCTGGTGCTTAGGCTTGTGGTGTGCCCAGAAATCATCACACAGTGCTTCAATAGAGTACAATGCTCAACGACCAAAAGGTCTGCAGGATTCTGTGACTTTACATTAAGTGACCCTAGATGGCTACATTTTTGGATGTATGGACTCGGAGTGTTATAATTTTTCTTGCTGTTCTCTTCCTGTTGCTAGCTTCCACTACTTCCTCTCACCAACTAATCTCCATACCCCACATCTCCTTTTGTGCCTTCACCTGACTTCCCTCCCAATTTCCAGCTAACCATTCTTAGGGGCTGGATATGTAGATAGTTATTAAAATCACCTCTATTGGTTTGGTGGGCACAGACATAAAATGCATGTGTTTTCATACATGATACTGTGTGCTTTGGTACTTCCAAACCCTTAGCTATACTGTGGACAGATAAGTTTCTGAAGAAAAAAAAATATGTTAGATAATAAAATATTCCTTAATGGAGGTGGTTTACTGAAGAAATGACAGTAGGATTGATAAAGTGCTGTTTTCTGTCTGATTACTTCATATTCAGTGACAAATATGTCACACTTAATGAATAAATACATATCACATGAAATAGCCTAGAATTCAATTCTATCTGCACACATAGAAAACAAAGTGTCTTAAAGGTGATGGTGAAATTATATTAAATAAACCTTTAACAAAATTGTACCGATAGACAAATAGCTCCCATATGGTTGGAGAGGATATTATGGGATACCCAGCAATGAACAATTAATGACTCCTTTTCTGGGAAGAAAGGAAAGTGGGAGAAACAGGATTTACCTCTTATCCTCCAGGTTCCCTGGCTGGCTTTTATTTAAATGTATCTCTGAACAGCAGTTGTGATTCTAGTTTTCCGCTCATGATGACCTCAGTAGAGTATGTTCATTTTCTGCCCTCATTGCATAGCTAAACTTTTCTTCATGCAGCACTCCATGGCTTGTTTCAGAGGACCTCTCCCAATAACATCACCTGCACACACATTCACAGGAAACTGACATGGGGTAGGATTACGCAGAAGGGAAACCAAACCTGAACCAATGTCATGAAAATACTTCTGCTGCTCATGTGTTTATTCTCTGCAAATGCAAGGTGGTTCTCTCTGCTGTGCCATTGCCCGGAACTTGTATCAGATTTGTCCCCAAGAACTAATCTAAGGAAGCCTCCCACACAAAATCACAGGCATGCAGAAGGCACTTCTGAGGCACAGAGCAAGGGTTAATTGCCACATAAATATCAACTTCCCCAGAGAGAGAACACTGTATTCTCATATGTTCTTTGGGACGGTTGGCATGTAATATTCCACATAAGCGGCCTAATCTCATGCTGGCCAGAAAGTATTAGTCACGTTCCCAAGGAGTATTTCTTGACAAAATTCTGCCAGAACTCAAACAATAGAGTAATAAAACTTATAACAAACTCTCTTCTTTCTCTGCCCCACATATAAACTGGTCCTTAGCATTCCTATTTTGTGAATTGTTTTCCTTTTCAATAGCTGTTTCCCACTATTTCTGTTTTTTTTTTTCCACATCTGTATCTCTATATTCCATGTACCATATTTCTCTCCATATTAAAATATAAATGCATTTGAAGTAAATCTCTCTTAGGTTCTTGGGTTTTCCTAAGAAATTTCATAGGTAGTTTAATGCCAAGAATTTTAATTGCCCATCCGCCTTTGGTACAATAATATAGGAAACCTAAAAACTGTCATGTTCAACCAGAAAAGCTTTATTAAACAATTCTAAGGTTTTTCGCCCCCCTCCATCTCTCTCGCATGCTCTCTCTCTCCCCATAAATCTCTTCTAAGACAAAGATAATATCTATTTTGAAACTATTTGCATATGATTATGTACAGAAATGAGAGATGTATATTATCTACAATGATTTCCTTCCATTGTGTTTCTCTTGGCTTGCTTCCTGTTTCTTTTCCTAAAATAGAATTCCTTCAGTAAGTTGTGGTGACGTGTCATCTGTCACCTTCCCTTGTTGCTGTGTTCTTCCCCTCTGTCTGCTGGTGTTTTCAGGGACAGCAAGCTTTCCCAAAGCAGTCTTGTAACCATAAACCATTATTTCAGGGATAAGGGCAACTGAAGGTTGAAAGCTCTGATTCCATTCCTCTAATCTTTCCTTTCTTTGAAAGGCATCTTTGCTAAAACATACTGGCTGCATTTCTTGCCTTACTATCAGTTTGAGTATCAAACTAAAATCCTAAGTACAATGGGTTCTACAGAACTTTGCTAAAATTGCCCTTATTTTGGAAAAAAAAAAAAAAAAACAGTAAATTGCATTCCAATGCCAGGTTTCTGTGGCAAATTCATTTTGTCCCATGTGTGATCCTAAATATAAAAACTGTTTTTGCAACAAATGACTTGTCCCCCCTAAAACAAGGACTGATTGGCAGAACTGGAGACTATAGCTCTGGTCACTGTGAGCTGACAGATAAGGAAGATGAATACCAACTGGAGAGAGACTGAAAAGCAAACACAACCATATTATTTCTTTCTAGCCTTCTAAGAGTTTAAAATACAAAAATGGTAATAGCTTTCTAAATAGATCCACTGATTACTACAATGGGCTTATTGTTTATTAATTGCATTACATGTGCTTTATTTAGCAGGGAACTGTCTTGCTGCTATTGAGGATTAAAATGTAAATGGCGATGGTTGGAATACAGTAGTGTGACAATAATTGGTCCCAACTTTGAGAACTTTGTGTGTCAGGCACTTACTGAGAAGGCATACTTCAGTCTGAGATAGTGAAATAATAGCAACATTCCAGTAACCTAAATAAGGAGTATTTAGGTTAATAACAAGTGAAATTTAAATGAAGAAGGGGAAACACATATGTATTTGAGGGGAGTCTAGGGGGCAAAGTAGTGAGAATTCTGTTTTAAACAGAAAAGATGAAGATAAACTATGTGAGATCACCCAGCTCAACTCACTTCGTATCAAATGTATCCAGAGTGGAGGAAAGATGAAATAATAGGTTGATGTTTGACAAACAGATAGGTGCACTGTAAATCTAGTACTAGAACTACTGTGAAATGGACATCAGCCCTCAATGGCCAGAAAGAATAAAAATTATGCCATTATTTTAAAATCGCTTTTAGTAGCAGATACAAGAAGTATACTAGAATCAATCACAGCCAAAATTTTTCTTTGAGAAAAAAAAAAAAGTCTTTGGAGTCAGCACATATATATATTTTCAGATACACTTTATGCTCATTTTGGATCACTGCCTCTCCTTTGAAGTTTGGTAAATTTTATTTGTGAATTGCAAAAAACTAGAATGCATATGAAACTCGTAGTGGTTGGTCTTCTTGTAATAAGCGTCTAGGAATAAGGGCCTTGACTGTGGACCAAAACCGAGAGTCAGCCGATCCCAGAGGCTGCAGGGAGCTTAGTAGTGTACTTTACGCTTTTACACAGAAATCCATAGCAAAAGATGTTAGATTCATCACTGAAAAAATATGGTTAGTCTGATCATGTTTTCCATCTAACAGTGAAGTAATTAATACTTGTTTTAGGCAGAATTTCCTCTAGTTGAAATTTCTTTCTACATATTTTGCTTGTATGTTGGAAATCAAAGCACTTATTATCTCTATGGATTTGAGCAATCAAGATTTTAATTTTTTAAATATGCAAATGAAAAAAAGTTGTGTTAACTAAGAGCTAAAATACCTTTGAACATGAAAATGTAGTTTAAAATACAAACTTTGGAAACTTTATTTCCTTTCTCTTTAGAACTCAGAAAAAGTAAAAATATATATTTCAAATCCCACTGGAATCCTTTTATTTACTTTTATTAGTACATGTAATGATTAAATTCATTGTAGGAAGTTGGTACATGTGCATAACACATTTCAATTCTTTTTTTCCCCTTCCCTCAAGCCCCCTTTTATTTTCCCAGCATCAGATTCATTTATTTGTAAGACATTATAAAGTTAATTATTGCATGTACAGATTGGAAACCAGACTAATAGGTCAAAGAACATATATTTTCTGTGCAATGCAAAGGTTAGCTTCTTTTACTGTTTTCAAAACAAGTCTATTTTACTTCACTTTAATGTTTTTAAACTTGTAAATATACTTATAGCATTGCACGGATTTCATCGTTTTAGGAAGTGGGTGCATCTTATTGATGTGGATGTTACTGATAACCATTTTTCCTTTTGGTCAGTGAAACACAGAGTGCTGTTTCGGCAACTGAGTCAGGCTCACAAATATGAAATGACTGAATAAAAATGCAATCAGCGGTGGGCTGGGAGCGCTGCCTGGCGAGAGATAGCACTGCCACTGTCTAATTGGCTCACAGCAAGCATGCAGGATGACGGATTTCAGTTGCGGTACTGCCGTCCTCCTCCTCCCAGCACTATTATCGCAGAGTGACACTTCCATTACTCTGAGCGGAGAAAGATGAACGTCAGCTGTCAGCAGCTGGTTAATTGTGTTGCTAGATGTATGTTTCCAGGGCGCAGGTTGGACATTTATGAACATAACTGCTTCCTCTGATGTCCGCCATCCTTCAGGGATCAATGTGGCTCTTACAGTAAGCGCCTAATTGAGTGGAGGCACTTTCCACGGAGGGGCCGAAGATGGGCTCATTGCGTGAGCTTCATTGTCCATACATTTACCATAAACGAGGTGATATTCGCCATTTATTGTGTGCAGCATTGTGGAAATGGAAACTAATGTGCCACTTTCATTTGTTTTCTAGATAAATGGGGAAGACGTCCAGAATCGAGAAGAGGCAGTGGCGTTGCTGGCGAGCGATGAGTGTAAGAGAATCATGCTGCTTGTTGCAAGGCCAGAGATTCAGGTCAGAACAGAGATCAAAACCCCTGAGGCTCAACTCCTTATTCGTTCAATTTGTGGAAGAATTTATATTCATTATCTGTTATTCTATATCAAATCACTGTCATGGATATATGCAAGACCAAGTACTGTATACAAAATACAACGCACATCGTTCCTAAGTTGTCGACCTTAGCATCAAAAGTACTATGTATATTAAAAAGCTCCCTTATTGTGACCCAAAGAATGGTGACTAAATAGCCCATTGAGGAAAAATTTTACAGCACACAAAATTGAATCATTATTCTCTCCTTCCTATTGCCAGTTATTTTAATGAATTCACAAATGAAAAGTGGTTTACTTTACATAATACTTAATTCTGTGTGGATCCTTGCTCTAGGTGCCTATCTAAAAAACACTTAACTGGCATATTAAGTTACCTTGAAAGAATCTCTATTGAGTAAAACATTAGCATATCCAGCTATCATCCTAAATCTCTTTAGAATAAATTTATCAAATAAAGGTTCTTATATAGCATGGTGTGGCTCCATATAGAGTAAATGAGATTTTTTCCAGACATATGTCTAGCCAAAAAACTGACGCTTCTAAAGGCATTTTTTTATATCTTTACAGAGGAAGATGTCATGAAGGTAAAGGAGAGGTAATGGTGGAAGAAAAGTACTATTGGTACTTCCTTTTATATCCTTTTTATATCCCACCACAATGCAGAAAGACAATACACTGTCACCATTCTATCCATCTGTCAGTGGTTTGAGTGAAGTTAGTTATATTGCCATTCATCTTCTAGGTTATTGATCTGATATTTTTCAGACTCTAACTACATACTATCTATAAATTACATTGAGTAAGTGTATTTCAGTGTCAGGCTGAATCCTGACTTGAATATAGTGGTTATAAAAGATCCCCCTTTCCGCATGTATTTCCTTTATGCCCTTGACCATTCTAAATGGTTCTCATAAAGCCTGCCATAGCCTGGAGCAGAGTAGAGTTACACACCTGAGGTCTTAGGGATAGGGAAATGAGCCCACATGATGTGCTACATTGCCTAGGTGGGAATTAATTTTTGAAATATATATGAAATTATACCCATTACCTGAAAATTTCTAAAGCCAGTTATCCCACTGATCAAACTTTCTCAAAGAACAGAATAAAGGGAAGAGATACAGTTAGTGAAATTCATGGTAATTTGAAATCAACTCAGTAGCCATCCATGTTGTAGAAAAATACCTTTGTATTATTATGTTGTTTCCTGCCCTTTCCATGTGCTAGAGAAACTGATTAGTTTAGAACTAAGGCATTTCCTTAAAATACACCATATAATGGCTGTAATGAGCTGAAGAAAGAATAGAAATTAATGACATAAGACCAGATCCTGTTAATCTTTGATGGAATACATATGCCTGGCAGAACCAACAGCATTTTTTTAATATGTGGCTGTGCTCCTGACCTTTTTCCCCAAAAGAGTCAATGTTGGAGGGTGCAATTCCAAATGAGACTTGCTTTCCACAGTTGATAAAAGATGGTTGTCTGGCTCCATGGGCTGCCATCCTGCCTGTCAAATCAGAATCTGCATTAGCCCCTTGATCCTGAGGAAGCCTTCATGCCACTGGAAGGAAGCTAATTGCCCACTGAAACTCAGATTGTCAGAGAAATCAGAAAAGAAAATACATCTTGACACCATACTTTAAAAACGTAATGTAAGCAGTATATGCTAGAAAGCTGTCCCCAAAAAAACATTTTTTAAAAAATTGGATTTACGTCATCCATCTTTTTCCATCAAATTCAATACAGCTCATTAAATTTTTTATATGGATAGTTTATTCAGGGAGAATGTAGAAGCTTTTTGTATGCTTTTCCTAGCATGTTTTTAAAATGTTTCAAATACTCTCTGGATTCTTGGACATGATCTACAGAGTTGCTGGGGGCAGTTACTGTGCCTCTGCGCAATATTTTTAAATAACTCATTTCCTTCGTTCCCTGTCACCTTTCTTTCATTTCCTGCCCATTTTCTTCCTCAGACCATTAAAGATATTGCTTTTCTGTCCTAGTCCCCCCAGGACATTGGGGCGCAGAGGGCTCTCATCTGTTCTTGTAACCACTGCTTTGGAGATAGTGTACACTGTTCTTTCTCTGCAATGCCTCATGCGGTCCACTATGGTGGAGACAGATACCCACCGTATTACGATGACAGTTTTTCTTTTCCTGCAGCTCATCTCACGGGGGATGGCTGTCTCCACCGCAGGATTAGACCCACACTGCAGTGAATGAGCATTTCGGTGATAGAAGAATCGCCCCTTATTTATTGTGCTGAGTGAACCGCTAGCCAACAGGGAAACTCACCAAAACACCCATGTACTGACTACAGAGGGCAACTCTGGGATCTGCGGGGCTGGTCAATAAGAAAAGAGTTATCGAGGGACGGTCTTTATCTCTCCCACCACTTCATTTAACATCCGAAGATCTGTTCCATCGTTTGCTGTATCAGTATTAGGAAACATTTTGTTTTGACCTGATTAAAGGAAGAGTCCTTGATATGTTTATAGAAAGCAAACATTCTTAGCTTTAAGAACTTTCTCTTGGAGTCTGGTATTTACAGCTGTGGGACACTTAAAAGGAATTAAAGACTATAAAATTTGGGCAATTATAAATTGGATTGAATTTCCACTTTTAGTCAGGATAATCATATTAAAGTCAGGGGAATGGAATTTGGCCAAGTTATCAGGCTGTATTAAGATAAATGAAGATGAATAAATGTGTCCATATGCCTGTCCCCGGTTAGATCTGAGGAAATTTAGATTCTACATGGCCTTAATAGTTGCCTTCATATTAATGAATGTGATACATATATGCTAGTGTTTCTTTGGGTGTAGCTTAATGTCCTTCTCTCATGTTTGTTTTTGCTTTAAAGTTTGAAAAATTCAATTATCTTTCAAAGCTTATTTTCCAGTATTTTCATGAAAACAGCTATCCATTTTTTCTCAGTAGTAGAAAGCAGTTGTTTCTTTGTAGCACAGACTAAAGCAGAGTTTTGACAATAATCCAGTGCATTTAATAAGCCTAGATAGCTAATTTATGTAATCCAGCTCCAAAAATCCACTTTGCAACATATTATCTGGATTGACTGTCAACATCAATCATATTAGCAAAGCAATCACAAGGTTTTCACTTCGCTTTGTATGGAGAAGCCAAAGGGATTTGTCCAGTTTAAGTTGTGTAAGATTCCCACAAGAATACTTGCATCCAGCACCCATAAACAAAACCCTGCCTTGTGTGCACCACTCCACCACCCTTAAATGCCACAGTGACTAAGATCTTTTTCCTTGTAAATGTGCCTGAAAAGTGAATCAAAAAAGACATGATGGGAACTGGGGGTGTAGCTCAGTGACAGACCATATGCTTAGTATGCCTGCAGCCCTGGGCTCAATCCCCAGCACCATAAATAGACAGACAGACAGACATATGATGTCGCATTGCTTCCCCACACCCCTTGAGAAGAATAATTTATAATTTTGCTTTTCTTCATAGATACATAAGTGTTGTCTGTTGATTCTTTCGTGATAAGCAATCATCTTGTTAACTTGGATGCCTACCTGCCTAAAAATTAAAAAAACAGAATGAGAGTAATTTCAGCTTGTGGAGGACACTTTGTGTGTAGACTCATTGGGCTTTGTTGTTAAAGAAGAAAAAGCCCAATGGTTTCATAGCCCTATTAGTAGCACTGAAGTTCTTTTAACACAGAAACCATTGGAGGTAATGAGCATGACAGCCGTGGATTATGCAATGCGCTTTTCATACATTTTGAAGGAAGGTAATGTTCTATGTTGTGAGATTTACTCAGCTATGAGAAAAAATCTGTAGCTCTGTTTCAGGAAAGGATCAAAGGCCTGAGTCCAGTTTTTTTGGCATCACTTTTTCTCCTGCAAGGTGAACTGTAGAAGGCTGATATTGTGAAGATGATCAGTATGATGAAAGGAACTGGTCAGGCGTTGCCATTTAAGTTTACCCTATTTTAGCATGAGTCCTCACTAACATAATATAATGTACTAATGTATTCTTTTGCAGCTGGATGAAGGCTGGCTGGAAGATGAAAGGAATGAATTCTTAGAGGAGTTACACTTGGAGATGTTGGAAGAACAGCATAATGAAGCAATGCAGCACACTGCCAATGAGGTGGAGCAGGTGGGGCCAACAATTTGAACCACATCACGTGAAATGTTACTAGTTCTTTTTTTCATGCAAAACTGTAAATAAAGAAAAAAACACAATCAAAGTGTTTGATCAAACATCTCTATAATGATAATCTTTTAGAGCAAATGATCATCTCAAATGAAGCAGGGGGAATAATTTTTTCTGTTAAGAAATATTTCCAGTTTGGGATGCTTGGGAAGCCCAAATATATAGTTCAGTGGTATTCAAATGTTGGACCAGGTAGTGTTTCAACCTAATTGCAAAAAACAAAATGTTTTTAACATTAAATATTTTAGGTACAGTTATCTTTTAAAATTAAATTTCACTTTAAAAGATAAATGTACCTATTTGAATATTCAGGCTGTAACCACAGAATAAGGATGACATGATGGAAGCTAACAATATTGTGTATTTGGTGGCATTTTACCCCTGAAACCATACAGAGTATCTTTGGTCCAAAGGCTATTGATACATTCATTGTGTAACATCTCTCATGGCATAAATGAGATGATTGACATTTTGTCTAACATCATATATTCATTCAATAATAATTTTGAGATCCTAAGTATTCCAAGAACAACACTTGATACTGACAATACAAGTGGATCAAGTTCCTGTTCCAAATTGCTGTGTAATTAGTAAAAGATCACAGTGTAGCCTTAGTAAAGTTAATCTTAGAATTGTTTTCATTTTTTGCTGTTATTTTCTCACTGTATAAAAACAAGACCAATGTAACAAATTTTTTTAATGTCTAATTCATGTCATTCATCTGCTTAATGTAATTTTGTTAACACTTCACTGACAGTTTACTGATTTGTTCAATTATCATCTAATTCTCAACATTAATTCTTAATACATCTTAAGAGATGATTTTTTTTAAAAGTCCTGACAGGTTTAGCCACATTAATAATGAACATTCTGTCACTTATACAAGCTAAATAATGACACATGTTTACATGCTAACATCCTATAACAAAGATGTGTGCACAGACACCCATATAAAATAAATCATTAGCTTATCAAGGTCAGTATCGACATAGCCACGTGTGATATACTTGTGTTCTGATCATGGATGTTGATTGTCCACTTCCCAAACAGTAACTCATGCTCATAAGTGTTGTCACTTTTCAATATAGGTGGGATAGACTGGAATTTTTATGTATGACTTCAATTCCATCCTCAAATAAAGATATTTTTTGGTGGCAGCTGCTGGTTACAAGCAAGAAAGTCCTTGCTCCAGGCTTTTTCTCTCTTAGATACAAAATGTGACCAGATATAGAACTGACAGGAGGATGCTAGAATAAGGAAAGAAGGGAGAAATCCTGTCCAGGTGAAGTGATACAATGTCAAATGCTGCCTACTCATCAGACGTAATACAAATGTTAGGTCTTTTGAGGTAACATTAGATGTCCCTGAGGATAGATTCTCACTATGTGGAAATTTTTCTTCACCATGAGACCGAAAAATGATGAGAAGTACAGAAGGCTTTAAAAGTCTTTTGCCCTTGTAAACAATAATATACACTAGAAATGTTTTGGTAGAAACATTACCTGTCACTGTAATAATTCCTGGGGAAATGATAAATGGTAGAGTAGCATTACCTTAGAAACCAGGAATCCTGGGTTTGAGGATGGAAAACATTTATGTTTTCACAGTTGATCATAGGACTATGACAAAAAAAGGGAAATTTAGTTTAAATTTTAAACATCTCTCCTTACATATGCCTGCCTTCCATAGTATCCTTGGTCATATAGCTGCTGTTGAACCATCATGTGACATCATCCATAGCATAATTTGTCAGTATCATTTTAAAATCTATGTAAAGCAGGAAAAAATACTGGCCTTCCTGTAATTTTTTGGTTCATTACAAGATGTAAGAAAAATACCACTGTAAATAGTATGATGTAGAAACTCAAATGAACTCACTGCATCTGATGCTATTGTCAGCTTAGAGTCAGAGAGATGTGTGACAGGCTTTTCATTGTTAGTTACAATTACTTATAATTTTGCTATCAGGAAGTCATTTAAAATCAATCAGTGTGTTTTTAACACATGAGGGAACATATTCTAGGTGAAGATTGAGACTCCTAGAATGACATGATACATGGTCATAGTCTCTCATCTCCAAATTATGTCACATTTTGTTCTGTTATTATGGGGGAAAAATAGCAATTACCTAGAGAGAACCTTTTAGACTTGTTTTAGAATACCTTTTATTACCCATCCCATCCTTCTTTAGCACTAATAGGCTTAATTATATTTAATTATGTAGTTACACCTGCTAGAGGAAAGAAATATAAATATATCTAGCAGTGAGCATGCTTAGACATAAGACAAATACAACCTAGAAGCTGCCATGTAGATTACTGCATGATGTGTGATGCAGGAGAAAGTAATTTTACCCTATTTACAGAGAAAGAGCTACATATGGATCTCATTAGGGGTGTGACAAATTATTCTGTAGGAATGCCAAAATTAGTGTGTGTGTGTATGTATATATATATATATATATATATATATATATATATATATATATATATAAAGAGTCTTCAAAAAATACATACATACTTCAGGAAAAGAGAAACTTGCATAAATATTTTAATACTAAATTTATTGAGACATCATGAGATTTTAATACAAGTTACTTTTGGCCTCTACAATTACAAGAGGGCTCAAAGTGGTGGCCATCAGCTTCCAGACATTTATTAGTGTGGCGAACTGCTGCTTGGGTAACCTTGGCCACTGAGATTGCTGTATATGCATTTTCAATTTCTTCTTCCTGCCAGTGTAGCGGGTTTTCTGCGATATGCGACATCCTCTAGGGTCCCATATGACAGTAACACCATCTGTTGCAAAAATACCATACTATTTTTCTTTTCCTGAAGTGTGTATGCATTTTTTGGTGGAATCTATATATACTATATATGTATATAAACACTACATAAGCATATATTTATGTATTATATGTCTATACATGCCAAAAACATTATCCCCATGTCTGGCCACCATTGGAACTGTTCCATTGGAACTGTCAGTGTGTGTGTGTGTGTGTGTGTGTGTGTGTGTGCGCGCTTGTGAGCAAGAGCTCATTGCTTGAGGCACATAGAAGCCAATACTGTGGCACTAGGTTATTGCAAAAGAAAAGGCTTTATTGCACTGTCAACTGGCAAAGAGACCGGAGCTAAAAAGCAGCTCGAATCCACCTCTCCCAGTTGGCAGTGGGAGACCTTATAGAGGGGAGAAGTTGCTTCGTGACTGGATGGTACATCACATCAAATGCTTCTTCAGGGGTCTACGTTCTATGCAGTGGATTTTTGACTTTGTGGCAGTATGGACCAGATGAACTGGTTTCTTTTGCTCATGTCTGCTCCTGAAAAGTTGGTTTGAAATTATAAGAATTATTAGTAAAAGGCCTAAAGGTTTTCCTGGACAGCAATTTAAGAACTTCGTTATTTAAGGAAGTAAGCCCAGGCCAGGCCTTAGCCCACTTCAGTCCATCCCTTGTCTTTGTTCATTCCTCAGTCCCAAAGGATGAGGACAACAATTGCTCTGAAACTTCCTGCTGAATCACCTTGTAGTCAGGGTCTGAGTTCTGGGTTGAAGAATGAGCCCATTGAGTAGGGGAAGAGTCATTAATGGAAGGCCACCATTGTGTCAAGGCAACCAAAATAGATTAAGGATGACTTTAAAATGAAGCCAGATGTTCAACCCTAGAAAAAGAATCATTATAAACTGTTGGGCAGAGGACAGAAATGAATCTAGCCTAGCAGGATGCCAACTGAAGATACCGAAAATGGGAAGGGAGACCACTCAAAGTGTCAGGGAATGGGACCCCCGTTAGTGGCTTATGCTAGTTTTAACATTTTGGATACTTCTAATGCTACGTGTTGAGAGGTGTCAGTATCTATGCAACAGCTAGTATTTACTTTAGCATAGACTCCCCCTTGTGAGGTCATAAGAAATCTAGGGCAATTGTTTCCAATGAAACCCAAGCTAGAGATTCCTCTCTGGCTCTGTTTGTTTGGGGGACTATTATACCAAAAGCATTATTACTACTGCTCATTTTTAACATTTGCTGGGCTCTTCTAGTCAGTGTGTTATGAACTTTCAGGAAAGATGTGTGTAGAAGTGGAATCCTCTTCTTTTTTATTTTCCCTGAAAAGTAACTTAAGATTAATGATTCACAAGAATATGTCGAATGAGAGCTCTTTCTGGTTCCCATGATCATCCAATGTGGGTGATTGTACTTAGCCAGGTTTTTGTTTTTCCTGAAGTGCTGAAAGTAGTATGTGTGTCACATATTTACTCCTTTGCCTTGCTAGCAGGTAATTGATATCAAAAAGTTTTTCAAGGTAAAAATGAGGATAATTCCATCAGGTGCTCTAAAATAATCTTTGGCCCCAGTAATTAACAAAAGTGGCATTGGTCCAAGGTTGAACTGACAGTTGCTGGAGAAATGTCCTTACGAAAGTATTTTCTGCAAGAAACTGTGGTGGCCTCTGTGAAAATTAGTCTGGTAGTCTTTTGCGATGGTTATAATCAGGCAATCATGCGTAAGAATCCTTTCTTCATAACCCCCTGGCTTCATTTACTTTTAGGTAGGGTTTACATAAATGACTCCATCTTGAGTCTGACAATTTTCACATTTCTTTAACATTCCTCCTTTTTGTCCTCTGGAAGCATTACTGATCAACCAAATAGTTAGGTTTTGATCATCCCTTCTTACATGAAAGATCTGCCCCAGGTGTTGGTTTGACTTGGTCCCATATTGGAGGGGAAGTGACTGATGATTGGGAGTCAGTGTTATAACCTTTTTAGCCACACTGGGCAACAAAGTGGTTTAGAAACAATTCTTAGGCAAATCTTACCTGGAGTCCATTGCTAAGTTCAGTTCTATTGCAGTGGAAAAACACATCCAGGCAACTGAGTTTTCCAGACTTACATCATATCCACATGGCCACTAGAGGTCAGCATCCAGGGCCACACCTTGCCCAGGTGCCACAGAGCCTCAGACTGGCAGTTGAAAGACTGAAAGTCCCATCTTGGTTCCCAGAAATTATTACAGAGCAAGTGTTTACTCCCCAACACACATAGAATCCAATAGCACGGCACCGGCTACTACACGGTCAACCAGCTGAGGCCAGAACTTCAAATCCAGCTCACATCTGCCCCCCAGTCAAATGGCAGTGGGAAATTTACAGGAGGGGAAAGAGGAGCAGTTGCTTTTTGATTGGATGGATTCCTCCTTACAGGTCAAACATTACTTTGGGGTTGGGCAAGAGTTATGTTCTGTGCATGGGATTTTAAGCCTGTGGTGGTATCATTAACTATATGATCTGACCTCTTCCACTCATTCTTAAAAAGCTGGTTCCAAACCACAAGAATCATTAGTGAAAGGCCTGGAGGCTTTTCCTGGAAGACAATTTAAGAAATTTGTTATTTAAGGAATTAGTTTCTAGGTATGTCCAGGCCTTAATTTCAATTGCAATAGACTAAAACTCATCTTTGAAGGAAATTACCAGTTGGAAATTTAAAAAAATATTTTTATGTAACCCAAATTTTAAGATGTTGTTGCATTTGAGAAACATAATTTGGAGATGCACCGAGGTCAAAACAGGTAAGAAATTCTGGCATTGAAGGTCCAGCTTTGCCTTCTAGCCCTCTTTATCACTAACAACCTGAATCTATTTGGGATTAATCTCCCTCATCTATAGATATGAATATTCTGGGCCACCATACCTAATATTAACCTCACTTTGCAAGTTTGTGTGATGTTAGGCTTACTATTGTCAGAATATTACTGAGTCAGTAAGGTTACCTCAGAAAGTTCCCTGAAGAAAGTTCAGGAAAACAGTCAAACAAATAATTAGGTGATTGCGGCTTCTGAAATCCAGGCCTTCATATTGCTGAAGACTATTAAAATATTCTGTCTTACTCATCCTTTTGTTTATTTTCTCCTCAAAAGTTCATAAAGTCATTTCATTTACACACCTTCACCTAAAAGAAAGCCCAAATAAGAATAAATAGGAATAGAGAATAATTCATTTACATGTATCTCGTCTTACTCATACCCAAGTGAATATTACATACCCCTATCCAAGCACCTTTCATTTTCTCTAGTTCACTGCATAAAAAGCTTTCATGAGCTAATTGTCATTATTTCTAAAATTTTTATGTATTCTACCATTAGAGAAGCTTTCATTCTAGGAATGGCACCTTTTCCAAGAAGCACTGTTTTTCAACCAAGTTTTTTCAGCCACTAGTGTTTTTCAAAGTAATTCACTTCTTTTGTTTTCTCAATTTGATTTTCTCAGCCAAAAAAGCAAGAGGAAGAAGAAGGTACAACAGATACAGCGACGTCCTCCTCCAACAACCATGAGAAGGACAGCGGGGTGGGGCGCACAGACGAAAGCCTGCACAACGAGGAGAGCTCAGAGCAGGAGAATGCAGCCGAGGACCCCAGCGGCACATCTTTGAAGAGCAAGAGAGCGCTGAGGCAGAGCCAGGACACCCTGGGAAGCGTCGAACTTCAGTGCAATGAGAGCTTTGTGTCTGGCGAATACGTTGACTCAGACTGCGTTGGCAGCCATGACAAGGAGTGTGAAGGATTCCGGCAGCTCTTAGAGCTCAAGTGCAAAATCCGCAACCATGGCGAGTATGATCTGTATTACTCCAGCAGCACAATTGAATGCAACCAGGGGGAGCAGGAGGGCGTAGAGCATGAGCTGCAGCTGCTAAATGAAGAGCTGAGAAACATCGAGCTGGAGTGCCAGAATATCATGCAGGCTCACAGGCTCCAGAGAGCGACAGACCGATACGGGGACATCTGGGCTCTGCATGAGGGAGGATTACGAAATTATAACACCAGCCTAGATATGCAAAGAGGAAAACTAGACGACATTATGGAACATCCAGAAAAGTCAGACAAGGACAGCTCTAGTGCTTACAACACAGCTGAAAGCTGCAGAAGTACTCCACTCACAGTGGACCGCTCCCCGGACAGCTCCCTGCCCAGAATGATCAACCTCACCAATAAGAAAAACCTGCGAAGCACGATGGCCACCCACCAGTCCTCTTCTGGACAGAGCAGCAAAGAGTCAACATCCACCCGAGCCAAGGCCACCGAACAAGGGTGCAGCACGGAAAGCCAGGAGAAGCTTTTGGATAGCAGCAAGCTTCCTGACCCCGAGAAGACAGTCAGCGAGCCCATCCCTTACCTCTCGCCCTACCACAGCTCCTCCTACAGGTATGCCAATGTCCCAGCCCACGCCAGGCATTACCAGAGCTACATGCAGTTGATTCAGCAGAAATCGGCCGTGGAGTACGCCCAGAGCCAGCTCAGTTTGGTGAGTATGTGCAAGGACCCTCAGAAGGGCTCCGAGCCCAAGATGGAGTGGAAGGTGAAAATCAGGAGCGACGGGACCCGCTACATCACCAAGAGACCCGTGCGAGACCGGATTCTGAAGGAACGTGCCTTAAAGATCAAGGAGGAGCGCAGCGGCATGACCACCGACGACGACACCATGAGCGAGATGAAGATGGGGCGCTACTGGAGCAAAGAGGAGCGGAAGCAGCACCTGGTGCGCGCCAAGGAGCAGCGCCGGCGGCGCGAGGTCATGCTGCGCAGCCGGCTGGAGTGTCTGAGGGAGGCGCCGCAGAGCGGCAGCGAGGCCCGCAAGGAGCTCAGCATCCTCGAGCTGAGCCACAAGAAGATGATGAAAAGGAGAAACAAGAAGATCCTGGACAACTGGATGACAATCCAAGAACTGATGACCCACGGGGCCAAGTCTCCGGAGGGCACGAGGGTGCACAGTGCCTTCCTGTCGGTCACCACGGTATGACCGGATGGACCCCAGGCAACGGAACTCGAGAGGGAGCTACCGGTTTGGGTAGAGTATGATTGCCTCGTTCAATGTGGCATTTTTATATGCATTTTGTGACTCTTTATAGTTTAAATTTTTTGTAAGCAAAAAATAACCTGGTAATTTTTCATTTGGTTTTTCATATACTGGTACCTTCGTTTTGGCTGAGGTCTTTCCTTAACTTGCGATATATTCATAGTACTCATTTATAAAAAACGAAATAAAACAAAAAAACAAAAGGAAGGAAAACAAAACTTGAACAAGAACCGAGGAGCTAATTAATTTCCTATTTTAATGTATCTATTGTAAATTAAAATCTGGATTTATTTCTCTAGTTTACTTATTTTCTACTTTAATAACAACTCAATGCCAAAACATTTCTATGCTTGCTTCTTGGCATAATACATCTTAACTCAAACCTGTTAATAAATCACATGCCGCATCTTGTCTTATACACACAAAAAAACCTTTCTAACATTCTTTTGTACATTTAACACATAAATGGCCGTTGTCTTTGTCTCTGTAAAGTGTAGGTGGACAATCTGCCTGTGATATGTAGTGACATTGGTCATGTAGCTAGATAATTGTGGTAATTGTGACAATAAAAGATAAATAAATTATTGATTATCCTTAAGAAGAGTTATCAAGGAGTGTTTTATTTTCATTGTCCACTGTGGTTAAAAGATATGAATTAGTTATATATGTATACTATTTAGAAGAGTCCTAATTGTAGATTACAGACTGCACATTTTCTATCACTTTTTTCAATAAAGTCTTGAAATACTTCCCATGGATCATCATGTCACACATTGCTTCCGGGGTTACATTATGTAATATGTATACACTGTCCCACAGGTGCTAACTAAACATTCGACATGCTCCCCTGGCCTGCCACCTGTGTAAGGTAAAGCCAAGAAAAATTTAGGAAGAGATGGAGAAAAAGGGTTCATGAAGTGTCTGAGATTACTTATGAGAGTAGGATATGTTTTGTTTGCTTGGTTTGTCAGAACTAAAGGCCATCGTATGGGGCTTAAACAACAGGAATTTATTTCTCACAGTTCTAGAGTCTGGAAAATTCAAGATCAAATACCTAGTGTAGAATAGGTTAGAATTTCAACATATAAATTCATAGGGGACACAGTTCAGTCCGCTGCCCTGACTGCCTTTATTTAGGGGGAGTAAAATTGGGAGAACCAGCTTTACAAGAATTTGTCGCATAGTCAACTAAAATGCCTTGTGTGTCCGTTGATTATACCTACCATGTAAATCATAATGCCTGCAGACAGAAAGGCCATATGATCCACGTGCATGCAGACATGAGTTTCATCAAGTTTTCATTCAACCCAACAGGCTGTTTTGACACAATAGTTACACAATATCTGAATGTTTCAGGAGATACTTTCCCACATAAAAATCCTCAGTGATCCTGCAAGCTCTTGAATCAGACTCTGACACCGTGGCGTTAGGGTCAAGGCCATCGTCAAACTTTCCCCCCTTGTCTGCTTCTCCTCCCTGGACCTTCTCTGAGCTATGCTTGACTCCTTATTATCTGCTCACTTCCCTGAAGTTATGAGAGTTATTCTCCTCGTGGAGTTTCTATGACAAATCCTACGCCTCCCTTAGGGTGTGACTGCACACAGGTTTTCTTTTGGGGTATGTTTTGATGCCATTAGACTTTCTCAGTTCTTTGAAATACACTATTGTGCATATTGTTTTACCTGCAGAATTGTATTCTTTTGTTACTGAATCACATAAATAGAATTTATTGTCTATCTGCATAGATTTTAAATTTGTGGAGAGAGGCCCTTTTGTCCCTGTCTTTGTAACCCCTTGGTAAAATGCCATTTGAATAATAATGAGAAATAAGTTGGGCTAAATTATTTTACTCATATCTCTCTTCCCTATATGGGTCCATCTGTTATTATTTTCCTTACTCTTCTATCCTTCCAAATTTTTACCTTTTGAAGGGCAATCACACAGAGGAAAACAAACTAATCCTATTTACATATATTGAAAATTGGGACTCAAGTTTTAAAATAGTGGTAATAATAACAAACCAAGCAACTGAAAATTTCATCATTTCTAATGTTAGCCACTGTCAATTAAATGACTAAGACTACTTCGAGTGCACCCAGAGTTAACTTTTAATCTCACAGTTCTAAATAAAAATGCCTGTCTACCTTAAGGGTTCATTTCTTTCCACACCTAACACCTGTTGTTACAGCTTGAGCTCTGCACACACCTTGTACCAAAGTGTGGATTTTCTGGAAGAAATAAAATACAGCATTTCCAAAGTTATCAGTTTGATTTTATTTTTACTAAGGCCAAATATGCCTGCCAATTTTTTTAAAAATGTGATGTTGGTGTTATTCATGTCTGTTTATATACTTCTACAAGTTGCAAAATGTCTCTTTTTCAAAAATCAGTGAAAATTTGAAGTGCTATGCTTTATCTTTCTACATAACATCCTTTGTACTATACATGTTTTTTTAAGTAAATGAATAATAAATCTGTTGCTTAGCAAAAGGAAAAATTATTGGTTTTTGTGGCTATTTGTGACTTGATTTCCAGTGTTCTCCCATGATCGCTTGCACAGAATGCAGCCATGCTACAGTTACTTTGCAAGTTTTTCTTCATAGAGCAGTTCCTGAGAGCTGAGTGGCCCTATTTAGGCATCTTGAAATCCACAAGAAACCCCCAGATCCCAGGGAACATATCTGAAGAGCACAGGGTCACATATTTCTGGAGGCAAGATCTACTTTCTAGTTTTGTTTCTCTCCTACAAGAAATGAATTGGTTAACAAATCTTTTGCGGTATTAACCTTTACTAACTGAAAATTAATAGATATTATTTAATAATAATAATTACATATTTATATATTGGTAGTTAATACAAATAATGAATATAAATTAATAGGAAGTAATAAATATAAAATGTAAAATTGAAAGAATATTAGTTTAAAGAAGCATCAAATTAATCATCTACCCAAGGTTTTGGTTTCTCAAGTTTGCGTTGGAAGTCTTTTATGAAGAGATAGGGTGGAATGACAGGTTTAGGTTAAACAATGGAAATCCTTGAAAAATAGCCTCAGGAACTCAGTTTTTAATCCCATATTCAGGAAAAGACCCCAAAAAGTGTCTGAGTACAATGAGCAAAGTGATATTTAGGAAAGCAGGTTTTGCCATCTGTTCAGGACGGACAGAAAGGGGGCACCAGGAGACTAGGAACTGACCTGTTGGAGTAGCAAGGTGAGGCATGAGGCAGTGAACATTCTAGCATCCGGACAATATAAAAGTGTTGATAACAACCTGATACATTTTGAAAAAAAATTAATGATGATTTATGAGTGGAATTTTTCCCAGCGATGGCAGTGACCTGACCCGTTCACTCCCTGGATAAAAGCGGGTAGCCTGTACTTTGTGTGACTGCAGGTGAGCATCACAGATGGGTGTTGAGATTCCTGCCATGGCCTCTTCATGTGAAGAACCCAGCACGGTCTGATCAGAGCACAAGAGCTTCAGACCCCTCATCACTACTGGTGCCGTCAGTACCAGAGACACTTGCAAGCAATAGAGCTAGCATCAGCATTGATGGGAAATCCCCCGGCTTCCTGGGGACCTTGGCTCCCATTGTAGGAGCAGCCACTTGATGAGAACCACAGGTACTATGCTGTGTACCACTGCACCTGCCTGAACTGCTAGAGTGTCCCCACCCTTGTGTGGCTTACAGAGACACCTGACTCCGACATGGTATGTGCTGTGCTCAAACAAAAGTTGTAGGTGAACCAGATCTATGAAATGGGCAAACCTCTCACCTTTTTTTTTTTTTTTTGTGGGTACCGGGGGATTGACCTCAGGACCTCGCCCGCCAGCAGGCGCCCGTGCTGCTGAGCGATATCACCGGCCCCTTTTTCGTATGTGGGTTCCGGGAGTAGAACTCGGGCCCTTGCGATTGCCGGGCAGGTGCTTAAGCCGCTGAGCCATCTCACCGGCCCCAAACCTCTCACCTTATACAAAAATCAACTCAAAACAGAGCACAGATCTTAATGGAAGACCTGAAACTCTGCAACTGCCAATGGAAAACATAGAGGAAACATTTCAAGATATTGGTATAGTGATTTTCTTGGTAAGACCACAAAAGCACGAGAAACAAAAGCAAGAACTGACAAACTGGATTGCCTCAAAAGAAAGTAATCAACAGCATAAAAGGACAACCTACAGGACATGAGAAAATTTTTGCCAGTCATTCATCTTACAGAAAGTATCCAGAATTTAGGGGCCAGTGAGATGGCTCAGTGGCATAAGCGCCTGCCTAGCAAGCACGAGGTCCTGAGTTCAACTTCTGGTACCCACATATGAAAAAAGGGCCGGTGATATCGCTCAGCGGCACGGGCGCCTGCTGGCGTGTGAGGTCTTGAGGTCGACCCCCGGTACCCACAAAAAAAAAAAAAGAATTTAACAAATAACCCAGGTAATCCAATTAAAATTGGACAACTAATCTAAATAGATACTTCTCAAAATAAGAAATACAAATGGCCTGAAACATACGAAAAAGTTCTCAGTATCATAGCCTCTAGGGAAATGCAAAGCAAAACCACAAGATACCATCCCAACCCAGTGAGAATGGCTAGTGTTGGAAAAAAAAAAAAAAAAAAAAACCCAAAATGTAAGAAATGGTTGCAAGAACGTGGAGAAAAAGGAACTCTTGTATACTGTTTGTGGAAGTCTAATTTGTATAGCCACTATGGAGAACATTATGGAGGTTCCTCAAAAAACTAAAAATAGATCTACCATGTGATCTAGCTATCCTACGCCTGCGTATATATCCAAAAGAAATGAAATCAGCATACAAAAGAGATACTTGCAAGATATGAAATCAGGCTAGGTGCCTATCAACACATGAGTAAAGAAAATATAGTAGGCTAAAATACATAATTGAGTATCATTCATCCATACGAAGAATGAACTCCTGTCCTCCATAGGAAAATGAAGACATCACATTAAAGAAATAAGCCAGACACAGAAAGATAAGTATGTTCTCTCCTGTGTGGAAACTGACACACACACACAAAAAAAAAGACCTGAAAATGGAAGTGATTACCAGAGACTAGAGAGGTAGAGTTGGAGGGATGAAGGATGGAAGGGTGGAGGTTGGGGATATAATCAATACCCGGTGGATGTGTGTATGGAATACCATGCTGGATCCCATGAATATGTATGGTTAATGTTAATTTAAAAAGTTGAAAACCTTTTTTATGGCAAATTATTTCTTCCTGATTTGTATATCCTCGCTTCAGTTTTCTTTCATTATTTTCTGAACTGTGTGTCTTTAGAGGTAGTCCAAAGTCCTTTAATGATATTTTAAAGGAGTAAACATTTCAATAAAGTATGTGTCCCTATAAATATGCATGATATAGTTTCAGAGCTTCTGTGAACTGTAACTGTAACTTCTGTGAACTGTAACAAAAATAACTGACCAAGAGGCCACCCCTTAAGAAGAGCTTCAAAGATTTTGGGGGGTGGCCATTCAAATGAGCTACTCTATTCAGCAAGGCAGGACCAATTCATACTGTAACACAGCAGTACCCAACCTTTTGGGCACCAGGGGATGGCTTCAGGGAGCGAATTTTTCCACAACAGTTGGAAAGGTGGTTCTGGGAAGATTCAAGCACACTACATTTATTGTGCACATTATTTCAACTAGTATTCTGTTGTGTACTTTATTTCTATTATTCCATTAGATTCTCATAAGGAGCATGCAACCTACATCCCTCACATGCACGGTTCACAGTAGGCTTCATGCTCCTACGAGAATCTAATGCAGCTGCTGATTTGACAGGAGGTGGAGCTCAGTAATTCCGGCAATAGAGAGCAGCTGTAAATGTGAATGGCGCTTCCCTTACTTGCTTGTTGGCCCACCGCTCACCTCCTGCTGTGTGGCCTTGTCCAGGGAAACCCAGCTGTAACAGATTCACTAGAAAAACCTATCCTCAGCAACACAAGGAAATAGGCACCATATTCTGACTCTGTGGGTTTTGTTTGTGCTAAACCTGGTGTCCCCCATACCTCTGGCTCTAGTTGGGCCAGATCCCTACAGTTTTTCAAACATCCCAGCAGTGCTCCTTGCCCCCAATACTTGGCTTGCTAGGTAAACCCTTCCCCTTTCTCTATGCCCATCCCTCCGTCACTGTTCATTTCCTATCTTTCTATGTCTAGATTTTCCTTTTTACTAACAACCACTCTGAACACTCACAAGTGGTGTTTTATCATTGCTATTTGGCTTTCTAATCAACAGGGTCTAAGGTCACTTTCCATCACTTTTCTATCCTACAAAGTGAGGATCCACTGCCAAATCTGTCCTTCTGGCATTTCTTCTATTTTACCAAACAACAGCTGCTTGGGATTTGGGGTGCTATGCATTTGTCACATATCCCAGCCAGCAGTGCTGGCTTCCAGCAAACACTGCTCCTAGGTTCATGGGTCATTGATAAACTAGGATCCTGTTTGTTCTTCAGAATCCTATTTCATGTTTTTAACTTATTAATATCGACTGCTTACTTATTTCCTCCTAGCTCTGCCACTTAATAGGCTTGTAATCTTAGGCAAGCTACTCAGGGTTGCTGCTACTCCATACAGTGGGAAAATTGTAGCCTTATTTGTAGGTTGAGAACTAAATGGGTTAATACATACACAGAAGTGAGATAAGTATTAACACAGAGTAAACACTAGGATAATAGTTACTATTAGTTACTATTTTTATTTATAGATTAGTAAACTATGGCTAATTCCAGTAATCTGCCACAAAAGAGCACAGCTGTTAAGCAGTGAATTTTGGTTTCAAACTCACGATGTTCTGACCTCAAGGTTCATCTCTCTGCTGTTTGCTATCTCTACGTTAGTTAATCGTGAACACCACCGTCTTCTCAGTGTGGTCCCACAAGATCCGCTTCCAACAGAGATCCAGCACTAACACCATTTTTTTCTGTCATCAAACATGTGCTGATTTTCATTTGGTTCTACTTTATGAGTCAGCCTCGTCTTTGAATCGCTTGTTGCCTGTGGTGAGGAATTATGGTGATTTTAATCCACCATTTAGCCTGTGACAGTTTCTCTGGATCTAACAGTACATCTGGTTCTCCCACTGCATCCTGCCTCACATTTCTTTTTTCACTTTCCACTGGGCTGCCTGCCACACCCCTGACCAGGAATGTGACTTCCTTGTAAAGAACCTCTTCGATATCCATTTGCAGTTTCTCAGGGACCCTCAAAGCCTGGTGTTTTTACAATGCTAGATATTTAATCCCCAATTGTGTTTGAATAAGGAATTTAATAAAACAAGACATTTATTCAATTTCACCTCCCTGGTGGTGATGGAAATAGATTAAATGGGATGTAACTGCTCAACATATCCTGGAATATTTGTGAAATACTCCAAAAAACACAGCTTTCTTGAATGTGTTGAGAAACCAGCTCTCCCCCGGTGTTCCCATTGTGTTCGGGTCAGCGAGAAGCTGTCTATTTGTGTCCGTTCAGCTCAGTCTGACTTTATTTTTGAAACGAACACTAATCAGAAAATCAATAGGTATTGAAAGTACTGTGAAAATGCACAAAGAAATAGAAGCAGTACAAAACAATAAAGAGAAGAAATTAAGCTTTGAGAGCCTGAAATGTTCATAAACTTGTCATGGGCAGATGAACTAAGGAGCACATGAAAATACATCCAACTGTTTAAAACAGAGGGTATAACGTTTTGAGTGACAGAGCCGTGCAGCGTCGGGAGGGTTTAGAGGAGCAAGGAATTGGTAGGGGCTGTCGCCATTTCTGGGAAGCCTTCCCTGGCTTTCTTGCCTT
Source organism: Erethizon dorsatum (assembly GCA_028451465.1). NCBI lineage: Eukaryota > Metazoa > Chordata > Mammalia > Rodentia > Erethizontidae > Erethizon > Erethizon dorsatum. The sequence continues at coordinate 60,514,705 of CM051834.1, read as the reverse complement.
CACCATGGCTTACCCAAGGGACAAGTTACTAATAGTCTGATTCCAAGCAAGTTACATACCTTCTCTGGGCCTCTGTTTTCTCATCTATAAAATGAGGGTATTGGAATAAATGACCTTTATATCCCATTTCATTTCTAACATTCTATAAATTCACAATGAACATTTTAATCCGAAATTTCCCTTTCTTGAGGGCACTCACAATTTGTTATAAAGCTACCTCAGATAAAATCATCTACTAGTAGTAGAGCAAATAAGGATATTTTCAAGAGGAAAACAAAGAAGACCACCTATTGATATAAAATAATTACACCATTCCTTCCATTATTGATCAGCTGACACATCACAAGCCTTCTTTCTAGAAGCCGTTTTTCCTGATAGCTACGACCCTCTGAAAGACTGCATGTGCTGTCTGCTCTCTCAGGACACCATGGAGTGGTGCTCAGAGGAGAAGTATGGCTTTTCTGACACTGCATATTTGTAGAGAAGGTGGGAAGGAGAACGGACCATCCCTCCTTGTGGGTAACTCTGAGCTTTGCAATCAAGATAACTTACTAGCTCACATAAGAAAGTGTGTCATCCAGCCAACATGTGAGCCAGTTTCTCCACATGAAGTAGGACTGGAATTTAAGTTACAAGAAGTGTGGGAGAGTTAAGAAGAAGCCAGGTCATGAAAAACTTCATACGCAGAGAAGTAGGGCAGTGAATATGGTCCAATTCGTGTTGCAGAAAGATCTGTCTATTAGCAATTTAGATCTTATACTGAGTGGGAAAACAGTTGGAGGAAGGACAACAACCAGTTAGGAGGTTATTGCAGAGATCTGGAGGAGAGGAGTTAGAGGTTTCAGAGTTAAGAGGCTGTTGGGTGTGGGGAGGAGAGCACACTGGTAGATGTTAAGGACTAAGGTTGCAGATTCAGCAAATAAAATACAGATACCCAGTTAAATTTGAATTTCAGAAAAAGCATAATTTTTCAGTGTAAGTTGAGAATATGCTTATGGCAAATATTAGTTATTGCTTATCTAAAATGTGTATGTAAGATGGCATTATGTATTTAAATAGGTAATTTCACTAGGGAAGTAAATTAGACAAGTCTTAGAAACCAACAAATATAGAATGGGAGATAAGCAAAGGGAAATTAAAGTTATAGATTTGGAGTTCAGAACAGGAATCAGAGACTGGAGAAATTAATTTGGGATACCAATAGTACCATGCACAGTTTTTTCTCTTTCAATTGGGCTCTTCTGTGGCCACAAAGTCCTGGTTAGTAGGACAAGAGCCATGGACAGAAATTGGCTGAGTGTAAAGATGGTAAGAAACACATCAAATCGCTATTGCCCTTCTTCCTTGTGGGCCCTGCCCTGTTCAGAGAACGACCTGCCTTTCAAATGTCACATCTCTGCCTTGTGGTGGATAGAAGAAAAGCCAGCCCTGGTGGTGCATACCTGTAAGTTCCATACTCTGGAAAGCTGAAGCAGGAGAATTGCAAGTTCAAGGCCAGCCTGAGCAAATTAATGAGACCCTTTCTAAAAAAAATTAAAAAGGACTGGGAATGTAGCTCAGTGCTAAGACTGTGGGCTCAATGTCCACTACCACCAAAAAAAAAAGGAAAAAAAAAAAAAAGAGGAGAAGGAGGAGGAGGCAGGCTGGCGAGAGCACATCCTTCAAACATCCTCCTTCTCTGGATCCACCTTCAAGCCCAGAAAGTGAGTTCCACAAACTTTCCCAACAGCATCTGCAGAGAGCATTATAACCAAGTACATAAATATTTCATTAGCAAAATCTAAGAATATTTAAATATTGTTTATTTAAATACTGTTACTTATTTACATACTGTTTGTCCCTTGTAACTTCAGGTCAGGTTTTGCAGCTCGGTATTTATGAAAAAAGTTATTTCCTTAGAGGTTTGATTTTTAGAATTTCAGCAGAGGGATTATGAACCTCATTTACATTGATGGTAACATAAGTACCCCCTTTGTACTTAATATCACTCCATATGTATCACTCGGCTTTGCCGTTTCAGAGGCTTTCACTTTTGGGTCAGCTGGGTCCAAGGCAGAAGCATCGCAGCGGAAGGGTGCGGCAGGCAGAGCTGCTTAGTTCCTGGTGCTGGGATGCAAAGCAGGGGAACAGAACCAGAGAGGAAGGGGCGAGACTGAAACCTGAAAGCCACACCTCCAGACACATCCAGAAGGGTTTTCCACAAATCCCCTGGCAGATGCCAAAGCCAAATTGATGTTCCTAACTGCCACACCACATTAATTCATGAACAGTTCTTTTTTACTTTTTTTATTTTTTTAAACACATATCATAGTGTCAATGAAACAGGGGAAGAAATATGTACCGGAAGACTAACAAGCCCAAAATCCCACAGTAAGGAAGTCAGAAAAACAGGTCCTTTCAGGCTCTGCAGGTAGGAGCTGAAATTGTGTCTCCTCAGGAGAGGGCAATATCTATGATGATAATCAGGAGAACAAATCCTTTGTGGTCCCACTTCTAGAAACATATCTGAGATACATTTACTCATATATGAAATAATATACCTCAAGGGGTTTTATTGGCTTTTTGTTCTTGTTTTTTGAGACAGGGTCTTACTGTGTAGTTCAAACTGGCCTTCAGTTCACTATGTAGCCCAGGCTGACCTTAAACTAGCAGTGATCCTCCTGCCTCAGCCTCCGGAGTGCTGGGATTATTGGTGTGCAACACCACGCCTGGCTACCTGAAGGTTATTAAAGTAGAACTGCTAGCAACAGCTAAATGCTAGAGATCATAGAATATGTATAATGGGTGATTAGATTAATACACTCATGGTGCACAAAGCAATCAGTTCAGCTGAACTCAGACAGTGGATGTCAACGCATCAGTAACAAGAGAACGGAAGTTGGGAAGAAGTGAAAGTCTTGGCATTCATATTTGTATCCAAGTTTTGTCGGGCCACTGGCTTAAACATTTAGGGGTCCTTATTTTAAAAAGTTAATTTAAAAGGACTAGAAACATAACTCAGAGGTAGAACACTTGCCTAACATACATTCTGAGTCAAACCCATCACTGCCCCACTGAAATTAATTTAAAAATTATCATTCAAAATTGGGCATAAAATATTTATTTAGAATATAAAAAGAACATGTAAACAACTAAAAATTTGGAAAAGCTTACAAATATCACATCTAAACATTTTCAAATAAATACTTCCATTTATCATCTACCAAGCATACATATATTAATTACACGTGTTTAGTATCTGTTCTTTTGGGGGGGGTTGGCTACCTACTTTTAATCATTTCTTTATAATGATAATTATTTATACAGAAAGAATGGAAAGATAATTCAATCTGTCCTTAATGATGGTTTATCAAAACTTCTTTGACTACTATTTTGATCTTCTTAACTCATTATTGGTAATGCCATATAAAATTCTAGGATTGGTTATGAACTTTTGGAAAGCCTCTTTCAAGTTCCACCTTTACAAGAGCTTAAAAAAAAATGAAAAAATTTTACTCTAAATTTGTTTCTAACTCTATATATTTTAAAATCTTGTTTCTCTTCCATTACTCATACTTTCACTGCCAGAAACTGTAGGACAAATTCAGAGCACAATCTGAGCTCCGTCTAGCTCTCTTCTTTCTCATAGTGTATCTGGGTGAGTTGGATAATTGATATGTAAAAAACATTCCTATGCCAGGACGGCTAGAAATAACCTGGTGATATATATAAGTGTGATACATGTACCTGTATCCTGATAAACCAGGAGTGTATCTATCTCAATCTCCCTTCGGTCTGAGCTCAAAATGACCATAGTCATTCTATTACCACCTGACACGAGGAAAGGCGTGAATGGAAATGGGTGAGTAGAAATAAGCAGCAATCTTAACCAATGATCACAGTTACAATGCTTTAATTTTAATGCATTCATTGGCTCTCCCCCAGGGTCTTAGGAGGAGACTGAGGGCACTGTGCTCCGCTTCACTAGCTCCATGGTCAGTCCGCCTCTGGCTTCCCACCCTCCCGGACAGTGTCTCCCGCAGAAGTTATTCCTCCTTGGCTACAGCGCCCACCGGACAGGCAAAACACAGTCCCAGAATGCATTGGGTGGGCCTGGACCCTGAATACCTACAACATGGTCTAAGGCTCATAGTGAGGAATGACTTCCCATAATAGCTAATTTCTGATTTGTCTCATTCTCGGCCTTTGTCACACTTGATGGATTGTAAGGGGAGAAAAGTTATTTATTTAAAAAGCCATGTTTTTAGTAGAGACCTATTTATGGGAATTAGAAATAAACACTGACAATCTTATCATTTATTCATACCAAGAAAGCTGTTTCAGAATGACTAAAGCATATGTATTTCTCTTCTAAGTAAGTTATTTTTCATAAAACATATACCCCTAACTAGTTGATTGGACCAAATGATAAGCATCTAATACAAGAATATTCCAATTTTAGAACAGCCATCTCAAAAATGAGCATCGTTCAAACAGAAATAATGATCAGTAAATCAAACTTCTTAGATGAGGTGTGATCAAAATATATAGTGAATGTTTACATTTTTTTAAAAAGTTAATTACAGTAAAAGACACATTGCCATCAACCTCCTAAAAATACCCCCTTTTCCCTTCACAAACATTTATCCCATAATTCTTGCCACTGTCTGAATCAGTCATGGAAGCCCTTTTCATGTCTTTACAAATATAGTGAATGCTGCAGCTGAGTGCCACCCAAAAGAAAAGCAGGCTTGTAAAAATATTATGATGTGTTCTCATCCACCTTGTTCATAGGATCTGGCACCATGCGACTTCTGGCTCTTCCTCAAAGTCAAAATGACCGTGTAAATAAATATTTTGAATCAATTCGGAACATCAAAGCAACCACAACAGCACAACACAGGACATTCATAAACCATTCGAGAAAAAACTGCAGGTTTTTGAAAGAGACCTTGAAAGTCAGCAGTTGAAATATTTTCCAAATCTAAAAATGCATTTAAAAAATCCTACAATATTTGCAGACAATCCTATGAGCTATCAGGAAATCTACAAGGAATTTTCTAGCATTGTAGCAGCTGCAAAGGAGAATTTTAGTAACAGATTTTTACAGTTCCATAAGATGGCGACAACCCTGTGTTTTCTTACTTCTCCAGATAAAGCCAAATTTGAAGAACTTGATCTTTCCTGCTTATACTGGTTTGATTTTGGAAATCTGGAAATGGAGCTAGTGGAATTTCAAGAAAGCTCTATCGGGAAAAATAAATTCTATGACCTGCATGCAACACTCGAGAAGATAGAGAAGAAAGAATGTGAAAGAGGACAAAGGACAGCACCATTGGACATTCTGCAAATGAAATTCTTAAAGTGTGCAATTCTCTGCCAAATAATTTTAAGACAATAAAAGCACATGAAATTGCTTTTCTTACTTTGTTTGGATCATCTTATGCTTGTGAGCAGCTGTTTTCAGCTTTAAATTATATCAAATCTGATACAAGACACCGACTAACAGATGACCTGAGGGCTGCACGTGTTGCTCTCAAACAAAGTCTGAGCCAAGATTTGACAAATCATCAGCATGCACACAACAGCAAAGATCACACTAGTTGTCATGCAAAAGCATGACAAATGCCAACTTTTACATTTCAATAGAAAGTTGTTTGTATCATTGAAAGCTCTGTTATTGTGTTTCTCTTTTAAGACAAAAAGTTAATGTATGAGTTGTTTTTTCTAAACTAAAACCTCAGTATTCAGATATAATTGCAATGTTGGCACTTTGAATAAGTGGGTTTTGCGCTACAGTTTGGGCGCTCAGTCTGTAAAAGGTTCGCTATCTCTGAACCAAATCCACCAAGGGAGAACTAGTATTGAAGGAGTGGTGTTGTGAAATGAACAAGTCTATTGAATATCAATATACTAAGTGGCTAGAAACTTTTTCAATAAGTTGGTAGATTAAAACTTGCTGAAGAGCCGGGGATATAGCTCAGTGGCACAAGTGTCTGCCTGGCAAGCAGAAGGTCCTGAGTTCGATTCCCCATACCAAAAAAAACTTGCTAAAGATTCTGCCTTCTATACCTCTTCTAGAAAAAAATAGTATACACTTCCTAGAGGGACAGCCAGAATTTCTTTATATATGGGTTTTGCCTCCTTGCATAATTTGAGAGTTTTAGCAAATGTTCATTTTCCTTTCAACTTCTAAGGCATAGAAGGCAAAATGAGGAAATGTTAATATATTTTAATTGAGTATGTATAGACCATATATATGGAGAAGATATTTATGTATTTGTATAAGTCACATATGTGTGTATAAAAGAGTAAGCAGGTAGCATATTCATCAGATCTCAGAAGCAGTGTAATGTAGAAAGAATGCTGAAATGGTAATCAAAACAGACCCTGCCTTTCACTAACTTTGTGAGCTTGTACAAATTACCTTTAAGAGTCAGTAAAATAAAGCATAGAAGTAAGACCTTCTAGCTCTTCAATAAGAAAGGAATCAGACAATGCATCTTAGAAGGTGACTAGGGCTATGAATTTCTTGACAGTGCTCAAAAAGTTTCAACTGTTAATCTGATTTGTGAAAATTATACTTTAAATTGTCATCCACTTGAGTGGATGAAGTCATTATGTGATAGTTGACAATAAGCAAGAACGCTGGGTTCTCCTCTGTGTCCCTCAGTACGGGCTGACAATCCTTGACCTAGTGGGAATCCTGTTGGCTTGAGGGTTTGTGCTGAAAAGTCCTCTGTGATTCTGATGGGCTTTTCTTTATAGGTGATTTGTTTCTTTTCTCTAACAGCTTTTAAGATTCTACTCTTATGTTGAATTTCTGGAATCTTGACTATGATATGCCTGGCTGAAGATTTTTTTCAATCATGGCTAATTGGAGTTCTATAAGCCTCACTTATCTGAACGTCAAATCCTTTTTCTCTACCAGGGAAATGTTCTGTGATAATGTCTGTGAACAGTGTTCTGATGTCACTTATGCTATCTCCTGCTTTTTCATTGACTCCAATCAATCTTAAGTTATTCTTCTTTGCATCATCTAGCAGCTGCTGGATTGATTTTTCATTGTCCCTTGTTATTTTTAAGAATTCTTTCTTTTCATGATCACTAATTGCAAGCCTGTCTTCTATATCTGAGATCCTGTCCTCACATTGGCTTAATCTGCTACAAATACTTTCAATGGAATTTTTGTTCTCCTGGATATCTGCTTGAATCTGCTTTATGGAGTCCATTTCTTTCCTATGCTGAGCATTCATGGCTTCCATCATTTTCTTAAGCTCGTCTATTTTTTTGTCTGTGTCTGCTCTAGCGTCCTTAAGCATGGTCTTCATTGTGGACATTATCTCTGCAGTTAACTGAGAAATTATTTCTGATTAAAATTTTTCCAGAGCCTCATTCAACTGCTTTGTTGTTACCACTTCAGAGATGTCAGGTGGGTGACTTTCGGTTTGTCCCACCTCACTGCCCCCTGGCTTTGCCTTTGGTGAACTGGATGTGTGGGGTTGTATCTTGTTTAAGTGTCATCTCATTTTCTTTTCTTTCTTTAGTTTAATTCCTGGGTTGCTGTTTGTAAATTGCTTATGGTAGGTTGTGTAAGAGAAATTTTCCCTTCTGGGAATGCACAGTCTATACTGTCCCCCTCCTCCCAATGTTCCAGGAATTGAGCTGTTACAAAGCTACCTAAAGTAGATAAAAACAAAACAAAACTGACCACAGACCAGGGAACTGGGCTGCAAGATAACGACTGACCCTGGGCTAAGAAATTTGCAAGGATTGCAGATTGTGCTGTTCCGGACCACCTGCTGCCCATATTAGAAAACATCCTCCCCGCTCGGTCAGCCAGCCTAAAAACTCCCGTATGAGTGTCTTCTCCCAATGAATGTAAAAAGCTGTTTAAACTAACCAATGCTATCTGCTTCTGTAACCGTGCTTGCAAAGACCCCTCCTCCCTTTGTTCTATAGACATATAAGCCCTGCACAGACAAACCTTGGGGCCCACTGTTCCTGTGTGTTCAGGGAGCCCCAGGCATGCTTGGATAATAAAACCCCTTGCCCTTTGCATGAGAGAATGCTTCTTGGAGTCTTCCTTCATGCAGCGGGCGTCCCGACCCTAACATTTTGGAGGACCCAGTGAGATCGGGGATTGCCCCCTGCGTTGGAAGACGACCCCAACAGCTGCCTCTCAGGGTGAGTACGGCCGTTCTTGTTTCTTGTTCTTTGTTCTTTTGTTCTTTGTTATGCTTGGATCCTAGCTTCTTGTGCCTCAGTGTGGTCAGTTTCAGGAAGCGTGAGCTTCTTGATCCACGTGGCTTGCACCTAAGGACGTGAGTCCTTTGGTGAATGCCATAGGCATCCTTTTTGAGCCACAGGCCACTTTCCTTGGGGGACGCCCCAAGTGGTTAGCAGTGGGGGTCACCGATTTGGATTCTGTCTCAGAATTTTTGTTTTTGGTAAGGCACTCTCAGTCTAACAGACCGGTTAGCGGTGGAGTCACCAATTTGGATTCTGTCTCGGAATTTTTGTTTTCAGCGCGGTCACCATTCGCCGCCCATCAGATTCAGTTTACTTCCTCTTCTGGGGAAATTGTGTACGCTGGCATTTGTCTATTATCTTGGTCTTAGTGTTTGTCTGTCTTTGTTTGTTTGGCGCCACTAACCTCTTTTGTTCCACAGCACCCACCATGGGCAATAAGGAGGGGACCTCAATGCCTCCTTGCCTGGCAGCTAACCCTTGGGGGGCCAAGGGGCCAAAAAGCTGATCTTCAGCTGGCCCCCCCCAGATCAGCTGCAAGGCAGGGTGCAAGGCTACAAGACAGAGACAACTGAATTCCCGCCTCCCAACCAAGATAAGCACGCTTGTAATTCGGTTTCTGGTTTGGCAATTTGCCCAAGGCTCATCAAGGTATCTGTTCTGTGCTAGCGTCTGTTCTGTTTAAACCTGTGAGAGCTAGGCCACCAGATATGGTGTTTTGCCGTCTGTCAGAGGTCATCCTCTGAATCTGTTCTAAATTTGAGGTCGGGAGCGATATGGTTATTGTTCCTGGGATTATCTGTTTTTGTGTGTGTGTGTGTGTTCCTCCCCTGTGTTACATCTGTTATCCCCCCTGCGCCTGTGCTTCCAAGTCACTGTTACCAGAGGAATTCAACCTGCTGACAGGAGACCATTTGTTAGTCTCAAAACTTTGTTTGCATTTCAGATTAAGTGGAGGGGACAGGACTTGCTTAGATAAATTGTAATTGTGGGTTACTATGTTGTCCAAGTCATTGACATAATGGGTTCTGCTGGTAGTGAGTCAACTATTTTGAAATGTATGCTTAACAATTTTGGTAAGTTCAAAGTGGATTATAGAGTTAAGATAAAAAGTAAAGCTCCAAAACTTCTGTGAGCTTGAATGGCCCACATTCAATGTGGGATGATTAGCTAAAGGGTCGCTCGACCCCCAGATAATCAATGGAGTATGAAATATTGTCACCGGAAAGCCTGAGCACCCAAATTAGTTTCCATATATAAACTGGTTGTGCATAATACAAATGCTGCCCCAATGGCCAGCCTGGATGTCACCAGCCTGGCGCTGCCTGCAAGCATCTAGAAAAGTTTTACAGGAGAAATCTAATTACAAATTTTGACTAATTGGCACTTATACTTTTGGTTTTCAGTTTAAACTGATGTGCATAAAACATTTCTTATACACTACAAACTCCTGAGTGACGATTAATCAAAATTACTATCTAAAAGGAGAAATATAAATGCCTGCTTTGTCAAAACATCAAGTAAGCTGAGTAAGCCACAATGGGAAACACAAGCTGGATGCCCTGGCTCAAAACACCTGGGACAAAAACCTTATCCTGAAACGTGCTTTTCTCTTTCTCTGCACACAAAGAGGGTCTCTGCTCTTAAATCACAAATGGCTGCAACATTTGCAGCTAGCGGGAAACTGGGCGTAATTGTAACAACCCAGAAACAAGGGGTCAAAATAAGTTTTGATTAAGATATATCAAAGGAAATTTATATAAATATATTCTTACAGAGAGGATGCTAAGAGAGTAAAAAAAAAGGTTTGAGTATGTGACAGAGGGTATGGAGATGCCTGAGCTGGAAGCTACATAAAAGAAAAACATGAAAGTTGTCAGTATTTTTATGAAGGAATTTATTTTTGCTTCTTCCAAATTCTTATAAGAGATCTCTGCTATTGACCTACAAATAACTCTGACTAGTCTATTTGTAATTTCAAACTTCTAAAATTATAAGAGTTACTATAATTTAATTTGGCCAATATATATGAGTGCACTCTGATTTTTTAAATTTGTCTGTATGTTTTGTTTTTCTGTGTGCCAACCTGTAAACAGCTGTTTTATTTGAGCTCAACAAATTTTCTTTTTACATTTTTGGATTTTTGAAACGTTTGTCTGGTATGCTTCCACCAAAAGTTGCCAGCTGGCCAAAATGATGTTAAAATTTGTTTTATAAATGTAATACATGTTTTGTGTGTTGTTTATTGTTTATGGTTATATTATGATTTGAGAGTTTCTTATTTGTTCAAAATAATGTGTGGAGTGATCTGGTTTTCATAAGTCATCAAAAATTGTTAGACAAAATATATTATTGTGATATGTTTACATTGGTCATCATCAACAGGTTAAATCTTCTAAAACAGGACAATGAGGTTTTCTGATTTGAAGATGCTCTGGTACAAAACTAAATTAAGAAACAAAAGTTTTCATATGGCTATGACAATTCAGTGTTGCTAATCTCATAACATATTAAGTGTATTCACACCTTCCAGATGTACAGGTCTTCATAAATATAAAACTGGAATTGTTTACAGAGATAACATTTGCTTTCTTTCAGACTCAGACACCTGCCTTTGCTTGTGCTCCAGATATTTATGATAAGAGGTTCATACTGATAAAAAGTCACCAATCAAATGATAATTTTTAACAAAAACCTATGTGATGTATATGCTATATACATGCCACAGTACTTAGAGATGCCTAGATATTAAACAGTCCAGATAATGTCATAAAATATCTTCAGTGATGTCCTATTGAAAGACAAGTTAGGTAAAAGCTTCTTATGTACTAGATAGAGATAATTGACTAAAAGGCTCAAATCTGTATGCTGACTGTACAGTTTTTAGGGTTTGTGTTACAAGATGGGACACACGTCCTGTCAGTCTCACATATCCAGGCCCTTTGGGGCCTAAAAGGAGGCTGCAACTAAAATAAACTTAAGGAAATTCCTGGGAAATGGTTGGATACTACTGTCTTTGGGTTCCAAGTTTTGCAGCCATTGCAAAACCCCTATATGAGGCCTTAAAGGGAGGAAACAACCCCTTCGCTCAAATGGAGTCCTGAGTACCAGACAGCCTTCGGAGTCCTAAAAGAAAGATTGATGACAGACCAACTGGATTTATAGGACACTCCCCTCCAGAACCCTGGCCTGACCCTGTTTTCGGATGACAACAACATGGTAAATGATGGGGTTTGGAGGGTGGGAGCAACGGTTGTCACCTCGGAGTAAACCATCCAGGCAGAGGCTCTGCCTCCTGGGATATTTTGTAATACAAGACTCGCATAGCCACAGCAGCTTGGGAAAGACTCTACGGCAATGTTGCTTGGCTGTTAATTCTTTATTTCCAGATATGGACTTTCTGTGCTTCAGTGACTGAGAGGGGCACTAACTGAGCCCACAACAACCCTGTCTCCTGACAACACAACGACTAGATGTCAGGAGACAAGGAACTGTGCCATCTTAAGATGTTAAAGTAGATTTTACTAAAATTAAACCCACCGGCGGAAATAAGAGACACTTAATCGTTTTGGTTTGTACCTATTCAGGATGGGTGGAGGCCTCCCCACTAAGACTGAAACATCGAAAGAGATGATAAAAGCTTTGATGGAGCTGATCATTCTATGGTATGGGCTCCCCATAATGGTAGGTTCAGATAATGGATCTGCTTTTGTGGGTAAAATGGTCAAAAGCCTTACAGCAGTGCTGGGGCTAAAATAAAAACTCCATACTATATATTGGCCACAAAGCTCAAGTCAAATAAAAAGACAAAACTGTACTTTAAAAACCACCCTGACAAAGTTGTGCCAAGAGACTGGGGCTAACTGGGTTACTGTGCTCCCCGTCGGCCCTCTTGCAGTTGTGGTGTACACTGTACTGAGGTGGACTAACTCCATTTGAGATAATGTTTGAGAGCCTCCCCCACTGATACCTGTTTTGAATAGATTACAGGAGATGGGAACTTTGAACTTGCACCAACAGATAAAGGCGCTGCACCAGATGCTTCAGAAACTTCAGCAGACTGTTACGGAGACATCTGATCCCCATGCCCACGCCAGTCCACTCCTTCAAATCCGGGAGACCAAGTCCTGATTACAGCCTAAAAGAGGAGCCTCTCCAACCAAAGTGGGAGGGACCCAACGAGGTGATCCTAACCACTCCCACTGCTCTTAAAGTTACAGGCTGTGCTCCATGGATTCAATGCTCCTGAATCAAGATATGGACACCTGAGCTTGCAGAAGTGCGACCGTCTGCCCCAGAGACCTTCAGACCTCGATGCACCAAGAGACTTCAACAAAAGCTGCTGCAGCTAAACACCAACATGACTCTGGTCACCGCCCTCACCCTGTGTAGCCTCCTCCCCTTTGCTCTCCTCTGGGCCAGATGCACTCCCTATGTATCGAAAATTTCCCCTTTGAAGCCATGTTTGGCTGACCTACCCCTCCGTTACCTAAACTAGAGATTACAGATCTTACTAATCAGGATCTCGTTAAGTCCCTTCAGGCTCTACAGCCTGTGCTCTCCTCCATCCATCGGGTGTTCCACCAAAAACACCCACCACCTGACCCACCGACCACAGAACCTGCTCAAGCGGTGGAGCCAAGTACCCAGGTACTCTTCAGGCGATTTCTGGAAAGACCACCTGGATCCACCATAGCCACTTCAAAGTGCTGCTGACCTCAGTCTCTCCACCCACAGAACCAGATAAGTGAATGATGAAAAGGGAAACCAACACCCTAAAGATTAAGCTAAAAACTGTTCTGCTTGACCACGTATGTGTTAATGTCACTGATGTTATTAATATTGCTGCCCCCACCTGTGATAAATGGCCTGAAAGCCAAAAATCTGGCTTTCACTCTCCTTCCTATAAACTGGACTGGGTTATTTAGACATTATTTCAAGAAATAAACCCATACCTATTCCTAGCTTCAAATATATAACCAGATTGACAATGTAAAACTAATGCTCATCAGACAACAGTATACATTTCTAGATGATCCTAAAAATGGACACTCCGATCTCTAAGATTAGAGATTCCCAAAAACAAAAAGGGGGGAATGTAAGAGAAATTTTCCCTTCTGGGAATGCACAGTCTATACTGTCCCCCTCCTCCCAATGTTCCGGGAATTGAGCTGTTACAATGCTACCTAAAGTAGATAAAAACAAAACAAAGCTGACCACAGACCAGGGAACTGGGCTGCAAGATAACGACTGACCCTGGGCTAAGAAATTTGCAAGGATTGCAGATTGTGCTGTTCCGGACCACCTGCTGCCCATATTAGAAAACATCCTCCCCGCTCGGTCAGCCAGCCTAAAAACTCCCGTATGAGTGTCTTCTCCCAATGAATGTAAAAAGCTGTTTAAACTAACCAATGCTATCTGCTTCTGTAACCGTGCTTGCAAAGACCCCTCCTCCCTTTGTTCTATAGACATATAAGCCCTGCACAGACAAACCTCGGGGCCCACTGTTCCTGCATGTTCAGGGAGCCCTAGGCATGCTTGGATAATAAAACCCCTTGCCCTTTGCATGAGAGGATGCTTCTTGGAGTCTTCCTTCACGCAGCAGGTGTCCCGACCCTAACAGTTGCTCTATTGTTAGTGTTTCAAACTCTTAGGAGATTCTTGGAATACCAGGAAGAAAAGTGCCAGTCAGTGTGTCCTTCTCGGCTAGTGCTTCTGTGTACCACGGCGTCTCACGTTACTCCGCGGAGGTTCCCACTGGAGCCGTGGATGGAGTGGTGGCCACCCTGAGTTCTGAGCTCAGCTGCTGCCCCCCACAATGGCGCCTGGCTAGTCGCTCTCTTGCGTGGGACAGCCAGGCATCAGCACTCACCACCAGTCAGTGAGTCCTTCATGGCTGCTGCTTCTCTGCACCGCTGCTTCTAGCATTCCTCCATGGAGGCCCCCGGGGGGGCCAGCAGTCACTGTGTGTCCGCAGATTTGAACTGCTTCAGTCGCGCCGGGATTCCCAACACAGGGAAAAGGCGCCAGCGGCCACCTCCTTCTTCTTTGTTGGAGTTTCTCTCTTCACTTTCTCCGTGGGCCCCAAACTGCGCTTCAGATCTTTCCTGGGTCCATGGGAGCCACTTCTCTCTTTCTTGTCCTCCTCCAGTCACTATATTTCAGTGTCCGGATGGCGACTTTTGGAGAGGTTCACTGCCTGCTTCTTACAGATCCGCCATCTTTTCGACTCTCAGAATCCTGTTGGGAAGACCACATGAATTCTGGAATTTCCTGTTTGAATTCAGTCCTGAAAATGTTAAAAAGCATGTAATGAGGAGACACATTTATCTTCTCCCTAAATGGGAGTCTTACACTGGCAATTAAATTTTTATGCTAGAAGACGAAAAGGTTTACACCATTTTTATGATGGGTGGACCTTCTTGCCAGTAACTGTGGAAGAAATTTGAAGTAGGAAGTAGAGAAGTCAACAAGCTCATGAAAATCACTGAGATCAAAACAGTCCCTTTTGGCACTTTAAAGGCTTTCTTCTTATTTTCTGAGATTATTTAACCCTACTGACAAATCTCACTATGCATAAATATTTTTGTGGCTTTGAAACCACCATCTTAATTGTATATGGATGCTACACAGTGAGAAATATGAAGTGTATAAATATTCATATCAGTCAGGATGCTGTCAGACAGGGTGAGATTTCCAAAATTAAAATATAAAAGGATATTACAATTCCCCTTCCCTTTTGTCTTTGGCTTCATGCTTAAATAAGTGGTGAAGATAAAGAAGTGGACCCTGAAATTCATATCAAGGTTCAGGTGCAAGAAATTAAAACTAAAGACCAGTTCAACCCTGACAGTTTAATTTACTTCTCTTAAGATCTTTAATACCAAACTTATCAGTTCTCTCTGTTAGGTATTAACATGTTAAATGAGTCTTAATTATACATAAGCAGATGGAGATTTGAATTAAAATTATCTTACACTTGAGTGGCTTTAGTTCATTATAACATATCTTCCTCTTAATCATTTAGGCAGTCTCATCATCTTTCATATAGAAAGTTATTAAAATATTCCAATTTCCATATTTCTTCAGATACAGCCACTATTAAATGGCAAGTAATACACATTAGTAGGTGACTTATACCATCCAAGAACTGGTGAATTATTCATGTCAGGAACAATTTTTGTACTTTTCTGTCATCTGTAGCATTTTCTTTTAAATACTTTATGTTTACTTGATACGTGAAACCTCACCTCATTTAATTTTAAGTACCAATTTTCATTCCATTTCATTTCCAGAGGGATTGAAACAGAACATTATCAACTTTATTCTGTCCTTTGACTCATTAGAGTCCAGAAAGCAGAGGTATAGAAAGTTTCAATAATAAAAGCTAAGTACTCCTTAATCACATCAGCCCTCAAAAAGACTACTGTACTCAGGCAAAGTACCCAGGAAAAATACATACTGCTTCAGATTAGCTACAGTATTGTTAAAAGAGACATAGCATAGAAGCAATTTTACCATGGCAACTAATATTTCTTGTCCTAACAACTGAATTCAAGATTTGTTCTTTTCCAAAGTCACCAAGAATACAGACGCAAGGTTACACCTAGATACTGTTGTAAGACCAGTGAGTATCTCCAGGGTATATTAGGTTAACTTATGCCAAGTAGTGGCATTTTAGTATTTCCAAAAGTGAGAAATTTACAGCTATTCTCATAGGAACCCCCTTGAAATAATTTCAAAGCCTGATGCTGCCAGGCCTTGCTTTAGAAGTGGATTCCCCCTTGGGCTGTTATTTTATCCAAGGAGTCAATCAGTATCCAATAATGTCCTGTTCCACAGATGTCACCAGATTTACGGGCAACAATGATGGTATCAAACTAGACAGCTGATGAGAGTGGAAGGTCCTAAGTCTTGGCTGAGTCATCAAGACAAAAGTTCAGTCAGTCTTGTCAAGAACTGTCATATTTTATTTATAAAATGAAACAGAATATATCATCCTTTATATCTACCTCAATATTCAGCACAATTCTTTCTGTAGTGGGTAGCCTGTGTGCAAACCCACGTGCAATCTGAAAAATAAGCGGGGCTGGAGTTGCATTGTAGTTGTAGCCACCTCAAACAGCATCCCAGTACTATTGTACATGAAAGCATGGTGACTTTAAGAGATGGCTTCTTCTAAGGCAAGGAAACTTTTCTCCAGCTACAGAGATTCCTCTCCACCAGCCTCAGCACGGTCCAGTGGAGTCCACATTTGTAATCCCAGGGAAAAGTTATTGGAATTCCAATAAGTAAATTCCAATCTACCACTTCCAGTGCAACCCATGGCGAGAATAAAGAGATGAATACATATCTGTAGTTATGGGGACCCCCTAGGGGGTCCTAAGTCCAGTCAAAACAATGGCTAACTAGAACAAAGGCCTCAACTCAGGGCTGAACCCGGGTTTTATTAATTCGTGAAGAGGGGAGTATCTCGTGGATGCATGGATGAGTGACTGTGAGAATGGCGGGATGTATGTGAATGGTGTGAGCTGGGCTAAGTAGGAGGTGAGATAGCACTTTTGCAATATGCAGAGAGAGAGGTATGCAGAAAAAGAAATCTGTATAACACAGCTTGAGGAAGTATCTTGTGTTTTGGGATCAGTGCTTCAGCTTTGATGCGTAGTCTTCATGACTTGAGATGTCATGGCCTCTTTCTCAAGGCTCAGCCCCAGCCGACAGCATGGTGTCACTCAGTCTCGCTCACACATACTAGTTGGGAGCTATAGGCAAGGCATCACTGACCTGTCACGTTGCTTTAAAGACTACACATCAGCATCTCTGGCTAGACCCATTTGCATTGCTTAAAGCCAATTGAGGGGGTAAAGAAATATCCTAGCCAGCTCTGTACACATCAATACACAAAAGTAGGGCCAGGTTTAGCCAAAATGCAGACAAATGCTCTTCTTTCAAGGAAAGCCATCCTGGTGGTCCTCTATATCCAACCAGTAGGCAAGAGTTCTGTTAATTTTTAATTGCAGCATATTAGCAGTTTGACACCACAGCCTGCTAATGCATGTTTCTATAGAAACATATATTTAAAAGTAAAACATTCACACCTTGAAAGGAATGGGATGCAAACATACCATTTAAGTTTTGTTTTCTTGAACAGAGCATTCACACATTTATCTATTTATAAACGTGTGTGTATGTAGGTGTGTGTGCATGCACATGTGGGTATTTTCACATTGCCAATCATCATGGAAATACACACAGGCCTTTTATTTCTGTTTTTATTTGTTTATTTCATCTACTGTCACATACTACTGAATTATTTGAGAAATGAACATATAATGTGCTCTCAAAAGCAATTTGAATTAATAGTCTTTGAAGGCTTTGAAAATCATCCAGCCAGCCTCCCTGCCAAGGCTGGCAGATTCAAATGTGGTCACTTCTCCCCCAGAAGCCCATGCACTGTTTGGGAATCCTCCAGCCAGCTCGTGCTCTGGACTCCAACTAATTAAGTTTTCTGCTTACTGCCGTTGAAAGCTTCAGTCAGGGGTAATTAAAACTGAGCCATTGACAGCAGTGGCATTTGTCAGAATCATCCGGTGGTTCAAACACCAGTTCTGACAGAAATGTCAAACTGATAGCACTCTCCTCCTCCCGGTGCATGCTAGGGAAAATCAGGGGAACTTTTATTATAAATGCTTAGCTGATAACCTTTTTGAATCCCAGAGCACCAAATGCTCCACATGAAATTTCATTAACTTGGAAAAGAATTCAACACGGAGAATGCTACCGTCCCATGAAGTAAAGCTCAACCTAACTCAGTGGTCTTATTTCTGGTAGGTCTTTTGGGGAATTTTGAAATAAACCAACAGAAAATATCAGTCATGTAAGAAGAAATAGTCTACTTATCAAGCCATGAAAGCCCTAAATGAGTTTCACAGTCAAAACTGTGATCAAATTTCAAGATTCATTGTTAAGATTTCAGCTTTATCTTTGGTTTTACTGACAAAAGATTACCAAAAATCAGGAAAGGCATCATTATGAAAAGGGAGACACTCAGGTTATTTGTCCTCTTCCATCTATGCAAGTGTATGTTAGTGAAAACTGGACAAAGTCATAAATACAAATCATTTTCACACCCTTGAGTTACTGGATCTTTAAGACTTAATAACATTATATATAGAAAGTGTCATATTTCTGCATTTTACTGTCCATTTTTCATGTTTTCTAGTTATATTCCAAAATAAAATGTCACATGATGCAAAAAGTTTTAAAATGTCTAACTTCATATGGGCACCTACATCATGCTTTATGGAAGTGGGAAACAGATTAGAAGAAGTGGCAATGATGGAAGTATGACCCAGATAAGACAAATAGATGCCAAAATGTCTGATGCTTGGGAAATTTTCAATCAATTCTTGTTGACTAATGAGAAAGAAAAATGAAAACAGGAATTGTCTTAGAATAGAGCTCAATAAAACTTCGGAGAGTAGAGATGAGACATTAGGTCACAGAAGGAGGAGACAAGTGGTGATTAAACCACTCTTTGTAGGATAAAAACAAAAATGTAGACTTGAGAGGGGCTCTGAATGGAAGAGAAGATGAGAATGGTCAGAAGCACACAGTAGCAAGTAGGGACCCCTGGCAGGAGGTGGCCAGGCCCTTGGTGACAAAAGGATCAAATGACTTTTAAGTACAAGGATCTCTAATAAGTGGTTTTAAAGTCTTTTCATTCTGTGCCTTAAATTTCTCAGTCAACCCAACCATCGAAAAAGTCAGTCCATCCTCAATCACAGATGCCTTTGAGAATATCTTGAAGGCCATGGACAGTCCCCAGGAAAAGACACTCCATGCAGACATGAAGAAATACAACTTTGAAGTAAGTATAGGCATTGGAGATCCTGAAATTCAGAGGGTTTTTAGATATTCAGAGAATATTTTTCTATGAATATAGGTTGATATTTATCATTCTACTGGTGAACATTTGGATTGGTTGTTTGGTTTATTAATAATAATGCTGCTGTGAACATACTTCTGCATGTCTTTTGGTGCACAAATGCACATTTCCGTTGCAGAAATGAGAAGAAAATTACTGTTAGAGAGTGTGTCTATGTTTAACTTTAGTAAGTACTGCCAAATAATTTTTCAAAATTGTTGGACCACTTTATATTCCTCACTCTCTGTGATAAACATCCCATCATATTTTCATTGCCAGTATCTTGGCAATGCTCCATATCCTAACGAATATATAATTCACACGGCATACAATTGATTTGCTTAAAGCATAAAATTCACTGCGGGTGTTTGTTTGTTTGTTTGTTTGTTTGTTTGTTTGTGACAGGGTCTCACTATGTAGCCCAAGCCAGACTTTAACTCACTTTGTAGCCCAGGTTAGCCTTGAACTCGCAGCAATCCTTCTGCCTCAGCCTCCTAAAAGTGATGGGTTTACAGGCATGTGCCATCATGCCCAGCCAGTGTTTTTTAGCATAGTCGTAGTCACCATCACCACAATTAATTCTGGAACATTTTCATCTCTGCAGAAGTAAACATCATTCTCTATTTCTCCTTAATCTTGTCAACTCCAAGCAATCTACTTTCTTTCTCCATGGATTTGCCTATTCTGGACATTTCATATAAGTGGGTTCATATGGTATTGGTCTTCTGGGGCTAGCTTTTTTTTTGTGAGCAGAATTTTAAGAGTCACCCATGTTGGAACATGCATCAGTACTTCATTATCATTGATAGTCAAATAATTTACATTGTATTGATATATAACACAATTTATCTATTCACCAGTTGAACATTGAATTATTTCCATTTTTCACTATTGTTGATAATCCTACTATGAGCAATCATTTTCAACTTTTTATGTGGACTATATTTTTATTTCTCTTGAACATACAGAATGGAGTGGAACTGGTGGGTCATTAGGTAACACTATTTAATCCAAGGACTAGCAAAGTATTTTTCTACAGTAGTAACACCATTTTACATTCACTTTAGTAGTTTACGAAGGTTACAATTTCTCCACATTCTTCATAACACTTGTTTCATCTAGCTTATTACCTAAAATATATAAAATCTAGGAAAATATTGATGTACCAAGTCTACCTATATTGCTACTGAAATATCTAGGAAACTAATTTCATCTGCTCAGAAACAGTTTGATAATGATAGTCTTGATGACTGGGCACATTCATCAAGTGTATAATTCTAGATTTTATACGGGAGGAATGAGAAATGAACTACTTGTCATTTTATTTTCTTAACTGTGAACCTCCAGAGATACAACTGAAACACAAAATGCACATTTTTGTTGTTGTTGCTGTTGGAGCATAGCTAAAGACTGCCAGTAGGATCAAAACGATGGATACTACTACTATTTTGAGAGGAAATATAGATTCCTTTAGGGACCAAAGAAAGCAAAAGACTCCCTCTTCCAAAAGGGAAGTGTAGAGTGCACGTTCACATATACAATTTTGTGTACAAGTTTAGAGTACTCAGACCCAGCTGAAACTCATGAATAAACCCAGTGTTAAGAATTCCTGCTATAAAACAAAGAACATTTATGGTTTACTTTTAAGAGAGAACAAGAAGAGATATTTCATACAACATATTTTGTATTCAACAGTTATCAATTATGTGGGTCACAGAATCCATATTCCATATTTTGCCTTTTGTAAAAAGAGGAGTGAAAGTAACAGGGGGGGCTTTAACACTTAGGTTAAGAAATGTAATAAGAGAAGATGACTCATGAAGACACGCAGCATTCACCTGTTTCTCCACAAAGAACCAAAGCAACGGTGAACAGCTGCATGTTGAGGTGAGTTACTATGTGAGGACTGAAAATCAGCAAGAGAAAAACAGAAACTTTGTAAGATTCAGAGACCTGGGGCAACAGCAGAGTAAGAGAAAGAAAATATCGGAGCACATGCCACCATAGCTCCAGACACAGAGGATGGTGAGTCTGTGCCCTGCTTGGGCAAGGATGAAAGCGAATCCCAGTGAACTCTCCTATGGACACTGGCAACAATGATACAACCCTCATGGGCTCAAAGCCTAGCTAGATAAGTAAACTGAAACCTGTAGTCTTGCTTTGGAGAGGATTTCACAACACCTCTCTCCTAAAGAGGTCCAGATAGAAACATTGCCTAAAGGCAGGTACATTTTGTGCTCCTGTGATCCCACAGGTGCTTCAGCTAAAGAAATCAGGAAAAGCCCAGCCATTGCCCACCCCCTAGTCATGCACAACCAAGTGAGAGGAATGTTGTCCAGTTCCAGCTCCTGCCCGCTCCTACTCACTCTTTCCTGGGCTCTACAGCTAAAGGAACCAGGGGTGAGAAAACCCTGGCCATCACCGTCTTCAGCCATGTGTAGCTGGGAGGGAGCTGAGATCCCACTCCTGGATGGGCATGGCCTCAGCAGCAGCAGAGCGGAACATCACATCTCCCAACACCAACAAACTTCTGCAGTTCCCACTGCCCATTGACCCCACACTCTGCCTCAATGTGAAGTGTTTACAGGATGAGGTAGGAGCCCCATGGGGGGATGCTGTGGTCCCTGCCCCCCTCTTTCTCTGAGAAGCACATGGGCCCACACTACTGCCTGGTCAGAGGATAAATCTTCAGGCCTCTCACTACTACTGGTGCAGCCAGTGCCTGAGACTGTACAAGCAACAGAGCCACCTTCAACTGTGCCTGAGCAAATTCCCATCATCTGCTAGGGCCACCACCACCAGTATAGGGATAGCCACACGGTAAGCTCCCCACATGCTCTGCTGTCTGTACCACACCTGCCTGAACCGCTAGGATGTCTCCACTCTTAAATGACCTGCAGAGACAGTGGATCTCAAATGCTGACAGACATGGTACACATTGTGCCTAAAGTCACTAAGCACAGTGAAAGAAACTGTGGGAATGCTGCTGTACAGTGCCTACCTGGAAATAAAGCCAACACTGCATAAGAGGCCAATACCCCACGAAAGAGCTTCAGAAGAAAGCCACTTACTAAAAAGACCATCGCATAAAAATGGTAAACTTATCCAGTCCACCAGATGGGTAAATCTCAACATGGGAACATAAGAACTATGAAAAAACAAGGTCATAGGATACATCCCAAAAATCGTAACTGTAGTAACAGACTCCAAACAAAGAGAAATGGATAAAATGTGGATAATAAATTCAAAAAATGATTTTTTGGCAGTACTAGGGATCAAACCTGGAGCCTTCATATTAGGCTATTTACCCCTACCCCCACACCTTGTTTTCATTCTGACACAGGTTCTCACTAAGTTGCTAAGTTATCCAGGCTGAGGTTGAACCTACCATCCTCCAGCCTCAGCCACCCAGGCTGCTGGTATTATAGGAATGCACCACCACACCTAGCTGAAAGAATTTTTTTTAAGCCCAACGAGACCCAAGAAAGCACAAATAAACTACTAAATGAAATCAGGAAGATGATGAAGTATTATAAATGAGAAATTCAACAAAGAGTTAAAGAATTTTTAAATGAACAGAAATTTTGAAGTAACTCAAACCACTTAAATTCAGTTGAAAGCCTCAACAACATATTAAGTCAAGAGGAAGGAAGAACGTTGGAGCTTGAAGACAGGTGATGGTCTTATGAAATAACAAATTCAGACAGAAATAAAATGAAGAAAGCATTCAAGACCTTTTGGACACCATTAAATCATCAAACATCTACAAATTAAAATATCCCGTGGCAAGGAAATAAAGGTTAAAGGCATAGAAAAATCTATTCAATAAAACAATCGGATAAAACTTCCATAATCTTGGGAAAGACAGACATCCAGACTTAAGGTAAACTCTTAGCTGTGATCCCTTGTAAAAATCAAAAGAAAGTTAAACACTGCCAATATACAATAGTACAGAATAAACATTCCTATTACGAAAGGGAGAAAGAGGGGTATGGAAACCCAGCAGAAGATGAAGTAAATCCCATAGTTCCATGTCCAGCACCTGGAGCAAGCTGTAGCAAGATGTGAACTCCAAAGGACTTGGGTGGCCGCATCCCTTTGGCATTGCTGGTGTTTGAAGATCTCATGGCCCCTCTCTTCAGCTGGCTTTGCTCACTCTTTGCAACTTCCCTCAAACAGTCCATGGTTCTGGCTTCTCCCACATCCTGGGGTCTCCACTGCATCTTTGACTTCACTCTTACAGCCTCACATACTGCTCTCTTAGGGGCACACTGCCTGGCCTCCCAGGCTGTCTTCTGAAGTCTTGATGGAAGCCTCCCTTGTTAAGTTTGGCACAAGAAAAGACAGAGAAAAGAAATTGAGAAAAGCCTGTTAGGGTCGAGACGCCCGCCGCGTGAAAGAAGACTCCAAGAAGCTTTCTCTCATGCGAAGGACAAGGGGTTTTATTATCCAAGCATGTGTGGGGCTCACTGAACATGCAGGAACAGTGGGCCACGAGGTTTGTCTGTGCAGGGCTTATATGTCTATAGAACAAAGGGAGGAGTGGTCTTTGCAAGCACAGTTACAGAAGCAGATGGCATTGGTTAGTTTAAACAGATTTCACATTCATTGGGAGAGGACAGTCACACGGAAGTTTAAGGCTGGGTGATGGAGGATATTTCCTAATATGGACAGCAGATGGTCTGGAACAGCACATTCTGCAAATTCCTTAGCCATGGGATAGCCATTATCTTGCAATCTAGTCCCCCAGTCGGTGGTCAGCTCTGTACCGGGGTTTATCTAACTTAGCAACTTTAGATTGTAACAGCTCTATTCCCGGAACATCTGAAGGAGGGGAACTCTGAAGGAGGGGAACAGTACAATCCTTGTGTTCTCAGAATGGCAAAATTTCCCTTACATTCCCCCCTTTTTGTTTTTGTGAATCTCTAACCTTAGAGATAAGGGTGTTCATTTTTGTGATTATCTAGAATTGCATATTGTTGTCGGATGAGCATCAGTTTTACATTGCCAATCTGGTTTTGTAGTAAGTTTACTATTCTATTTAATATGCAAGGCCCTATGGTTGTTATTAAGATTAACACAATCAGGGGTCCTGCTAGAGCTGACATTAAGGTGGTGAGCCAGGGAGACTGGCTAAACCAGGACTCAAATAAGCCTTGTTGGGCTTCTCATTCTTTTTGTCTTTCTTGGAGGTGTTCTTTTAATTTGGTCATAGATTCCTTAACTTCTGAGTGATCTGCATAGAAACAGCATTCTTCCTTTAAGGCGGCACATAGGCCTCCTTCCTTCATGAACAATAGATCTAATCCTCGCCTATTTTGTAACACCACTTCTGACAGAGAGGTTAGGGAGGTCTGGAGGGCTGTTATAGACATTTCTATCTCTTTTAAATCTTGGTCAATAGCAGCCTGCATCATGTTCATTTGATGAGATCCCTGTATCAATGCCGCTGTCCCTGTCCCCACTCCGGTGGCGATTCCTAATCCCGCAAGAACAGCCAAAGTTAGGGATATAGGCTCTCATTGATACCTGGTTTTGTGTTCTATCATATCCTCAAATGATTTACTTTGATGGTATATTATCGGAGGAAATATTTTTACCATAACACAGAAATGGGCCGAATTGTTAAACACCTTAGTGGAGACACAAGGGGTGATCCCAGTATTACATGCCCAATGGGTCCCTTGAGGAGAAATTAAGTATGCCGTTGAGGTGGGGATGTTATGGACATGTAAACATAAAGTCCATCTGATGTCGTTCGGGGGGTTTCCTATACAGACTCCTTTACCAGTAACCTCAGGGAGAGTAAGTTTATGGTTGCTATTCCAGTCACAAGTGGCACTAGTAGTGACGTTGTAGGTATTATTAACTGCAATACCTTCATAGTAAGGTGGAGAGGCCGATAGGCAAAGCCAACAAGACTGAGTTAGGTTACCCTGAGTATAATTTAGGACAGAATAGACCCCCAGAATTAAGTTGCATAACCTAGTTATAATGGGTACAGGTGTTTTAGTGGTCCTAGGGAGCAAGAAGGGGGCTTTTGTTGATTGAGCCACAGTATTGGGTGGCTCTAGTCTCCCTGGAGGTGTGGGTTGTAATTGGACCCTCAAGTTAATAATGGGATTTGGTTCTACACTAAATATCTGGCTGGGTATTTTTTCTTTTTTGATAAATATATGAGTACCTGTGGCTCCAACTGCCCAGAATTTGAGACCCCATGTTCGGCTTAATGTCCAACCAGGATCAGATGGGGCAATAACCTTGAGATTCAGTTTGCATTGGCTCGAAAGAGGGTAAGTCGTTGGTGGAGGTTGGCATCCCCTAGGGCCCCATTCCCACTGAAGATTTGGGTCAGGGGAGTTAGGTTCCCAACCTGAGGCTAATGTCTCACAGCCCCAATATGTACAATAATATTGTCCTGGACTGTTGCAGTAGCTTTTGCCAGGGTTGGAAACAGGACACATATAGAAGTGATGTTTCCAACAATAGTGGTGTACACCATAAGGTGGAGGAAGAATCTCACAAGGGTGGAGCTTAAAATTAGGTGACCCGGATCCCTCCCAAGTCTGTAAAGTTATACCATCTTCCCTCCGAGACATTATCCATCTCCAGGGCTGATGTGGGTTGTTAGTCCCCTGGGAGAGTGGGATCCCCATCATCCCCACCCATAGCCATACGACGAACCCATAACTTGAGGGGGTTATCAGTCTTTTCCAGTTTCCATTGAGACCCCGGCAGTGGAGGTGCCGGCTTGAGGTGAGATGCATGAATCCAGGACGCGATGCCATCAACCTTAACTGCTGTGGGGGTAGTCAGGAGTACCTGGTAGGGTCCTTTCCAGCGAGGTTCTAGGGTTTGTACCTGGTGGCGATGGACATAGACGAAATCTCCTATGTTGTACCGGTGAGGAGTGGGTTCGTCGCTTGGCTGGTAGGCTGAAGAGAGTTGACGCCACAGGATCCTCTGAATCTGGTCCAGAGCCTGAAGTCTATCAATCAAGAAAGTATGGGGTAAATGGGCGCCCTTAGGTAGGGGGCTGAGGTCTCGGATGGGGGGAGGAGTTCCATATAGGATCTCAAAAGGAGTCAAATTGGGTGGCTGGGAAGAAGGGGTGTTTCTAGCTCTAAACAAAGCATAGGGTAGGAGCATGGTCCAATCTTTAGAGCCAGTCTCTTTGACTAATTTTGTCAAGGTCTCCTTGATTGTTCTATTCATTCTCTCTACCTGTCCTGAACTCTGGGGTCTATAAGCACAATGAAGTTTCCAATCAATCCCCAATATCTTGGCCAATCCCTGACTTACTTGAGCCACGAATGCCAGTCCATTGTCAGACCCGATTACCTTTGGCAGGTCGAAATGAGGAAAGATCTCTTCCATCAACTTTTTTATTACCATCTGTGCAGTTTCCCTTTTGGTAGGGAATGCCTCGGTCCATCCTGAAAAAGTGTCTATAAAAACTAACAAGTATTTAAACCCATATTTGACCGGTTTTATTTCAGTAAAATCCACTTCCCAAAACCGTCCCGGTTGGGTTCCTCGCAATCTCTTTCCTTCTGAGGATTTGGAGGGGAAGGCATTGACAATCTGGCAAGTTTGGCAGTTCTTGGTAACTTGTTCCACCAGTGTTTTAATTTGGGCGGCTGACAATTGACTATCTGTTGATGAATTTCTGGCCAATAAGCACAACTTTTTTGTCCCCAGATGGGTTAACTTATGAGCTTGTTGGAAGTAGGCTAAATGTTCTGTTTTTCCCATCTTGGGAGTTTGAAGAGGCTCGTTTGAATATATCTCAGGTGAAGTATCAACTTCTAGGAGCAAAGTGGTAGGGGCGCCTAAAGCCGCTTGTTTTGCAGTTTTATCTGCATGATTGTTTCCCCGTATTATAGGACTGGTACCTTTCTGGTGGCTATGACAGTGTACTATGGCCAATTTTTGTGGTAGCATAATAGCTGTCAAGAGTCTGAGAATTTCTGGTTTGTTTTTGATCTCCTTTCCCGCAGAGGTTAAGAGTCCTCTCTGCTGGTAAATAGCCCCATGAACATGTGCCGTAGCAAAAGCGTAGCAGCTATCAGTGTAAATGGTTGCCCTTTTTCCCTGTGCCAACTCTAAGGCCTTTGTGAGGGCAACTAATTCCACTCTCTGCACAGATGTACCTTCTCTTAGTCCTGACGACCAGATAACTCGAGTCCCATCCGTAACCATGGCCCCCACGTGTCTCTTACCTTCTAGTAAGAAACTGCTACCGTCAGTGAACCAGGTTACTTCTGTGTCTGGGAGTGGCTGGTCTGTTAGGTCTCGGCGAATTCCAATTTCTTCTGCCAGGATTTCTTGACAGGTATGTAATATTGGCTCTGACGTCTCTCCAGGCAGTAGAGTGGCCGGGTTGAGGGTAGTTGGAGGTCCAAATGTTATTCGGTCCTTATTTAGCAGGAGGCTTTGGTAGTGAGTGATTCTGGCATTAGAGAGCCACCTAACTGGAGGCTGATGAATAACACTCTCCAGCGTGTGTGGGGCTATTATAGTCAATTTTTGCCCCAAAGTCAGTTTATCTGCATCCTTAGTCAGGATGGCTGCCGCTGCAATAGCCTTTAAACAATGGGGCCATCCATTAGCCACAGGATCTAATCTCTTTGATAAATAGGCCACAGGTCGCTTCCATGGGCCGAAGGCCTGAGTTAGCACACCTCGAGCTATCCCCCGTTTTTCTTCAATATAGAGAGTAAAGGGTTTTTCAACATTGGGGAGAGCCAATGCAGGGGCAGACAAAAGGGCCTTTTTGATATCATCAAAGGCTCTTTGTTGGTCAGTGCCCCAGGTGAAGGAGACATCTCCCTTTAGGAGGGGATAGAGGGGAGCAGCCAGGGAGGTGAAACCTGGAATCCACAGGCAGCAAAACCCCGCAGTTCCCAGAAATTCCTGCAATTGTTTCTTACTCTCGGGTGGGGGAATTTGAGTGACCGTCTTTTTTCTAGCTTCTGTGAGCCATTGTTTCCCATTTTTGAGGGTGTATCCTAAAAAGATAACCTCCCTTTGGCAAATTTGAGCCTTCTTAGCAGAGGCTCGGTATCCCAATTTGGCTAACTCCTGTAATAGCTCCCGAGTCCCATACATACAGTCTGTTTCTGAATCGGAGGCCAGCAGAAGATCGTCCACATATTGGAGCAAGGTCACAGCAGGGTGTTGGACTCGGAAGGTAGCCAGGTCCTTATGGAGAGCTTCATCAAAGATGGTAGGGGAGTTCTTAAATCCCTGAGGGAGGCGTGTCCAAGTCAGCTGTCCTGACACCCCTGTGTCAGGGTCTGTCCATTCAAAGGCAAACAGAGGCTGACTATCTTTATGTAGAGATAGACAAAAGAAAGCATCCTTTAGGTCTAGTACTGTATACCAAGTCTTTTTGGGCCCCAGGGTGCTAAGCAAATTGTATGGATTAGGCACTGTAGGATGTATATCTTCTACTCTGTTATTTACCTCTCTTAGGTCTTGCACTGGTCTGTAATCTCCTGTTCCCGGCTTTTTGACTGGTAACAAGGGCGTATTCCAAGCCGAATGACACGGTACTAATACCCCCAGTTTGAGAAACTTTTGTATGTGTCTCTTTATCCCCTGATGGGCCTCCTTGTTTATATAATATTGTTTGATACGGACCGGTGAGGTGGAGGCCTTTAAGGAGATTACCACAGGGGGTTGTAATGTGGCCAGTCCCAATCCAGCTGTTTTAACCCATGAGTCAGGGAATTCCATTATCCATTTTTGGGGTATGGCCGAAACCGTGGGCTGGCTATAAAGTTGGTATTCATCATCAGTTGCTAAAGTGAGCATAGTCACCATAGGTTGGCTCACCAGGGGGTTGAGAAAAGTCACTTGGGGTCCCTGGGGCTCAAAAGTTATTTTGGCTCTTAATTTAGTCAAGAGATCTCTTCCCATGAGGGGAGCTGGGCATTCTGGTATTACCAAGAAAGAATGTTGGACTTTTCCTTTACCTAAGTCCATAGTTCTTTTGGTAGTCCATGCTCTGAATTTGCTCCCATTAGCCCCTTGAACCAGGGACCTCTTAGAGGAGAGAGGTCCCAATGGGGCTTGGAGAACAGAAAAGACAGCTCCTGTATCTACTTCAAAATCAATTGGGGTCCCCTCCACATTGAAATTTACCCTGAGCTCGGGGAGGGGGTCCGAGCCCCGTCCCCTCTAGTCCTCTTCTTCTAAGGCCAGTACATTAGGCTGTTGGCGTTGTTGAGCCTCCAAAGCCTGTTTTTGTTTTCTTTCCCTTTCTTTTTTCCTTTTAAGCTTGAGACATTCCTTCATGGGGTGTCCTTGTTCCTTGCAATATGCACATTGGTTGGGGTCAAGAGGAGGGCGGCATGGCTTACCCTCATCTATTTCTCCCTGAATGCCTTTTACGACTGTGGCCAAGATTTTTGTCAATTCTTTATTTCTCTTTCTATCTCTGATTAGTTCTTTTTCTTCCCTCTCCTTTTCCTTTCTCTGTTCCCTTTCCTCTTCTGTTTCCCTCTTATAATATACCTTATCAGCCTCCTTTACTAAATCCCTTAAGGTTAAATCCTGCAATCCATCTAGTCGTTGGAGCTTACGTCTAATATCTGAGGCTGATTGTCCTATAAAGGCCATGGCAACGGATGCCCATTGTCCCTCATCTTGAGGGTCAAAGGGAGTGTATCTACAGTATGCCTCCATTAGTCTTTCTAGAAATATCGAGGGTGACTCAGTAGGCCCTTGAAGAATCTCTCACCTTAGCCAAATTTGTAGGCCGCCTAGCAGCCACTCGGAGACCCACCACTAGAGTCTGGCGATAGATGGACAGATGCTCCCTACCTGCTGGAGTATTGGGGTCCCAATCAGGGTGGCGCAATGGGAAGAAGTCATCAATGATATTTGGGAGCTGGGTAGGTCTCCCATCCTGTCCTGGCACGAGTTTTCTGGCCTCTATGATGATTCAATCCTTCTCTTCAGTGGTGAACAAGGTCCCCAGCAACTGTTGACAATCATCCCAGGTAGGCTGGTGAGAGAACATGAGAGACTTCACCAACCCGGTTAACCTAGAAGGGTCCTCAGAGAAAGGAGGGTTATTATTTTTCCAATTATATAAGTCGGAGGAGGAAAAGGGCCAGTATTGGAGTGCTGGCATTTCTCCCCCATGTCCATCTTCTAGCATGGGTCCATGCGGTCTGAGGGGGAGTGTGATTGCCACTCCGTCTTGAGGGCCCAGGGCCCACCAGCTTCAGGTCCCCTGGGCTGGCCCCTGGCTCATAGCTTCAATTGGAGGGCCCTGCAGAGTTAATTCAGGGGAAGAGGGTGAAGAAGATGAGATAGGAGAAGAGGGTGGAGGGGAAGTAGCAGCTGCCTCAACTGGAGCAGAGGGTAAAGGAGGGTAAGGAGGAGGTGGTGTTCCAGAGTCCAATAGGATTAGGTCAGCCTGTGATTCGGGTAAAACCTGAGAAGGGAGAGGAGGATAGAGGTTAGGGATCGTAGGTTGAGCTTTTGCAGGTAAGAGAGTGACAGATTCAGGTAGAGTTGGAGGTAGAAAAATCCTTACCCACTTTGGGGGGTTCTCACACAAGTCTTGCCATGCCACTATGTAAGGTTGTTGGTCAGGATATCCCTGTTTTCCAGGATGGAAGACTATAGTCTTAACCACCTGGATAAGGGGAAGGTGGAAAGTTCCCTCTGGCGGCCATCCTACTTGAAAGGTGGGCCATTCTGACAAGCAGAAAGTCTGCCATTTACCTTTTCTAACAACCAAAGAAAGATTATGAGCCCTCTCTTTCACTTCTGACCAATGATCCAGAGTGAAAGAGAGGGGGGTGGATTCCGTTTGTCCCATGGTGGGTGCTGTGGAACAAAAGAGGTTAGTGGCGCCAAAAAAAAAAAAAAAAAAAAACAGACAAACACTAAGACCAAGATAATAGACAAATGCCGGCATACACGACTTCCCCAGAAGAGGAAGTAAACTGAATCTGAAGGGCGACGAATGGTGACAAAAATATAACTGGTGACCCCACCGCAAAATGGCCCTATGGACCGATAATCCCCGAGGCGTCCCCCAGGGAAGTGACTTGTGACTTAAAAGCCCAGAGGCAAGTCACCAAGGAGCTCACACCCCTTGATGCATGGGCAAGCCACTTGGATTGAGGAGCTTATGCACCTTGATGCCAGTCACAACCAAAAACTAGGCGATCGCAAAGTGAAAGTAAGGCAAAGTAAGGCGAAGAGGGACGGAGAAAGAGAGATAGGAACAGCCGTACTCACCCCAAGAGTTAGCTGTTGGGGTCTTCTGATGCAGGGGGCAATCCCCGATCTCGCTGGGGCCTCCAAAATGTTAGGGTCAAGACGCCCGCCACGTGAAAGAAGACTCCAAGAAGCTTTCTCTCATGCAAAGGGCAAGGGGTTTTATTATCCAAGCATGCATGGGGCTCACTGAACACGCAGGAACAGTGGGCCACGAGGTTTGTCTGTGCAGGGCTTATATGTCTATAGAACAAAGGGAGGAGGGGTCTTTGCAAGCGTGGTTACAGAAGCAGATGGCATTGGTTAGTTTAAACAGATTTCACATTCATTGGGAGAGGACAGTCACACGGAAGTTTAAGGCTGGGTGATGGAGGATATTTCCTAATATGGACAGCAGATGGTCTGGAACAGCACATTCTGCAAATTCCTTAGCCATGGGATAGCCATTATCTTGCAATCTAGTCCCCCAGTCGGTGGTCAGCTCTGTACCAGGGTTTATCTAACTTAGCAACTTTAGATTGTAACAGCTCTATTCCCAGAACATCTGAAGGAGGGGAACTCTGAAGGAGGGGAACAGTACAATCCTTGTGTTCTCAGAACAGCAAAATTTCCCTTACAAGCCTTTAATGCTGGTGCAGGAGGGTTGCAGTAGAGTGCAAGAGACCCTCAGAGGAGGAGGTTGTGAGACAAAGTATTTATTGGGCTTGGCTCGGGGTGGAGTATGGAGAGGCAGGCAAGGTGATGTTATGGAAGGGGATTGATGGATATTTGATGCACGTGAAGTGCAGAGAGGAAGTTTATTTTGAGCTGGGAAGGAGGAAATGGGTAATACATTGTTGTTTTGGGCTTGTCGCCATGTTGGAATGCTGCCATGATGGCCAAGCAGCATTCATATAGGCATGAACCCATCATCCCTGACCTCACAATTTTTGTATTCTGTCTGTAAAACTAGTACCACATGGATGACAACAGGTCTCCCAACAGTTTGACCACTAGCTAGGCATCCTTGAATTACAGGTTTAGGGGCCTCTGAGAGCCTGAGTGGCCAAGCACTATGAATGGAATCCCAGGAAGCCAATTTCCTAGGCTGCCTCTGGTGTGCATAGTGCCCTGGAGGTCTTTTCTCAAAGTAAAATCTTTCACATTTGAAACTTTGAGCCTGTGGAATCCTGCTGGTTCCTGTGATGCCTTCTAGGCATCTTTCTTATGTGTTGTAAAGTACATGGTTTCTCATTCAGTGTTAAATCTCTGCTCCATTTTTGCAGGCCCCAACTTTACTTGAGCATGCTTTCTGGCCAAACTCAAACCTTTGTAAATCACTCAGCTGTGCCACTTGTTCTTGGGTCTCAAAGCAGAGCCAAAAGCCTACAATGATACCCATGCCACTGCATGGATGCTGAGCTGCTGTCAAATTTCCTCCACCAGATTAATTAGTCCACCATTAATATCAGTCTCCCACAAAGTCTCAGGAAATGAGCAAAATGAATACTAATGTTCTGCCAGAGTATAACCTATATGACCCGGACTCCAACTGCAGAGTCCTTATTCCCAACTGAAACCCCCTAAGGCTGGTCTTTGCTGCCCACATTTCTGTCAACATTCTCGTCTTCTCAGCAGAATCTCCCATAGAGCTCAGTTTACACCATACTAGGGCTGCTTTTCCAGTTAGCATCTCCAAACCTTTTCAAACTCCACCTGAAACTAGTTCCAAAAATGTCTGAACCACAAGATCAGGTAGTGTAACAACAACCACACTTCTCTGGTACCAGATTTGTCTTACTCACTTTTCTCCTTGCTGAGACAAACCCAGCACCCACAACTTAAAGGAGAAGAGGTTTATTTTGGCTCACATTTCAGTAGTCTCAGTCCTTCCATGGTCAACTGGCTCCAAGGCAGGATGGCATAACAGAAGGGTCTGGGTGGAGTACAGCTGTTCTTGGCATGGCAATTGGGAATCAGAGAGAGTGACAGGAGGAGCAGAGAAGAGATAAGACTTTCCAAGGCCATGTCCCTGTGACACACCTCTTACAACCAGATTTCACCTCCAAGCATCCTATTTAACTATAATCAGTGGATTATAGTCCACTGATGAATATCATGCCCCTATATTCAATAACTTCCTAAGAGTCCTGCCTATGAGTGCACGAGGCTTTGAGGGGCATCTAGATATAAACCATAGCAGTAAGTGAACCACATTCTTCAATTAAAAGATGTAGACTGTGGTGGATTGACAACTGGTGGTCAACTTGTAACACCCAGCTGAACTGAATCAGCATGGTGCTGGGTGTGGAGGGCCTGCCTGAGAAGTGTTGCCAACAACATAAAAAGAAGAACTGGAAAGGAAGAAGTGGTGCTGTTTGTTCTCCTGGAGGAGCTTTTTATGCTGGCTTTCCTGATATGAACTTGGCTATTCTCATCATCAGAGGAGTTTGGGACCCCGTTTTCACTGAGGATGGCTGTGGTACTTTTCGGGGAAGCTCTGGTCCTTACTTTGAGCATTGCTTCCTGGCTCCAGTGCAGATCCCTCAGCCTGCTGGCACAGATCCTTCATTTCACTGGCACAGACTTTCTAGCTTCCACCACTGACCTTTGGGCCTTCCCAGTGTAGATCTGTGAAACAGTGAGACACTGTCGTGGGCTCTAGGCCTCCAGTTGGACTCATAAGGGCATTGCCATGGGCTCTAGGTCTTCAGCTTAGACTCATGCAGGACACTGCTGTGGAATCCAGGCCCTCAGCTGGACTCTTTGGGTCTTTAGTGTGCAGACAGATTTCCTGCACTCTTTTGTATGACTCTATCGGTGACTATTATAAAATAATCCTATAAATTATGTGTCCTGTATTGTATTGTTTCCCTTGCAAATACTGACTACAACATAGACTGACTGGAAAGTAAAGCTGAGACCCAAAAGAATGCTACCTGCAGGAAACTCACCTCACAAGTAAAGACAGAGACTGAAAATGAAAAGACAGAAAATAATTTCCAGCAAATGAAATCCTAAAGTAATGAAAAATATTGTTATGGTTCAGATCTGGAGTATCCCCCAAAATCCTCATGTGCTTGGAAGGCGATTGTATCCTAGGATGTTATACTCATCAGTGGAGTATGCTGTACTGTTATAATCACCAGTGAAGAATGCTGTAAGCCAAGTCTCATGGGAGATTCTAGTCCAATATCAGAAAACTGGAATGCTTATACAAAGGCACACAGTAAAGGCCAGGCTCAAGAGCCCTCAGATGGGAAAAAGGACTCCACTGACAATTGGACTAGAGGCCATGCAGGCAAATGATCCGAATAGACACTTCTCAAAAGAAGAAATACAAATGCCCAATAAACATATGAAAAATATTCAGTATTATTAGCTATCAGGGAGATGAAAATCAAAATGACAGTAAAATAGATCTCACCTAGGTTAAGATGGTTATTATCAAAAATAACAAATGGTAGCATGTACGTGAAGAAAAAGAAACTCTTACACATTTTTGGTGGAAATGTTAGTTAGTACAATCACTATGGAAAACAGTAAGGCTCTTCTTCAAATAACTAAAAGAACTACTAGATGATCTAGCTATCCTATTCCTAAGAATATATTAAAAGGAAATGAAATCGGCATACAAAAGAGATATGTACCTGCATACCCATGTTTCTTGTGGAAGTTTCCACACTAGTTAAGACATAGAATCAGCCTAGGTGCCCATCAACACGAGTAGATAGAGGAAATACAGTAGGTAATGCACAGTCAATTATTATTCACCTGTAAAGAAGAATAAAACTCTGTCATTTGCAGGAATATGAATGGAACTGGAAGACCACACACCAAGGAAAACAAGGCAGACACAGAAAGACAAGTACTGAATGTTCTCTCTCCTTTGTGGAAACTGAGAAAACAAACAGTCCAACTTAAAGTAGGATAGTGATTACTAGAGACTGGAGAAGGTAGAGGAAGTTGTGTGAAAGACAGAAGAAAAGTGGTTGGGGAGATGAACAACACAAACTGTATGCATGTATGGAAATATCAGACTGAATCCCATTAATATGTGTAATTTACATGTGTTAATTTTTTAAAATGACATAACATGTACATATATCAAAATTAAACATGGTACCCCACTAATATATATAATTTTTATGTTTTTATATATCAGTTTAATGAACAATCAAGCCAGGAGGAAATTATTTAATCATCAAAAAAGAAAGCAAATGACAATATAACATGTTAGAATATATCTTGTTTTAAATTTTCAAATTTCACCCAGACGCAAATTTTTTTAAAAATTATATTAACAAATACCAATTCTGCAAACACAAACACTAAAGGAGGGCTACCTATCCCCAGCAGGCAGATTTCAGAGAAGAACTGAAGGGCCCATCAGCCTCTCTGGACCACAATGACAAATTGAGCAGACAACGACAAACTGCTCATAGGTTTTGTTACTGCACACAGTAATGCAAACATTTACATTAATTGCTCACACTTAAAACTTGAGAGATTTCATGTCAAAATATCTGTTTCTGTCTCCTCTTTGAAAGCCAAAAGACACAAAAATCACTGGCCTAGACCTCTATATAGCAGCAATCACTGGGACCGAGTAGCCACTACCTGTCTTTCCCGAAGCACTTACTTCCTCGTTTCATTCGTTTTTGACCTTAGTAGGCATTGAAGCTCCTGACCCATGTCAGTTAGCCATAGAATAAATGAATGTTGACCCAGTGTCACAGAAGGTCTGGCAAAAGGCCTGCTTTCCTATTTCCTTCCATCCTTGAAAATGACTCCTATCTCCTATACAAGAGATTCCAACTCATTCTATTCTTTCTGAAGTGATCACTCAATTCTTTCCAAATAACTTCCAGTTGACCTCCCACCACACTCAACCAGGGAACAAAGCTTCCTGAAAGAATAAAAGAGAAAGGTATGCACCTGGAATGCCAGGCTCACAGTTAACAAACCCATATGATGTCTCCATTTCCCTGTGCCGCTTTTCTCTCCTTGTTTTGTTGTTGAGAGCTCTTTGCCATTTAATCTTGATCTTCATTAGAAAGGTCGCTGTGTTACTTAGTGCTGAAAGCAACGTTTGAAAGGATTATATTTCTCAGTAAAAATGTCTTGGAGATTATGGTTAGTATTTGTGGCAGAGCTGGGTCAAAATTAACATATTGCAACAGCTGTGTCAGCCAGGGTTGCAAACTTTCCACAAGAAAGCATAGGCCAAAAGGTCGCACTCATCAGCTTGTATATATACCATAGAGAGAGGCAGAATCC
Organism: Erethizon dorsatum; assembly: GCA_028451465.1. Taxonomy (NCBI): domain Eukaryota; kingdom Metazoa; phylum Chordata; class Mammalia; order Rodentia; family Erethizontidae; genus Erethizon; species Erethizon dorsatum. The sequence goes on along the minus strand of CM051834.1, from coordinate 60,478,047 downwards.
CAAAAGATAATTTCTTCTCTTCAGAAATAAAAGTCACCAATTTCCTCTTGCTCCAACCACCACTCCTACTCATGCACATGACTTCCACACTCCACTCACCCACACTCCACAGCCAGTCTCTCTCCTGTCCATTTCCGTAAATGTGATTCCTGTTTCAGTTCCTAGCCTGATCACATGTCCTTCTACTTTTTTGTTTGGTTGCTCTTACAGAAATGCATATGTAAATCATTAATGAGTCCCTAGCACAGACTTCAACAAAGAGTACAGTTAATAACAGCGTTCTTTGCAAGGTGTCTTGTGTGATTTGAACTGGGGCATGATCTACTAGTCATGAATCTTCTTTAATACTGCACTCCAATTTGCAACTAAGCAGAAAGAGTACTCTCCAATTTCAGCCTCTGCAGGGCAGGCTCTGGTCCCAGATAGCACATCTGGCCCACAGTCTGTGGGTGAAGTGCCAGAATGTAGCGGGCACTGCTTGCTACAAAGATAGATGCTCAGGGGATTGTGCATCCCCTGGAAGGATGAGCCTGGCTGGACCACTCATTCAGCATGCTGTCAAAATGACAGGTTATTTTCTATTCCTCATCTACTGCTATAGGCGTATTAACCCTAAGCTTGGTGAATTAAAGATACTCCACTAATCCCTCCAGGTGAGAGTTCGGACTCTCTGAGAGCCACGCCGTGTCCTCAGAGAACAAAAGAAGAAAACTTCAAGCACTTGGCTATGCACCAGAGCATTTGCTTCCTCTCCTCTGTGGACCCAGGGTCACCCCAGACAGCACATCAGCATTATCAGGTGGAATACAGCTAACTCAGGTGCAGCGGCTACACAATATTTCAAACTACAGGAACCTCAGAGCATTTCAGGGCTTCGTGTCCTGAAATAAATTCTAGAACAAGTATTTGCTTAGGCCACAGAGGAGAGCCACTAGATTTTGTTAAGCAATTTTGGTGGGGTCCTGTCCTTTCTATACTCTCTGTCTGTTTGTCTGTGTCTCTTTCTCTCTCTCCTTTACAATGCATGCTGTCTTTCAATTAACATAGTGATGACCTATTGTTACACGTTACCATGCTAATCCTGAGCTGGTGTGAAATTACTTTGTAATAAACACCATGAAGTTCTGACTTTCAATTAATTTTTCACATGCTGTGCTAAATCAGATTAATGCTCCCCCCACCACCACCCTTTGACCACAGACGTAATTCCTTCCCTATAATGAAAAGGAGGATTAATTTATATGAAGTATATCTGTACACATTTGCAAATAAATGTAAAGATAGACTCTGTGCCATATTTGCATTGTGCATGGTGTCAGGTTTAATACAGCCTCTCTGAGATGATTAATTTTTGTGTTCACTGAGGTGGGGAAAGATATTTTCAGTCGTTGTTGCTGTTTCTCTGTTAAATTCTAACTAAATGCGCTCATGAAGAATAAGCAAAGAAAGGCTCATATATACCACACTGCAGAGAGAGCAGTGACTTCACCCCTAAATTGTACCATGCGACATTAGGAGCGGCTGAAGGAAAATGTAAACACTCTGAAATGCAAACCCTGAGCATTAACTGCTGAACTGATCGTCGCTCTCCCTGGATGCCCACATTCACATTTATCCTGAATGAATGGAGGGGTGGGGGAGGGGAGGTTTTAAATGACCATTAGCTTGAAGGAATTTGATATTTTTAAGCAAATGACAGAGCTCATGCCTTTTTAAAACTAATATAGGCCCTGCACTAAATTATTTTCTTGGTGAAACAATTATTTTCATCTTTGAAACTCATTACTGGAATGGAATGATGGGAGATGAATGTGGGCACATACTAAGTGAACAAATTTGTGTTAAAAAGAATTAATCATTCTACCCAGATGCTAGGCTGTATTTTTTCTTCTGTCAGTCTCCAGTGTATTTCATTCAGCTTCTTTTATTACTACAAAATACTGATAGAAAAATTTCCCCAACACATATTTTCTTTTTGACACCAAATGAGAAAAACTGCCAGAAGAACTACAGGTATGGCACATATAAAAGATAAATGTGTACTTATCAAATCTCTTTAAGCCACCCTTTTAATAACAAAAGTAGACATAAAATCTTGTTCACTGTTGCACTAATGACAACATATTACCATTGAGTTATTTTAGGGCACACTAAGGAAATTATTCTTGTCAAACTCTGGAAAGTCATTGATTTATTGACTCAAAGAATATTTATTTAATGCCTGCTATGTGCTAGCCAGGACTCTGGAGACAACTGATAGAACAGTGGAGCTGAGACAAACTCCTTTACCCTCAGGGAGCATCCAATTTAAGGGAATGCAAATTTACAAGTACATCCCCCTCATCAAGTCACTTACCGAGTTCTCTTGTAGGTTCATCACTACCAAAATGGTCCCACATGTTCTGTATTTCAATTCATGTTCGGTAGCTCTTTTTAGGTTATCATATACATTTTAAAGGGAAATAACTAAAGATGAGAAATTAAGTGACTTGTCTGACACCCCACGATGTAAATAAGGTGACGGAGCTAGAATTCAATGCCAAGGCTCGGGACTGAGAATCCGGTGCCATTTTCACTGCACTGTGCTGCCTCCGCCATTCATTCTCTTAAGAGCACGCGTCCTCGGCATCTTCTGTTTGAATTTTGTGTTTTACGGGGTGGCAGGTGAAATAGGAGCAGAAAGTATAATCCTTGACCTAAGGAGATTTCCAGCCAGCTGGGAGATAATTACATTTTTTTAAACTATTCGTGAATTTCTTTTGTGCAGATCAGTTTGTAGGCATACATGAAGTACGTGTTGTGGAGCATGGAGGAAAGTACAGAATTATTTGTTGACATTTATCTCAGTTTTAGTAGCGTTTTCAACTCCTATGACTTTTCTCATTATAAATTGCATTAACAGAGGCTTTTAAAGAAAAACTGAAGTAATGCCACATTAAATGAGTCTGTTGCACACTGTACAGTGTGTCCTGATTTCAGATCCATGCATACATGAAAAGATTTGATTTGTACAGGCTTATGCCACACACCACAGTATAAGAATAATCTAGTCATGGAAGCTTAAGACTTCACTCTGAAATTATATAGATCTGGCACATCTTAAATGGATTGTGTGGATCGTTCTGGTAATTCCTTTCATTTTTAATTATATTTTGTTATTTGTAATTTCCAGATATTTATCCATTTCATCCAACTTTTGAAATGTTATAATAAATGCCATCAAAGACTTTATAATTCCTTTAACCTTATCCAGGGTTATTTATAATTTCTAATACTTACATTTTTCTCACTTGTATGAACTCACAGGTATTTTACTTCCCTCATTTTTTGTTTATCTTCTTTAAGGTTTTTCAATGAGCCATTTTATTCAAATAGACAATTCTTACATTTACTTGTTCATTAATTTATTCATTTCTGTTTTTGTGTTCATTAATTCTTCTAATTGTTTTGCATAGGTCTATCTTTCTTTCATAATTCCTTGATTTGAATTGCAATTGTAACTTTTCTTTTTAAATACTGTGAATTTTCCTCCAAGTATAGCTTGCCCTATAACTAATTACTATTTTCCTTAGCATTCTGTACTTTTAAGCAATTTTGAGTTAATTTTTTAGGATACTGTTTTCCAAATGCTTCAGAATTTTGTTTATACTTTCAATATCAACTTTCAACTTTTTTTTTTTTTTTTAATGTGGGTACCGGGAGTCAACCTCATGGCCTTGTGCTTGCCAGGAAGCGCTTGTGCCACTGAGCGATATCACCGGCCCCTTTTTTTTTCCTTTATGCAAGTTCCAGGAGTCGAACTCAGGACCTCGCACTTGCCAGGCAGGTACTTATGCCGCTAAGCCGTCTCACCGGCCCTCAACTTTCAACTTTAACGTATGCATTATAGAATTGTGTAATATTTGGTCAAATTGATACAGTACTTACAACAAAATATAGTTACAATTTGTATAGTGTAATTTGAAGAATATCAATTCAAACAAGGTTAGTTATCATTGAGATTGTCCATGTTCCCAGTATGACTAAGTGTTTTATCTGAAAGTAAAATTGTGAAAGATCTTCTAATATCATTATATTTCTGTTAATTCTCTTTGTTATATTTGTACTAGTTTCTTTGAAATATCAGTGCTTTGTCATTCAGAACATAAATGTGACAGCTCTACCTTCAGAAGTAAGGCCAACCTTTGCCCTCATCTACTGAATGGTAGATTTAACATGGTATTATTTGTAACAGAAAAGGATTTGAGGCAATTATAAGTTTTATCAATAAGAAAATATTTTAATATATTTATATTATATGTATCTACTCATCCAAATATTTATAGTCATTAAAATAATGAGAAAATCTAAAACATAACAATGTCACAGTTCTTTTTCTAAGTGCATAAGCCTGGTGTAGGATAATGTAGAGTATGTCATCATGTATCACCAGGTCCTCCGAGGGCACGGACCACAACACTAAGAACTCCGATTCTGAAGTGAGTTTGCTGGAGTGAATCCTGGCTCCTATTCCTGGTACCTGATGACTGTGGCAATTTACTTACTATCTCTGCTCTCAGTTGTAAAATAGAAGCAAGAATGAACACCTCTCAAGGATTTAGGAAGCTATCAGTGAATTAGTATAAGAGTAGCTAACTACTGTCTTGTACCAGTGGTCAATACATGTTACTTTATTAATATTTACAGCCAAAAAAAAGACAAAAAGAAAAGAGAAAATTTACATATATACATAATGACATTGATAATCCATAGATAATAGATATGCAGATATTGTAATATTTCAAAGGTTTGGAAGTATAGTGGGTAAAAAGTAATAGTAAACTTTTCCTGATCCTGCAGCCCTCCCTGCAATGTATACCCTTTACAAGGTGATTTTGCAGTAACTGGTACTAACAGGTACAAGTAATAGTAACTTGTACTAAGTTAATAGTAACTTGTACTAACAGATTCTAAGCCCTCACATTTTGAATCTGAGCTAATATCTAAGAGCTTGTGTTAGACATCACATTATCTAGCACTTTAAAACTAAAAGTGGGCCAGTGAGATGGCTCAGCGGCATAAGCACCTGCCTGGCAAGCGCGAGGTCCTGAGTTCGACTCCCGGTACCCACATATGAAAAAAGGGCCAGTGATATCGCTCAGTAGCATAAGTGCCTGCTAGTGCACGAGGTCCTGGGGTCGACCCCCGGTACCCACAAAAAAAAATAAAAAAATAAAACTAAAAGTAACATGATCATTGTCAAATATCAACTAAGCATCTCTTAAATGTAATAAGCTATACTGCAAAAGTGTGCACCATGATCTCATTTCCCTTCAAGAAATTAAAAATAACATGTTAATACTGAAAAAAATAATTAGCCTTCTTAACCTTTCCAATGACCCAGATGAAAGGTGCACAAAATAACAGGTTTAAAAGTTAAAAAGAAAGTGCTTTCTCTCAGTTTAAAGAGAAAGGTAAGGCACAGAAAAGCCGAGGAGGATTAGACTAGCAAATAAATGAGTGGTGGAATTGCAGGCTGGAGGGACAGTGTGAACCCGAGGGCCCTAGTCAGGACATGTTTGTGTGTATAAATATATGTTGTGTGCACACGTTTACTTAAATACATACATGCATGTGAATATCACATTGCTTAAATGAGTACATGCACATAAATATATTGATATGTACCACAATTTGTGGCCAATCATTTAATTCACCCCAAAATTCACTAGACTCAGTTCCAGGAAACCTCATACTTGTTGGCAATCAGCATGACATTTGATATATATTAGGCACTAAGTAAATATTTGTTGAATGAACAAATGAACTATATAATAGGTATTAAAAGCCTGATGCTCAGGGTGTGACTTTTTCAAGATCAAGGAATCAGTGAAATGTATTTCTGATGATATTCTCTCCCTTATTCCTTTTTTACTCGAAGTCACCCATGGGTCAGAGGCATCAGTTTCAAGTGGGCGTTTCTTGGAGTTGCAGCGTCTTGGGCTGCAATGCAGCCCTGCCATTGGGAATCTGCATTGAACCAGAGCCCTAGGTGCTGTGTGTACAGGACCACTGAGGCCAGAGAGGGTCGACTCCCTGCTTCCTAGCAAAACAGGAAGGGGTTTAAAGCACCTGGAGGTCACGAGAAAAAGAAATGAGGAATAAATGTGAGGCCGTGGCTGAGAAACACTTCAGAGAAGTCTGTGAACATGAGGCTCAGGAATTTATCTCATAAACTAGAGTTCCAAAGTATGGTGTCCACTGGGATGTGGGAGAAAACTTTAATATTTAATTTCTATCTAAAAACAAGAAAGGAAATTGACTTTACTGATATTTACTTTTCATCTACCCACTGCTAGTCTGCTTGTCAGGTACAAGTCGGGCACTTGCATGGAGAACCCGCAAACCAAGCAACGGAGAGTGAAACCCACACCCCACACGGTCTCACTCCTGCCTATGGAGACACAGACGGACTTAAGAAAACACATGTACACGTTACTTCCACTGAAATAACCTCCACCACTGGCGCAAGCCTGTACTCCCAGCACTCAGGAGGCTGAGGCAGGAGATCACCATGTGTTCGAGGCCAGCCTTGGTACATAGTGATTTCAAGGCCAGCCTGAACTGCATAGCGAGATCCTGTCTCAAAAAAATAAATAAATAACCTTTACCATTAAAGAATTCCTTAGCAAGAACATGTGTGCATGCGCACACACACAATGGAAACTGATTAAGAACACAAGCTAGAAAACAACAGAACAAATCCTTTTATATCTAATAAAAGCTGTTAGCCACATTACAGGGGAAAAAAAAAACAATAAAAAATTCACCAAATATGACAAGGAAGCAGTCAACAAGGGAAAATGTAACTGTTTTCCAAAGAAACTCCTGAAGTCAGCACGTACAGGGTGGAAGTCTGGAAATATTTCCATGGATTGTGTTTTGTTGAAAATATTAATATAAGTACATATTCCATAAAAGGAATTGTACATATAGATATTTAAACTGTGAGAGACAAATTCCTAACTTAAAAAATATTTTTTTCTAAATAAAATTACATTGACTTTAAACAAATGTAAAACTGCAACAACTTCTGTTTAGTTTGCAGAAACTAAAATGTATGAGCTGCTTTAAGAAAAAGCCTTGGGTTCACAACTGATGGGACTGAATAGTAGGTATTATGAATAAGCAAGTGTAGCCAACCTTGAACTTTGCCAGTTTAGATGTGTCTTTGTATGTTTATAAAATATGGCATACATCAGTACTAAATATTTAAATAAGCTAAACTTATAAGTGACAATGGCGTAAGTAAACCAAAATTTTTTCAAATAATGACACATTTGATCATATTATTCTCTCCAGATGGAGTATGAGAGCTAACAAGTTCTATACAGTGAATACATTTGAAATGAATGTATTTGAATATTTACTTTCTCAACATTAAAATGCCTTCACTTTTGTTTTGTGTATATTTGGGAATGTTTGGTACTCTAATATACAGTGTGTCACTGTCATTCATTAAATGTAAGTTCTTGTCAATTAAAATAGGTAACATAATTATATGTTCCACTAAGAAAGATAAGAACACTATAATTATTACTGTAAGATGCCATTAATGGTTAAGAAACATCCAGATTTCAGGGCTATTAAAATCTGCTGGGAAGGGTAAGTACATCTAGAGTGCATAATTAAGCTTGACTGGTAATAACAACAAACAAACAAAAGCAAGCAGTGGGCTTTAAAAATATAGGAGTTTTTCTCTCACATGTAAAAAGTGGAGCTGTGGGGCGGGGGATATAGCTCAGCCTCATAGTGCCTGCCTGCAAGTGTGAGGTTCTGAGTTCGATTCCTGGTACCAAAAAATAAAGTGGAGCTGTGCAGTCCAGGCCTGGTACGCGGACCCTGCACTGCAAAAGTATCACCGAACCAAGTCTTTCCATCTCTCTGCTCTGCTGTACCCAGAGTGCATCCCAAACTGAAATCCAACGAAAAGTGAAGAGCTCTCTCTTAAGAAAGGATTCCAAAATTTCTACACACTTTTACTTACATCCCTTTGGCCAGTACTAGGTCACCCAGCCCAGCATAAATGCACTACAGGCAGAGGAAGTCATGTTTCTCCAGGTAGCTATGGCCCCAGGGACACTGGCACTTAAGGTGGGATAGGACAGTGTCAGATGATGGAAAACACCCAGGAGTCTATGCATAGTATATACTACTAGGACAGGAATATGTGCATCTAGTTTATAAATAAATACACCCAAAGTGCATGCTTATAATTTAGTTTGCCGATATAAGTTTGGAGATGACCACTATAGAAAGTTACTTTGAGTTCCCCAGAAGCAGAGCCTGAGATAGAAAGTTTTGTTCATGTGGTTCGTTGAGAGAAAAAGATTGCTTTCAGAAGGGAAATGCAAGAAGCAGGATGAAACGTGAAAATAGCTAAGCAAGGCTGTGGGATCAGGGGAGCCTCGTAAGCAAGATCCCATGGGAAGTTCTGGAGGTGGATTGGCCACACCTTGAGGCAACAGGAAGGTATTCGTGTGACTTGTGGGACAGTCACTAGACAAGCAATAGAAGGCTAGTGGCTGGGGGCTGACAGCTCCTATGTGGCCTAAAGTCCTTCTCAGGACAGCAGCCATATGAGCTGTTCACAGCCAACACTCACAGCAGCTAGAGGATGCCGCTAGATTCACCAGTTCTCCACGAGTCCCTCAGCTGAGGACCAGTTTACCGTGCACTGCCTTCCCTGCTCATCTGCCTCATTAATTTCTTCATTCACTCATTCGTTAATCAGCTACGAAGTGTTTTCTATGAGCTAAGTGCTCAGAATACAGATAGGAATAATCAAAACTAGCTTAGCATCATCCATAACACCATCCCAGCAGGGCACAGCAGCAGGTGCCACACAAACAAGCCTGGAATCTAATGTCAATCCCTGGGGGGACTTCTGCATTTTCATGGAACTGCCCACTTTATCTCCCTTGACTTGACTTTTTCTCACCCTTTTCCCATCCTTCTGCCAGGGGGGTGAGCACAAGCTGCCTATGTTTCAAAGCTTGATGAGTCTCTGTTTGAACCAGGGCTCTGTAGCTCAGACTCATTGGTAAAATTATATTAATAAAATATAGGATTAAATTGTTACTTATACATAAAAACAGCAGCGTCTATTGAATGCATAAAGAAGTATCTTATAAATTCAACCACTAAAAGATCTTTCGAATCCATGCACCTGTCTTCTGGCACCCCTGTGACCCCATGACTCAAACCACTACCATTGCCCTGACTTCTACAAGAGTTCCAGACAGCCTCCTTTAAGCCATTTTTCACACATAAAATACATTAAGTCACTGCCTGCTTACCATCCTTCCACAGCTTCTCATTGCAGTAAAGAGAAAAGCAAATGCCATGGCTTGGAGTATGGCTCCACCCGCGATATGCCTGTGTCTCCATCTCCTTCTCACCCTCGTTCTGCCTCTCCTGCATGATGCCTTCTCTCTTCTCTGTGAACGCACCGATCTCTTCCTGCTTTGGTGCTGCCACCCAAATATCCTTATTCATTTTTTCTATGAAGTCCCCCTCACCTACTCTGGATTAATTCCTCTCAATCCTCCAGTACGGCTCCAAATACTATGTCTTACTATGTCTTAACACCTTCCCTAACTCAAAATGCAAGTTAGGTCATCTTTGTTACTACCTCCGTATTCTTTTTATTCCTGGCACTCAGCATAATTTGTCATTGCTCTTATGCATATGTGTTTACTGTCTGTGTCCCTTGATCCCCCTACAAGGCAAAGATTGTGTGTGTGTGTGTCTGCTTCATTATCATATACACCTTGCCCACCCCGTACCTGCCTAAGAAACAATTGTTGAGTAGCCTCAGGACTGACAATTATTGGTCTCTTAGTAGATGTCAGCAACGCTTCTACGTTTTATATTTCATTTAATGCTCAGACTCCACAGTGCAAATATAATTTTCAGTCTTATTTTACAGATGAGGAAAGTGAAGAAAAAGTGCAAAGTTCAACCAAAATTCACAATTCATTCACCACATATTCACAATTGTTAAAAAACATATCGTTTCCAAAACATTCTAAAACAAACCAAACAAAAATCCCTACCCTCATGAATCTTACCATCTTGCAGATGATAAGCGATAAAGTAGGATTAGGATCCAGTGGTGCAGCTCACCCCCAACAAAATGGAGGATGCAGAAAGAACCTAGCAAATAGTTCATTTTGAAAAACACCCTTGCCTAACTTCAGGTTATTCATTCAAACCACTTTTGATTTGTTGGTTCTTAAGTTTCTCTTGATCTCCTCCCCACTAAAAAAATGTAAAACAAATCATAATTTCCCTTAGAACTTTATTCTTTTTAAACCCAGTACCTTATACCTGCTAAGCATGCAGTATCCCCAAACTACACATTTATTTGGAATGAGTGAATGAAGGAGGACAGATTAATTGTCCTCTAATGTGTGCGCTGTCACTTGGCTGTTGGTGGGAATGTTTCTCTTATTTGTTTTGATTTTTAGGCTATAGACTTAGTACTTAACTCACTAAGACCGTGTCTTATCACATGTACATGAATATTTAGTGTGCTAATCGGTACCTTGCCTCTCCCTACCTGCAGGCAAGGTAAGAGCATTGTGGAAAGGCTCAGGGGAGAACTGAGACATTAATCTGCAACCATATTTGGCAACAGGAAGGAGGCAGGGCAATGGGGAGTAAAAGGAATCAGAAAACTGGAAAGGAGGAGCGAACAAGAAAGGAGGGGGTTAGGGAGAATAAAGGCACTGGTGAGAATGAATACTTTCAGCATCTTATAGTGATCTTTTTGTAAAAGAATTTTAAAATTACAAAATATGGTCCTTTTCTTGATTTTTAAATGGATAAAATTATAAAATTATTAAAATTACATAAAATTATAAAATATAAATATAAAATTATTTATATTTAATTTCTTGCCAGTTCAATGTTTAATTTTTATGCCTAATGTACTATCATTTGAGTATGTAATATTGACTAACAAGTATTCAAAAACATAAGCCATTCACTTGTTGAATACAATATCTATTTTATTCATGATATGAAGAAAATCATTACCTAGGAAGCTTCACATATTGACCACCTTTCCATTGTACTCAATACACCTGATTATCGTCACTTTATTCTAAAGAATTCTCTTGCAAACTTCAAAGAGCACTGGGGAAGTAAGGAATGATCTTGTATCCCAAGAATTCCTTCAAACCCCATCATTTCATGGCCCTGAAACCCAAGGGGTTTAATATGCATGGTAGAATTACGTAAAATATTTAAAAAGTCATACCAAACCAGGTGTTTCACTCTATCTCCTAACATTTTCTCAGTGGTATTAACTGTGAAATGGGCTAATCTGTTACCATGTCCTAGAAAAATGAAAGAGGTTGTGTACTCATGAGACATAATTCATTTTATTGTTGATTTACTAGCTAATAGTAGGCATTAATTTAATTGATATATACCACACATGCCATAAAAACATATTGGTGACTGTTGGTTAAAAGCAAGGTTCTAGAATCCTATGTGTATATTTGCAAATTCTATGGCAGAGTTTTGAAACACTGTTTTAGTGAACCCTCCACCCTTGGCCATGTATTCTCAGTTAATACCCACTTCCACCCTTACATATTTAAAAAAATTATAGCACCAAGGTTCAGTCAGAGCTACAAATCTCAAAAAGATGAAAAGATGAGGACCAGTGAGATAGCTAAGCGGCATAAGCACCTGCCTGGCAAGCGTGAGGTCCTGAGTTTGACTCCTGGTACCCACATACAAAGGAAAAAAGGGCCAGTGATATCATTCAGCAGCACAAGCGCCTGCTCACAAGCTCAAGGTCCTGAGTTCGACCCCTGGCACCCACAAAAAAAAAAGAAGATGAAAAGATGAGAGACTCATACCCTTCCCCCTTTTGGTTTGTTTTGTTTTGTTGTTTGCAATAATGGATATTTAACTTAGGGAGCACTAAGCTAGATCTCCAGCCCTTTTCATTTAGATTTTTGAGACAGGTTCTCTTTAAGTTGCCCAGGCTGGCCTTGAACTTGTCATCCTCCTGCCTCAGCCTCACACATGGCTGGTATTACATGTGTGTGCCACCACACGGTGCCCTATTCCTGTACTTAAGGGAAACAAAAGTAAAGAATTAAAGGAGAATCAAGTGTAAGGGAATCTTGCATCATGACAATGGCAATTATTTAGCAGGTGTCAGAAACCACAAAGGCCATTCTTTTTGAAAACAGAAAACATGCCAAACAAGAACAGCTAGGGTGCTTCTATAATTCTGGCTCTTCCGTGTTACCATAGTACCCAAAACATAGCAGACCATACGTTGCTTTGATAAGGTGGCAATAAATGCATGTAATAACCTTCTTCAAGGGGAGGTCACGCCCTTCCTCATGAACAAGAGGTCTTCAAAAATAGGAAGAAAGCTGCAGCCTTAAATATTTCATAATGAAGCCTGTAACCTTCACAGGGACTTTTGTTCCAGCTGTGTTCACATTCATTAGAATGACTCTGGAGAACAGCTCTGACTCGTTTAGATGATGACTACATAACTATTCATTTATACTTAATGAGTTTATTCCACCAGGTATATGATGAACTCTAAACAAATAATGTCATTGAATCACATATGTCAATAAATTTGGGTACCAAACTGATTCTACCTAGCAAAGGTAATGATAAACTAGGAGAAAAGAAAGCTGTGTCTAATTAATGAAAATGCCCTTTGCATTTTCTAATGGTTGAAACATTAACTAGAAAATGGCTTTCCCTGCAATAATTTACAGACAAGCACTCGGTAATGGGAAAACAATTTAAATTTATGTGCAACTGAACTACAATTATTTGATTAACTTTATTAAATTCTTGTTGATTCTACAGTCTGGATGAAGTGTGTCATTTTTTATATGTTTCATATATTGCTGTTTTAAGTTTTTCAGCCTCAGGATTCAATTGATCCAGCAAATATCCTTAGAAACCTCCTTTTGTGCCTAGTAGATAGAAGCTAGGTGGCTGAAATCCATTCCTTTCATTTCTTTCCATAATGATAATCTTTCTTTTATGTTCATGAAGCACTTGAATATATTTAAGAGCAGAATTCAAATGATTTCTGCTGGTTTGTGTGTAACTGAAACTACAGGAATCACTTGACTAAAGGAAGCACCATTCAGTTAAATGAAAACCATATCCATATATGTTTAGGTTTAATTAGGTAGTGGTGATACTCATACAACATTGTCGTACAGCATGAAAGGCTGACTAAGGGAGGGAGGGAGAGAGGGAGGGGGAAGGAGGTGGAGAGAGAGGGAGAGAGGGAGAGAGGGAGGGAGGGAGCGAGCCCAAATCAATAGTCTAAACTCACACATTAAGAAACTAGAAAAGAACAGCAAATTAAAACCAAAGCCAGAAGAGGAAAGGAAATAAAGAGCAAAAAGTAAAAATTAAATTGAAAACATGAAAAACAATAGAGAAATAAATGAAACCAAAAGTTGGTTCTTTGAAAGGTTCAGTAAAATATAAATAAAAAATATAAAGGATCAGTATAAATCTTTATCTGGAGTGGCCAGGAAAAAAGAAAGAACATACAAATTACCAATATTAGAAATTGAGGAGAATATGTCTTTACAAGTACAATATTAAAAGGATATTACGAATAACTCCATAACTATTAAGTTCAACTAATATAAAATGGATGAATCCTCTGAACAACACAAACTATCAAAACTCTTTTAAGAAATAAATATTTGAATAGTCCTAAGTCTATTAAAGAAATCAAATTTGTGGTTAAAAGCCTTCCAATAATAACAAAAACAGAAATTCCAGACCTGAGTGATTTTTTCTGGAAAATTTTTTCAAACATTTAAAGAAGATTTAATATAAATTTCACAAAATATTACCCAGAAAAATAAAACAGAGACAATACTTCTCAACTAATCTTGGGACAGATGAATTACCTTGAAATGAAAAATAAAGATATTTAAAAGGGGTTGGGGGACTACAGGCCAATATCCTTCATGAAAATAGGTACAAAAGTTTTTAAAAAAAAAAAAGTTAGGAAAACTGAATCCACCACTATGTAAAAGGAGTATTATAACAAAGTGAATTTAATCTAGGAATGCAAAGTTGACTTATGAATTATGTTTCAACATAATTCAGAATGTTAATAGATTAAAAATGAAAAGCCAAAAGATTATCTCAATATACACAATAAAACATTAAGAAAAATCTCATATTTATTCATGTTTAAAATATAACAGTGCTCAGAAACTCAGAATAGTTGGAAACTTACATATCATGATAGAGAACATGTACATTAAATCCACATAGAACATTATAGCCTGGTGAAAGCCAAGATGCTTCTCTTCCTAAGACTGGGACAAAGCCAGGATGTCCCTTCTTATAAAGTCTATTCAGTGCCATACAGGAAGTGCTAGTCCAAGCAGTTAAGGCAACAAAAAAATTAATGCTTACATAGTAGAAAGAAAAACAAAACACTCTCATGTGCAGCTGATATGACTGTATATTCATAAAATTCTTTAAAAATCTACAAAAAGTCTTATTCAGTAATTGAGTTCAGAAAAGTTGTAGGAGTCAAGGTTCATATTAAAAAGTTAAGCGCGTTTCTATTGACTACTACATAGCAATGAACAATTAGAAAACAAAATTATAAAACAGAGCCCAAAACAAGAAATTCATAGGTTTGAATCTAACAAAATATACTCAGAATCTGTCTTGCCAAACACTACAAAACATTGATAAAATAAATGAAGATAAATGCTGTGTTATGGATAAGAAGATTCAATACTTTTATGTCAGTTCTTTCAAAATTACCCTAAAAATTCAATGCAATACCATTCAAACTCCCAGAAGAATTTTTGTAATCATTAGCAAGTTATTTTTTTAAAATTTTTATCAAAATGCAAAGAATGTTAAATAGACCGAAAGAATTTTGAATGCTGGAGGACTGATGTTACCTAATTTAAAGATTCACTATAAAGTTATAGGAATAAAAATAGTGTGGTATTTATGAAAGAATATACACATAGACCAATGGAAAAGAGTAGAGTTTAAAAATAAATCCACTTAAATATGGTCAATTTATTTTTGACCATATTTGAAATATGCAAAGGAAAAAATCAATGGATAAAATGTCTTTAAATGAATATTAGAACAATAAAGCAGCATTTGCAAAAAAGAAACTTCAACCTACACTCCACACCTCATAACAATTAAATCCTAATGGATCATAGACCTAAACGTGCAATGTAAAACTCCGAACTCTTAAAAGAAAGTTTAGGTGAAATCTTCATTATAGGTTGGGCAAAGAAGTTTTAGATTTCACTAAAAAATCATGGCCCATTAAACAACTGATTAAATTGATTATAAAATGTAAACCACAGGCTCTTAGTTCATTCCAACTGCTATAACAAAATGTCTTAGGTTAAGGCTAGGTTTAGGGTTAGCTTTTAAACAATAAAAATATATTTCTCACAGTTTCTGTGGCTGTGCCCTCACGTGACAGAATGGACTAGCAGCTGTTGGAGGCCTCTTTATAAGGTCACTAACCCCACTCATGTGGGCTCTGCTTCATGACCTAATATCTCCCAACACCATCACACTGGGGACTAGATGGCAACATAGGAATGTGAGGGCATAAAGTATCAGACCATAGCAGGCTCTGAGAAAGATACTGTCATGGGAATGAAGACAAGCCACAGACGGAAAGCAAGTATTTGTAATTCACATATCTGGGGAAGGATTTATTAGCAGAATATACAAAGAACTCTCACAACTCAACAATAAGTGAACTTAATCTTAAAAATAGAAATTATTCAAACAGATGTTTCACCCAAGATGATGCAGGGATGATAATCGCATGCACAGATGATCAACACAATTAGTCATTACAGAAATGCAAATTATAACCACAATGAAATAAATACACTAGACATCTATTTGAAAGGTTAACAAAGCAGACAATTCCAAATGCTAACAAGGATGCAAAGGAATTGGAAAACGCAACCACTGCTGGTGGAGATGTATGGTCACTTAGCACTTGATACTATCTTAGAAAGTTGAATATTCACTACCATCAGAAATTCCCCTCTTAGGTACTTACCCCAGAGAGCAGAAAACTATATTCACACCAAAACCTGTATGCAAGTGTATTTAACAGCTTTATTTACAGTCATTTAAAACTGAGAACCACCCAGAAACCCTTCAGTTGGTAAATGGATAAACAAACTACCATCCATACCATGAAATGGTACACAGGGATAAATCGCAAATACCTTATACACAACGAGAAAACCAGGACTCACATGTCATTTCCTACATGTTTCCATTTTGAAAATGCAACACAAGATGGACAGGAAACCAGTCTGGTTTTGCCTGAGGTTAAGAGTTGTAGGAAATGGGGCTGGTGAGAAATCTCAGTGGCATAAGCGCCTGCCTGGCAAGCACGAGGTCCTGAGTTCAACTCCCAGTACCCACGTAAAAGGAAAAAAAGGGCCAGTGATATCGCTCGGCAGCACAAGTGCTTGCTGGCAAGCACAAGGTCCTGAGGTCGACTCCCACTACCCATATTAAAAAAAAAAAGGGTTGTAGAAAATGTAGGCTGCACAGGGGCAGCACAAGGAGATTTGGAGGGTTATGATTGTGATCATGATCATATAGTTCTATGTGTTTATTAAAATTCACAGAATAGTACAACAGAGTGAATTTCACTGAGTGCAAATTAAAAGAAAAATAAACCTATAGAGTGTTAGAGACTGAATTTCTCCTACATCTTATACTTTTATTTGCCTTATTTTGCCCTTTAAATAAAAACTCCTTACTAATCAATCCATCATTACCAGTGGTCCTATCAAGTTACTACCTTGATTATCTTTATTTTCCTTTCTTTGTTTTGTTGCTGTTTTGTTTTTGGTTTTTTACAGTGCTGGACATTGAACCCTGGGCCTTATACATGCTAGGCAAGTGTTCTACTACTGAGCCACAGCCTCCAGCCCTGATTTTTCCTTTCTTACATTCTCATGATTGCCACCCCTTTTCCACAGATGTTCTGCCAATCTTCTCGTATAGTATCTTTTACATTCATCTTCTCATTTCCTTAGTCACTGTGCTTTCTCCTTTCATTAACTGTCAGGAGCAGCTGAGCTGGAGATTGGTCACATGTGTGGAGCCACAAGCAGGGAGCACCTAAGGACTGCCCCCAAGGGCACAGAGCACCTACAGAACACCCTGAGGGCATGGAGCGTCCCAGGCAACACGTGTTCCAGCCAAGAACACAGGGCATAAGAGGCAAGCTAGTCAAGAAAATGAGTGTCACATGACAAATGTACAAATAAATGCATTGTGGTGGTTGAGCGGTTTCATTTCCTCCCATTGGGACAGAGGGCTCCACCTGACCTCAGCTTTCTGTCTCATCTTTTTTTCTCCATCCTCTGGCTATCTTTCCCCCTGGAAACTTCAAGAGCTGTGCTGGACGTGGCATATGGCGCCTGAACAAGGGACCGGCGTAAGAAGAAATTAGTAAGTGAGGGGATTCTTCTCATTGTGTGCACAAAAAGGGGGAGAAGTGCACTGATAGCATCAATATTAATCACAGAGGTGTATTGATATTGATATCATCAGGTGTAAAATTTGGGGCAAGAGAAGCCAAAGAGAAATAGGCTCCAGAGAAGCCAAAGAGAGAAATAGGCATGAGAGAAGCCAAAGAGAAAAACAGGCTCACGAGAAACAAAAAGGAAAGAGGTGTATGGATTGTCAGGTGTTAAACATGGAGCAAACAGATTCTCAAGAACCTCAAAGGTATGTGGAACTGTTTTTTGTATTCTTAATTCCTGTATTTACTTTACTTTTGTGGATTTGCATGAGGGAGTGTTTTAATGGTCGCATGTTTGTTGAGATGACCACAAAGGATTTGGCTGGAAGCACTATTTTAAAACAAAGTCCTAAGTGGAAAAAAGATGGCAGAACAGTAGCCCCCCCAGTAGAGCTTAAACCCTCTTTGTTCAATTAAATAAGGAAGGAGCAATGAGGGGCAAAAAAGATCCTCCCTCACTGGAGGAGTGTTTCATGACGAATTCTATTTTACAACACCCGATGAATTAAGCTGAGCCACAAGCAGAGATTTCCACCTTTTCAGCTCTGAGTTTTGCTGCACTGCAGGATGAAACTTCCTCCTCTCAGGGAGTGGAGCTCTTTTCTATCTCTCCCTTGCAATTGGCATTAAAGGAGGCCAGAGCGGTGGGGAAGTTCATGGAGGGTTCTCAATATATCTACCCTGTTACTAAACTTTGAGCCCCCAATAACCCAGAACAAATTATATGTCTTCATGAAGCTGTACATTTTAAGACCCTAAAGGAATTAAAACAAGCTGCCACTACCTATGGTCCCATGGCCCCTTTTACCCTAGGTTTAATAGAGCTCCTAGGGCAAGAGGTCATGGCCCTAAATGATTGGAAAGGAATAGCTAAAGCATGCTTAAATCCGGGGGATTATTTGTTGTGGAAATTTTTTTGAATTGTGCAGGGATCAGACCACGCACAAAGCTGCTCACAACATAGCCATTATAAAAGACGTGTTAACCAGAGAGGGTGCCTTCGCTGCCACAAGTCGACTTACTTTTGAATGGCAAGTATATGAACAGATGAAAATAGCTGCCACAAGGGCTTGGAGGGCGCTTCCTTCAAAGGGTGAGACATCTCTTGATTTGACTTCCATTCATCAGGGTCCTGATGAAACTTTTCAGGATTTTGCAGCATGCTTGTTGCAGGTTAGTGGGAGAATTATAAGTGACACAGAGGCTAGCAAGTTAGTTGTTGAACATTTGGCCTTTGAAAATGCAAATCAATGGTGTAAAGAGGCTTTAAGGGCCCACAAAAAACAGGCTACACTGGCTGAGATGATTTGAATCTGTGCAGACATTGGCCCCTCATATGTGCAGGGGGCTGCCTTGGCAGCAGCTATTACTCGGGTTGTTCACCCACAGCCTGGAGAAGGGGGAGGAACAGGGTTACTTGTCTCATCTGCAGAGGCAGAGGACATTTTGCCCAAAATTGCTCTGCTGCAGCTGTGAGGGCAGCACAGCCATTACCTGTTCCTCTAACAAAACCTGGTGTCTGTAGAAGGTATAGGCAAGGGTATCATTGGGCAAATGAGTGTAGATCTAAAACTAATGTGGAAGGCTGACCCAATCCAGGAAACTTCCAGTGGGGACTGCCCCTGCCCCACCAAATAGTGGAGATGCTTTCCCTAATTCCTCCCTAATCATACCCTCCAATGCCAAACATGTTTCTGACCTCTGGCAAGCAGCGAACGACAATGGAGCCTTGGACATCAGTCCCTCCAGATTTGTACTAACTCCTGAAATGGGACCCCAAGTTATTCCTACTGGAGTCTATGGACCTTTGCCTCATGGAACAGTGGGTCTCCTGCTAGGCCACAGCGGTCTCACTCTAAAAGGTCTCCAGGTGTTGCTGGTGTCATCAAAGCTGACTATGCAGGGGAAATCAAGGTTATGGTTCAATCTACTCAAAACACTGTTCAAGTCACACCAGACTCTCATGTCACTCAATTGGTCATTCTTCCTTTGACAAAAATTGGAAAATCTATAAATAAGGAAAGGGGATCCAAGGGTTTTGGGTCCTCTGATATGTATTGGGTTCAGCAGGTTGAACAAGATCATCCCAAGATGGAATTGATTATTAAAGGAAAAACATTTAAAGGGCTTTTAGACATAGGTGTGGATGTTTCAGTTATTGCCCAACACCGTTGGCATACAGCATGGCCCCTGGATGTGACAACTATGGATCTATAGGGGGTGGGCAGTGTTTCTCAACCTAGTAGAAGTGCTAAGTTGCTAACCTGAAGGGATGCAGAAGGCCATTCTGGATATTTCTCACCTCATGTCCTTCTTCATATACCAGTCAATCTATGGGGTTGTGATGTATTACAGGATATGGGGGCATTTTGGTTAGTCCAAACTCCTTGATGACTCATCAGATGTTACAACAAAGCTTTCTCCCCACTCAAAGGCTTGATAAACATAATCAGGGAAGGAGAAAACCCCTTCCAATAGAACCTAGAAAGGACCATTTTAGTATAGAATACTCATCCTCACACTTTTAGGAGGGGCCTTGATCTCTTCTCCAACCCCGTGGATGGCATCTAAGATAACTTGGATGTCTGATGGTCCTGTTTGAGTTGATCACTGGCCCCTCACTCAGGAGAAGCTTGCAGCAGCTCATACACTGGTTAATGAACGAATGATGGCAGGGCACCTAGAATCTCCAATAGCCCTTGAAATACCCCAATTTTTGTAATAAAAAAGAAATCAGAAAGGTGGAGATTGCTACAGGATTTGTGGGCAGTTAATCATATCATGGAACCTACAGGAGCACATCAACCCAGATTGCCCAGTCCCATAACTATCCCTTTACCTTTTTCCCTCATGGTGATTGATTTAAAAGACTGTTTTACTATCCCTCTCCATCTGCAAGATAAAAAAAGTTTTGCTTTAGTTTACCCGCAATCATCAGGACCCTATGCACTGCTTCCAATGGTGTTGTCTGCCACAAGGAATGGTAAATAGTACAACCCTATGTCAAGAATTTGTGGCTGCAGCCATTTTGTCAGTCTGTCAGGCTTATCCATCTGCTTATTGTATCTATTACATGGATAATATTCTTCTAGCACGTGAATCCTTATCCACCTTGTACCAAGTATTTACTCAATTAGATAATGCCTCTCATAATTCAGGACTAGTTGTGACCCCCAAAAAAGTGCAAACCATGGCACCTTTTTCATATTTGGGTCACCTTGTTCAACAAAGGCATATTGTGTCCCAAACCATTCAGATCCAGGTTAATCATCTTGCAACCCTGATTTTCAGACTCTGCTTGATAATATTAATTGGCTCTGCCCAGCTCTTAAGCCAACAATTCATGATTTAGCTCCTCTCCTTGATGTTTTCACAGAGGACATGGCCCCCGCCTCTCCAAGAGCACTTATGTCAGAGACTAAAACTGCCTTGGATAATGTTAATCTGGCTCTGTCTAATGCTCAACTCTCTAGAGTTGACCCATCTTTGCCAAAGTTTTTAATTATTTTCCCAACTCAACATAGGCCCACTGGGGTCCTTTGTCAGTTTCAGGGCCCTTTACAATGGCTAATATGCCACATATTCCACATAAAACCATTACACCCTTTGATGATGCTGTGGCAGGACTGATTGCACATGGGCAGACACATGCTATTCAATGTTTCGGATGTGAGGTGCAAACTATTATCATTCCCTTTTCTTCGGTTCAACAACAGTGGTTACAGCAATTCTTGTCCTCTTGACAAACTGCATTAGCAAACTTCCCTGGTGTTATTGATTGTCATTACCCTCCAGACAAATTAATTCAATTTGCTTCTCTCACACCCTTTGTCTACCCTTCAAAAATAAGCTCCGTTCCCATAGCCAGAGGTGTCATTGTTTTCACAGATGGCTCCTCCTCAGGCAGGAGAGGTTATATTACGGCCTCCTCTTCCTGAATACAGGATATGGATTTTTCTTCTGCACAAAAGATGGAATTGCAGGCTGTTATATGGGCCTTACAAGATCAATCATCCACTCCAATTAATTTTTTTCATACAGCACTTATGTTTGCAGTGGGAGGTGCCACATTAAAACTGCCACCATTCACACTAACCAGGAAGATCTTTATTTGTTTCACACTCTACAATTTGCCATTCAGTCAGGTCATGTCCCATTTCTTCAGTCTTTTGTGTTCTCATTCCCAATTGCCAAGGCCTCTCGCTAAGGGAAATGCTACTATAGACAGATTGCTGGCTACTATCTCTGTTGCTCCCTCAGATGCCATTCAATAGGCTTCTGCCTCCTGTGCCACCTTCCATCAAAACACTTCTGCACTGTGCAAACAGTTCCATTTAACCAGAGAACAGGCTCGACTAATTGTTAAACAATGTTCCTAATGCGTAATACATCTTCCTTCACTCCCTTTGGGGGTTAATCCTCAGTAGTTTCACCCCAATCATCTCTGGCAAATGGATGTCACTCACATTCCTGAGCTTGGCTCTCTGTGCTGGGTCCATGTTTTAGTGGACACTTCCTCAGGATTTATTTTTGTTTCTGCCCATACTGGTAAAGCAACTAAACATGTCATTGCTCATTGCTTGGATGCCTTTAGTACACTTGGCTGCCCACAGGCACTTAAGCCTCACACTGGCCAGACTATACAAATGCTGCTTTCTGAATTTCTTGTAAAACTTGTCATATTTCCCTTACCACAGGAATTCCTTATAACCCTGAAGGTCAAGGAATTTTGAACATGCTCACTCTACACTCAAAACTCATTTACAAAAACAAAAGGGGGAATCCTTCACTACAAAATTCACACCTCATAATAGACTTCACTTGGCAATATATACCATTAATTTTTTAAATCCTACTAAGGATGGAACTACAGCAGCAGAAAGACAATTCAATCAGGTAAAGGAAAAAAAGCTAGGAAGGATCCTTTGGAAAGATCTTCATATTGGACAGTGGAAGGGACCCAGCCCACAACTCACTTGGGGTAGAGGGTATGCTTGTGTTTTTCCAGAAAATGCTGAATGGCCTATCTGGGTGCCAGAGTGTGCTGTCCAGCTGTATCATGGACCCAGACCCAGAGAAGGATTTGATTCTACCTCTCAAGAAGCTGACACTCAGTCCTGTGGCAGTGATGCCTCGGAGACCATGCCATAGCTGATAGACAAGGATGGGGACAGACCTGACCTGGGGCCAATTAAAGAAATTGACCCAGGATGCCCAGGAGATGGTAACCAAAAATAGGAATCAAAGGTCTGCATAGGTGACAGAGTATATAGAGATAACTGAGCTGAAAGCAATGTGAAAGAAATAAACATGAAAGTTATTAGTATTCTTAAGACAAAATAAAGTATAATAAATATATTTTGTACCTTCCAAATTCTTGTAAGCGATCTCTGCTAATTGACCTACAACAAAATCTGATTAGTCTATTTATAGTTATAAATTCCTAAAATTGTAAAAGTTACTGTAAAATTCCATTTGGTCAAAAATATATTTGAGTGCACTCTGATTCTTATGTATGTTTGTTCGTCTGTGTGTCCAATCTGTAAAGAGTTGTTTTATTTGAGCTCAACAAATTTTTCTTCTTTTTGCATTTTTGAATTTTTGAAGCATTTGTCTGATACAATTCCACCTGGGTTGCCAGCTAGTCAAACTGATGCTAAAATTAGTTGTGTAAATGTAATGTATATTTTTGTTTATGTATTATGACTTGAGAGTCTCTCATTGTTCAAAATAATGTGTTAAATGTTGTGATTGGGTTTTCATAAGTCATCAAAAAATTATTAAGATAATTAAACAAAATCCCTTGGGGTATGGAGAGATTATTGGACAGGACTTCAATTGATGAATATGGAAGTAACTGCCTGGATAATTATCCAATCCTTGTTCACTAATAGGAAGCCCCGATGATCTCCATAGCCTTATGGGAGGCATCTCAATAAATGTGATTAAAACATATTATTGTGATAGTTTTACATTGCTCATTCATCTAAAGATTGTTTTTTAGACAATAAGGTTTTCGATTTAAAAATGCTCTGGTACAAAGTTTTCATATGGCTATGACACTTGATTGTTATTGTTTTTGTAGTATAGTGAATGTATTCATGCCTGCAAATGTGGAATAAGAACTGTTTATAATGATAGACTCGTCTTTCAGATTCAGACATCTGCCTTTAACAAAGCTTATGTGATGTACATCCAGTTAAAGGACAGCAAGTTAGGTAAAAAGCTTCTTATGTATTAGACAGAGATGATTGATTAAAAAGGTTATACTATGTCAAAATGAAAATTTAAGTGTGTTACAAAATTATGATTGTCATGCTACAATATTATGTATGGCTTTTTTTTTCTAATTTTCTATGTAAAATATGTAACTACTACCTGTTAATATTCTGTAAGGATTTAAATACAAGGACATCCGTGGTTGGTAGAAAATAATGGTTCTATTAAGCTCATTGCTCCCATTACAATGTAATATCATTAACCCTCTCTTCTGGATGTTCAACAACAGAGGGTTGGAGACCAAAAAATCTGGAAAGATAGATGGGCTAAGAGGATAACCAATATTTTGGCCCCAGCCATTCAAGGTCAATGAGGACCCAGGATATAAGAGAACCTCTTCTGCAACATCCTATAACTAAGTCCCCAGTCTTCTGACCAAGGACATTGGGACCACAGAGGAAAGTGATCAATGGCATATAATATGCTTAAGGAGAGTCACCAGGAGAGAAAAATCTCCCAAGCTTTCACAGAAAGCAACTTGGTCAAGCAATGGTGGTGACTCATCCAGATGGCTGACACTGATAGAAGTACTAAGAGGTGCTGTGCATGGTTCCAAGGTAAATCCTGAGGAGACTTAACTGACCTTGATAGATAGCAAGAAATTAATTTTAATTAATACTGGTCTCACTTTAACTTGGTCTTAAACATCCAGCAGAAAAGTATAATCATAAGGAGGAAAGTTGTCTGCAGAGTCCTCCAAACAGCTCCTCCAACTTCAACTAAACACAAATCAATTGCAACTACAAAAACAGAAAAGGGGGAGATGTCAGGAATGGCTGAGCTAGAGATCATTCACACAAAGCACAAGCACAGAGTGCCTAAGGAATGCCTGGAGGGCACGGAGTGTCCTGGGGAACAGGTGTCCCAGCCCTGAGGACACAGGGCGTAAGAGAGGAGCTAGTCAAGCAAAGGGGTGTCACATGACAAATGTACAAATAAATGCATTGCAGTGGTTGAGCAGTTTCCTTTCCTACCGTCAGGAGAGAGGGCTCCACCTGACCTCAGCTTTCTGTCTCTTATCTTTTTTTTCTCCATCCTTTCACCCTCCTTCCTCCACCCAAGAACTTTGAAAGCTGTGCTGGACATGGCATTTAAACTATCACAATATTTCACCAACTAGTTTCCTTGTCTAAGGCAAAGTTTTTGTGGCAAAGTGTTTAAATAGTGTCCTCCTCGGATCTGAACTCTGCAGTGGTTTCCCATTTTTTAACATACATGTCCCCAGTGCTGAAAATTTTTTGACTACTGAACAAACTCTTTTCTAACTTCATGATTTAAAAAAATCTCCATTTGATATGAATTAATAAAACTAACAAAAATAATATCCATATTTTATCAACCCTTCATTATATTCTAGGCACTAAGTTATCTCTTATTATTTCCATCTAATTCTTTTTTTTTATTTTAAAGAGAAGAAAAAAAAACAAAAAAGAACAAAATTTCAAAACAACATAATAGGAGGGTAACAATGGTTAATACATTATGTATTGTTATCTTTAAATTAGTTACTCAGGGTACAAGATATCAGCATTACTGGCATAAACCTTTCTCTTCAATGAACTAAGCAAAATTAGTAGTGTATCTATCTTAACCATCTTATATATAAATACAATTTTTTTTCTTTTCCCTTCTTTTCCCCATTCCCCCATCCCAGACTCTTTTTCCTTTTTTCCAGTTTCTTTCTAATTCATCATATCTATTGTACATTTTGGATCTTATTTACTCTTTCAGTTTCTCACACTAGGGAGACAATACGAAGTTTGCACATGTGCATCTGGTTAATTTCATTTACGAGTATTTTCTCGAGTTGCATCCATTTACCTATAAAAGTCTCCAGTTTATCCTTCTTTATGCCTGAGTAGTACTCCATTGTATAAAAAGACCACATCCTTTTTATCCATTCCTTGGTTGATGGGCATTTGGGTTGCTTCCAAGATCTGGCTATTACAAATTGTGCCGCTATAAACATGGGTGCACATATATCGCTGTGGTATGATGTTTTTAATTCTTCTGGGAAGATACCAAGGGTAATAGCTGGGTCAAATGGGACCTCCAACCCTAGCTTTTGAGGAATCTCCACACTGATTTCCACAGTGCCTGTACCAGTCAACACTCCCACCAATGGTGGAGAAGGGTTCCTTTTACCCCACAGCCCCTCCAGCATTTGTTATTAGTTGATTTCTTGAAAACAGCCATTCTTTCTTTTTTTTTTTTTTTTTTTTTTGTGGGTACTGGGGTCGACCTCAGGACCTCGTGCACCAGCAGGCGCCCATGCAGCTGAGCGATATCACCGGCCCTTTTCTTGTATGTGGGTTCCGGGAGTTGAACTCAGGACCTCGCACTTGCCAGGCAGGCATTTATGCTGCTGAGCCATCTCACCAGCCCCATAGCCATTCTTTCTGGGGTGAGATGGTATCTCAGTTTTGTTTTAATTTGCATCTCTCGCATGACTAGTGATGTTGCACATTTTTTTGTATATTTATTTGCCATTTGTATTTCTTCATCTGAGAAATGTGTATTCATCTCAGATGCCAATTTTGGGATTGGGTCTTTAAATTTGGGAGGTCTGATTTTTTTGTGTTCCTTATATGTTCTCGATAGTAATCTTTTGTCTGAGGAACAGCTGGCAAACATTTTTTCCCACATTGGGGGTTGTCTCTTCACTCTGTTGGTGGTTTCTCTTGCTGTGCAAAAACTTTTCAGTAAGATGAGATCCCAGTTGTTGATTCTTTAGGATAGTTCCTGTGCAGTTGAGGTTTTAGTCATAGTCTTTGCCTACACCAATGTCTTCAAGGATTTTACCTATCCTACCTTACAGCAGATTTAATGTTTCTGCTTTAATATTTAGATCTCTGATCCATTTTGAATTTAGTTTAGTGCATGGTGAAAGATATGGGTCTAGTTTTAATCTTTGGCATGTGTAGAACCAGTTTTTCCAGCACCATTAAAGAGGCTATCTTTTTTCCAGTGAATGTGTTTGGCACCTTTGTCAAATATAATGTGGCTTAGTATGTCTGGAGTTGTTTCAGCATCTTCTAATCTGTTCCATTGATCTTCAGGTCTGTTTTTTTTGCCAATACCACGCTGTTTTTTTCACAGTAGCTTTATAGTATAATTTCAAGTCGGGGATTGTGATGCCCCCTGCTTTGCCTTTGTTGCCCAGAATTGCCTTTGCTATTCTAGGTCTCTTCTGATTCCAAATGAATTTTAGGATTGTTTTCTTTAATTCTGTGAGATATGCTGTTGGAATTTTGATTGGAATTGCATTAAATCTGTATAACAATTTTGGAAGTATGGCCATTTTCACTATATTGGTTCTTCCTATCCAGGAGCAAGGGATATCTTTCCATTTTCTGATATCCTCTTCAATCTCCTTTTTCAGAGTACTGTAGTTTTCAGTGTAGAGGTCTTTTACATCCTTTGTGAGGTTGATTCCTAGGTATTTCATTTTTTTGGATGTTATTGTGAAAGGTATTGTTTCCCTAATTTCTCTTTCAGCAAGTTTGTTATTCGTGTACAGGAAGGCTATTGATTTTTGAGAATTGACTTTGTATCCAGCTACATGATTGAATTTGCTTATTAAATTGAACAATTTTTTAGTGGAGTTTTTGGGGTCTTCTATGTAGAGTATCATGTCATCTGCAAATAATGATAATTTAACTTCTTCCTTTCCAATCATTCCTTTTATTTCTTGCTCTTGTCTAATTGCTCTGGCTAAAGTTTCCAGGACTATGTTGAATAAGAGTGGGGACAGTGGACATCCTTGTCTTGTTCCTGATTTTAGAGAGAGAGCTTTCAGTTATATTGGCTGTTGGTTTGTCATAGATAGCTTTTATCAGATTGAGATAAAGAGCATGTATTCCAATTTTCTGTAGGGTTTTTATCATGAATAGGTACTGGACTTTGTCAAAAGCTTTTTCTGCATCTATTGAGATGATCATAGGATTTTTGTCTTGGGTTCTGTTAATATGGTGTATTACATTTATTGATTTATGTATATTGAATCATCCCTGCATCCCTGGGATGACTCCAACATCATCATGGTGTATAATCTTCTTGATGATTTGCTGGATTCTGTTTCCCAGTATTTTATTGAGGAGTTTTGCACCCATGTTCATTAGGGAGATTGGCCTGTAGTTCTATTTCTCAGTTGGGTCCTTCTCTGGTTTTGGTATCAGGCTAATGCTTGCATCCAGGAATGAATTTGGGAGTATTGCTTCCCTTTTGATTTCATTAAAATGTTTGAGAAGTAGTGGTGTTAGGTCTTCTCTAAATTTCTTGTAGAATTTGGCAGTGAATCCATCAGGGCCTGGGCTTTTCTTTGTTGGGAGGTTTTTAATTACATCTTCGATTTCATTGGTTGATATTGGTTTATTTAGGATTTTTATATTTTCTTGATTCAGTTTTGGTAATTCATATGTATCTAGGAATCTGTCCATTTCTTCTGCATTTTCCATCTTAGTAGAATATAAATTTTCAAAATAGGTATAGATGATCTTCTGTATTTCTGCAGGGTATGTTGTGATATCACCCTTTTCATTTTCAATTGCATGAATTTGAGTCTTTTCTTTTTTTAATAAGATTGGGTAAGGGTTTTTCAACCTTATTTATTCTTTCAAAGAACCAACTCTTTGATTCATTAATTCTTTGTATTGTTTTTTTAGTCTCCAATACATTAATTTCTGCTCTGATCCTTATAATTTCCTCCCTTGTATGAGCTTTTGGCTTAGCCTGCTCTTCTTTTTCTAGAAGTTTGAGGTTCACCATTAAGTTGTTTATTTGTGCTTGCTCTATTTTTCTGATATAGGTATTTAATGCTATAAATTTCCCTCTTAGGACTGCTTTCATTGTATCCCATAAGTTCTAGTATGTTGTACTGTCATTATCATTCAGTTGTAGAAAGTGTCTAATTTCTTCTTTAATTTCATCTGTGACCCATTGGTTGTTCAGGAGGGTGCTATTTAATTTCCATGTGTTTAGGGAGTTTTTGTGATTTCTTTTGCCATTGATTTCCAATTTCATTGCACTATGGTCCAATAATATGCATGGGATAATTTCAATTCCTTTGTGTTTACTTAAGCAGTCTCTATGAGCTAGTATGTGGTCTATTTTGGAGAATGTCCCATGTACAGCTGAGAAATATGTGTATTCTGATGTGGGGTGGAACACTCTGTAGACATCTACTAAGTCCATTTGTTCCAAAGTTTGGTTCAGTTCTACTATTTCATTATTGATTTTTTGTCTAGTTGATCTGTCTTTTTGTGACAGTGCAGTATTGAGGTCCCCCAATATAATTGTATTAGTGCTTATTTGATTTTTCATGTCCTTTAATACTTGTTTTATATAATTGGGTGCACTGGTATTTGTTGCATATGTATTTGTGATCGTTATCTCTTCCTCTTGGATTGTTCTCTTACAAGGATGTAATGATCGTCTCTATCTCTCTGAATCATTCTTGGCTTGAAATTGACTTTGTCTGCAAAAAGAATAGCTACCCCTGCTTTTTTTCTGGGTTCCTGTCACATGGAGTATTGTGTTCCATCCTTTGACTTTCAGTCTATGAATTTCTTTCTGAATTAAATGTGTTTCTTGTATACAGCATATTGTAGGATCTTGCTTCTTGATCCATTTTGCCAGTCTGTGCCTTTTGATTGGTGAATTGAGACCATTAACATTGATGGTTAAAACTGATATGTACTGATTATACCTGTCATGTTATTTTCCTGTTGTTAGTTCCCCCTCTTTCTTTTCCCCCCTCCCTCTGTTTAGTTATCTGCCCTGCCTGGTGGATTTCTTCTGTTGGGGTTCCTGGAATTGTAGTCCTCATTATCTCCTAGAATGTCCTTCAGAACATTTTGGAGTGCTGGTTTGGTGGTCATAAATTTTCTCAGATGTTCTTTGTCCTGGAAGTATTTTATTTCTCCATCAATTTGAAAGATAGTTTTGTGGGGTACATCAATCTGGGTTGAAAGTTATTTTCCTTTAGAGCTTCAAATCCATCATTCCAAGCTCTTCTTGACTTGAGGGTTTGTGCTGAAAAGTCTGCTGTGATTCTGATGGGCTTTCCTTTATAGGTGATTTGTCTCTTTTCCCTAATAGCTTTTAAGATTCTGCTCTTCTGTTGAATTTCTGGGATCTTGACTATATGTCCGGCTGAAGATTTTTTTTTGATCATGGCTAGTTGGAGTTCTATAAGCCTCATTTATCTGAACATCAAATTCTTTTTCTCTACCAGGTCTCTGTGATAATGTCTGTGAACAGGGGGTCCTGATGTCCTTTACGCTATCTCCTGCTTTTTCATTGATTCCAATTAATCTTAAGTTATTTCTCTTTGTTTCATCTAGCAGCTGCTGGATTGATTTTTCATGGTCCCTTGTTATTTTTAAGAATTCTTTCTTTTCATGATCACTAATCGCAAGCCTGTCTTCTATATCTGAGATCCTGTCCTCACATTGGCTTAATCTGCTACAAATACTTTCAATGGAATTTTTGTTCTCCTGGATATCTGCTTGAATCTGCCTTATGGATTCCATTTCTTTCCTATGCTGAGAATTCATAGTTTTCATCATTTTCTTAAGCTCATCTATTTTTTTGTCTGTGTCTGCTCTAGCATCCTTAAGCATGGTTTTCATTGTGGACATTATCTCTGCAGTTACCTGAGAAATTATTTCTGATTTAAATTTTTCCAGAGCCTCATTCAACTGCTTTGTTGTTACCACTTCAGAGATGTCAGGTGGGTGGCTTTTGGTTTGTCACACCTCATTGCCCCCTGGGTTTGCCTTTGTTGAACTGGATGTGTTGGGTTGCATCTTGTTTAAGTGTCATCTCATCGTCTTTTCTTTCTTTAGTTTAATTCCTGGGGTGATGCTTGTAAATTACCTATGGTAGGTTGCTTTATTGCTAGTGTTTAAAATCCTTAGGAGATGACTACTTCCCTGTGTTATCTTTTAGGCGTAGTTTATTTTTGGGTTTTGAGCCTGCTGCAAGATCCTACCTCTTCAATTTGTTGTGTATGAGAAGTTGCTGCCTGTTTGGCCCAGTCCTTTGTTCTTTGGTACTGTACCACTGTATTTTCTGTGACCGTTAGTCAATCTCAGTCATGGAATACCAGGAAGAAAAGCTGTTTAGAACAATTATGTCACTTTTGGCTATAATGGTACCTAAAGCATTAAACACAGCCTAGAGAATGACAGTCTGAGCTAACCAGTTATTTGCCACTTTTAACCATATAAAGTAGAGTTGTCATTGTATAACAAAATGCAAAACATACCAGAAAAATTATATGCAGTATATAAGTCCTTAATATGTCAATTTTGCCCTCAGGAGTTTAAATTTACAATGAGTTAAGGAGGAAATAGAGAACTGGGAGAAGAGGAAGGAATTAGATGTATGGCAGAAGGACCAAGAGGGATCCCGCTAACCTTGGGAAACTGGTGTAGAGGACTGGTGGGAAAAAGAGAAGGAAGGGATAAAAGGAAGAACAGATCAGAACCACAGTCACAAGGAGGTTAGAGGCTCTGTTTACACTCATATTAAAAACCAGATAGAATGAAGGAAAGAGCAAACAGACAAACAAAAATGAAGACAAAAACAAGCAAACAAACAAAAAAAAACCCACAAAAAAACGAACACCTTCACCAGAACAAGCAAACAAATGAGAGAAAAAGAGAAAAAAAAAAAAAAAAGGATCAGTTGCAGGTTTTGACTTTGCTATAGGCAGGCACCGTGTGGTGACAGAGTCCTGTTCCATGCAGGTCCGCCCCAGCAAGCTGGCAGGAGCCCTTTGGCAGGGCAGTGGGCAGGAGCCTGTACTCTCTGGCAGAGACCAGTCTCCCTTGCCTACCACCCTCAGCGCACTTTCCGCGGGCCTGAGAGCCGCGGCGACGCGCTGAGTCCCGAGCACTGTGTTCTGCCGCCGCGCTGTTTCTCTGCCCCCCCACACAATGGCGCCAGGCCAGTCGCTCTCTCGCAGGACGGCTGTGCCTCCGAGGTGCTCACCGCAGCCAGCGCATCCTTCACTGCTGCCCTGCTCCACCGCTGTCTCTCCTTCCTCCGCGGAGGCCGCCGGGGGCACTGGCTGTCACCGCGTGTCCACAGATTTGAGCTTATGTCGCGTTGCGTTTCCTGGCACAGGGAGGAGTTGCCCATGGTCTCCTCTTTCCTCTTCCTCTAACCACTCTTCACTCGGTCCCGAACTGCACCTCAGAATTTTCCTGGGTCCAGGGGAGCCACCTCCCTCCCTTCCGCGCTCTCCCAGCCACTATATTCCGGTGGCCCAACGGCAACTTTTAGAGAGTTTCACTGCCTGCTTCTTACAAATCCGCCATCTTTTTTCCTCTCACTGAGCTTATTCTAAAGAGCCCCTATTCTTTTCACCTTCACCACACTCTCGTGCGCAACAGCTGGTCAATGATAAACACTTGTATTTCTATTGCCGCATCTCTGATTTCAGCAGTGTGTCCCCGCGTGTATCTGGAGAGAGCCACCTGCAGAAGCGGGCCTCCTTCTAATTCTGACAGCAATCCTATAAGGCAAATTTATCCCCAAAGAAGTAATTAAGTTTCATAAGACATCAAACAAATGGCTAAACTGGAATTCCAAACAAGTATCTCTGATCCCAGATCCTGTACTTCTAAATTTTAAAATCTTCAAAGTCCTCCAAATTTACTTCATTTGACTTTCTACATCATCCCTTCTCAAATCATTTCTTCCTAAAGAATATCTTCTTTCCAGCAAATCTTTGGCAAATTCAAGAACCCTTCCCTAACTGTCCCATACCACTATTTAATCATCCTCAGCAGATACTTTAAAAAATATATTTTCTTGGTAACAATCATATGTTCCAAGTTATTCTCTAAGATGGTTCATATATGTATTTTATTTTTCCCTACCCCATAATCTCATTCATTCACAAGAGAAAGCAACCCAGATTTAATGAGCACCTATAATATAATCTAGCAATGAGCAAGATAGGTCACTTCTCTGAAGAGCCCACAGCAAATTATCTGAGAACAGAAATTATGATTTGTTCTTCTCTCATTTTCACCCCTTTCTCAGCCTCCCCAAGCACCTATTATGCTGCATCCCACATCATTTCAGGATGGATGAGTTAATGAGCTGGTTTGCCATACTCACAGATACACAACATCTGAGAGGCAGGAAGGGCTATTGAAGGTTTTCTGTTGAAAAACTGCTAATAATGCCATCAGGCCCGGTGTCCTTCAGGGGAGAAAATGAGTGCTTCAGGCAAAACATGGAGAAGCTGCAAACCATTTAAAATCAGAAAGTGAAGTATGAAGAAAGGAAGCATGCCAAGCTCAAGCACTCGGTGGTTTTAATAAAGGCAGGGTGTTACTGATGGAAATCAAACCTGCCTACCAGCTGGATGATCTCATCTTCACCATGAGCTTCCCTGGCTGATAACCACAGGGTCCCAAGAAATTAGGCAGACCCACGAATTACCTGCATAACATTCTGGTTAGATGTTAGAAAGCTGAATTAACTGCTTGAAAACAAATGAATAGGGTAGGGCCAAGAATTGCCTCATTAGTATTCAGCAACACTCCTGTCTTCTGAGAAAAAAAAAAAAATTGGAGCAAAGGCCGGAGGAGGGAGGAGAAACAATGGGAAGTAGGAAGGGAGGGGAACTGAAAAGAATAATGAGAGAATTCATTATTTTACAAGTGGATCACAGGGACCCTGTTTATAGGACTAGTTACAGAGTTTCTTAGTCTGGCAGTATTCAGTGTCCAGCTGGACCTATACACCCATGCTTTCTGACACTGATACAGCTATTGTGCTCAGAAGCCCAATTGATACATGTGCAAAATATAAATCGATTAACCACATGGACACTTTTGGGTGTTTCTCTTTGGCAAGATAGGGAAAAATGGAGAGAAACAGTGCCTAACAGGTACACCACTCACATTTTCTTCAGTGTTTTTATTCAACAGACGGGACAGCTAGAGCCTGAATGCTCCAGGCATGATTACACTTTTTCTTACAGCACATATGATTTTCTCAGTTAATAATTCTGTTCAGTCTTTAAAACCACAGTTACAAAGCCATGGCATGTGATGCTTATGTGCAATTTCTCCAAAACTTTCATTTATTGCATCATTAGAGGATGCTACTCAAGGGCTTGACAAACACTATACTAAAATGGCGACAGGAAGGGAATATTGAGGACAATGCAGTGGCCAGACAGTGAGTATAGATTCCTAAGTTGAAATCCTGACCCCCAGTTGGACAGTAAGAGGAGGTGGGGCCTTTGGGAGTTGATTGGGTCATACAGATGGTGTCCATGTGAGGGGAATTAGAGCCCTGTACGAAGAGACCAGGAGAGAGCTTGTTCTCCACTCTCGGCTTTGCCAACACTTTGATGTTGCATTTCTGGCCTCCAGAACTATGAGAAATACACATTTGTTATGTCATCCAGACTATGGGAATTTGTTACAGCAGCCCAAATCAGGGAAGAATCAGTGCCAGACTGAGATGGGCAAGCAGCTCACATGAGAGTGCTCCAGAGCTGGAGCTCGATGACCTCATGATAGCTGCAGGCTGCCGAGCTGGGGAAACCAGAAACTACTCAGTCCAGGAAGCTGGCAGACACAGAGCAAGGGGACAGATGAGGCAGCCCCAGACTGAAGGTAAAGGCCTAGAACCCCCAGGAGAATCGCTGGGACCACCCACATTCAAAGGCTGAAGCATGTGGATTCTGATACCCTAGAACAACAGCAGCAGCAAAAACCCACCCCTTAAGAAAGGTGGAGGATGTAAGCCTGTGCTAGTCCCGCCCTTCTTCCACTTTTCATGCCAATGAGGCTTCCAGTCCTCACCATTAAGGCAGCTCTTCTCCCCACAATTCACCAACTCGCATGCCAATCTTCTCTGGAACCTCTCTCGCGGACACACCTGGAAGTGTGCTTTACTGATTTTCTCAGAGGCTCTCAATCTAGCTAAGTCAGTAACCATGATTAGCCATCAAAAACTCCCAGGAAGAGCCACCAATAACTGATGAACTATTTCTTCCTGAAAACCCATGGAACCTTCCGTTGGGTCTTTTTCAGGATTGCTGACATCCTTTTCACTTTTGACAGTCCTCCTGCACTGATCTTATCTAAACTCTTCCAGATGTATCCCAAAGTCGAAAAGCAAAACTGGTATGATATGGCTTCATTCATTTGTTGACCACTTTCTTTGTTGTGCCTCTGAGTGTGGTCAGGGATAGTCTCCCTTTTACAATGTGTGTACTTTGTCAGCTAAAAGGCTTTTCCTTATTAAGTACTGAGAAGGTGCTTGTCTGAAAGGCTCGAAACAGCTCAACCGAATTCCATCTTGATTTCAAGAATGATTGTACTTAATTATCTTCACTGCCACTTTTTGTTACCTAATTAAACCATATTGCACCTTAAGATTAGGTTTATAAAAATCCCCATTGTTTTTATGTTCCCTCTTTGTCCTTGGTCATTTAAACATGACATTGGCTCTTACTTTGCTCATAATTTTTTTTCCCCATATCCCCAAACACAGCCATACACTGCCAGTCATACAAGTGTTCTGACTCATGATTTGTCTTAGATAAGGATGTCTACTTTACTTTATTCACATCTAGTAACACAAAAATATGTCTTTTATCACGTATAGCAAAAATATTTTCAACCTTGCTTTGAAAAAGAATTCTGAAGTGAGCAATCAATCTTTACCAAATACACATTGTGATTTTATTTGGGCCCCTGGTCTACACTTTGGGCTATGTCCTGGCATGGAAGCTGGATCACAACCTGCGTCATGGATGTTTCTCCCTTTGTCTATTTAGAGAAGCTGGGCCCCAAAATTATGCCAGTGGTTTAGAAGTTACCACATTTTTTTCCAAGTAGCAGTCTGTTCTCTGTGCATATTTCAGTTGTCTTGAGTTCAGCCAAAAAATTTTCACTTTAGGAAGAGTGAGTCAGGTCCAGGAAGAAATAGGCATATGCTTTCACATTTGCCCTTAGTTTTCTTATTATTTTACTTGCTTTAACCCCTTTATAAGAGTGCTCTGAGCTGTAAATATAAGAAAGCAGCTTAAGCAATATGTGTAATAGTTCAACTTGTGTCCCCTCTCAAATTCATATGTTGAAGTCCAAGCTCCCAATACCTCAGCACTTGACCATATCTGAAGATGTCCTTACAGAGGTAATAAGCTAAACAGAGGTCATTAGTATCGGCCCTAATTGAATATAATTGATGTCCCTTAAAGAAAGCTAGAGACAGGCAGGCACACAGGGAGAATGTAATGTAAAGATGAAGGAAAAGATTTGGTGATGCTTCTATAAGGCAAGGAATGCCAAAAACCTTGATTTTAGACTTCTTGGCTCGAGAACTGTGAGATAGTGACTATTGTTTAAGCCACTTAGATTTTGGTACTATGTTATAGCTTTTGGAGAAAACCAATAACACACAAAGACAGTTAATAATGTTTAACACCTTGTCTAGAAGGTAATCTAAAAAGTCACCAAAACCAAAATCTCTCCTAAACCTATTTATATGAATGACTTTTATGGTTACTGAGCCTCATGGTACCATGATGGTAAAGAATTCATCTTAGGTGGAAAGGCTGCAGTTTGGGACAGAGCCTCCCAGAGGCAGGCAAAAAATGCACATTTGGAATAGAATTAAGTCACCTGGGAAGACTTCCTCCCCATTGGGTCCTGCTTGTTGCCTTCTCCTTAACTCTTGGACTCTGATTTCTTTACTATCTTTATTCATACTTTCCAAATTGACTAGTCACAGATTCTTAAGGGTTTAAAAATATTCTCTTTAAAAAAATAAATATCTTGGTAGTATTTCTATGTATTATTACTCATATTGTGAACATGGAAAGAGAATTGAGATGTGGGACTGAGAAGTTAAAGTCAATAATGAAACAATATTATTTTTGTATTGTAGACTCAAAGGATTACAAAATCCTTAAAGTGCTTGATGCTGTGGTCCTGAGATTTATGCATTCAATCACTTATTCAATACATACTGTGGCATTCCTCTAACCATGTTAAATGTTAAGAATATAAGACTGAATTAAAAAAGACATGGCATCTGTCCTTAGAGTTTAGAGGAGAGAAAGATACAGAAAATAAACAGGAAAGTATAATGGGACAACCACTAGGAAGAGATATTTAGAATTCTAAACAGATAATATTAATGGTCAGTTTAACTAGATTAAAAGACTCTTGGAGTAGTGATTGGATCATGCGGTGCCTTGTTAATCCACTGATGTTCAAACTGAGTTTGCTGTTAGAAAGTGGGGCCCAGCTGAAGAAGGTAGGTTGCTGGGGTATGTCTTTGGAGGGTATATCTCCTGCTGTTCCCCTCTTCTCTGATTTCTGGCCACCATGAAGTGAGGAGCTTTCCTCCACTATACCCTTCTGTCATGATGTTTCTACTGGGGAACCAGCCAACCATGGACTGAACTCCTGAAACTACAAGCCAAATTAAATTTCTCCTCCTTTAAAATGCGTATGTCAGATTTTTGTCCCAGCAAAAGGAAAGCTGACAAATACAGATTCTATGGGTATACATACCAGTCACATAATCTGGTTTAGAGTGAATCAGTTTCCTTGAAAAAGCTTTGTAAAAGCTCAGACTTAAACAAAAAGGAAATATTCATGCCAAAAGAAGTATCTGGGCAGGGATGGTGGTGCATGCCTACAGTCCCAGTACTCAGGAAACTGAGGCAGGAGCATTACCACAAGTTCAAGGCCATCCTGAACTTCAGAGTGAGTTCAAGGCCAGCCTGAACTATATAGTGAGGTCCTGTCAACAACACCACCACAAAAGCATCTATAGGAGGATAGGAGGGATTATGGTTAGTGGTGAAAAACCATCATAAAAATTATAGGCTTGCTCCTGAAGAAAATGGGGAAGCCTGAGAAAGAGTACTACGGGACGTATAATTAAGAGAGATGACTCTAAATTCTCCAAAGTTTCACTCACCTAAAATAATCAGGTTGCCAGTCATTCTATGCAAGCTAAAGTGACCATAGTAATGTCACTTTGAAAAGGGTTTTCTTCGTGAGTATGAACACTCTGACATGACTTTTTTTAACTTTGCTTTATTTCCTGATTTTATTTTTAATTTTAAAAAGAAAAAAATAGAAAAAAATTTCAAAACAACATAATACAGGAAGGGAAAAGAAAAAAAAATATATATATATACAAGATAGTTACGATAGATACACTACTAATTTCGCTTAGTTCATTGAAAAGAAAGGTTTGTGCTAATATTGTTTGGACAATTGAATGCTGATATCTTGTACCCTGAGTAACTAATTTAAAGATAACAATATGCAATGTATAAACCATTGTTACCCTCCTATTATGTTGTTTTGAAACATTTTTAAAAGTGCATCTATTTAAGATGACTCTCTAAATAGAACCACTGTATATGCAGAAAATATAGGTACTAAAATAATAGGATGTTCTCCAAATTTACTGAGGTGATCCTCCATTAGAGGCCCCCAATAAACCACACCTTCCCTGTTCACAGCTTGCATGGTCTCCTGCCCTTGAATGTAGGAGGACCCTTGGCTTGCTCCAAGCAAAATGTGAGAACTGTGCTGTGCGAGTTTGGCCCTGGCACTGATGGCCTCTGCTTCTGCAGTCTTCACGGCAGGAGCACCCCATAGAATGCCTGGCTATTCTGCATAAGAGACCATGTGGACAGCCCGCATGGAGAAGATGCCCTGGATTGCAGGAAGACAGAGTTCCAGCTGTGCCTGCATCTTCCCTAAGCCAAACTCCAGATGGCCCACAGCTGATGAAGCCTCAGAAGGGATTACTGGGAGGACAGGAGGACGAGCTTAAGACCGACTCAACTTAGCCCAGTAGAAATTGCAAAATCATCACAAATAAAATGTTTTGTTGTTTGAAACCACAAAGCTCTGAGGTGGCTTGTTAAGCAGCCGTGTATAACAGCCACTTACCACCATCTTTTTGGAGGCAGAGGTATTGTCTAACTCCTTCATGGCAGAGCAGAAACCTGAGAACCAGAGGTTAAATGTCTTGGTTAGAGTTCTACAGCAGCTTCCTTTCAACCCATCTCAGTTTTCTAGTGCAGAAGGTAAAGAAAGTAAAGGAATAGAGGAGAAAAATGAAAAAGATCTGAAATAAAAAATAATCACATAACTTCTAGCAATCTGAGGATACTGGCCAGAAAGCTGAGCCTCTGGGCAAACAGAGTGTCCTCTGCTCTTATTGCATTGTATGGGCGTGTGTGTTCAGGGGACCAACAAATCTAGGAAACCTTTAGTACAGTACATGACTATTAGGGACTGACAGTCATTTCTACTGCCCTCATGTCACTGTCATTATCTGTACCTCATTTTGCTAGGTGTGTTTCTGAGCTATTTCCCAAGTCTTCAAGGAGCAAATGAGCTTACAGAGTCAACTGACAGCAATGACTGCATATGATTGCAGAAAATGATACTGCAGGATTCAGGGGTTGATTAGTGTTCCCATGTGAAGCTTTTCTCAAGATGCCTAATAACAAAGTCTCTCAGATTCTTTCACTTTGTCCCAGTAGCTAGTGCCTTCCAGGGCATTTTATAAATAAGTTAGTTACCCAATTCTCCAAAGACTCTTGATGAATACAGTTTAATAAAGCAGACCTAATTTTTCAATCTCACCTTTTGTAACTGGATATGAATGAGCTATTCTTCATGTTCTTGTAGCTTGACAGGAACAAGAAAGTGTACCAAATCATTAATTCTCTAATTTGCCCACATAACATAAAACCAGCTGGCTGTTAATATTTAATTAAATTAGTGTGCCCCCCAACTGAGTTCTAATATTCCAATTTCAATTTTCAGCACAAAGCTAATATAAAACCAAAAAGCACAGAGTGATGTGGAAAGGGAAAATATGACCTTGGGAGGATAATGTGAAGGATCTATAGACAAAAAGAATTCTGTTGTTTTTTTTACAAGCTGTATCAGATGGCTGTCTTAGTTACTTTCTCATGGCTGGGACAAAATCCCAACACCCGCAAGTTGAAGAAGGAGAAGTTTATTTTGGCTTACAGTTTGCAGAGGTTTCAGTCTGCAGTTGGCTGGCTCCAAGGTAGGGCAGCAGGGCAGAGGAGAAGCAGCTCATGGCAGGGCAGGCAGGAAGCAGCAAGGCATGATGGGAGGCAGAGGGATGTATATCCTTCCAGGCCACACCCACAGTGACCCGGCTTTTCCACCAGGCTTCGCCTCTCAACATCACACACAGCTATAAGCCAGTCAGTGGACTAACCCAGTGTCACACACCCATGATCCAATATCACGCACTCATGATCCTGTCACCTCCCAAAAGCCCCTGTGAGCACGTGAGGTTTTGGGGGGACATCTAGATGTAACAATAACAATGCCCAAAATTAACATTCTGACTAAAGATATTACATTGGCTCTTAAGAAAATCAGATGGTAAAAGTGCGTGCATGTCTGAGACAGCTTTTCTTTTCATTAATGAATTCATCTCTCACCCCTCGAAACCTCATGCTACTATATCCCAGGGGTTATACTGTGCTCAAGTATAAGTGCGCACTGCATCAGCCCTCTTTCCCTTCCCAAGAGCCTGTTGTCACCGCTCACTAGGAACCATGTAACCAAGTGTGTATGTGAGAGACCATGGCCAAGCTTAACCTTTGAGCTTCAGTTCACCACCTGCAAATAAGGATATTAACAACACTTAGCTCGTGGGTCACTGTGGGGATTAAATGAGATTGTTTTATAAGAGCTCAGCACAGTGCAGGGTAGTAATCTAATGATGAGTAGAAATTGGGCAGTTTTGTGTGCAGCTGTGTTGCTGTTGTTGGTGCACCTTTGTATTCATAGGAGGCAATAGGGCAAGACTGCCTGTTTTCTGATGGGTCACTTCTCACTCCCAGGCAGTTACATGTGCTTAAATCTGGCACCAGAAAATTCAACAGTAGGCCATTTATTTGTAATTCAGCATTCAGTACCTTGTGTGTTCCTTATTTTTGTAGACTGGATTATACCAAATTTGGACAAAAGATTCTTCTTACCTTTTTCACAGTCATTTTGTCCCTGTGATTGAGTGTTTATTACAGCTGTTGAGGGTAAGGTGGATAAGGTAGCTGTTTCTCTATATCTTTATCTTTGTTGTTACTTCTCTTTGAAATGTCATGAACCAAAAGGAAGAAGTTAGAAGAGTTTTTATTAGAAATAAGGAGAAAGGGCCGGTGAGATAGCTCAGCAGCATAAGCGCCTGCCCGGCAAGCACGAGGTCCTGAGTTCAACTCCCAGAACCCACATACAAAATAAGGGCCAGTGTTATCGCTCAGTGGCACGGGCGCCTGCTGGCGCGCGAGGTCCTGAGGTTGACTCCTGGTACCCACAAAAAAAAAAAAAAAAAAAAAGGAGAAAGACAAAAAGACTCCTGGCTTCTGCAGGAAGGAATCTGAAAGGGGAACTTGCACGGGGCCCCTGAGTCCAGAACTTCTTATGGATAAGCAGAGCACAGAAATTGATCCGTTGCTTAGTGGCCTCCTATCACAGGTGGATTTAAAAATGTTGATATATGTTTTTATCTTTAACTCTGGCTGGGCATGGTGATGAGTGTCTGTAATCCCATCTCTTGGGAGGCTGAGACAGAAGGATTGCTCTGAGTTTGTGGCCAGCCTGGGCTACATAGTGAGTTCAAGACCAGCCTAAACTGCATAGTGAGACCCTGTCTCAAAAAAATAAATAAATAAATAAATAAATAAATAAATAAACAAATGTTTAAATCTTTTACATATGAATAGTTATACATATCTATATATGTTTATATATGTCCTTAAATGTGCCATATATATATATATATATATATATATATATATATATACAGTATAGGTATATCTTTTACATATGAATGTCTTTAAATATCTATGTGCATTTCTAAGTGTGAATACATACACGTATATATATATATATATATATATATATATATATATATATATGTGAATGTAAATATAAATGCAAATATCTCCAAATGACAATGAACACACAATGTGTGACTGGGATTTTCAGCAGTTATTTAATATTCCCTCTCTAGATATGATCATCAGCATGATGGAGGACAGTAAGACTCCAGAGTT
Organism: Erethizon dorsatum; assembly: GCA_028451465.1. NCBI lineage: Eukaryota > Metazoa > Chordata > Mammalia > Rodentia > Erethizontidae > Erethizon > Erethizon dorsatum. The sequence goes on along the minus strand of CM051834.1, from coordinate 60,436,024 downwards.
AACCTGATTCAGGTCACAGTGAGACAGTTTATTCTGTACAAATCCAGCCCACAGCCTCGCAAAAATCAGAGAATAATGTCATGAACTGAAAGGAAGAAGTTAGAAGAGTTTTTATTAGAAATAAGGAGAAAGACAAAAAGACTCCTGGCTCCCACAGGAAGGAATCTGAAAGGGGAACTTGCAGGGGGCCCCTGGGTCCAGAACTTCTTATGGATAAGCAGAGCACAGAAACTGATCCATTGCTTAGTGGCCTCCTATCACAGGTGGATTTAAAAATGACCGAGTGGAACTCGGGCTCTGTAACTCAGTTACTCAGCTTACAGAATTTAAAGGAAGCTGGGATTTTAGAGAAAAAACTGGTTATTTTGCATTTTAAATTCCTTGAAATTCAGGAGCTTAGCAGGGAGTTCTACCCTCCTCAGTTCCCTGAGGACATTCATCTTTGGTCCAGAGTCCTAGTTCCCCATCTATTCTTACTTTAATTCTTATCAATGTGGCTGATCAGCCTACTCTATCTCAGGCCCTTCCCCTAGCTAGTTTCTTATTCATAAGCTAACAAAATAAACACCTTTTTACAACAGCATCACCATTCAAAGTGGCTCCTAAAGCTGAAATAATGAACCTAACCCACTCTACCCATAGAATAGATTTGCAGGTCCTCTGATTCCCACGCAGAAAAAGAATTTTCAGCCCTCTGGGCAACAAAGGCAAGTCAGGGGGCATCACAATCCCAGACCTGAAATTATACTACAAAGCTACTGTGATAAAATCAGCACTGTATTGGCAAATAAAGCAGACTTGAGGATCAGTGGAACAGAAGAGAAGATGCAGACACAACTACAAACACACTCAGCCACCTTATCTTTGACAAAGGAGCCAAACATGTTCACTGGAAGGAAGAGAGCCTCTTTAATAAATGGTGCTGGAAAAACTGGCTTTCCACATGCCGAAGACTAAAACTAAACCCATGTCTATCACCATGCACTAAAGTAAAGTCAAAACGGATCAGTGATCTAAATATTAGAACAGAAGCACCAAATCTACTGGAAGAGAAAGTAGGTAAAGCTCTTGAAGACAAAGGTGTAGGCAGAGACTTCATGAACAAAACCCTAACTGCAAGGGAAATATTACAAAGAATCAACAAATATGATTTCATGTTATTAAAAAGCTTTCGCGCAACAAAAGAAATCACCAACAGAGTGAAAAGAGAACCCACAGATTGGGAAAATGTTATACCCAGTTGTCCCTCAGACAAAGGACTTCTATCTAGAACATATAAAAAACTCAAAAAAATCAGGGCCGCCAGCTTCAAAGACCCAATCCAAAAATGGGCATCTGAGATGAATAGACACTTGTCAGATGAAGAAATACAATTAGCAAATAAATACATGAAAAAATGTTTAACATCATTGGTCATTTGAGAGAACCAAATTAAAACAACACCAAGATTCCATCTCTTTCCAGAAAGAATGGCTGTCATCAAGAAATCAATCGATAACAAATGCTGGCAGGGCTGTGGGGGAAAAGGAACGCTTCTCCACTTTTGGTAGGATTGTAGACTAGTGCAACCACTGTGGAAATCAGTGTGGAGATTCCTTAAAAAACTAGGATTAGAGGTCTCATTCAACCCAGTTATTCCCCTTCTGGGTATCTTCCCAGAAGATTTAAAAATATCATCCCACAGCGATATATGTGCAACTATGTTTATAGCAGCACAATTTGTAATAGCTAGATCTTGGAAACAACCCAAATGCCCATCAACTGAGGAATGGATAAAAAAGATGTAGTCTTTGTATACAATGGACTGCTACTCAGCCATAAAGAAGATAAACCTGACACTTTTATAGGTAAATGGATGCAACTCGAGACCATTACTCATAAGTGAAATAAATCAGACCCACATGTGTAAATATCATATTGTTTCACTAACATGAGAAAATGAGTAAATAAGATCCAAAATGTACAATAGATATTGTGAATTGGGAAGAAACTGTTCAAAAGAAAATGGAAACTGTGATGGGGGAAAGGGGAAAGGGAGGAAGGGAAAAGGAAAAAAAAAAAAATATATATATATATATATATACACACAAGATAGTTAAGATAGTTATACAGCTAGTTTCTCTTAGTTCATTGAAAAGAAAGTTTTGTGCTAATATTGTTTGGACAATATTTCATGCATATATCTTGTATTCTGAGTAACTAATATGAAGATAACAATGCACAACATATTAATTATTGTTACTCTCCTGTTAGCCTGTTTTGAAACTCTGTTTTATTTTTATTTGTTTCATTTTAAAATAAAAAAAAAGATGCATAGTAAGAGACATAAAGGGATTTATTAGGCAGAAATTTAAAGTATGCCCTCAAAGAAATAGGGTAGGACCTAAAGAGAGAGAGGTGCACTAAAGTTTGTCCTACTGCAGCAGCATCACTGTTATGCAGCCACAATCTAAATCCAAATCTACTTCTAAAGCTACCGCCTTTCCTACTACATTACTATTTAATCTAAAAGTGAAAATTTAAAAATGCAAAAGGTTCACTTTGAAGAACTGTGAATTTTTAAAAGTAATTTTTGTTGAAATGAATAATCTCTGTTTTGCACCCAAATATAGGTTTAGTAGAAAATAGGTAGTTTTTTAATAATTTCTGTCTCTGGACCTCTGAGACTAGCTAATAATTAGTATTTATAATTCTTCCATTTGTTCCCAAGTAAATTATGACAGTGATACTGTTTTTCAAATATTTTATAGAGCTTAGAGAATAGAACTGTTACTGGGCTTGGGGGTGCTGGAGGTGGTTTTTAGGTTCTTTCTGTCCCGAACAAAGAATTGGCCAAGACAAGCATAAACAGTAGCAAAGTTTTATTAAAGGTAGGTAAAGAAGCAGACTCTGCAGAGCAAGTTTGGGCCAAATAAAAGTAGGAAATGAAGGGCACCTTATAGTGTTAGGGCAGGCCACTATGGAAGAAAGAACAACACAGTGGCAAAAACTCAATGTGGACTGTCATTTTTGTTTTTGTGGGTACCGGGGGTTGACCTCTGGACCTCGCGCACCAGCAGGCGCCCGTGCCGCTGAGCGATATCACCGGCCCTTTTCTCGTATGTGGGATCCGGGAGTCAAACTCGGGCCCTCGTGCTTGCCAGGCAGGCGCTTAAGCCACTGAGCCATCTCACCGGCCCCTGGACTGTCATTTTTGTGTCACCCACTCCTCATGCTGATGTCAGGTCTAGGTGATCTGACCAAAACCCTACTCCAGTTTTCACAAGAAGTCCACATGCAGGGCCTTGGTAAATGTCCTGCACATGTGTTCTGGGATTTCGTACCTAACAGGTCAAGCCTGCTTCTCCAGGCAGCTGCCACACCCGACCTCCTGCCTCATTTCCCCCTGAAAGACACATACCCACATATCTTTACGGGGTGCTGAACGAGTGGTGGTTTCTGTCTTCTATAGCTTCTTCTGGCTGGAAGGGGCTGTAGACCCTCTACTGGGGATTATGTGCTCTCCAACTACCTTGGGGTGTTGTGGCTCACTGCTGGGTTGAAGAAAGAAAACCTGTCAGAAGACAATGAGAAAGAGTTAGTGACTGCTGACCTACGTGTTTGATGAGAGAAAGAAAGTAACTTTACTATTATGCTGGTGATGTAGAGCCCAAATATGAGGAACAGGTCAGATTCCCATGCTTCTTGTGGAGAACAAAGTATGGCAAAAAGGGAGGTTAGATAAATTGAGAGCCTGAGAGCCATAGCCTTAGCAAGATTACTCACATAATGGATCTAATTTAAAATGGGAGCTTTAAAATCGGTGCACATTTAAACTGTGGTGAATTAGGGTTATTAGTGATTCTTCTTACCTGCATCCAGAGCAACACTGGAGTCTCTCTTTCTGAAGAGGAGCCTCAGGTCTCCCAGAGGTTCTCAGGAATAGCTTTCTTCTTAGTGCTGTGGAAATTCCAGTGACCATTTCCCATCTAGGATTTTTTAATTTTTTTAATGTGGGTACCGGGAGTCGACCTCAGGACCTTGCGCTTGCCAGCAGGTGCTTGTACTGCTGAGTGATATCACCCGCCCTTTTTTTCCTTTATGTGGGTACTGGGAGTCAAACTCAGAACCTCACGCTTGCCAGGCAGGTGCTTATGCCGCTGAGCTATCTCACCAGCCCCCCATCTAGGATTTTTATAGCTTATCACAGCATCCCTTGAGGAAGGACCACAATTATTCCTCAGGACCTGGGGATAAGGCTAGGGTCTTGAAGGATTGTAGGGCTGTCCTTCTTGCCTCCCTATTCACCTTTTAATCTCCCAAGGAAATTTTACACATGTATCTTTGGGATCCCTTGCAATGAATGACAGTGACCTGCTTGGGAAGACAGATTAACTAAGAGTTATAGGATTTCCTACTTGTGTTTTATAGCAAGCTCCATCTTTCCAGATTGCTGCATAAGCATGTAACACCAGAAAGGGATATTTGGAGTCTGTATAGATATTTAACGTTTTGCCTTTTCCTAATATCAATGCCCCAGTAAGAGCTATGAGCTCTGATCTTTGACCAGAGGTCCCTGGGGGAGTTGTTTGGCCTCAGTGACCTGTTGTGAACTGATAACTGCATAACCTGCCTTTCGATGTCCTTCTGGACAAAGCTTCCATCAGTGAACCGCACCTCCTCAGAGTCTTGGAAGGGCAGGTCACTGATGTCCTGCCCGCTTGTATAGGCCTGCAAGATCACTCATTCACAAGAGTGGCTAACTTCTGGGCCTATGGGCATCAGAGAGGCAGGATTAACAGTACTGTGAGTTTTTATAACAACCTCAGATGTGCCTAAGAGCATGGCCTGATATTTGGCAAGCCATTCCCCTTAACCACAAATAAACATTCAACTCAAGAGTTGCTCTGACCTGATGGTGCATCAAGACTTCTAGTTTTTGTCCTAAAGTTTAACCTAAGTTTTGCAGCTTCTTCTGTTAGCATAGCTGTAACTGCTACTACCTTCAGGCAGGATGGCCATCCAGCAGCCATTTTATCTAACATTTTGAAACATATGTCACTGGGCAGAGTTCTTGTCCCAGCCTTCCAATCCAGACACTCAAAGCAATTCCTCTCTTTTCTGATACGTAGAGGAAGAAGGGTTTTATTAAGTCAGGTATTCCATTATACCATGCAGCAGGATCTATCTGTTAGCTAATTAGATCAGGGAGACTTACTTAGTGTAGTCCCAACAGATAAAATCTGTTTTGGACTTTGTTGGAATTTGAGAATTACCTCTAAATTTGCTAGTCAGTCTCTTTCTAGCAAGGGAGTAGGACATTGTGGGACAATTAGAAACTCATGGTTAAATGAGTCACACATCAGAGCAGGGGTAAAGAATCTCTGGCTAGGGGTCTCCTCAACCCCAACTATGGCTACAGATCTAGAGGAGAGTTTTCCAGAGAAGGAAATCAAAATAGCATGAAGTAATTGAATTGGCTCAGTTGAAACCCAGTGTTACCCAGGGTTCTCCATCAGAGATGGTAATATCCATGGGCAGGGGCATTGTAGGTTACTTTGGGCCTCTTCAGAGCAAGAAATGAGGGTTTAGCTGGCCTAACCCCTTCTGGGAGTGGGGACAGTCAACCCTCCATGCCATGAGTCAGGCACATTGGTCACCCTACACTCGAAGCAGGGCCCAGGTGGTGGCTTGGTGAAATCGCATGCCACTTGCAGTCTTCTTGCACTTGAAACATGAACCTGCATTGTCCTTGGGTTTTTCCTTAGACAATTTGGTTGATTTTAAAGCACTACAAATTGTGACAGCTATAATTTTAGCCTTTCTCCTTTGACCCTCCTCCAGATCCTGATTTTTGAATACAGGAAGGGCCATGTCCAGCAATTGGCTCATAGGTGTCTGGGGTTCCATCTGAAGTTTCTTCATTAAACAGATGGGAGAGATCCACATCCCCCTGACAGATAGGTCAGGATGCAAAGACAGGATCATCAAAGATATCTCTCTTCCTTGGGAGCCACTCTAAATACCATAGTTTCTGAAACTTTCCAGAGATAAAACATCACAAAAGCTGAAACATAAAGGATTTCACTCCGCCTTCTATGTTTCAAGCAGAAACAACATAACTAAAAATAGTCTCATAATTTGAACTGCCATCCTGTGCCCATCTATCACCATTTCCTAGTTTATATTGAACCTAAACTATATTGCAATAGTAGATAAGCTGTTCCTTTTTATAAATAGGCAGGATCACACCTTTTCCACTGACCAAGGATATGGCAAAGTCAGTGGGATTTGCAGATCGTGCTTCATGAGGTTGGTCTTTGGGCCTAGAGAGAGAGAGACAACTAGGTCTCATCCTTAGAATGGTGTCCCATGAAGAAGGAGGAGCTCTGATGAGCCCACAAAGTGTCCTTCATTAGACTCAAGTATTTACTAGACAGACATCTCTGTCCAAACTGAGGATGATGCTGGCATCTTTCATAGAAGCATAGAAGAAAGCCATACCAAGGTTTTTTGTCTCCATATGGGGCCTATTAACTCCTGCGGGGGGGAGTGGTGGACAACTTGATGGTTCTACCTAGTCCTTTGAAAATCCCATGAGACTAGGGTGGAATCCCCCCAACTGGGATTCCCTTAGCCTCTGTGGAGCTAGTTGATGGCTCTACTTAAGTAGGGTAAAGCCACTTGAGAAACACTAGCTCAGGACTCCCTTAAGCATTTTGAGCCACTTGGTGGCTCTACTTAACCGGGGTGGAGCCACTTGAGAAACAATATCTCTTGCATTTACCCTTGATAGTGAAAATTTTGGTACTTTGTTTAAGGCAGTAGAGACAGAAACCTCTTCTTTGAGGGAAAAAACAAACAAACAAACAAACAAATTTTAAAAATCCTAACAATGACGCACAGTCACTTGAGTTAAGCTTGATTGGCTGTTCTTTTGTTCCGCTCAGGATGCCAGGCTTATGTTTCTAAATTACCTGCATTTTGTTAGAAGAAACAGGGAAGAGATCTAGCCTAATTCAAAAGAAAAGAGGGAGGAAGCCCACATGTTCTCTAAAATCAGAGGCTGAGCTCCTATCTACAAGAGTGAGATATTCCAGTGACCATGAGGTCACTTGAAATCAAACATGGTGGGACTCATGTGGCTGAATATTTGTGACAAGCCAAAATAGAACTAACCAGGATGAACTAATGCTCTGAGAAAGCAATTCACTGATAATACCCAGAGATGCAGGCCATGCAGGGGAAAGCACAGATGAAACTTTGATCACAAAAAGGAGTAAACACAGGTATGTGGCTATTCAAGCAGAAAACCAAGTTACCAACAGCTATTTTTCTCAAAAGAGTGAGAAATCTGAGCAAAGTATCATAGAGAACAGAAACATGCAGACAAAAAGGCATAATAACAGGCTTTCTGGCTATTTAACTCATACTCTCAGAGTAATCACAAACAGGAAAAAGAAAGAAGAGGAGAAATAAACTTGAAGTGGGCCTGTAGGTCTCCTGTGGCTAGAAGAAAAACACAGAGGTCATGCATTCGCCTCCACCCCACATGCTGGGAAACACAGGAAATATTTTCCTGGCACCATGAGAAGTCTCCTGGTTTCCCCAAACTAGAGGAGAGAAAGAGAAAATAAAAAAACAAAACAAAACAACAACAAAAATGTGCCCAAAAGGCTTTACCTGTTGTCCTGGCTGGCTAAGCCAAATGTTTCCAGGCTTTAGGGTGCTGGAGTCTCCTTCTGAAGGTGGTTTCTAAGTTTTTTTCTGTCCTGAGGAAAGAATTAGTCAAGACAAGCACAAGCAGTAGCAAAGTTTTATTAAAGGCAGGAAAAGAAACAGGCTCTGTAGAGCGAATTTGGGCCAAGTAAAAGTAGGAAAAGACATATACCCTACAGCGTGAGAATGGCCACCATGCAAGAGAACACAGTTGCAAAAACTCAAGGTGGACGTCCTTTTTGTATCACCCACTCCTCAGGCTGACATCAGGCCTAGGCCATCCTATCAAAAGCCTGCTTCCGTTTTCAGAGGAAGTCCACATGCAGGGCATTGAGAACCGTTCTGCCCGTGTGTACGGGATCTTGTAGTTAACGGGTCCTGCCTACTTCCCCAGCCAGCTTTGCCACACCCTAATCTGCCTCAGAACTATTTGTGACATAATTAACTTGGAAAAATACTGGGGCCATACTGAGGTTGTATAGAAGAAATAAAAGGACACAAGTACTACAAGTAGAATGATAGGTTTCTCTCTCTCTCTCTCTCTCTCTCTCTCTCTCTCTCTCTCTCTCTCTCCATTATGCACATGCACAGGCGCACAGAAGCCCTCTTTGTCTGTGGCGTGCTGTGTGCCTTTGCTGTTATCCTGGCTCCACTTCTTTGCGCATGATCTCCAATAAAGGTGACTGCTTTTCTTTCAGCATCAGGTGTACACTCTGCAGTACTTTGCTTCCCCTACCCAAGAGCTTGGAATCTATCTATTGGATCCACCGTGCAATAACATTTGGCAAGAGCAGCCTGGGGATATTGGAAATATCAGCAGACCAATCCAGACATCAGCAGATCTCAAAAGATTTCAGCCGATGTTGACATTCATGAAGCCCAGCCAAAAAGGAAGACAACACCCAACAGAAACACCTTCCCTCATCTCCTTACAGGTGACCAAGGGTGCTAGTTGGGTGCATAGGACAGATTACCAAGACAAACAGTAGAATTCGTCACTGTTCGGAGAGATCAGATTGTGGAGCAAAAGGCTTTGGCCTTTGTGGGGAATAGGATGGCTCCCGTGAATCAGTCGTGCTTGTATTTTACTGATGTCCTCATGCCATGTGGATCTACTCTCAGCAGCTTTGGTTCCCCAGTTTCCAAGAAAGATGTAGCTGAGCCAAAGTGTGGGCTGGAGTCAAGACCCCTGGACCTGGACAGAGTCGTCCAAGCCTTCCCTGGAGTTTCTAGGATAGCTGCGGAACTTGGGCCTGGCCCACCTAATGTTTTTGCTTTTCGTGGGGTGCATTTGGCGGCATGGCTGCACCATGTAAACTTGCGCAGCCGCATCTCCAGAGCCAAGGGTGTTTGAAGGGGGCAATGAGTCACAGGCTCACACTGAAAGAGTGCTCTTTATGGTTTACTTTCCTTCCCCAACTCTTGAGGAAATTCTGGTTCCCTTCTTACCCCACCCTCACCCCCACTCAGCCTTTTGTCTATTGGATAATTCAAATTATCTGGCTTTTGGGAGCTGAGTAATGCAGAGAAACAAAAAGCTGGAAAGTACAGTGCTTCCTCAAGCAGGGAAAAGATGGAAATTCGTGCATTTTAAGTTTTCACACTGGCAGAAGCAGTGGCTGTGAGAGATGCTGACAGAGGCAGCTCTAGCTGAGGTGACTCTTCTGGGTCCTAAAGCCCACATACAGCTGCCTCTTCCTGGGGTTATTTCTCTAATGCAACTCCTTGCTCCCCGTGCTACTTGGTTTGGCTTCTGTCATTATTAACTGTGGCCTTCAACTTTATGTCCTTGCGTAAAAAGATGTGTAACATGTGTTTGCTTACTGGAGTTTCATCACACCTGGCTTTTATTTTGAGATTCTGTCACCAGACACATATGCCTTGTGGCTTGATCTAATGAGATGAGCACTTTTCTGGAGAAATATTTCACTGCCTGTTCTTAGACTGCCAGGAAGTAGAATATCATCTGTGCAAGTTCCTGTTTCTCAGCCAGAGACTGAGAGCCATATCTATGGAAAATTTGATAATTTGGGTTTTGAGGTTCTATTGAGTAAAGTGCTTGCTACCCCTCTCTAGGCAGGAAGTTAGATAGTTTTATTGTTGGCTAAGGGGCATCCAGCCAGTAAAGTGTCCCAGTTTTGGGCTCCTTAACTGGAAGATGAGTTGTAGTTACGGGGGAAATCCAATAGGTTGAAAGGCAGTGGCACTAGTGCTCACTTAAGGTCGGAGTCATTCACCCCCCAAGGGGTTCAGCTCTACTAGTGAGCACCCAGCGTGAGAGCTGGAGAGGATCATAGAACCAGAGGCTGCCTTATAAGATTCTCACATGGGAGCTGACCCAGCAAAAGGCTCCTTAATGTCTATGACCTAATCCCAAGGAGGTTAGCCACATCAGGTCACACCCTGGGGCTGAACAACTAGGGTGCACCAGGAGATGCCCTGTAATATCCCCAGTGATGGGTGGGGGCTGGCCCAGAGACAGGCCTGTTAGGATCCCTCAGGCCCTATCAGGTCACACACTGGGACTGAAAGGCTTAGGATCCCCCAGGGAGAGACCCTGTAATATCCCCCACTAATGGGTTGGCAATTAACCAAGGGACAGGCCTGTGAGGATCCTACAGCCTAATTTCTGCTCTTCTTATCTACAGCCCCATCATGGGAAATGCCTCATCTATTCTTTCCGATTCCCTGCTTGGATGCCTTCGCACCCACAGGGAACAGTTCCACCCCAATGTCCTCCAGAAAGATCATCTCATATATTTGTGTAATAAAAAATGGCCAATGTATGAACTTGGGGAAAATAAAGTATGGCCACCCTTTGGCAGGCTAAAATAGCATATTTCAGTTATTTCTTTCAGATATTGGGAGAAAGCTCCAGAAACGCCAACAGGGCTGACAAGCAGAAATAAGTCAATTGGTTGATGTGGCTTATTTGGTCTTTAATAACCATGCGGAAGTAGAAGACAAATTAGTTGAAGAGTGAAAAGAGGCAGGCTAAAGCCTTGCTCACCCTAATGGATCAAGCCAACAACACTAAGGGAAACAAGTAATCCAAAGAGTAATGGGAGCAAGTCAGAATGTTTCAAGTTTAAGTGACAGGGACTCTGGGCAAAAGAGTGCCCTCTAAAGCCACCAAATCATGCCAAGGAGAGGACCCTTGGCAGTGGAAGAGAGATCGCCCTCATTCTCAGAGAGGAATGAGGTCATCCATCTCCATGGCGGACAGGAAAGAATGTCTGAACAGCAAACGATGGTGCCCACGGCAGCCTGCGGGTTCCTGCATTGCTCCTGCATGAACACATTCCCATCACCTTACAGGAGTTTGGGTGACTCTAGAAGTCATAGGAAGACACATTGTATTTCTCTGTGATACTGGGGTGACTTATTCAATTCTAGTCTTTTATTGGGGTGAGCTTTCATCCCATTCTAAAGTTGTTGTGGGCTTGAAGGAGTTAACTGGGCAGTTTTCTTTACCCTCACTCTAAACTGCTGTTCAAAAGATTTCCTTTTCCAAGCTGCCTTTACGGTGATACCAGATACTCCTTCCCAGTAATTGGGAGAGATATATTATTCCCACTCAGGGCCACTCTAACATTCAAACCACCACAACCTGTGTCCTACTTGCTAGGGACCCAGCCAGCCTGACCCCATGGGCCTGATGTCTCTGCCAGGAATTGATCCCCATGCATGATATGACAGCATCCCATGAGGGCCATCAAGGCCACTCCAGTAGTCACTCAGCTAAAGGAGTCTAATTTATACCCTCACAGAAGACAGTACAGACATTCCTTGTTTAATGACCAAGTATTGTCCCGCAACAAGGTTGTTAAATGAATTGGTCACTAAATGAGGAATTGTATATAGAATGTACATTACAATATTCAGAACAGAGAAATGCCCAAAGGAAACTCCAACTTGATGACTTTGCTTTTATTTGCATAACATTTACATGCAATACTGTAATGTATAACAAAACATAAAAGTACAGTACTGTACTGTATAGTACAGTCAGCAAAAATTACCATACTGTATAAACAAGGTGTACTGGACAAAAAAAAGACATTGAGGCTCTAGAAAAAACATATAGAGAACTGTACAAAAAATAAGGTAGGGGCCGGTGAGATGGCTCAGCGGCATAAGCGCCTGCCTGGCAAGCGTGAGGGCCCGAGTTCGACTCCCGGATCCCACATATGAAAAAGGGGCCGGTGATATCGCTCAGCGGCACGGGCGCCTGTTGGCGCACGAGGTCCTGAGGTCGACCCCCCGGTACCCACAAAAAAAAAAATAAATAAATAAGGTAGGTTTTAAGTAAAAGCAGCAGGTCCTAAGTCTAAATAGTGTGAATAGTCATTTAATAGGTAGGTCATTAAACAAGGAATATCTGTTTTACCTTAAAAAAGAACTAGGCAGGGACTAAAGCTTATCGTTTCTAAGTTTTTGGCTGTGGGGATACTGGTGTCATCCCAGTCCCTGTGTAATACACCCATTTTACCACAATCAAGCCACTGGGAGAGTATCCCTAGTACAACATCTCAGAGCCATCAATGAGGCAGTGATACCTAGTCACTTGATTAGTAGCAGATCCATATATCCTTTTAGCACAGATCCCAGGAAACACTAAATGGTTCTCGGTCCTTGATCTCAAAGGTGCCTTCTTTTCCATCCTTGTGTATTACGGCTGGTACCTAAATGACCCCCAAATCCCCATGTGTTCATCTTTAGGAGTTTTGAAGGTGACTGGATTAGGGTATGTGAAAATGGATTAAGGGTATGATACTGGGATTAAGAGGGTGGATAATGGAAGCCCCACCCTGGGTGTGGGTGGTACCAACCAAAAGGCCCGTAGTCCAGATGGAATATAAAGGGACAGAAAGAAGGCAGGCTTACTGCTGCTGCTTTGCTGCCTTCTGCCTGCGTTGGCGTGCCATGGACTCTTTCTCCTCTGCAGTGCCCTTCTGCCGTGCCACCCTGCCTTGGAGCCAGCCAACTATAGACTGAAACCTCTACAAACTGTGAGCTACAATAAACATTTCCTCCTTTAACTTTGGGTGTTGGGTATTTTGTCTCAGGAGTCAGAAAATTAACTAAGATACTGGATCCTAACTCCCAGTACTTGCCAGAACTGGTACAAAAGTGTGGGCCCTCCCTTAGAGAAGCCTGGCAAATAGACCTTACCCACATGCCCACGTGTAGGGGAACACACACCTCCTGGTGTGCAATGACACCTTTACTGGGTGGAGAGAAGCCTTCCCCACTAGGTCAGAATGGGCCTTGGAGGTCATAAAAGTCCTCCTTAAAGAAGTGATCTCAGGCCAGTGATATAGCTCAGTGGCATAAGGACCTGCCTGGCAAGTGCAATGTCCTGAGTTCGACTCCCAGAACCCACATATTAAAAAAAAATAAAAGTGATCTCTAGGATTGAGCTGCTGAGGTCTACCCAGAGTGATAACAGATCTTCATTCACCTCTTAAATCACACAGGGAGTTGTCAAAGTGTCAGGAGTTGAGTGCCATCTTCACACCGTGTGGAGACCTCGATCATCAGGAAAGGTCAAGAGAGCCAATGAAACTCTCAAGCAAACCCTAGCCAAGCTGGGTCAAGAAACCCACTGTAAGTGGCTAGATCTCCTTCCTATTGCCTTAATGAGGCTTCGGGTGGCCCCTAAATCTAAAGTTAACCTCAGCTCATTTGAGATGCTTTATGGAAGGCCCTCGGTGAAATCCGACCTGCTTATTGACACTGAAACTTCCCAGCTCCTTCAACATGTGAGCCATTTGAGAACTTTCCAAAAGCACTTATAGAAATACGGAATTAAGATTCTTCCACTCCCATGCGCCAACAATAATCATCAGCCCAGTGGCCGTCCTGGTGATCGGGTCTTGATAAAGACCTAGAAAGACAGTAGTTATGGCTTGTATCTTCATGTCCCTCAATGCCTCATGTGGTCATAGGTGGGGTTTTTGAGAGGTGGCTGGATTACGTGTGTGATGCTGGGATCAAGGGTGTGTGTTACTCAATTAGTCTACTGATTTGTTTGGCATAGTTCTGGGTAAGACTAAGGGTGCTCCACTCTGGGTGTGAGTGCTACCTGCCCTAAGGGCGAGCAGCCTGGATACAATATATAAGGAACGAAAGAGGGCTACTTTTGGTCACTAATCCCTTGTAGCTTGCTTGCAGCTTGCTGCTTGCTGCCTTCTGCCTGACCTGCTTCACCATGGACTGTTTCTCCTCTGCAAAGCCCCTCTGCCATGCCACCTTGGCTAGGAACCAGCCAACTATAAACTGAAACCCCTACAAACTGTAAGCTCAATAAAACTTCCCTCCCTTAACTTGTGGGTAATGGGTATTTTGTCTCAGCAGTGAGAAAAGTAGCTAAGACAAGGGTGGACCTCAGGACCAACTCACACCCAAATGGAAAGGCATTTATTTAACCCTATTAACCATTCCTTCTACCATTAAGATACAGGGAATAGATAGTTGGGTTCACCACTTAGGGTAAAACTGAAGCCACCCAATACCAAAAAATAAATAAAAGGGACCACAAATTTCATACACCTGCAAACTAGGGGTGACCTCCAATTTCTTTTCAGAAAAGAAACACCAACCGATCTGTTGAACTAGAGAAGTAAAGTCTACTCTCTTTTTTGCTATACTTGAGTCCTTCTAACAGGCCCTCTTCCAATTTCTTTCTGTTTCCTCTGGGATCTTCTTGGATGATTGAAAAATGGCCTCTAATAGCAATAACAAACAGTGATTACTTATCAAAACCTTAAAACCAATTGATAGAGGGGGAATGAATGTAAATCCCAACCTGCTAAATGTCAGATATGCTGAGTTTGTGTTCTCCAAAATCAAAGAATGAATTCCAAGGAACCATGAAGGTTAGGAGCAGGAAAAATTTATTGAGAGAGAGAGAGTTCCTGAGAGACAGGAGGGGACCCAGAAGTGAGTTGCCAGTGAGCCCACTTCTCAAAGGAAGTCTTTGTTTTTGTTTTTGTTTGTTTGGTTTTGTTTTTTTTGTTTTTTGGGTTTTTTTTTTTTTTTTTGGTACCAGAAATCAAATTCACGACCTCACGCTTGCCAGGCAGGTGCTATGCCGCTGAGCTATATCCCCAGTCCTTAAAGGAAGTTGTATAGAGCAAAATCATGAGGTAGGTACAAAATCACAAGGTAGGCATAACATGGGTCAAAACTATGATCAACCAATAAGATTACAAGTATAGCCACTTGGGTAATATTGATCCAATGGGGAAGCAGTTCGCGTAGCAAGTGTACATGGAAAGAATAAAGACCTTTTTAGGAAGGGATGGATCAGGAGGTGCTGGTTACCCACCTGGGTGACTGATGTTTATCTAGACTTTATTGGACCAAGTGATACCAATTATAGTATAATCTTCAATTTATTGCTTATCCCTTGGGGAAGCATGTAGGCCTGGTCATTCCCTCTTTATCTAGAGGTCTGGCCTACGACAGATGTGCTTCTAGCCACAGTAATAATGTGTTCTTATCTTCTGCACTGAATCTCTCGAGGACCTAGCCCTGTCTGACTGCCTATAATATTTCTACCTAACTTAGCTGTCCATAATATACTCACATCTTTTTCCTATCATCAACAGTTATTTAAGAGCTTGTGGCCATACAACACAGTAGGGTACTAGATCTCCTAACAACCAAAAGAGAGAGGTTATATTTTTCTCTAAAAGAAGAATGCAGTTTTAATTTTAATCAGTCTAAAATAGTAAGAGATGCAGCACAGAAGTTGTCTGATAGCCCTTCTAAGAGCTGCGGGGAACGATTCAAGGCATGGACATCATGGCAAAATATCTGGAATTGGAGGACTTGGTTACTGTCCTGGACATGGCCTTTAATAATGCTTCTCATAATCTTATTATTCAGATCTTACATACTTAATCTCTTGGTCAAATTTGTCTCTTCTTATTTGACAGCCATCAAACTACTGGTGATGGTGCAAACCCAAGATCAATATCCACCTCCACACTCATGGTTCACTAAGAAGCCCTCAGAGGAAGAACTCAGCTCCTTTGAACTTAGAGATCAGACATGGCAAGAGTTCCTTGGTCCCATACAGCCATTGCCCCTACTCAGCAGGAAGTAGCCATGGAAAGCAGACTTCCCTCCTTTGGTACCTTTTAAAGATTTTCAGGGACCAGGTCTGGGGCGAGGCGGATAGAACAGGTAGAACAATTGGGGCTGAGAAAATCATTCCTCTCCACCCACTTGAGCTCAGGGGGCACCCTAGAACCATTCTGCGTAACCCCAGCCCGAAGCCTCGCCCATGCTTTTGCTCCTGTGCCTTCCCAATCTCTCTCTTGCTCTTGAACCTGAAAGCCTGATTTCTCTATGTAGTCTACTGTGTGCCCTTTCTCTTGTCCCTGCATCATTTCTCTGCTCATGATCTTCAGTAACCATGCGTGTGCACTTTGCAGTTCTTTGCTCGCCGGACACAAGAGCTCAGAATCTATCTGTTGGATCCACCTCATGGTAACATTAGAAAAATCATAATTTTAAAAGTGAAAATTGCAGCTTCAGGATACAAGCCTAGTTTTTCAAAAAAAATTTTTTTCTTTGTCTTCTCCTAGAACACAACAACCCTGGGCAATTCACTTTTACCTGCAAATAGGTTTGGCCATTCCTTCTTTATTTGCAAATAGTCCTCTTTCCCCTGTGGATAAGCATGTTTACACCTGGAAAAGGGGCTTTCCTCTATGCAAGGGCCATTATCTTCTGTGGGTGGGCCATCCTATCCCATCCCACCAAACCAAGACCAAACTGCAGATTGACAAATTCCACAGATTTCTGGTGCCAAAACACATCAATATTTCCAGAACCAAGCTGTAGCACCTCTCTCTCTTGAGGGCCCACACCCTATTTCTTTGAGTATTTCTTAAATTTCTCCCTAATAAGCCCTTCCATGCCTCTTACTGATCCATCTTGAAAATTACTTTTCAGTGATGGAGTCACCAGTCTGGGGCTAAGGAGATTTCTACAGCTGAGATGAGGAACTTTCTGGAGGTTTGCTGACTCTCATCAAAAGGAGTCAGGGAATCTTTGAACCTATTCTTTGGATAGGGCAGGTTAAATTACTTATTTCAGCTTCGGGAACTTCCTTGGGCCCTGTCTGGTGACAATACACAATAATCATGAAGCAATTGTTTTGCTAGGAGCAAGGTCAAATGGAAGAATTTTACCTTTACATAATGAGCAAATCCATAGGAACAAGGCAAGATGTATTTGCTTCTCAGTAAAACTAAGGAGGCAATCAACTGCAGGGCTTTGTGGAAGAGACTGAACTGGCACTGGAGCGAACAGTTTCACCTTCACTTATGCAACTGAAGCCTACACATTGAGACCCAACTTTGTAGAACACAAAGAGACCAAAAGAAAGGAATTTCTTTCTGTGCAGGCACAACAGTTTCCTGAAAAGGACGAGTTCTCCCCACTGAGAGACAGTGAGGGGGTCACACGGAATGTTCACCTTTGGAGAGACCTAAACCATTAACAAATGCTTCTAGTATGTAGTTCAAGATTCCGACTAAGAGGTATGAGATGGGAAGGTAGGGCACGGCTAAAACTGGCTGGGAAAACAGATGTGTCAAGATCCCAGAATTCTTGCACAGAACAGTTCCTAAATCCCTACATGTGGACTTCTCGGGAGAACTCGAGCAGGTTTTTGATAGGACAGACTGGACCTGACATCAGCCTGAGGAGTGGGTGATACAAAAGGACACCCACATCGAGTTTTTGCCACTGTGTTCTCCCTTGCGTGGTGGCCGCCCTCACACCATCAGGTGTGCTTCTTTTCCTGCTTTTACTTGGCCTAAACTCTGCAGAGCCTGTTTCTTTTCCTGCTTTTAATAAATCTTGCTATTGTTTGTGCTTATCTTGACCAATTCTTTGCTCAGGACAAAAAGAACCTAGAAAGCACCTCCAGAAGGAGACTCCAGCACCCCAAAACCTAGTAACAGGTATATGTATTACAGTGTGAGAAATATATAATGTGTTGCTTTACGGTGAGCTATGAGACCTTAAGAAAATTACATTTATTTTCCCTCTATTATAAAGGGAAGACAGACAGGGCAGCGGATACTCAAGGAAAGGATGTTAGCTGCTCTTGTGACACTTTCCAGGACAGTGGAAGGGAGTGAGGGGGCTGGGCTGGAAAGCAGTTCTTTCAATGAAACATCCCACCAGCCCCACCTCAGCCCCCACCCTTCCACCACCTCTGGTGATAAGCATGGGACTTTTTCAGGATAAAAAGTAGCCCTTCCCCCAGGTTGTGTCTGTGCACAGCAAGCCCACCTGTAAGGAGTAGGGCGTGTGAACACAACGCTGAGGGCCTCGCTCCAGGTGCCTCTCTGTGACAGTGACAATAGTTAATTGAACAGGATGCACATTCATTAAATAATGAGTACTTCTTTTGTAAAATTCAGCTTTAGCACCTAAAAGGTTTCTACTGATTATGTTTTATTATCTAGTTTGTTAAGCATCTATTGTAAAGTGCTGTTAAATTATAATGAATTAGCTTTCCTTCCTCAGAATTGTCACCTAAATGTACTTAGCTAGTTCATCAGTGCCACAAATAAGTAATTATTTATTTTATTAAGCAGTTGTGTTGCCTTTAACATATTATAAAGTGCTTTTCCATTAGTTTTACCTGAAAAGAAAAGATTTAAATTATGGTGAAGTGTGAAGTTCTCAGCAATGGTTATATTCTTACAAAATTCCAAAGTTCTCAACAGTTTCTTGTCCCTGTGATACTGCTTAGAATTTTACCTTTGATCTACAGATCAAAGACCACAGTGAGAATCTCATTAAAGCTATAAAACTTCTGCCCAGAAAATGAATGTAAACAGAGAATGTTACATAAAGCTTCAGGGGTTTCATGGATACCCAGAAAGCTATTCGAGGGAACACTGGTTAAGAGAGTCCAAGATAAAGGGTTTTGAAAATCTTGAAAAATTACATAAAACAATGAATTTTCTGATATTCTACACTAGACGTTTTCAGGTATTCATGCAGTAAAGAAGCAAAAGGTAATTGTTTACCACTATAATGGCAGAGAAGGTGAGAGGGTGGAGTCAGCCTGGATTTTGTTTGCTAAAAAAACTAAACATGCTCTATCCCCTTAATCTTCCTGTATCAACCAATGATGCATTGTCTCATCCCTTCTCCCATGTGAACATTAAAAAAGGAAATTAGTTACTGCATCAGTGTCAAGTCTTGAAGAATCGAGAAAATGTATTCTAGTCTAGAATTAACTGAGCACTTTTTCTATGTTAGACATTTTACCAGGCATCTTTCATGCATTATTGCATTTAAATTTTATGATAAGCATATGAGAAAGCTACTATTTTTATCTCCATCATAATTATAAGGAAATTGAGAGGAATACTGTAATTTGGCTAAGGTCACACTGGTAATGATACGGGCTGGACCCAAATTTTTATTTTCCAATTTGACATCCACACCCTTTCCCTGCAAAAAAAAAAGAAGAAGAAAAAAAAAAAAGGAAGAAGAGGAGGAAGGAGTAGAAGAAAGAGGAGGAGGAAGAAGAGGAAGAGGAGGAGGAAGAGGAAGAAGAAAAGAAGAAGGAGGAAAAGGAAAGGAAGAAAGCAGAAACAAGTGTCTTGTATTTATCTAAGTTTTATTTGATTTCAAAGAAACAAATGACCTAAATCAATTTGCACCTAACCTTGATTTTATGCAAATTTACTTATAATAAATTGTGAAGGAAGGGGCTAGAGTCCTAAATTCAGATAATTTTAAATAGCCTTAAATCAAGCACATAACATGCAATCCCATTGGTCCAGAAAAGAAGCAAAGACAGAACAATAAATCTGTTCCACAGAAAAATTATCACAGGGTGTGTGGAATCTTCCAATCTCACAGACTTCTTCCCTTTGAATGGAAACTGCAAATCACTGGCTTATTATTTGCAATAAAGAGTGAGTCCATCAATCTCCTTTGCCATTCATCTGCCATGGATTGATTTGACTTTGAGGTAACACATCCCTCTGATCATTCGGGGCCATCGTGGGTACAGAGTCTCCGGAGAAAGCTACCAATACAGGAAGAAGGCTAGTGTCTCAATCTTAAAGAGGTTTTAGGTGAGGAATGGCAATCTTTGGGCGTATCTTCTACATAATAATATTACCCAAGAGAACCTTCAAGATATAAGCCAGCAGCAAAACACATACAGAAGTGAATGGCAAAGCAGAAAACTGAAAATTAATTTTTATAACTCACTCCAATTCAGTGTAAAGTTTTGCTCCTAGGGATATAATATACAGGTGCTTGCTGCAAATATAAATATGTGCTAAATATGCACCAAAGCATTTAATCAAGTTAAACTTTGGGTTTGTATACACAATAAACTGATGTTCAGGGTGGTTGAATTACTTGAGGCCTCACTGAAAACTGGTGGTGATAATATACCAAAGTTTGTCCACTCTATCTCATTCCCACTCCAGTCTACTCTAGACCAGAGGTTAACAAACTTTCCCCTAAAAGGTCTGAGTTAGATATTTTAGATTCTGCGCACCATTTTGTTTCTGTGGCAGCTACTGGACTCTGCCTATGATGCAGGGAGGGAAGTGGCCACAGACAATACTGATGAACAGGTGTGTTCCAGTAAAGCTACGTCTAAAGCAGACAGCTAAGCAGATTTGGCCGGCCATGATGTTTTGCCAACCTCTTCTCTATTCTACAAACTTCAGCTCTGCCATACATTACTGATGGGCTTTGACTTAGTCATTTAGTCTCTTTCAACCTCAGTTTCTTAGCCCAATAAAACATAGTTTTCCTAATAATGGAAACAGTTTTTCTTAGATAAACTTATTGAAAAAGGTTTTCCATACAACACAGATTTATAAAATTATATATAAATATTTGTAGGTATACATATATATAATTTTATGAGTCCCTATAATGTGTTAGACACTATGTAATTATTTTACATGTACTATCAAATGGCCTCAAGTAGTCAAGTCTAAATGACTGCTTTTCAGTCCTTAACCCACTTGACCTTTCTAAGATAATTCTTCTCTTCAGAAACTCTTATTTCTTTCACTTCCTAAAAGCTCTTTTTTTGTTCTTTTATATCGTAATTCAAAACATGAATGGCTCCAGGATGGGGAAGATAACATAAATGAACAAAATTGTCTCTTATACTCTTTTCACAAATATATTTCATGCCATAGCAAGCATACAAGAATATTCTTATCTCCCACAATAACAGACTGGCCCATTAGTCTTGAAATTCATGGACTATGTGGCCTCTCTTTTATTTTCCCAAGTTTGATGGAAACATGGATACATGCAATGTTTCACTTTCCATGTTTGTGTCTCCTAGGAAACACAGTGGTACCTCTTGGTGAAAAATGGCACTGGACTCTTGGTACTGTGACAGTGAATTAGGTTGGCAAGCTAGGGCTCACTCACCCAGTCTAAAAAAGAGGTTTCTACCTAGCTCCAAGTTACATCTCCCACATCTTATTTGCAGTAGATGCTGGACATCCAGATTTTATGTAAATATCTGAACTGTTAAGTGTTGGCCATTGCTATGTGGGTCAAGTTCAGCAACTCTCAGACTCAACTTTGGGTCATTAGTTTGAATGCATTTGTGGTCAGAACCAGAAAATCACTTCACTGACTGCTTTTCTACCAGTGGGTCTCCTGGTTCCTCCTTGAGCCATATTCTCATTCTGGTTCTATTCCTGAGAAAGTGTATCTCCTCTATCACTTCTTCATTCCCCATAGACTTGACTAATAATTATATTTTCACGTATTTTATTCTTCTTTATAAAATGGTTACTTACAAAGTTGTCTTACCAGGTCCATGTAGGTTTATCATGGGCAGTGGCTGATTCTTATCTGTATGTGTGTTCTACATAGCCTAGACCCACTGCTTTGCCATAAACTTGTCATAAATATATCTTGATTCATTAATATTTAGACTCCAAATTTCTGTGACCAAAGTGCTAAAAGAAAACAAAAATGGCTGGTCTGTCAAATGGTCCTAGAATAACACACATCTCCTACTCTATAGATTCCGATCTGTGTAGGGCAATAATTTCTTTCTTAAACTCCCACAGAATTCATATTGTACAAAATAGCTTTGTTACTGGGATGATGGTTTTGCTAAAGCCAAAAAGTATTCTGAGGGGTCGGGGGGGGTGAAGGTTTCATGGCTAAGCTTGAGAAATTTGGGGTTAAACAATACTTAGCAGGTCTCATTTCATCATAACATTTCTTAGAGCTCTTTCTATGCTAAAATGCACTGTGATTATCAAAAGGAGAAGCTGAGCACTTACAAATGTTTTTGCCCCTGGAACCATCGTGTGCACATCATCCTTAAGATCTTGTGGCACTGGAACACAGTTGGAATGGAACACAGATTAAACGCTTGGAGTGCGAGGCCTTTCCCCTACCTATGTTTCCCTACTATTTCCTACTAGCCAAATCCTCCATTCCAGAACTCATGCTATTATTTGTTTCCCAGACATATTCATTCCTACTTCAGCATATTTTCTCTCAGACTTTCCATGGCCTACAGCATCATTTAACCTTCATCCCTTTCCTTTTTGCAAAAGATCTAGCTCCCTACCTCTTATTATCTGTCTTTTATGTTGCTCCTTTTTTATATTTTGGGTTTCTTATGTAAGAAAAACCACGTGACATTTGAGCTCACATGTCTGATTTATTTCACTGAACCTTCACTATAAACCTAGTCATGGGCCGGTGAGATGGCTCAGCGGCATAAGCGCCTGTCTGGCAAGTACGAGGTTCTGAGTTCAACTCCCGGTACCCGCATATAAAAAAAAAAACCTAGTCATGAGATATCTATCCTCCGGAGCTCAGTTAAATATAAACTTTTGTAAGAACTCCTAAAAAAAACCACTCCTACCTTCGCAGGACTCTTTCCTCTAAGCAGCACCTACACTAATCAGGTACTTGATAGACACCCCAAGCTAACTTTAGTTTTTAAGCTTATCTGCCTATATTTGCTATTACCCTTTAGATTATTATCTTCTTCAGAGTACTGTCTTTTTACTTGGGGTCTTCTTCATAGAGGAAAAACATGGTCAGTGGATTTCCAGATAAAATAATTAAATAAGTAAAGTAAAATAATTTAGCAACTCAACAGGTACGAGACTACGGATTCACAGAAGTGAAGGGTAGGGAGTGATTGCTGATGTAACTGAAATGTCTGTATGGCACAATTTGCCCAGGAACTATGTGCACAAGAGGGCCATCTGTCTCTCCAGCAGAAGGACTACAGACCTAGAATGAAGACTTTTGGTGCAACAAAGATGACAGAAAGAATATCCTATAGTCACACCATAAACTCTTGCATCATTTCCACCCACTTCTCAGGGGTATTTAGTCAATGTTCTTTTAAATAGTCAAAAACTGAAAGAGTATTTTCTGAGCCTTTGAAAAGAGCAATGAAAAGGTATCTGAAAGAGGTCTCACGCTTACAAATTTTCCTTCTACCTGCAAGAACTGAGAGGCTTTGAGGAATAAGAAAGAAAGAGGCAAACAAGTTTGCATCACCAAGACTCCCAG
Source organism: Erethizon dorsatum (assembly GCA_028451465.1). Taxonomy (NCBI): domain Eukaryota; kingdom Metazoa; phylum Chordata; class Mammalia; order Rodentia; family Erethizontidae; genus Erethizon; species Erethizon dorsatum. The sequence goes on along the minus strand of CM051834.1, from coordinate 60,412,738 downwards.
TCAGGGAAGCAGCCAGGGAGGGTCTACTCGGGCGGGGGTGGAGAGGGCACCAGGGTTGCTCAGACCCTAGAAACCAGCTGAAGAATCTGCAGTCAAGCATTACAAGGAAAGCCCTTCTCGCTTTTCTCATGGCTATTGCAGCCTGGAAAAAGGAGGGCAATATTAGAATGGGGCTCTTTATTCCCCAATAAAGTAAATGTGACTGAGTCTAGAAATTTCATTTTGCTTACGGTTTGATTTCTTGGCCTGTTAATTTCTCAGGAAGAAGAAAAGAAATTTAAAAGTGAGAAATATTTACTTATGTGTGAATAAATATTCATGAAAATGCTAAACAAAAGTACAAAACCGGTATTTATGCCCATTTGCATGCATTTTAAAGCAATATGAATCAAGAAAGCTCTAACGTTATCATTTTGACCTCCTATAATAGGACAGAGAATAAAGCAATATATACATTTGAAATTTATCCTGTATATGAATAGATGCATATTATGTGAAATAATTTCTTTGTGAAATAACTGACTTTTTTTCTTATAAACCTAATAAAAACAGTTTGAGATCACCAAAATTAAGAGATCAAGCTTGTGCACAACAAAGTGAAACAGTCTAATCTGTATATGTAAATGAGGTAGCAGCAACACATTCAACATCTGTTAAATTCACAATATATAATATTCACTTCATAAGGTCTGAAACCCAGGCATAAATATCATGAAGAGAGATACAACTGCACTGAGAGAACTCCCTGTGACGTTTTTTCATTTCACTTTTACACTCAGTTCTATGTGTAAATAAACAGGTAGTTTAATATCTGTACCAAATAAAAATATATATATTGCATTAGTCTGAGCTTTGCTGCACATAGTATACATACGTAGTTTAATTTTGAAAAAGAAAATAATCGAGAGCCAAGAGACTATCAAAGTTATACCTAGAGAAATGAGAAATTATCACCTAAGCCCCCTTCCCTTTTGAATAGAAGTCCATCTAGAAATGCATTTATTTTATATATCTACAGAAAGTACACCACTGCCGGGTAAATAGTTATGTCTCATAAAATGCAGATTATCTCTAATTAACAAAGGAAAGATATTGCCTTTCTGAGTCTGGGAACATTATCTTGTGATTTTGTCACAATTCATCTTTATTTAATTGTTCCATTTTAAGGATTATTTATCTTGTTTTCTCCTCTTTGATTGTCTCTTTCTAGTGTCTTATAAATTAGAACCACTATTAGCAACATCACTAATTTCCCCTACAGATCATCTGAGCTTTCAGGCTCAAACATTGCACTCAGTTTTATTTTTCATAAAATTGAAATGGCTTTTGATGGCTAATTTTTATCACCTTTAATGCAAGCCTCAAAGGTACCCTTTTTTTTTTTTTTTACAAATAAGTAATTACTTGGATCGAAAAATTTAACTGCAATATTTCAAAGGAAGGATAATGTTAAAAAGGTTCTGGTTATAATAATTAAGCCCTTTGTTCCACCAGAAATAGACTCCTTAGCTAAAGGCCACTAAACTTCACAAGGTATATAACAAATCATACTTCAATTTATTGAACATAGAGGTTTTTTTCCCTCGTGTTTAGTATTTGTCATTTGGATACATAAATAGAGAATTAGATTCAGAATAAATTAGGCATAGTGATAATTTGTGACAGCTCTGATGAATCATGCCTTTACGCACTGTGATTACATGAAATGAGAGGGCCATCCACACATGAGGCTGATAAATTACTCCAAGTCCAGAAAGGGTTTGATCTGCAGAGCAGCTCTCTCCTTTCTTACCCAGGCAAAAATACATTAACTAGAAAACCTTTACCTAATATTTCAAATGAAATTTAAAATATTACCAGGGCTAGGTGATATCTAATTACTAGGATTAAACATAAGATAATAAATAATATGTAACAGATAGAAGTGAAAATTAAGGCGTGTGACACAGTTCATCGATAGGGAGGAGACTTGCGAGGCTGAAGTGGAGAGGAAATGCTATGGTAGAAAGGATGATGAAATTGGAACTGAAGACTACAGCTCCCTGGTAGAGGAGTTGGGATGGGATGGAACATTTAATCTGCTAGTAGTGGGAGCCACCATGGGTTTTGCCCAAGGACTTGAGTGTCGTCTGCAGCATGTTCTGAAGAGTGATCTATAGCTGCTGACAGGAACAAATGTACAGAGGGGCTGATTGTAGGGTCACAAGGGAAGGTAACCACAGTGGTTCAAGAGTGAAATGACAAGCTGCTGAACACAAGCATGGAGGGTGGCCATGGCTAGGAAAAGGTATTTGAAGAGATCCTGTGGAGGAAATATTGGCAGCATCTCTTTCCACTGAGAAAAGGACTAAGGATTTTGGAATAAACAACTGAGGTGGTGATTTGGGGATAAGAAAGCCTATTTCTCCCTATCAGTTGTGCTACAGCAATGGAGTCTTCAAATCTATGCATAAAAAAATTTTTTCATTGTTTTTCTGTGTTTCCCACTGGTAAGGTTTGAATGTGACTTGTGTCCTCCAAGGACCCATTGTAATTAAAGGCTTGGTTCCCAGGGTGGAGGTGGTATGCATCTTTAGCCTTTAAGATGTGGGGTTTAGCAGGAGGTCCTTAGGGCACTGAGGGAGTGTGTGACCTTGGAAGAGACTGTTGGACCCCAGACTCTTTCTCTGACTTCCTGTCTGGCAATGTACATGTGCTGCCACCACGATGTGTTGCCAGAGGCTAAACCACCCCCCTTTAAACCCCCACCATGCTCTATTTTAGACTTTAAACTTTCAAAACTCTGAACTAAATAAACCTCCTTTTCTTTATAAGTAGCCTGTGTCAGGTATTTCAGTATAGTGACAAAACACTGACTAATACACCTACCCCCACCACATGTCCATGATGGTCAGCTGGTCTCTGTGCCCCATTATTAGCCATACTCAGGGATGTATATCACTGCCCATAACTGCTGAAGAAGGAAAAGAGAAGGAAAATCACCCATGGCATCCCACAGCTTCTTCATGGAAGCTATACATGAGACATCTGCCAAGTTTCATAACTAAAAGCAAGTCACATGGCTCTGTCTAGCTTCAAAGAGATGGATATTGGTATTAGAAATATAATTTACTACTTTTCCCTTTTGCAGGAGGTCTGGGTATTTGATATCTAAATGTATTTTGTGGACCACAGTCTACAATAAATGAAAAGCAAAATTATTAGCTCCTCATTGAGACAATAAGTATGCCTGAAACAATGTGAGAGGAAATAAAAATATAAAGTAAAAAAATATATATCTTCAGCTGTGTATAGTTAGTTTTCATAAATGTCCAATCTTCAAAATATTTAGTTTGCCATTTAATAGGGCTTTCTCAAGTTTCTTATGGACACTGAAACAAATAACCACAAACTTGGTGGATTAAAATGACACAATCTTAGAGCTCTGGAGGTCACAGTCATTTTACTGGCACAAAAGCAAGGTGTGTGCAGGATCGCACTGCCCTTTGAGGCTCTAGGGGAGAATCTGTGCCCTGCCTCTGCCAGGCCGTGGTGCTGCTGACTTTCCTTGGCTTGTGCGTGGTTGTGTCACTCCTGTCTCTACCTCTGTGACCATCTTGCCTTCTCCTATGTATGAATTCCCCTGCATCTCTCTTCTAAAAATACTCTTGTTATTACATTTGGGCCTATCCAGATGATCCAAGATCGTCTCCTCACCTCAAGATCCCTTATTTAATCACAACAGCAAAAATCTCTTTTGCCATTGCCTTGGCATCTTTGGAGGTCATTATCCAACCCACCACTTACCATGGAACGGTACATTACTTCATGTGGCGCCTGGTGTATTTAGACAAGCACTTGGGAGAACCCTCAACCAACGCACAATTAGCAGTACCGTATTTCAGAAAACCAGTCATGAGAAAGCTCTGAAGGGAATATGCTAGCTTGGAGAAGTGTTTAATTTTGTTTAAGGATTTAGGGAGAAGAGTCAACTAAAGCTCATCTAGCCTCGGGAATAGTTGGTACAGGACGATTCTTGGGAGGCGGAGGATTGCTCCTATAAATCAGCAGTGATTGTCTTCATGGTATGGATTTTCTTGAGATGGATGAGGAAGAGTTTAGGGCAAAGATCATGTGCAAGATCGCCTCGCAAGTGGAGAACAGCCGTGGGCAAAACGGATAGGTGTAAGGACCACAATGAAAACCTCTCAAGTTTTCAATATCTCTATTGGAAAAAGTTGATCTGGATTTATTTGATTTATTCACAGTCTTCCAGTTGAGGAAGTCTAAGAAATGGAGGGACGCAGCTGCTGTCCTGGAAGTTTCTATATAAGGCAACTCTTTGCTCTCAAACTGTTTGTCCTATTGATCTGTGGAGAATAGAAAGAAACTTAGAAAAGGTATCAGAAGAGGCAATGAACTTTCTGTACAAGAAAATAATAGATCTAAATGGCAGAAAATGGAGGAAAGATAAAAATCAGGGCTTGTTAAGGCAAATGGGAGAAATGGACAAAGATAATATAAGTCATTTTTATTCTTCTTAGGAATGTCATTTTTCTCTACCTTACTTTGAAAGACTTTAGGACTAGATGCAGATTCCCTACCATGAAAGTTCCCACTAATAATCTAGCCTTATTCCCTAAAATCAGTGAATAATATAAGTTTCAAGTCCCATCAACTCTTTTCTTGACCATTTTTAAGTAATATATTGGAGGTTACAATAATCATTTTTGGGCAAGGATTTCCCAACTATAATCTTACCTTAGATTTTCTTTACGTGTAAAAGCCATTTCAGTTGATAGTATTTGTGTGTAAACTAATTTGGGGCAGTTAGACATATCTGAATGGCAATGTCATAACAACCAACCATGGATTATATTAATTGCTCAGCAAATAACCATAACTAGAGCCAAAAAGAAGTAAAACAAAAGACAAAATGATCAATTTGGAATCGTAGATAAATAAACCTTAAGATTTTGAATGTTATTGAAAAATTCTACCTGTCCTGAATTCGAAGAGTGTCAGTAAGTATTATTATATGCTAATCACATCCTAAACAGGGGTTTGCATTCTCTCTAAATTATTGCATAAATTATTGCATGTGGCATAAAGACAACTAGCCTTCGCATCGGGTTAATGGAGAAGTCTACGCTGGGAGCAGCCTGGACCAATGGGATCTTCAGCTAATATGGTTTAGGTATGAAACGGCCCCAACATCTCATGTGTTTAGAAGGTGATTGGATCACAGGGCACTTAATTGGTTGATAAATAGGGGCTGATGGGTTCAAAGCTGGCTCACTGTTAGGAGGTCTTGTTGGAGGCGGATCCCTGGGGTGAGACCTGGCAGGGTGTGTCTCCCACCCTGTCTCCTCCCTTCTCTCTCTGCTTCCTGACAGGCCCAGGCTCTTTCACCATGCTCATCCTGTGTTAAATCCTGCCGAATACGGACTGAAACTTCTGAAACTGTGAGCTGAAGAAAGCTTCTCCTCCTTTAAGTTGACAGTGTTGGGTAATTTGTCCCAGCCATGAGGAAAGTGACTAAGACATCAACTATAAATGATAGCACACCTCCTTCTGAATCTATAGATGTGTTCATGACCCATAACATCCATTATTCGTTCTCCTATTTCAAACACAAAATACATGGGAGTTTGAGTAGCCACCAAATCCTGTTTGGTACAGAAATGGTGCTCAGAAAATGATGTCGTTTTTGTTTTTATCAGAGCAGCTTCTAGAATAGAGGTGGTCTACTGCCTCAACACTTTCACATAACTATTCCTCAAAATAGGGGCACTGCTTTTTCTGGCTGATGGAGAGCTCCTATTTACAAAGTTCCAAGGGCGTGCATCACTTTTACAGTTCTTACAAAATGAAAACATTCAACGGAAAATAATTGGTCTCAGAATATAAATAGAGTGTTTGGTCAGAAATAGATTCTTGGCTTATAGGCTATAAAAATTGAGTCTTGTGTTCTATGCTGAGTGAGGACCCTGTGCTATCTGGCCTGATTTCCCATGCAACACACATGAACATTGTCACCACTAAGCTCTGAACCCAAACAAAACCCAAGAAAAATGTTCAAGCAGCCTTTCCCAAGGCCTATAAGAAGCCTGTCTGTATGCTACTGCAACCCTTTAATAGATTACACTAACTTTGTAAAGTCTCTTTAAGAAAATGGTTACACATATAGAGAAAAGTAGTTATTTAATAACATTTGGCACTTTGGGCATTATGTTGTATTTCTAAGAACTTTTCTCTTTTTTCTGGTCATTTTTCACATTAAATTCTTGAACTTTCTTTATTAAACTATGAATACAAAAATAATCCTATGTTAATAACTATGTAAATAGCAAATACCTGGAAGTGGGTGTCACACTTAGCATTAAGTCACATTCATAATCAGTTATTGACTACACACACACATACACACACACACCATAGACATACTCTCTGCCTCATTCCCTACTCTATTTATTGTGCAATATATTTTATACCTCAATTATTATATACTAATGGACTGTGTAATATCCTTTCCAGATTTCATTGTAGGTATTTTATAAAGATGAATAGATTCAATTACAGAAAAAAATTAAGTCCCTGCCTACTGCTGTTTATTTTAATTGTAAGGAGTTAGGAATTTACATTTTGCCTGCTTTGGTTTGGATATAAACTATGCGTGGGATCTAATTCCCATTGGTAACTCTTTGTGCATAATCTTTGCACTGTAGGCAAATCAAGATGTGAGTATCTGTGGTTAAATTCTACACGTTCCATTCTTAGCACATTAATATGCACCTACCATCTTTAGCATTTATAGCTGGAGAAAGGTAGTTTCATTCATTTACTCCACAAACATTTATTCATTTATTGTTTTTCTTCTTTGCTTTAGGCATTAAGGACAGATCAGTGAAGGAAAAAGAGGCAAATATCCTTGCTATGATGAAGGCATACAACTGAAGAGGAAGATAAGGTACAGAAAGAAATGGGGTTTCCAAAGGGGGGTAAAGTTTCTGACTTTGAACAAGTTGGCCATTCTGGGATTTTCCCTTATGGGAATGCACAATCCATGCTGTCCTCCTCCTCCCAATGTTAGGGGAATTAAGCTGTTACAGTTTAAAGTTGCCTAAATTAGATAAGAATGAGAACAGAGCTGACCAGGGATCTGAGTTACGAGATAAGAACAACCCCATGACTAAGGAATTTACAAAATAGGAGACATCCTCCGCCGCCCAGCCTTAAACTTCGGTATGATTGTCTTCTCCCAATGATTGTAAAAAGCTGTTTAAACTAACCAATGCTATCTGCTTCTGTAACTGCGCTTGCAAAGACCCCTCCTCCCTTTGTTCTATAGACATATAAGCCCTGCACAGACAAACCTCGTGGCCCACTGTTCCTGCGTGTTCAGGGAGCTCCAGGCATGCTTGGATAATAAAAACCCCTTGCCCTTTGCATGAGAGAACGCTTCTTGGAGTCTTCCTTCACGCGGCGGGCGTCCCGACCCTAACAATATGCACCTACCATCTTTAGCATTTATAGCTGGAGAAAGGTAGTTTCATTCATTTACTCCACAAACATTTATTCATTTATTGTTTTTCTTCTTTGCTTTAGGCATTAAGGACAGATCAGTGAAGGAAAAAGAGGCAAATATCCTTGCTATGATGAAGGCATACAACTGAAGAGGAAGATAAGGTACAGAAAGAAATGGGGTTTCCAAAGGGGGGTAAAGTTTCTGACTTTGAACAAGTTGGCCATTCTGGGATGGTATTCTGAGAAAATCTGAGGAAGATGAGGAGAACAGAAAGGAAACAATAAGTGCAAATGGCCTGAGGCAGAAATGTGTCTAAATCTTAAGATTAACCCAAAGGCAGTGTCTTGGTTACTTTTCTTTCATTGCTGGGACAAAATACCCAACGCCCAAAATTAAGGAAGGAAAGGTTTATTTAGCTCACAGTTTGTAGAGGTTTCAGTCCATAATCAGCTGGCTCCAAGGCAGGGTGGCATGGCACAGGGGCAACACTTCAAGGTGGCAGAAGACAACAAAAGCAGTAAGAGCAAAAAGGGGAGCAAGCCTCTTTTCCTCCCTTATATTACAAGCAGGCTACCCATCCCCCACCAATTGGGTGTAGCACTCACAGCATCTCCATGCACTCCTCTTGCACAGGCTCAGGATGTTTACAAAGCGAGGACTCTGACCCCCTGCTGAGTCACTTAGACTTCTAAACTTCTTAAGGTGACATAATGAACAACATCCTAGAGTGGTAAGGGCATGTCCTTGACACCCCAGGATGTAGAACTGCTGAGTTACTTAGTTAAGCTTCTAGACTTCTCAAGTTGACACAATGTATCAACCATTGCAGGCAAGTATATCCCAAGTAAAGTGACCAGCGGGGAGAGAAGTAGGAGATAAGGGCAGACAGGTAATGGTGAAAACTCTATTCTGTCTTGTTTGCTACTCTAAGGAATTTGATTTTTACTCTAAGAAAGACAGGAAGACAAGGTATGACTTAAATTCTTTCTGAACGTGGTATAAATCTGGTGATGCTCTAGGTAGCTGTTCTCTGGAAGGAGACCCAGAAATCCAGGATGCTTCTTGGCGTGGCTATCCTACCCCACCACTTGGCTGACACATTCACCGACAGGAGAGAAGCCAGTTGGACAACCAGCAGAGGATTCTTGCTCCTATGCACACCCCCAAGAGAAGACAAATCATCTGTGCATAAAACCTGAGGGACATCTCTCTAGCTTCTATTTTCTCAGTGAGACAGGAATCAGTCATCACCCAAAACTAGAACAGAGGTTTCAGGGGAGGGAGTGAGCTTTTAATCTAGAGTGTAGAAGAGTGACGAGACTGGGAAACAGAACATGATTTCCAGACCGCTCTGAGAGACCCTATTAGCAGTCGTGAACTCGGTGGCTGTTTCTCTCCACCCATGCTCAACTGAGTAGGCACGGAGCAGATGTGGAATAGGAAGAAAGTTGGGTTTTCGGAAGTTTCATTTTCCTTGATCATGATCTTACCACCAATGTTCTTAATACTTTAATTATCTTTTTCAACTTAGGCTCCTGAGTTTAGTAAATCACTGTAAATCTGCCTCCAATGCTCCAGTTGAAATCCACTTTCTTTGGTTCTGTGCCCGTGATCTATACCTAGCTTCTTTCTCTCTGGTACCCCCCCCTCTGCCAATACTCTTCATCTCACTACCATTCGATCCTGAAGGACACGATTCTAAACTTTCCCAAGTGCAAGCAAGTTCAGCAGCCTCTTGTTTTGAGTTGCCCACCCCTCTACCTCCCTAACTCCCCTGTTGTGAAAGCTTGTCTGTAGCCTCCAGCCTCTATCAGCATCCAGATTTTGAGACTGCAGTGTGGAGGACCGCCGCGTCGCCCTCCCCCAGACCCAAGTGTGATTGTGCATACTTGTGAGCTGTGCAGGCTGTATGAAGGTGACTTCCCTAAATTGGCTTTCAGTCTAATCAGTGAGTCTGGCCAAGGCTGTGTACTTGTCTTAATGATAGAAGATATGAGATAACGTTTCCGATGAGGCCTGCATGACTCCAAGGAAAATTCCTTTCCAGAATTGGCTACAAAGCAGGTTACTCGTTAACCATAATCTATATCTGGCTGTTCTATCCCTTTCACAAGGATAATTTGTTCCCTCTGTTACAAGCCTTGCCTGCCCAGCCACTTGTCTAAAGTGTCCAGTTGCCATTTTCCCCAATGATCAATAAATACTGAGGTTCTGGCTGCCTCGTGGCCTTTTGTTCCCCACGAACAACTGGTCATCCCAGATCCCTGCTGCACTGCTTTTTCTCTCTTGCTCTTTCTTCTCACCATGTGTGTAACTCAAGGCAGGAGATTGGAGCCTACTGCAGTGGTCTCCAATACTTCAGAATATAGATTTGAGGCTGAGGCAGGAGGATCCTTGCAAGTTCAAGGCCAGCCTAGACTACATAGTGAGTTCAAGGCCAGTCTGGACAACATATCAAGACCGTGTCTCAAAAAACAAAGCAAAACAAAAGACTGGAATACAGATTTGAGCACAGTCCTACCAAAGATAAGTATTCTCAGATGAAGAATGAACTGAATACTACTGGGGAAAGAAGCAAGAAGCTTCAGGATGCTATCCTACCACTCTGGGCCCCATCTGCTCCATCCAAGAGCCAGTCAGAGATGGTTGGGATGGCAAGTGACATGGGGTGACAGACTGAATCACAGAGTCCTTGCTTCTTACCTCAGATTGGACCAGTGCTTTCCCAGTCCAGATGGTTCGCGCTGCTGTGGAGACCTCGTTAACACTCTCAGCTCACCACCCAGAGTAACTTGCTCCTGGGGAAATTTGAGAAAGTGTTATCTAAATGATTGGGAGGTCAGCTTATCTTAGTTGAAAATAACAACAGTAAAAAGAGTCTCCACAGAAACATTTGGGCAGATTTCAGTTTAAGCAAAAAGCATTTCATTCTCGTCATTTTAACAGTCTCTGTTGAATAAGCATGAAAAATGTTCCTCATTAGTCCTTCTTCCATATTATACTGACAAGTGGGGGAAAACATGAATTTTTTCTGTACTTAACAAATATTCTGTAGTGATATGGAGCAGCAGGAGAGACGCAGAAGGAATGGCAATTTTGCAAAATGAAAAGGCTTGGGCCAAAACAGCTCATTTATTCCCAGGAAGGAGTAAGAATATGCTAGCACATGATAAAAATAAACTGATGAAATATCTAATACTGAAGATTATGATTAAAGAAAATTTATAAGCAGTCTGAAAATGGGGTGGGAAGAAATACTTAATTTTCATTATTTCTTTCAACCTAATTTATTTTCTCACACCCCATTCATTCAACAGGAGACCCCCAACAGGTTCACCATAGGTAGAACTTTTTGCCTCATGCCCTGGATAATGTTTGCTACTACACAAATAACTTATTTCACAAACTGCTTTTCTTTCTGGGTCTAAGATTTTAACACTAATGTGATTTTCCTTTATTTTTAAAGTACCACGATTAATTGTACATGAGGAATATCTAGTTTTGAAATGTAAATGCCTTTGACATTTTACTTTAATTCCAATTGGGATGGTAATTTAGGGGTTTAATTAACAATAAAGATGAATCAACCTACAAAATGAATACATAAACAGGGAGCAGCAATTTACAAAAGTGAAAGAAAAAGTTTCTAATGCATTCTCTGGATTCTTACTGGAGTGGGAGAGTAGCATATGTTCATGTACATTATCACATGATTAAGAATAGGAATGAGCAAGGTCTGAATGTCACCTGTTTAAGTAACATTTTAGGCCCATTAGTGGTTGTGAATATCAGTGATAATAAATAGGGGGTGAAAAGCAGTGGCTATTTTGAAGAAAGAAAAGTAAAGCAAATAAGCAGTTAAAGTCTAAAAAGAATACCTTCCTTAGGTTACTATAATCAGAAATAAGTACTGTAACTCATGCAAGTAGAACATAGAGTTTTTATTGATCACTTACTATGAGTCTAGGAATGGGCTAAATACTTTGTATTGTCACATTTATCCTGATACAGCTCTGTAAGAGATTCTATTATTAATCTTCTCTTTATAGGAGAAGAGACTGCAGTTCAGAGAGGTGCAGTAACTTGCACAAGATCACCTAGGTAGAGCCAGGTGTGGAGGCACATGCTGTAATCCCAGCACTCCAGATGGAATCCAGCCTGTGGTGCAACCCTGTCTCCAAATAAAAAATAAAAACAGGGCTGGAGGTGTAGCTCAATGCAAAAGCCCTGGGCTCAATCCCTAGTACCACAAAAAGAAGGAAAGAAGGAAGGAAGAAAGAAAGGGAGGGAAGGAGGAAGGGGGATTATCTAAGTAGTAAGTGGCAGGGCAGGATTTAAACTCAAGTGATTCAGACTCCAGATGTGTTGTACAAAGGTAATTTCTTAAACTTTTTTGCCATAAAAATATCTTGAAATATATAGAATAGCAAGAAACAAACATCTTAAATCACATAGGAGAAAAAAAGGATCTTTTTCTTAGAATGTTTAGAATAGCAAAAACTCTGATGGAAGTACATAACCATGAAAACTTAGATATAAATTGGCAACTGATGTAAAAATTTATCATTCACAATGTGAGGTAATATATCTGTCATTTTTTCCTATGAATTTTGTCCTGTGTCACAGTTAGCCTTCAAAAGAATTTTCCAGAGTTCATAACATAGTGTTTACTGAGTGTTTTTCCTTAGGAAAAGAGGAAACATAAATGTATTTTTAAGAAACTTAGAACATAAGTAGGAAAAACTATGTAAAAAATAAATTAAAAGGCATTCATAAGCATTTGACAGTTCATACAATGCTTTCATATAAAATTTCATTTATTTTGATAATAATCCTTGAGTTGGTATTATGGCTTATATCAAGATTTCCCCCCTCAAAGTCTCATGCACTCATAGATGGGGCTTTTAGAAAATGACTGGATCATGAGTGTATGATACTGGATTAGTCTACTGATTGGTTTAGCATAGTTTTGGGTGTGGATCATGGATTTACTGAAGAGGGAAGACCTACCCTTCATGTGGATGGCACCAGCCAATAGGCTTTTAGCCCAAATGGAATAAAAAGGGAAAGAAGGAAGACTCACTGCTTCCTGCCTGCCATGCCATGAACTGTTTCTCCACTGCCATGCCCCTCTGCCATGCTTCCCTGCCTTGGAATCAAACAACTGTGAACTGAAACCTCTACAAACCATGAGCCAAAATAAACTTCTCCTTTAACTTGCAGGTGTTGGATATTTTGTTCCAGCATTGAGAAATAATTAAGACAGATTTGGATACCAAGATTGGGGTCATTGCTGTCACACTCTCTGGCCATGTGGTTCAGAAGCCCTTGGAATGGGCTTGGGGGGGAGTTTGGAAAAGTTTAGAGATGCTGGCTGGAGAAGCAGCCATAGAATGCTGTGAGCCAAGCTTGATGGGAGAGTCTGGTCAGAGCTAAGAAGATCAGAACACTGATAGAAATGTAGCCAGTAAAGACCAGGCTCAGGAAGTTTCAGTTGAGAACAAGGACTGCATTGGTAGTTGGACTCCAGGCCATGTGTCTTATGATTTGGCAGAAAATTCGTCTGCATTTTGCTCACACCCTGAGACTTTGCTGGAGACTGGGGTTAAGGGTAGTGGAATAATTAACCTGGTGGAAGAAATTTTAAGACAGTCTAATGTTGAGGCAGTGGTATGGCTACTGTTGGAAGCTTTTAGCCAGCTCTACCCTGAGAATCAAGAGCAAACAGCCTAGCAGAATTATTTTAAAATGTTTTGAGTCTGACCAATAAGAAAACTCCAATAAAGTTGTGGCCTGCAAAGATGAAACAGAGGAGAACCTGGTTGCTGAAAAGATTAGCACAAGAACTTTGGAACGGGACAGAAAAGATGACCTAAGGGTATCATAAGAACCAACAGAACTCCACATTTTGCAGCCTCAAAATTACAAAGCTGAAAGACTTTGCTTTGAGTAGAGCTCCCCAGGGGACCATTTTCCAAAATGGTGGCAGCCTAGGGAATTTGTTCCTCAGAATTGGACTCAGCCACCCAGGTACTTGTCCCCTACAGCCAATAAAGAAGGAAGCCTGGATACTGCTCCAGGTGATGGCACACATAGGTATCATCCACATGGTGCTGGCTTTAGGTACATGCAGAACATAACAGTTGTAGGGTCAGGAAGGCTTCCACCCAGATTTCAGAAGAAGGTCTGGGAGTTCAGACAATGTGCCCCTGATAGGGTAGTATGTGAAGTTGTGAGCGTGAAGCCAAAAGCCCAGTGGAGATCTCAGTAGGCAGGAGAAGCCAGGAATGTGGATCATCTAAGGAGACCTGCAAGAAGTGAGCAAAGCCAGCCCAAGAGAGAATGGCTGCAACCACTGACAGTGCCATAGGGGCAGAGCCACTAAAATTTCATGGAGTACACAGCCTGCTACAGATTGCCCCAGATGCTAGACACAGAACTATGGGATTTAATGTTTGCTCTGCTGGATTTGGGTCTTGTTTTGGTATAATTCCTTCCTATCACCCTATGTCTACCCTTTGGAATGGGAATGTTTATTCTGTGCCATTGTATGGTGGAAGTGTTTAAGTTTCTTTTCATTTTAACAGGGGCTTATAGCTACGAGTTTGCCTTAAATCTCAGAGAATTTGGATTTAGGTTTTTCAGCAATGCTGAAACTGTTATGACTCTGGCAATTCTCAGAGAATTTGGATTTAGGTTTTTCAGCAATGCTGAAACTGTTATGACTGGCAATTCTCAGAGATGGACTAAATGCATTTTATAAAAAGGGATGTGCATGAGTCTTTTGGGAGTCAGGGGTGGAACACTATGGCTTGTGTCTAGATGTCCCCTTAAAGCCTCATGTGCTCATAGGTGGAGCTTTTGGTAGTGACTGGATGATGGGTGTGTGATACTGGATGATGGGTGTGTGACACCAGATTAGTCCATTGTGGTTTAACGTAGTTCTGGGTATGGATCATGGATTTACTGAAGAGGGAAGAATGGCCCTGGTGGGGGTGGCACCAATCATTACGCTTGTAGCCTGGATAAAATAAAAAGGGAAAGAAGGAAGGCTCACTTCTTCCAGTCTGACACACCATGGACTGCTTCTCCTCTGCCATGCCCCTCTGCCATGCCGCCCTGCCTTGACACAGGCTGTCTGTGGACTGAAATCCCTCAAACTGTGAGCTAAAATAAACCTTTCCTCCTTTAACTGTGGTTGTTGGGTATTTTGTTTCAGCAACAAGAAAGTAACTAAGACAGTTATGTAAGGCAGATATTATTATGCTTCTTTAACACAGGTTAACAGAAGTCCAAGTTCAATCAGCTTGACCAAATTTACATATATTTATTTGTTTATTTATTTTGTATTATGCTACTGAGGATTGAATCCAGGGCCTTTGCACTGAGCTACATCCCTGGGCTTTATTTTTTTTATATGCGGGTATTGGGAGTCAAACTCAGGACCTCATGCTTGCCAGGCAGGCGCTTATGCCGCTGAGTTATATCACTGGCCCTCCCCGGGCTTTTAACTTTTCTTTTTTTTTTTAATTTTAAAACAAGGTCTTGAATATCCCGGGAGTTGGAGCGCCGGCGGAGGCTCAATTCTACGGACACACGGTGGCAGCTGGCGCCCAGGGAGCCCCCACGGAGGATCCTGAGACAGCGGCGGGGCAGGGGAGCGGCGGAGAACGGCGCTGACCGGCGGTGAGTGTCTCTCAGCCACAGCTGCCCCGCGCCAGAGAGCGACCGGCCGGGCGCCATTGTGGGGGGTGTGGCGAAACTCAGAGCGGCTCGGAAACTGCTCTGGGAACTTGTGCTCCGGACAGGACAGCACAGGGCCTCTCAATTGAGCCCACGAAAGTGTGCTGAGGTCAGCAGGTGAACGAGACTGGACTCTCAGCTACACCTGTCCCGCGCCAGAGAGCGACCGGCCGGGCGCCATTGTGGGGGGTGTGGCGAAACTCAGAGTGGCTCGGAAACTGCTCTGGGAACTTGTGCTCCGGACAGGGCAGCACAGGGCCTCTCAATTGAGCCCACGAAAGTGTGCTGAGGTCAGCAGGTGAACGAGACTGGACTCTCAGCCACACCTGTCCCGCGCCAGAGAGCGACCGGCCGGGCGCCATTGTGGGGGGTGTGGCGAAACTCAGAGCGGCTCGGAAACTGCTCTGGGAACTTGTGCTCCGGACAGGGCAGCACAGGGCCTCTCAATTGAGCCCACGAAAGTGTGCTGAGGTCAGCAGGTGAACGAGACTGGACTCTCAGCCACACCTGTCCCGTGCCAGAGAGCGACCGGCCGGGCGCCATTGTGGGGGGTGTGGCGAAACTCAGAGCGGCTCGGAAACTGCTCTGGGAACTTGTGCTCTGGACAGGGCAGCACAGGGCCTCTCAATTGAGCCCACGAAAGTGTGCTGAGGTCAGCAGGCGAACGAGACTGGACTCACAGCCACACCTGTCCCGCGCCAGAGAGCGACTGGCCCGGCGCCATTGTGGGGGGCGTGGCGAAAAACCAGAGCGGCGGGAACCAGTGCAGGGAATCCGCGCTCGGACAGAGCGCTGAGCCTCTCAGGCCCAGGGACCGTGAAAGGGCGCTGAGAGCGGAGGCGAGCTAGACTGGTCTCTACCTGAAAGTACGCGCCTCTGCTCACCGCCCGCCAGAGGGCGCTCCTGGCTTACTGGGACGGACCTGCACAGAACAGGTAGCTGCCTACAACAAAGTCAACACCTGGAACTGATTCTTTTTAATTTTTTTTTTTTCTTATTTTTATTTTTTTTTATTATTATTATTTTTTTTTTCTTCTCACTGATTTGTTTTTTGTTCTGGCGAAGGGTTTTTTTTTGTTTTTGTTTTGTTTAGTTTTGTTTTTTGGTGGGGTTTTATTTTTGATCTGTCTGTTTTATTGCTTTTATCTTCGTTATTGTTTCTGTATGTGTATTTGCTCTTTCCTTCATTATTCTCTCTGGTTTTTTATATGAGTGTAAACAGCGCTTCTAACTTCTTTGTGATTGTGGTCGTGATCTGTTCTTCCTTTTATCACTTCCTTCTCTTTTTACCACCTGTTCCCTGCACTAGTGTCCCAATTTTAGTGGGATCCCTCTTGGTCCTCTAACCTTATATCTAATTCCTTCCTCTTCTCCCAATACTCTATTTCCTCCTTAACTCATTTTAAATTTAAACTCCTTAGGGAAAAATTGACATACATAGGACTTGTATACTGCATATAATTTTTCTGGTGTGTTTTAGATTTTGTTATATAACCGCAACTCTATACAGCTAAAAGTGGTAAATAACTGGTTAGCTCAGTCTGTCATTTTCTAGGCTGTGTTTGATGCTTTAGTTAACATTATAGCCAAATGTGAAATAATTGTTCTAAACATCTTTCCTTCCTGATATTTCATGATTGAGATTGACTAAGGGACACAGAAAATACAGTGGCACAGTACCAAAGAATCAAGGACTGGGCCAAACAGGTAGCAACTTCGCATACCCAACGAATTGAAGAGGTAGGATCTGGCAGAAAGCTCAAAACACAAAAGCAAGCTCCACTTGGAAGATACTGCAGAGAAGTAGTCATCTTCTAAAGATCTTAAACACTAGCAATAAAGTAACCTACTATAGGTAATTTGCAAACATCACCCCAGGAATTAAAGAAAGAAAACATGAGACGTCACTTAAACAAGATGCAACCCCACACATCCAATTCACCAAAGGCAAACCTAGGGAGCAACGAGGTGGGACAACCCGAAAGCCACCCACCTGGCCTATCTGAAGTGGTAACAACAAAGCAACTGAATGAGGTTCTGGAAAAAATTAAAACAGAAATAATCTCACAGATAACTGCAGAGATAATGTCTACAATGAAGACCATGCTTAAGGACACTATAGCTGATACAGACAAAAAAATAGATGAACTTAAGAAAACTATAGAAACCATGAATGCTCAGCATAGGAAAGAAATGGAATCCATAAGGCAGATTCAAACAGATATCCAAGAGATAAAAAATTCCATTGAAAGTATTTGTAGCAGAATAAACCAATGCGAGGACAGGATCTCAGATATAGAAGATAGGCTAGCAATTAGTGATCATGAAATGGAAAAATTCTTAAAAATAGCAAGGGACCATGAAAAATCAATTCAGCAGCTGCTAGATGACTCAAAGAAAAACAACTTAAGAATAATTGGAATAAATGAAAAAGCAGGAGATAACATCAACGACATTAAAACCTTGTTCAAAGACATAATCAGGGAGAACTTTCCTGGAAGAGAAAAGGAATTTGACACCTCTATAAGTGAAGCTTTCAGAACACCAACTAGACATGATCAAAAAAAAACTTCAGCCAGACATATTATAGTCAAGATCCCAGAAATTCAACAGAAGGGCAGAATCTTAAAAGCTGTTAGGGAGAAGAGACAAATCACCTATGAAGGAAAACCCATCAGAATCACAGCTGACTTTTCAGCACAAACCCTCAATTCAAGAAGAGCTTGGAATGATGTATTGCAAGCTCTAAAGGAAAATAATTTTCAGCCCAGATTGATGTACCCTGCAAAACTATCTTTCAAAATTGATGGAGAAATAAAATACTTTCATGACAAAGAACATCTGAGAAAATTTATGACCACCAAACCAGCACTCCAAAACGTTCTGAAGGACATTCTAGAAAGAGATAGGAACCCCAACAGAAGGAATCCACCAGGCAGGGCAAATAATTAAATAGCCAGAAAGAGGAAAAACAAAGAGTGGGAACCAACAACAGGAAAATATCATGACAAGTCAATACATATCAGTTTTAACCATCAATGTTAACGGTCTCAATTCACCAATCAAAAGGCACAGACTGGCGAAATGGATCAAGAAGCAAGATCCAACAATATGCTGTATACAAGAAACACATTTAATTCAGAAAGAAATTCATAGACTGAAAGTCAAAGGATGGAAAACAATACTCCATGCCACAGGAACCCAGAAAAAAGCAGGGGTAGCTATTCTTTTTGCAGACAAAGTGAACTTCAAGCCAAGAAGGATTCAGAGAGATAAAGACGGTCATTACATCCTTGTAAAGGGAACAATCCAAGAGGAAGAGATAACGATCATAAATATATATGCGTCAAATACCAATGCACCCAGCTATATAAAACAAGTACTAAAGGACATGAAAAATCAAATAAGCACTAATACAATTATATTGGGAGATCTCAATACTCCACTGTCACAAAAAGATAGATCAACTGGACAGAAAATCAATAATGAAATAGTAGAAATGAACCAAACTTTTGAACAAATGGACTTAGTAGATGTCTACAGAGTGTTCCATCCCACAACATCAGAATACACATTTTTCTCAGCTGCACATGGGACGTTCTCCAAAATAGACCACATACTAGCTCATAAAACCTGCTTAAGTAAATGCAAAGGAATTGAAATTATCCCATGCATATTATCAGACCATAGTGCAATGAAATTGGAAATCAATGGCAAAAGATCCCACAAAAACTCCCTAAACACATGGAAATTAAACAGCATCCTCCTGAACAACCAATGGGTCACATATGAAATTAAAGAAGAAATTAGTCACTTTCTACAACTGAATGATAATGACAGTACAACATACCGGAACTTATGGGATACAATGAAAGCAGTCCTAAGAGGGAAATTTATAGCATTAAACACTTATATCAGGAAAATAGAGCAAGCGCAAATAAACAACTTAAGGGTGAACCTCGAGCTTCTAGAAAAAGAAGAGCAGGTTAAGTCAAAAGCCCGTACAAGGGAGGAAATTATAAAGATCAGAGCAGAAATTAACGTATTGGAGAATAAAAAAACAATACAAAGAATCAATGAAGCAAAAAGTTGGTTCTTTGAAAGAATAAATAAGATTGACAAACCCTTATCCAACCTTATTAAAAAAAGAAAAGAAAAGACTCAAATCCATGCAATTGAAAATGAAAAGGGTGATATCACGACGGACCCTGCAGAAATCCAGATCATCTATACCTATTTTGAAAATTTATATTCTACTAAGATGGAAAATGCAGAAGAAATGGACAGATTCCTAGATTCGTATGAATTACCAAAGCTGAATCAAGAAGATTTAAAAATCCTAAATAAACCAATATCAGCCAGTGAAATTGAAGATGTAATTAAAAACCTCCCAACAAAGAAAAGCCCAGGCCCTGATGGATTCACTGCCGAATTCTACAAGAAATTTAGAGAAGAGCTAACGCCCCTACTTCTCAAACTTTTCAATGAAATTGAAAGGGAAGCAATACTCCCAAATTCATTCCTGGAAGCAAGCATTACCCTGATACCAAAACCAGAGAAGGACCCAACTAAGAAAGAGAACTACAGGCCAATCTCCCTAATGAACATAGATGCAAAAATCCTTAATAAGATACTGGCAAACAGAATCCAACAAATCATCAAGAAGATTATACACCATGACCAAGTTGGATTCATCCCAGGGATGCAGGGATGGTTCAACATACGTAAATCAATAAATGTAATACAGCATATTAACAGAACCAAAGACAAAAACCACATGATCATCTCAATAGATGCAGAAAAAGCTTTTGACAAAGTCCAGCACCTTTTCATGATAAAAACCCTACAGAAAATTGGAATAGAGGGTCTTTATCTCAATCTGGTAAAAGCTATCTATGACAAACCAACAGCCAATATCATACTAAATGGCCAAAAACTGAAAGCCTTCCCTCTAAAATCAGGAACAAGACAAGGATGTCCACTGTCCCCACTCTTATTCAACATAGTTCTGGAAACTTTAGCCAGAGCGATTAGACAAGAGAAAGAAATAAAAGGAATAATGATCGGAAAGGAAGAAGTTAAATTATCATTATTTGCAGATGACATGATACTCTACACAGAAGACCCCAAAAACTCCACTAAAAAACTGCTAGATTTGATAAGCAAATTCAGTAGTGTAGCTGGATACAAAGTCAATACTCAAAAGTCAATAGCCTTCCTGTACACAAATAACAAACTTACTGAAAGAGAAATTAGGGAAACAATACCTTTCACAATAATATCCAAAAAAATGAAATACCTAGGAATCAACCTCACGAAGGATGTAAAAGACCTCTATACTGAAAACTACAGTACTCTGAAAAAGGAGATTGAAGAGGATATCAGAAAATGGAAAGATATCCCTTGCTCCTGGATAGGAAGAACCAATATAGTGAAAATGGCCATACTTCCAAAATTGTTATACAGATTTAATGCAATTCCAATCAAAATTCCAACAGCATATCTCACAGAATTAGAGAAAACAATCCTAAAATTCATTTGGAATCAGAAGAGACCTAGAATAGCAAAGGCAATTCTGGGCAACAAAGGCAAGGCAGGGGGCATCACAATCCCCGACTTGAAATTATACTATAAAGCTACTGTGATAAAAACAGTGTGGTACTGGCAAAAAAACAGACCTGAAGATCAATGGAACAGATTAGAAGATGCTGAAACAACCCCAGACATACTAAGCCACCTTATCTTTGACAAAGGTGCCAAACACATTCGCTGGAAAAAAGATAGCCTCTTTAATAAATGGTGCTGGAAAAACTGGCTCTACACATGCCGAAGATTAAAACTAGACCCATATCTTTCACCATGCACTAAACTAAATTCAAAATGGATCAGAGATCTAAATATTAAAACAGAAACATTAAATCTGCTGGAAGGTAGGATAGGTAAAACCCTTGGAGACATTGGTGTAGGCAAAGACTTTATGAATAAAAACTCAACCGCACGGGAACTATCCCAAAGAATCAATAACTGGGATCTCATCTTATTAAAAAGCTTTTGCACAGCAAGAGAAACCACCAACAGAGTGAAGAGACAACCCACAATGTGGGAAAAAATGTTTGCCAGCTGTTCCTCAGACAAAGGATTACTATCGAGAACATATAAAGAACTCAAAAAAATTAGACCTCCCAAATTTAAAGACCCACTCCAAAAATGGGCATCTGAGATGAATACACATTTCTCAGATGAAGAAATACTAATGGCAAATAAATATACAAAAAAATGTGCAACATCACTAGTCATTCGAGAGATGCAAATTAAAACAACACTGAGATACCATCTCACCCCAGAAAGAATGGCTACTATAAAGAAATCAACTAATAACAAATGCTGGAGGGGCTGTGGGGAAAAAGGAACCCTTCTCCACTGTTGGTGGGAGTGTCGACTGGTACAGCCACTGTGGAAGTCAGTGTGGAGATTCCTCAAAAAGCTAGGGTTGGAGGTCCCATTTGACCCAGCTATTCCCCTTCTGGGCATCTTCCCAGAAGAATTAAAAACATCATACCACAGCGATATATGTGCACCCATGTTTATAGCAGCACAATTTGTAATAGCCAGATCTTGGAAACAACCCAAATGCCCATCAACTGAGGAATGGATAAGAAAGATGTGGTATTTTTATACAATGGAGTACTATTCAGCCATTAAGAAGGATAAACTGGAGACTTTTATAGGTAAATGGATGCAACTCGAGAAAATACTCATAAGTGAAATAAACCAGAAGCACATGTGTAAGCATCGTATTGTCTCTCTAGTATGAGAAACTGAAAGAGTAAATAAGATCCAAAATGTACAATAGACATGGTGAATCAAAAAGAAACTGGTCAAAAGGAAAGAGAGACTGGAATAAGGAAAAGAAAGAAGGGAAAGGGAAAAAAAATTGTATATATATATATAAGATGGTTAAGATAGATACACTACGATTTTTACTTAGTTCATTGAAGAGTAAGGTTTGTGCCAATAATGTTTGGATAATTAAATGCTAATGTCTGGTGTCCTGAATAACTAACTTAAAGATAGTAATACGCAATGTATTAACCATTCTTACCCTCCTATTATGTTGTTTTGAAAATTTGTTCTTCTTTTGATTTGTTTTGTTTTTTCTTCTCTTTAAAATAAAATTAAAAAAATAAAAAAATAAAAAAAAATAAAACAAGGTCTTGCTAAGTTGCCCAGGCTGGGCTTAAACTTGCCATCCTCCTACCTCAGCCTCCCAGAGCACTGTGATTACAGGTGTGCCACCACTCCTGGCTGTGGATTTTAAATAATATGGGGCTCCAGCACAGACCTGTGACTCTGTCAAGATTTAATACTGATAAAATATTTATTATCTAAAGGCTTTGGTGGACAGTTGTTTCATTAAACAGGAAGCTCTCCTAGGGTTTTTGCTGAAGATGAATATTCTCACTTCGTGACCACCGTACCACATTTCTCAGTAGGAAATTCCAATGTAATGAGATCAGCATCACCCCAGGACCACAGGTGTCAATCAGTGCTCATAATATGTTATTCCGTGCCTGACATGTTCACACCTTAACTTTTTCAGTCTTCACAAAAATACTGAGATCAGTTTTATTTTTCCCTTTTCTGCAGAAGAGGCTGAGACAGGAAGTAACTACCCTAACAATGCCATCAGTCAGGCTATGTTGTAGTTCATAATAAAAACCGATACCAGACAAAGACCTCAGTGTGTTGCGACTTCAAAAACACAATTAATACTTGTTGGCTGCAGGTCTAGCGAGGCTCCAAGGCTCTGCTTCCTTCCCTATTCACTCCAGGCCCCAACTTTAAAAAGTCGCCCTCTTAGCAACATTGCTGATCACTCGGCAGAGGCCCTAATGGACCACAGTGTGTGTGTGTGTGGTCCCCTTAAAGCTTGTGTTCAGTAGCTCAGTGCCCTTCCCCTCAGAGTCCAAGGGCCAAAGTAGGTCACCTGAGCAAGCCTAACATCAGGAGGGGGAAGGAATGGAGAATCCCTCACACAGGAGGCGACAATAACATACTTTACTGAAGTCTGTAATCTGGATGACAAATATTTACTTCTTCCCTCACTGGAGTCTCCTCAAAAGTTTTATCTCAACATGAGATTGGACTGAAAATCTAAGTTTGCGATAGTTTTCCGTCAGGGCTGTGTGTGGCTCCTGTGATTGTAGAAACCTATAAACAGTTTATTAAAAACTCTGTTTCGCACCAGTGATATGTGGGAGCACCTCTGACCTGCCCAGGGAATGAACCATCCCCTGTCCAGTGTATCCGGGCTGTATATGCTACCTGTGACGTACTTAGCAAATATCTCGGTCATCAGATCCACTGTTATAGTATTGCAGTGCTTGTATTTAAGTAACCCTTACTTTATTTAATAGTGGTCCAAAGTGCAAGGGAAAACATAAAGCGCTTTCTTTAAATGAAACTTAAATGAACTTAAATCAGGAAGAGTTGGAGGCAGATCCCAAAAGTTCTGAATTTAGTAAGGAAAGAGGGGGGTGGAAAATAGATGCTGGAGGTTGCTAAGCTCTACTGTTCAAATTAAACAGCATGGGGTTCTGTACCACCTGTGGTTTTGGGTACCTTCTGGGGGTCTTAAAACATGTGCCCCACGAATAAAAGGAAACTACCATATTTACACTACAGAAAGGGGCAAAGACTACAAATCAGGGCCTCTTTTTTTATATCGCATATGGTGAATTACAAATTTACCATCCTACCACTAAATACTCTGCTTTTCTTCATGGCATAGGAAAATGACAATCCTGTTTGAAAAGAGGTAGACGGGAGACACGGCAGCCACTGGCTCACCAGAATTGTAAACGTGCATTGCGAAGCTGTTGCGAGCGCACCCTACTGGACAAGGGGGGAATGCTCCTTCATTAGCTTTCTCCCTTCGGAAGCAGCTGCCACTGTCCTCATTGTCCTTGGCTCTGCCCTGTGGGAGATCCTTTGTTTCCTCTTACCTTCTTGGCTACCTCTAAAGAACACATTGGAAATCTGCTACAAATCCTTGGAGGCTTTGTAGTTATTTTAGCCAATTTTGGCCCGTTGGAGTTTGGCTTTTTATCTGTTTAATGCCAGTCAGTTCCAGAGGCCACTAGCCACATCTCCAGTTCTTTTCCAGATATGATTCTAATTGTTAATAATTGTAGCCTACCAGGTTTTTGTGGGTAAGTCTCTTTATCGATCCACGTTTTCTATTGGAAAAGATTTCCTGCACACCCTCTAAGTTGATTCAGATTTCAGCAGCGAGCATAACCCCTGCATCCTTGATCGGTTTTTCCAGGAGTTTGGCTTTTTATGTCTTTGTGACTCCAGACATTTTACAGACATATCATGTTTGGTTTTTCACACTGCAAGTCCTAGAATTTCTGAAACCTCTCCGTTTCTTTTTATTCCATCTTACAAACCAGCCAGTTAAATCCTGAGCTCATCTCTTTCTTCAAATACCTTGTCAAATACAGCCCATTTATGATCATTATGCTTTCCCACTTCTTTACCTAACACCACAAGTTAAATACATCATCTGCTTTCTGAACTATTACGGGCAACACTTTTATTTAATGTTTCATCATTGCATTCCATGGCTTCCAGCCTCTAATAATAGTCTTCCTTTCAACCTCTGTGCAGTCCCCAAATAGTTTATGTACTTCATGCATTCTTCTAACAGCAGAGAATTCTACTTTCAGTACACTTTTGATGTAGAGTAAATCCCAAATCTCAGTGGATTACGATAACAGGATTTGTTACTTTATTTTTCTTATGAGTTAATATTGACTACAAGAAGATCACCACTGTCCACCGCATCTCCCAAGGTGAACTCAGAGTTACTAGGAACATCGTTGATCTAAAAGCAAAGGAAAAACATGTGGCTGGCTATGAAATAGACCTCACAGCTCTGTTAGCTCTGGTTGCATTCTATTGATGAAAAAAGGAAGGCGGGTAATGGTATTTGTATGCAAATCCCCCAAAAGAAGGAATCACAGGGACAGTTTTTCTGTAGGAAGCAATGAGTTCTGAAAAACTGTGCAGTGTTCTATGGTAGTAGAGTCTGTCTGACTCCAACTCTGTGTTTCAAATCACCATAGTTTAACGGTATGCTATTGCCTGTTCAAACAATGGCTTAGGCTCCTTTTGACATTTGGTTAGTGACCCAAATTCCCAGCATGCTTTGTGACATAGAGAAAATGATACTGCACTTTAATTGCAATATTTGCTAAGTGACACACATGTAAACACAGTCAAGGCTACCAGGAATTCTAGATGAAGTTTTTTCAACTAGCTTGAAACAAAAGTTATTTCCAACTGAATGACTGAAGGAAGATGTAGGCCCACAGTAATATGAGCTGCATTTTTGTACCCTTTTTAGAGTGATGAAATGGTAGGTCATTAAAAAATTATGTTCTTAAATGATGCTTTTCATTTTGAGAGATTATTTGTAATTACTTATCGTTAACTATGATTTAAAGCAGTTGGAGAAATAAATACTTTATCCCTCCTCTTTTATAAGGTGGGGGATGTAAACCTGCTTTGTCATTTATATTGGTGCAATAAAGCAATAAAGTACAAGCTTAAAGCAATTACACAGATGACTCAAAGAAACACTACACACATATGTATATATGTACATGTGTATATATATATATGTATTTTTTTCTTTCTCTTTATTTAACTGGAATAAATCCAGTCTACAAATCTTGACTCCAAAGATTATGTTTTATTGGTATTTTTGTTTGGAGCTACAGCATCTCAAAATTCTCTCTTGATTTTCAACACACCTAGGATATGAATGTAATGTGAGACTAAACAAAGGCATTAGGTAAAAGAGAGCTGCCATGCCAGTCAGTAAGTGGACATCAGGCTTACACAGTGATTTTCAGGGTGCAATTTTATATTTTTCCATAGCTATAACAGGAGTTATGCAGAAATTAGTGTCGTATTAGAGCACTGGATATTGAGTATCTCCCAATAAGAACTTTGATCATTTTTCATGCCTCTGAGATAAAACTAGGAAAGGATTCATTATTTACCTTAGGGGAAGAATTACTAATGTTCTAAGCAAAACCAACCTCTTTGACCATATAAAACTACTGATTTGTTCTCTTCAGATCTCTATCCTTGGATAAGACCCTCATACATTAGGGAAGGCAGCATGTTTTAATCAGTCTTTATTTCAAATCTTAGTCTCATCTAGAAACAACTTCACATACACACCCAAAATATCGTTTAGCCAAATGTCTGGGCAGCCTGTGGCTCAGTCAAGTTCACACATGAAATTAACTATCACAGAATCATTGGAACATCTATTTAAAAATGTAAAATTCTAGGGCCAGTGAGATGGCTCAGCAGTGTGAGTGCCTGCCTGGCAAGCGCGAGGGCCCGAGTTCAACTCCTGGAACCCACATACGAAAAAAGGGCCGGTGATATCGCTCAGCGGCACAGGACCTGCTGGCACATGCAGTCCTGAGGTCGACCCCCGGTACCCACAAAAAAAAAAAATTTAAAATTCTAAACTCAAATACGTAACATGAAAATGAAAGATAATATATTAGATGTGCAATTTATGTGGAAGTGAGGAAAAGAGTCTTTTGGATGTGTGGATTTGGAACCATCTAATAAAATGACCTGTGTATGACATTAAAAAGATTGGAGAATAAATTAACATGTTTTAAAACAAATAAATTGTTTATATACTTTAATTTCTTTATAATCCCATGCTTTAATAGATATTTTTTCAATTACCCCACCAAATGTCTGTCTCAGATAATATTAGTTAAGAGCAATTCTACTGTTCAAGACCGTAAAATCAGCAAGGACAGACAAGGAAATGAGACACGTGAGTGTCAGAACTACTTACAAGGACAACTTAATTTTGTCTAAAGGTGTCTTTCTTTTTTCCCCTTTGTAGGCTTCATATGTGCCAATTCTTGCTATTCAGTGTTTTAAAGGTCACCCAGAACCTGAAAATATCCATCATGGCCATTCCAGCCTTTGGTTATGTCAGTCACACCACTCCTCTCTTGTTATTAACTGCTGAGCATTGTTAGAAAAACTGTACAACAATGCCAGCTGGTATTCCAAGAAGGCATATTATGCAACATCACCTGGCCTATCAAGACTGCTGGGCAGTCATTTATCTCTACTTGACTCTTTCTTCATGCAACTTTCATTATAAATCTTTCCTGCTTTTCCCATTCTTATAAAGCCCTGAATCTATACTGCATCTCATCCACTCTCAGCAAACGGGAGTGTTACGCCTGATCTATTTGAGAAAAGAAAGACTGTATGATATAAATCACCCCCACTCCCTTCCATTTAACCACAACTTGTTTGCATATTAGCCCTCTTTTCTTACTTTCCTGTTCTCTTAGAGGTTTGTCTCTCTCCCTTGGCATTTTGTCATTTATTGACACACTATAATAATACAGGGATCTTTGGATCTTATTTCTGCATTTCCCCTATATTATCATTTGAGTACCAGATACCCTCTACTAGATTCCCTTATCATGCTTTAAATTTAACATCTCTAAACTCTTTAAGTTTGTTTCCAATTCTACAAAATTTTGTAGATATATAAAATTATCTAGATGGTTGTACGTATTTTCTAATTCATTTTTTAGGTCAAAATAAGTGAGAATTTTTTTCCTCTATACCTAGCACTGAAATTTCATAATCCTTTTATTATGGAGAGTCTAACATCATATAAAATCCTTCCTCCAGGATTTGTTCCCATAATGCAATCACTTTGGCCTTCTTACTTATGAGTTTATTCTTGTTCTAAAGTGAACTTGCATTTTCCTGCTTCTCCAAATGACAAGCCAAATGCAAGATCCTTGCCAATAGATTTCTTAGATGATAACTGGAAGTTGCCAAAATACTCTCCTGAGAGAGTCTCCCTTCACCCGGGCAGCATCTAAGTCCAATAAGCAGGGCCTCCCTGAAGGGTACACCAGCCACCTGTCCCCAAGTTCTTCCAGGTGGGCATCTCAGCTGAGTGACAATGTTGTTGGAGGAACTGGAATCAATGACAGCGACTCACAGCAAAGGCAATTTATCTTTCAGGCATGGAAGGGCAAAACACCAAATGCAGCAGGTTGTATATTTTTACTCATCAAATGTATAATTTGTTGAAATAATTTTTCTTCAAATGCTTTAATGGACATCCTTGGCAGGCACATACACTAATGATTTCCATATTAATTCACTGCTCAATTGGTCATATTAGTCCCAAACGCTTTGCACCTCTCAGGCAGGTAGCACTGTTTTCTTTTGATTGTGAATCATATGACTAGGTCATTTCCAAGGGACGGGCAGTCTCCGGCATGTTAAAAAGTGCTCTGTGACTCCCCCTGAATGGTCTGTGTCGAAATTAGTAATAATAGCATAGACAGACTATAGAACAATTTTTAATGACGTCTAGCACTGTTGGGTTATACAGACCCAGAATTATAATGAAAAATATTACAAAGCAAAAGGAAAGGGGAAAGAGAGTTTTAAAAGTTGAGAAATATCTATTGTCAAATTTACCTGATTTAAGAGTGATCTTCCAGTTTTAAAAAACACTGGGGACCGATGAGATGGCTCAGCAGCATAAGCGCCTGCCTGGCGGGCATGAGGTCCTGAGTTCGACTCCCGGAACCCACATAGGAAAAAAGGGTCGGTGATATCGCTCAGCGGCACGGGCGCCTGCTGGCGTGCGAGGTCCCGAGTTCGACCTTCAGTACCCACAAAAAAAAAAAAAAAAAACATTGGAATGTCATTATTTTAATGCCGTTTGATTTTCCTTAGACATTTAAAAATTTTTCCTGAAATAATTTTTTTTTTAAAAGTACCAAACCCCTTCACGGCAGGATTAATTTGGCTGCCAAATTTATAAAAGAATAGAAAGGAAAAGTGGTGCACTCACTTCAAAAGGAAAAAGACATCATCTGCGATCATAGTAACAGAGAAGGAGCGCAGGTCCCCGGGCTCTGAAGTTTATGTGAGCTACTTTAGCGTTCCATTAAAATTGCCATCACATCTCAAGTTGGTTTCTCCTGTGCACTGCTCTGCTTGCTCTGTTATCAGTCAGACTTTAAGCAGCACTCCTCTTACCTTTAAGAATATGATAAGGTGTCCTACCGAGCAATCACACTAATTCTGTGTTTTGTTTAATCTCTCAGAAGGCTGTTGCCCAGGGAGAAGGGAGCCCAGGTGAAAGTACTCTGCTCCAGGCAGGTGCCGGGGCCTCTCCCCCACCCAAGCCCGCAGCCTGCAGCTTTTCCCTGGCTGGGGAAGCCACGCACATCTCATCACCGCACGGTTTCACTTCTGCTTTTCTCTTTGCCCTGGAGAAACTCTCGGAGGGGTTTTACTCAGTGCCCCGTGACGCTGGAGTGGCACAGGAGCAACATGGTAATTGCGTACAAGCCACACTTGAGGCCTAATGAACATTATGTTTATGAAGAATGTAGCTCTGATTTCTAAAAGCACTTTGGTAAATTATACAAATTAAATATTCATTACTTTGTACTTCATTAGTTCACATTTGGAACACTTTTTCTTCATTATAATAGCCTGGAGTAAAAGCTTTTTCTTCCTTTTTTCAATACATTTTATTCTGTTATTTTCAGAAGCTCTTTACTTACTTTATGAGGGCAAACTGTACTTTTTCTATGGGGGTAATAAGAGTCGTAGTTTTCCTTTTTAAAAACTGCATATTTATTTCATGCAAAAAATGAATATGCATTTGTAGTTCTTATTTTAATAGTCAGCATAAAAGTATCAAACTTATAAGTCTGATTTTCATGCAAAGTTAACTTACTGCTCTTTATGCCTATAAAAGAAATGTTATATCATTCAGAGTAACCTCAGTACTAAGCTAAAGGTACTTCAGAGTCATAAACAACAGGTACTTTCGATGTTAAAATAACCTCACATGATTTATTAGTCACCATAGTCCCAGGAGTTAAAGATCCTTTAAATAGTAAGGTTGTTTGTCTGAGGTCGGTGATGAATAGGCAGTCTTGTTTGGCAGGTGGAAATTTAAAAAGAAGGAAGAATTAGGAGTGGACCTACTTTTTTTCCACCTCTAAACACCCCACTAGGGTAAAATGCATTCTTCCTCAGAAATATTCAGCAAATACTGAAAATAAGTAACCTCTCTGTGGATTCCACCATCTGTCTGCTGCAGGAGTCGCACAGTCGCAAGACGTTGAACAGGTGACTACGAAACACACTTGTGGGCAAATCAAATGTCTGTCCAAATTCAGAGCACCCCAGATTTCTTTCACTTGAAACTTACGCAGATGTCAAGCAATCATGGTGTTTTACTAAAAGATATTGGGGGAGGAAGTGAATTCCAAAACAGGTTTTAAAGATAGTCTGCTTTGGGCAACCCATTCGGGACCCCTCCTGTCTCTCAGGAGCTAATCCTATTCCCCATTCTTATTTCCCAATAAATTTCCCTACTTTAAAAAATAAAATTAAATTAAAAAAATTAAAAATAGTCTGCCTGACCTCGAGTAAAATGACATTAAAATTTTAAAGAGAACAAGGCTGGAAAAGAGAAGACTTGAGTCCGAGTTTTAGTTGTATCATGTAGCCTCTTTATCTCGGTGACAGTTCTTAAAATCTGTAAGTATCAGTGTTCCGGTGTGGTACATGGGAATAATACTTGCTCTGCCCACCTCTCTGCTTTGTTGTGTAAATATAGTGGGATTAGAAAATGTACAAAACAGAAATCTAAAAGTTTTTCAATTGTAAAATATTCTACCAGTTCATAATATTAAAAATTCAAAACCCGAGGTGGTGGCGCACGCCTATAATCCCAGCACTCTGGGACGCTGAGGCAGAAGGATACACAATTTGAGTCTCACCTGAGCATCTTAGCAAAAACTTATCTCAAAATAAAAATTAAAAAGGGCTGGGGAAATAGCTCAGTGCAAAGGCCCTGGGTTCAATTCCCAGTATCACCAAACAAACAAACAAAAACTCCAATCATGAATTCTGTAATCTCCATACACTAACCTATCAAAAATAAAATCTGAACTCCAAGTTAAAGCCTGAAAAGTAAAGAGAAAATTGCAGTGCAGGTGATTATCTTTTCTTCAGTGCTAACCAAATCATGTTCTATCAACACACTTTGCCAAGATGGTCTTTCCGTTATTTAGGTGAGAGCTTATTCGTTATTCTGTTTGCTTCTAGCATCTATTTTAACTGACTTTTCTCTCATAAATTACTTAAAAATATAATATTCATAAGAATAAGCTTTCAGCAGGAACTTGAAAGAAATGACAGTGAGTGGCTTTGTAGGTATTAAATCTACTTATGTCAAAACTGAAAGAGTCCTGAGAATGTCAGGGAAAAGCGAGGAGGAAAGCAACGTGATGACAGGAGGTGCTTAAAGAACAAAACAAATAGAACAGAGATGGCCCAAAAGGTACTGGCAAATGGTTTTGTTCACGTAAGTTGGAAAAGAAGCTCTTGAAATCAACTGAGGAAGGAGAAAGGTAAAAGGAAAGGAACCGCTTCAGAAAACAGTGTAAGGACTGAGTGGAATAACAGAATTTTGTATGTATCCAAGGAACAATGACTGAAAGATAGTCTTGGAAGTCAGAGAGGCAAGTTATAGAGTTTGAGAGTCTGAGGACAAGAAATTAACAAGAAATTTTTCCTTTTCTCTACTCTCAAAGAACGCTTCTAGACCCGAGATGTGTAGGGATTTTCCCACAACCAAAGCAAGTAATTCTGCAGTGACACCAGCTGGGAATCTTCTAATCCACTTCAGTTCTGATGTCATCTACTAGGAGACAGGATCAGATGCCACTGGTTGAGGGCTCAGTCCCCAAACCCGGCCCCCTCACTCCCAGTGCCAGTTGCAGGCCTCAGATTGTGACTGTCCTCACTGCCTAGCTTTGAATCAGGGTTCCCACCACCCCTTTCTTGGATTGGGCTCGTTTGCTAAAGCAGCTCTCAGAACTCAGGGAAACACTTAAGTATACCATTTACGCTATTATAAAGGATACTACAAAGGACACGAGGGAACAGCCAGGCGGAGGAGACACAGCAGGCACAGCGGGCAGCAGTGAGCGCGAGCTCTCTGGGTGTGCCACCTCCAGGAACACCCTCGAGTTCAGCTCTCTGGAGCATCTCCAAAGCCGGTCCTTCTAGGTTTTTATGGAGGCTTCGTCACATAGGCATGACTGAATGAATCATTGGCCAACAGTGATCAGCTCGACCTTCAGCTCCTCTTCTCAGCACAGAGGTTGGAGGTGGGACTAAAAGACAACCCCACTAAATGACTGGGACTTTCAGGGGACCCGAATACTACCTACGGACCTCCTGCCACCAGTCATCTTGGTATCACAGAAAAGGCATTCTTATCACCACAGACTCCAAGAATTATAGGAGCCGTGTGCCCGGCCACACAAAGTCCAAGTGTGTACATATATGTATCTCACAACATCACAGATATGTTAAAAAGAAGGATCTGAATTTTTTGATTTGTTTTGTTTTTGTTTGTTTTGAGACAGATTATGTAGCCTAGGCTGGCCTTAGAATTCCAGTGATCCTCCTGCTTCAGCCTCCTGAGTGCTGGGATTATAGGCATGTGCCACCATGACTGGCTAAAACATCTAAATTTGTCAGCCGATTTATTTGAGGAGAGATTGGTAATCAGAACAAGTCAAAGATAATGTGAAAATTGCAAATAAAGGCAAGGGGATAGCTAGGGAGTTCCATTCATGATGAAAACAACAGGCTAGGGTTAATATCAGGACGAATACTGAGTTATAAAATAATGCCTACTTCTCTTCTCTATTAATCCATATCCATTCCTGCTATTAGTGCTTACTTAAAATTCACTTTATTCAATGAGTCTATTCAGAAAAATCACAGAAACATGAAAGCTGGTATTTTAAAGAGTTTATCCAGCCTTCCACTCCTTGAATCCCTCCGCAGCCCCCCAGCTTTTGTGTAAATGCTTCCCGAGATGAGACAGATATTCACTGTGTCCTGAAGCAACACATGCCACATTTGGTGAAATGTTTATGTGACAAAAGTTTTCCCTATATTGAGCTGAAATTAACCTTCTATAGTTCCTTCCCATTGGACCAATTCTACCTCCTTAAGGTCTTGAGGCTGATGCTCATCTGTTCTATTGTGTTCTGTGTTCCTTTCTTTCTCACACTAATGTATTCAACAAATATTTACAAAGACATTATATACTGTGCCCTTGTAAATTCACCTCCCCTTCATCCTCACCATGGCAACAGAGGTCCTCCACCCAGCTCCATGTCTGGACCTCACCACCAGTCCTGGGGTCTGTGACACCTCTTCAGTTTTCCAAGAGGAAAGACACCTAAGATACATTCCTCATGAACCTTGTGCTATGCCAGGAATTTGATAATGAGAATATCATTCATTCTTCCCTTCAGCCTTTCAATAAATGTTGCTATGGACACCTTCAAATAGTTTTATCCTTTTATACTTACAGACGGACTATATTATTACATTTTCTATGTGTACTCCTACATCCTCTAATACATATTTCATTTCAGTGCTTGTATTTTTATTTTTTATATTTGTTCCTATAGAAGTATCTTCCAATGGTTTTTTGAATGAGGTAAGATATAAATAAATTAAATGGTGTTTTAAATTGACATTTCACAGATGGGGTGCTAAAGCTCAAAGAGGTTGATTAGCTTAACCAAGAGATGACCAGACTCTGGAAAACAGATTCTCCTGAGAATCTGATTTGTAAACCCAAAGTCTTATTTACTACTTTTAATGGAAGATCCATGTGGAAGAATAACTGTGCCCATCATTGCACAAAGTGCTGAAAGACCAGGCCACAAATCAAACTGCGTATCAGAAGACTGCTTAGTTAGAGGCACTGAAAAAAGTGTCTATGATGCTAAAATGATATTTATATGAGTACACAGTTGGCTGATTGTTAATCCTCTTTGGGGATGTTTCAAGCTAAGGGTTTTTTTTAATGGTCATTAAAATTATATATCAACTCTTTTAGATACTTTTTTGAAGTGAAGCAATCCAAGTTTTAATTTCCAAATTTCTTTTTTCACTGTTACTGATTAGTTACCTACAATTTCAAGCTCAGAATTTACTAATACTACAATGTTAAAACATATTTACATTCCATTGAGTATACTTTTAAGTATTTTTTTTATTTGGAAGGAAGTTTGGGTTAATAATTTAAAATACCACAAAGATAGCCCATCTATTTAGATAGAATCAGTTTGGTTTCCATTTCATGGGGTGATGTTTATTATCTCAGTTTTAAACATTGGGGCTACTCTTTGTGCGAGACATGTAGGTCCAGGCTCTATCCTGTAAAAACAGTGAAATATTTTCTTGGAAGGAAACGAGTGTTCTTTTTTATATGGAAAAAAATAAAACAAAATTATAGGAGAATAACCATAATTAATACATTGTGTATTGTTATCTTCAAAGTAGTTACTCAGAGTACAAGATATGGGCATGAAAAATTCTCCAAATGATATTAGCACAAACATTTCTTTTCAATGAACTAAGAGAAACTAGTAGTATAACTATCTTGTATTTTTTTCTTTTCCCTTCCTTCCTTTCCCCTTTCCCCTGCCATTGTTCCTCTTTCCTTTTGAACAGTTTCTTACATTTCACAATATCTATTGCACATTTTGGATCTTATTTACTCTTTCAGTTTCCTATACTAGGGAGACAATACAATGTTTACACATGTGAGTCTGATTTATTTCACTTATGAGTGTGGTCTCAAGTTGCATCCATTTACCTATAAAAGCCTCAAGTTTATCTTTCTTTACGGCTAAGTAGTACTCCATTGTATAAAAAGACCACATCTTCTTTATCCATTCCTCGGTTGATGGGCATTTGGGTTTTTCCAAGATTTAGCTAAATCCTGGAAACAATGAAAATGAGGGTTCTTTATGAGATGGAAAAAGTCCTGGGACAGCAAAGAATGGAACCCTGGTGCCCAGGATGGCAAACTGTTCAAAGAGACCAGGTCCACGGGAGATAAGTCGTCTACAGTGAGAAGGACACAGGTCTGGGGCTGAGAAAGGACTGATCAGTGGGCGTCTCTAAGGGCCAGGGATTTCCAGTTTCCCTTCACCAGATGAGGAGTTTAGAAGTCGCCACTCCGTCCTAACATGTTGCACTGAGAAATCATCAACTCCCCCTAGATTTGTCAGAGATGTGACTCAGCAGGGCAAGTTGTTCCCTCAACATTAGAAAGACCTAGAAACCCCGCAGTTGACCAGAACAGGAGCCTCTGTGAGATCCAGTCACGGGACAGGAAAACCTGAACTGTAACGATAAATTCCTGGAAGTTCAGTGTGGACAAAGCTGAGAGTTAGGGCCGGTGAGACAGTTCAGCGGCATAAGTGCCTGCCTGGCAAGCGCGAGGGCCCGAGTTTGACTCCCAGAACCCACATACGAAAAAAGGGCAGGTGATATCACTCAGCGGCACAGGCACCTGCTGGCGAGCGAGGTCCTGAGGTCGACCCCCAGGACCCACAAAAAAAAAAAAAAAAAAAAAAAGCTGAGAGTTAAAAACTCCAAGTATGAAGCAGTCACAGGGAATCCCCAAACTTCTTTGAAATTTACTTCCAGGAACACTGACAGGTACTCATAGTTGAGCATTAGATGAAAATTCTCATCCTGCTCCTGCCAGGGGGCAGGGGAAATTAATAGATCACTCCGTTCTGAACAGGTGAGTCCCTCAGCAGAAGCCATGTCAGTTTTATCTGAGTCCAACCTACCCAGAGGAGAAAGGAGATACCAAAGGGCAGACTCTCCCACCATCCCATCCCACCTAAAGGTCAGGGGGTATTTTGGATGGGATGGAGAAGAATTGATGAAAGTGCACAGCCCAGGGGCACAAGCTACCCAAAAACCCAGTAAGACCTAATCGTAGGACTGCAGCGTGCTTTCCCCTCCTGCCACAACTTAACGCTATAGTATTAAGATCCTTTTTGCTGCAGTTCTTTTTACTTACTACGTATGTCCTCCTTGCAACAAAAAATTATCAGATATACATACCAAAATGCAAAAAATAGAGTTTGAAAAGACTGAACAAGTATGAAAGCCAAAGTCTGATATGGCAGGAATATTGCTAGTAGCAGATTAAAGTTTAAAAAACAATGACTAACATGTTAAAGGCTCTAATAGACAAAGTAGACAAGATCCAAAAACAGATGGATAATATAAGCAGAAAGATGGAAATTTCCAAGAACGGCTCAAAAGAAATGTTAGCGATCAAAAACACTACAATAGAAAGGAAGGACACTTTTGATGAACACATTAATAGACAAAGCCAAGGAATGAGTCTCCGAGCTTGAGCATGTGACAATAGAAACTCCCAAAACCGATCAGGAAAAAAAAAGCACAAAAACTAGAATATCCAAGAACTGTGGGATGACTACACAAAGTGTAATATACGTATAATGGAAATACCAGAAAGAGAGGAAGAAAGAAATTCAAGCAACATTTGAGGTAATAATGACTGAATTTCCTTTAAATTAATACCAGATACAAAACATGGATCTGGGAAGCTCAGAGAACATCAATCAGAATAAATACCAAAACTATACCGAAGAATATTATATTCAAACTTCAGAAAATCAAAAATAAAGACAATAACTTGAAAGACTAGAGTGGCTAGTGTTAATGGATATTAAGAGCACTGATTTCTCTCAGAAAATTCATATTTTTCATCTTCTGCATATCAATATTCAAGTTCAAAGTCTTCAAGGAAGAACATTTTAAATGTCATTTCCTAGGTGTTATGTTTGGTGGACTTAGAGAAAAGGCAAAATCAAGATTACTTAGGAAGAAAGAAGGAGATAATGAAAATTGCATTAACGACTGACAGTATTTTCCTCAGAAATTGAATCACAGGAAGAACTGGGGGAAAAAAACACTCAATGTTTCTCTGATAGTATCTCTAAATATTATTTTGAATTTCAAGTTTTGACAGTCCCTATTGACTTTTTCAAATTATGGTCATAATAAGCCATACTCCCAAAAGGGTATGTTATCAGCTATGTAAAATCAGAGACATAATTTCAGAAAGAGAGATAAATATGGCAAGTGGTTACACTTGCATCGATAAAACACTGCAACCAATAGAAAATGCATTCCTCTTTTTGTTTCATAATTGTGCAAATGAATTATAAATGAACATAAAAGGGTACTAATCATTCTACTTTGAGATTTTTAAAAACTAAGACATCTTTTATATTTGAGAATCGGGCTTTTCAGTGTCTTTACAAAATAGATATTCCTAAAATATAACTCACTGAAACTGATTTGAAAATTTTTAAGTCTTTTTTTTTTTTTTTTTTTTTTTTTGTGGGTACCGGGGGTCGACCTCAGGACCTCGCGCGCCAGCAGGCGCCCGTGCTGCTGAGCGATATCACCGGCCCCTTTTTTCGTATGTGGGATCCGGGAGTCGAACTCGGGCCCTCGCGCTTGCCAGGCAGGTGCTTATGCCGCTGAGCCATCTCACCGGCCCAAATTTTTAAGTCTTTAACTATTAGACCTTGGAAACATACAAGGTTGTATTAACTTAGTGTTGCTAATATATAATTTACAGGAATTGAAAATTTTAAATTTTGTGAGCATGCTCCAATTACATTTGAAAAACTAATTAGTGCTTTCAAACCTCATATCTTTCTTAGTTTGTCAAATTAATATATATTATCAAAAGCATTTAGGTCTTAGAATTAAAGTTATGAGATGAGTACAGATTTCTCGGGCAATGAACTCAAATGTGCAAACTGACGGCAGGTTAAATTTCCTGTATTTGTGCATACTTTCTATCTCGAACCTCCATTCTACCTGATGGCACCAGCTTAATCTTTGAAAATTCTGAGTAAAAAATAATTCAGTGTTTTCTCAATTAACACTTTTTCTGAGTTAATTTATATTTTTCTTTCAGCCCTAGAGGTTGATTACAGGTTTGAGGAAGATCCTTGTGCCTGGATGATCTCTAGTTACTGGAATCTAAAGGACATCCCATTTCTGACCCAGTCTTCATTCATAAATCAAAGGCACATTTGCTGCTGTGGGAATTTCCTCCTAAGAAATGCAGCGCTATTTCCAGTCTGCCGTCTTTCTCAGCTACTGCTGTGACCCTCTTGGAATCATAGGAAGTTTCAGATGGGCTTCAAAACCCCACTTGGCCTGAGAAGAAACCCAGTGAGCTATCCGCATTCTTCTCTGACTAGTCACAAGGAGGTTAAACCCCATGACCAGGTTATGGCTTTAATGTGACTCTGAGATGGGTGCGTCAGTGACACTTGATCTTATTCTACCAAAAGTACATAGGAAGGAGCTCGTAGCAGGTGGCATTAGGGTGGAAGGCTGAGAGTGTTGGCTGAAAAGTACAGGATTTGTTCTCAAGGAGCCATAACGGGCCATATATACTCATGAGATTCCGGGGACGTGGATCTGAATGAATGGTAGTTTTCATGTGCCTAGAGGAAAAAACTGGACCTTCTTAGATTTTTACTAGTATCTAAACTCTTTCCTGCTCAGGATTTGCTCCATGGCCCCTTCCTATGAAATATTTTATCTTCTTGGATTGAGGGGGAGAAATGGCTTTGACATCACGCATTTTGTGCACATAGATTTTCATGGAAAAATTTCTGGCCATAAATACTTCAAGGTGATGGATTTTGAGACCCAAAAAAGTCACTGAATTTCAGTTTTCTCCATTGCACTTTTGCCTCTGCCATGAATTTCAAAAATCATTACATGGTTTAAAGACTCATTAAGTAATTTTAAATACTCTGGAATTCAAAAGACTATAATTTATATATTTTTCTATGTTTTTCTTTTAAAATATTTTAATCCAACTAATTTAGTTAAGAGATAAACTTTTAGCTCAATAACCAGCAATTGTATAGATAATTTCCTCTGAATTGTCAATAATTTCAACTTGAATATGACATTGTACTTACTTAATTGGAGAAATTATAATCTTGTTTAAAAAAATTTATAGTTTGTTTTCTAACTCCTTTTGGCATAAGCTCTTGGCCAATAGTTAGAAGAAACTCTTTTTCCCTTTGCTAATGGAGTATTAACTGTAATACAGCTTGAAAAATTCTCTCTTGAATCCAATTTTTAGACAACATTCTTGTAATTTTCACATTCTTACATGTAAGTAAACTTGTATGCTTTTGTATTACCTATGTTTTTATATTTTAAATGGATTAGTTTTATTTAATTTCAGTCAAATTAACCTGCCTAGGGAAGGACTGGGCGTGCTTTTCTGATTTAATAAGAGTAGCAGTTAAATTTCCTGTACCATAATGTAAAAATGACTTTGCCAGTCACTTTCTAGGATGCCGATCTTAGGTCACACTTTAGTAAGTAAGTAATAACCTCAGACTTACCCTTCACAAAGTTCTCTTCAAATGAGAGCTCTCTTCCTTGCAAAAGACAAGAGCATGCATTGCTTATATATGTTATCAAAAAATTAAATGACAATTGACTGTTGATATTCTCTAGCTGAAAATACTGCTGATAGGAGTACCACATGGGGTAATGATTTCAGTCAGTAATTCAGTAACATCTTGGGAAATAAAAAATGAGTTACTCTAAGACTCAGCAAACCCATGTCTGGGGATATACCTTAAAGATACTTAAATATGTGTGCAGGGGACACGTAAGAGGACAGATTTGCCACACTATTCTAATAATGCAAATTCAATAGATTCTAAATGATCTTTAATATAAAAAGGAGTAAACATCAATACCATAAAGGAGCTAAAAAATGAACTTGACCCATATCGA
The DNA here is from genome assembly GCA_028451465.1 of Erethizon dorsatum. Taxonomy (NCBI): domain Eukaryota; kingdom Metazoa; phylum Chordata; class Mammalia; order Rodentia; family Erethizontidae; genus Erethizon; species Erethizon dorsatum. The sequence goes on along the minus strand of CM051834.1, from coordinate 60,372,648 downwards.
TATTAGTAGATATCACAAAATAGTGTTTTCAAGAATAAAAACTTTTAACATTCCCTCAGAGGACTTTTCTGACAATTGATCTAATAACATGTAAAGCATTAAAAAAGTATTTCATGTGAATAAATTAGCCTCCATCAAGCATAAATACAAATATCTACCAAAACACTTATTTTTAACAAAATACAATTTTTCTGAATATAAAGACAACAGATGCTCAGTACAAAGACGTTAAATGATAATATGTAACTTCATGGTAAAGAAAGCAAGTTAGATGTTACATACTTGAATGTCCTGCAGGTAGCACTAGGAATGCTACTGAAAATTTGAGGTTGCTGATTAAGTTAGAGGCTGGTCTCTTACTTTTTGTATCAAAAAAATAATGTTGAATGGGAAAAAAGCTGCAGTTACAGATTAATATGTGGAGTGCACATTACATGCATTTAAGAAGCTGCAATAATTAAAACAATATGGTAGTGGCCTCAGTGGAGTAGAACAGAGTGCCAGAAGTAAGCCCTGGAACATATGGTCAAATGTTTTTTTCTTTTGTTTTGTTTTTGTTTTTTTTGTGGGTACCGGGGTCAAACTCAGGACCTTGCGCGCCAGCAGGCGCCCATGCCGCTGAGTGGTATCACTGGCCCTTTTTTCGTATGTGGGTTCCGGGAGTCGAACTCAGACCCTCGCGCTTGCCAGGCAAGCGCTTATGTCGCTGAGCCATCTCACCGGCCCTAGATGGTTTTTTTATAAAGGCACCGAGATGATTCCTTGGGAAGAGGACAATCTATGCAACGCATGGTGCTGGGAAAGCTGGATATCCGCGTACAACAGATGAAGTTGGACCAATACATAAACCATATAAAAAATGTACACAAGGGCCGGTGAGATGGCTCAGCGGCTTAAGCGCCTGCCCGGCAAGCGCGAGGGCCCGAGTTCGACTCCCGGAACCCACATAGGAAAAAGGGGCCGGTGATATTGCTCAGCGGCACGGGCACCTGCTGGCGCGCGAGGTCCTGAGGTCGACCCCGCCCCCCCCGCGTACTCACAAAAGAAAATGTACACAAAGTGAATCAAACACCCAAAAATCAAGAAAAAATGTAGGACAAAATCTTCATGATACTGGATTTGACAGTGATTTCCTAGTTATGACACCAAAGGTATAGGCAACAAAAAGGAAAAAAATAGTCTAATTGGAACTCATGAAAATTTAAAAATTTGTGTACCAAAAGATACTATAAACAGTAAAAATGCAATCTATAGAATGTGTGAAAATATTCACAAATAATATATTTGATAAGCGACAAATATTCAGAATATATAGAGACTTTTTAAAATTCAACAATGAAAAAAATAGCCTGATTTAAAAGTGGTGAAAGAATTTGAATTGCCATTTTTCCAAAAAGTTATATAAATGGCCAGTACACACATGTAAGCATGCTCAATATCACTAATCATTAGAGAAATGCAAGTCCAAACTACAATGAGAGACTGCCTCATATCTGTTAGTTGTCTCTTATATTAAAAAAGAAAATTGCAAGTGTTGGTGAGGATACGGAGAAATTGGCACACTGTACACCTGAGTAGAATGTAAAATGATGTGGAACTGTAGAAGGCACTATGGTAGCTCCTTCCTTCAAATATATTCTGTTGTTTTAAAAATATTTCAATATATATGCTAATTTGCTTCATTTGTACTAAAAGTTTACCTTAGTTCATTGAAAAGAAAGTTTCTGTTATCTGTTTGTCTCATTTTTGTAAGAATCTTTCATGCTTATGTCTTGTACTGAATAACTACTTTGAAGATAAGGATATACAGGGCAATAACTATTTTATTCTCATCTTATTTGGTTATGAAAATGTTTTATTTTCTCATAAAAGAAAAAGAAAAAATCATATTACCATATCATCCAGCAATTCTTTGGCATATACACCTAAAAGAATTGAAAACTAGGTCTTTAAGAGATATTTGCACACCTATGTTCATAGCACCATTATTAACAATAGCTAAAACATGGAAGCAACCCAGATCTCCATGGACAAATGAATGAATAAGCAAAATGTGGCACATGAATACTATAGATCATTATTTAACCCTAAAAATGAAGGAAATTCTGGCAGATCCTGCAACTTGGAAGAACTTTGCCAACTAAAATAAGCCAGTCACAAAATGACAAATTCTGTAACATTCTACTTACATGAGATATTTAGAATAGTCAAAATAATAGAGATTAAAAAGTAGACTAAGTGGGTGTGTTGGTACAAATTTATTATCCCAGCACTCTGAGAAGCTGAGGCAGTAGAATCGCAAATTCGAGGCCAGCTTGGGTAGCTCAGTAACTGGGTTCAAGCTCCAGCACCACAAAAGAAAAAAAACTGAATTGTGGTTTCCAGGGTCTGGGGAGAGGGAGAGATGAGGAGTTACCATTTAATAGGGATAGAGTTTCAGTTTTGTAAGACTGAGAGAGATCTGGAGGCAGAAAGTGACGATGGCTGCACATTCAGAATAAATGCATTTAATGCCACTGAACTTTACACTTAAAAGTAGTTAAGATGGTCAATTTTATATTGCATGCATTTTATCACAATAAAAATTGAAAGAAACATACAAAAATAGAAACAAATAACATGTTATTGGTTTGTCTATGTATATGTGTAAGTATTAAAAATGAATACATGTCAGATTCTTCCTTTAAAATGTAAAAAGTATTCCTAGTCAAGAACTTTACTGTTTTGCCAAAACCACACAATGATATAATAAAATAAAACTACTGGCCAATATCTCTGATGAACATAGCTGCAAAAATCCTCAAGAAAATGCTACCAAAGCTAATTCAACAACACACTGAAAGGATCACTCTGCATAATCAAATCAAATTCATGTGAGGGGGTGCAAGGATGCTTCAACGTACATAAACCAATAAATGTGACATATCACATTAACAGAATGAAAGATAAAAAACATATCATTTCAGTAGATACCAAAGAAGCCATTTAATGAAGCCAAGAGCCGGGCACGGTGGTCAGCCTGAACTCTATAGCAAGACCTTATCTCAAAAACAAACAAACAAATGAACAAAAAAAAAACCACACACACACACACACAAACCCAACCAAACAAGAAGAAAAACCAAAACCAAGATTCCTTCATGATAAAAAAAAGTCCCAACAAATTAGATATAGAAGCAATGTACCTTAACATAATAAAGGCCAGATATGACAAATCTACAGCTGATGGTATACAGGAAGAGGAAAAGTTGATAGCTTTTCCTCTTGATCTACAATAAGACAAGGAGGCCCATTTCTGCCATTTCTATTCAACATGATATTGGAAGTCCTAGCCAGGAAAATTAGGCAAGAGACAGAAATAAAAGACATCCAAGTTGTAAAAGAAGTTAAATTGTGCTTGTTTGTAGGCAGTGTGATCTTATATATAGAAAGCCATAAAGACCCCACTAAAAAGGAGTTTGAACTAACCAACAAATTCAGTAAATTTGCAGGGCGTAAAATCAACATACAAAAATTGGTAGCAATATACATACACAAATAGCTAACTACTGAAAAGGAAATCAAGAAAATCATTTCATTTATAATAGCTAAAGAACTTACTTAGGGATGATGGTATACAGGAAGAGGAAAAGTTGATAGCTTTTCCTCTTGATCTACAATAAGACAAGGAGGCCCATTTCTGCCATTTCTATTCAACATGATATTGGAAGTCCTAGCCAGGAAAATTAGGCAAGAGACAGAAATAAAAGACATCCAAGTTGTAAAAGAAGTTAAATTGTGCTTGTTTGTAGGCAGTGTGATCTTATATATAGAAAGCCATAAAGACCCCACTAAAAAGGAGTTTGAACTAACCAACAAATTCAGTAAATTTGCAGGGCGTAAAATCAACATACAAAAATTGGTAGCAATATACATACACAAATAGCTAACTACTGAAAAGGAAATCAAGAAAATCATTTCATTTATAATAGCTAAAGAACTTACTTAGGGATAAATTAGACCAAGGAGGTAAAAGATTTCTATGCTAACAAGTACAGGACATTGGTGAAGAAACTGAATAAGACACGTAAGAGGAAAGATATCCCATGCTCAAAGATTTGGAGAATTAATATCGTTAAAGTTCCCATACATTACCAATTTCATTGGTAATGAAATTTACATATTCACAAAATTCCTATCAAGATACCAATAACATTCTTCAAAGCAATAGAAAAACAATTATATAGTTCTTTTGGGACCACAGAATAATACCTCAAACAGCCAAAAAAACTTTGTGCAAAAAGAACAAAGATGGGTTCATCACACTACCTGACTTCAAAATATACTGCAAAACTATACTAACCAAAAATGGCATAAAAACAGACATGAATGCCAATGGAACAGAACAGATAACACAAAACAAACCCACACACTTACACTCAACTGATGTTTGACCAAAAAAGTGCTAAGAACTCACACTGGTGAAAGAATAATATCTTCAATAAATGTTACTGAGAAAACTGTCTATCCACACGCAGAAAAATGAAGTTGAACCCCTATTTCTCATCACATACAAAAATCAACTTAAATGGGTTAAATATTTAAATGAAAAACCAAAATGATAAAATTACTAGAAAAAAATGGGGAATTTTCTATGATTTTGTTCTGGGCCAGGATATTTTAGACAAGACCCCCCACAGCATCAAAAGCCAAAATGGACAAAGGAGAGTACGTCAAACTAAAAAGCTTCTGCATAGCAAAAGAAACAGTCAACAAAGGACAGACAACCCATAGGATGGTAGAAAATACCTGAAAACTATATATCTAACAAAAATTAATACTCTGAATGTACAAGGAGCTCAAACAACAGCAATAATGACAATAATAATAATAATCTGATTTACTTTTATTTGGATTGAAGATATTTTATTATTACACAGATGTTACTTTTTATTTGAGACAGGACTGTTGAAGTTGCTTATTATAATGTTCATTTATTCCACTGGTACTTGTTCTGCTTCCACTTTCTTCCCCCCTCTTTTATTAGTATATGTTTGCAACACACAATAAATACATTTATCATGGCAAAGTGGAACATATTCATATGGCATCTTGATTCTTTTTACACCACAGGAGAGATGCAAATGTCTAACAGGTATACAGACAATGTTGAACATCACTAAGCATCAGGGAAATGCAAGTCAAAACCAATGAAATACCACCTTACCCAGCTTAGAATAGTCTTTATCAAAAAGACAAAAATATAATAAATTGTGGCATAGATGTGCTGAGAGGGGAAGTGTCCTACACTGTTGGTGGGAATGTAAATTAGTACGGCCATTACAGAAAACAATATAAAGGTCTTTCAAAAAATTAAGAATAGATCTACAATAAGATTCAGAAGAACTCAACACTGGGTATATATAAAAAGAAAATAGAACAAGTACGTTGAAGAGATCTCTGCACTCACATATTTATTACAAAACTATTCCAAATAACCAGGATGTGGAATCAACCTTGTTACAGCTTGTGTTTAGATGTCCCCTCAAAGCCTCATGTGGTCATAGGTGGGGCTTTTTCAGAGTGGCTGGATCTAGAGTGTGTGATGCTGGAATTGATTCATGGTGCAATGCTAGGCTCAAGGGCACTAGGATTAGGAGTGTGAGTGTTACCAGCCCTAAGTAGCCTGGATACTGAATAAGATATAAGGGATAGTCAGTGCTGTGGTCATCCTTTTGCTGCTTTGCTACCTCTGTCCACCATGAACTATTTCTCCTCTGTGATGCCACCTTGTCTTGGTGTCACCCAATTATGGACTGAAACCTCTACAAACTGTGAGCTAAATAAACCTTTCCTCCTTTAACTTTGGGTGTCAGGTATTTTGTCTCAGCAATGAGAAAAGTAAATAAGGCAGAATTTGGTACTGAGAGTGGGGTCATTTCTGTGACTGTACCTGACCATGTGGTTCAGTTGCCTTTGGAACTGGCTTGTGGAAAGAGTTTGGAAAGATTTGGAGATGTTGGCTGAAAAAGCAGCCCTGGAATACCTTAGGCTGTACTTGATGGGAGATTCTGGTCAGAGCTCAGATGACCAGAATGCTAATAGAAATTCTGCCCATAAAGATCAGGCTCAGGAAGTTTGATTCCCAGGTATGCTGGGAAGGACTGCACTGGCTGTTGAATTCCAGACAATGTATGTTATGCCTCTGCAGAAAGTTTGTCTGCATTTTGCTTGTGTCAAAAGACTTTGCCTGAAATTCAGATTAAGTGTGGTGGAGTAATCTGGCAGAAGAAATTTCAAGACAGTTTAATGGCAAGGAGGGGGTGGCATGGCTTCTTTTGGGGGATTTTTTAGCCAAATTTATGTAGAGAATCAAAAGCAAAGTGCCCAGCAGAATTATTTAAAACATTTTCAGTTTAGTCAGAAAGGAAGCTCCAGTGAAGTTGCAGCCTGCAAAGATGAAACAGAGGAGAAACTGGTTGTTGAAAAGATTAGCAAGAAAAAGCCAAGTATTTCAGAAGAAGACAACAGAAAAGATGGATTGAGGCCATCACAAGAACTAATAGCACTCCAGCCTCTCCAGTCTCAGAGTTGCAAAGGTGAAGAGAGCTTTGAAAAAAGAGGGGCTGGTGAGATGGCTCAGTGGTGTAAGTGCCTGCCTGGCAAGCGCGAGAGCCCGAGTTCAACTCCCAGAACCCACTTATGAAAAAAAAAGGGCTGGTGATATCGCTCAGTGGCACAGGTGCCTGAGGGTGCATGAGGTTCTGAGGTCGACCCCGGTACCCACAAAAAAAAAAAAGAAAAAAAGAAAAAAGAGCCCCAGAACACCATGTTTCAGAATGGCAGCAGCCTAGGGAAATTGTTTCTCAGGATTTGGTTCATAGGCACTTGACCCCTACAACTAAGAGAGAAGGAAGCCTGGCTACTGCTTCAGCTGGCAGCAGACCTTGGCATCATCCACATGGTGCTGGTTTTAGGTGCATGTAGAATGAAGAGTTGTGGGGCCAGGAAGGCTTCCACTCAGGTTTCAGAAGAAGGCCTTTGAAGTCAGGCAGTGTGCTCCTGAGAGGGTAGTGTGTGAAGCTGTAAGTGTGAAGCCAAAGGGGCAGTGGAGACCCCCAGAAGTTTGGAGAAGCCAGAGTCATGGACTGTCAGAGGAAAACTGCAAAGAGGGGGCAGAGCTGACCCCAGAGAAAAGCCATGGGAGCTACAACCACTAGTAATGCTACAGGGGCAGAGCCACCCAAGCCCTTTGGAGTTCACAACTTGCCACAGGTTGCCAGGGATGCTGAAGTGGAACTGTGGGATTTAATGTTTGTTCTGCTAGATTTGAGTCTTGCTTTGGTCCCATTCCTTGCAATCCCCTGTTTGTAACTTTTGGAATGGAAATGTCTATTTTGTGCCATTGAGTGTTGGAAGTGTTTAAATTTCTTTTTATTTATATAGGAGCTTGCAGTTAAGAGTTTGCCCTAAATCTCAGAAGAGACTTTGGACTTGGACTTTTAGGCAATGCTGAAACTGTTAGGACTTTGGCAACCCTTGGAGATGGACTAAATGCTTTTTCAAAGGTATATGCATGAGTCTTTGGGGACCAGAGGCAGAATGTTATGGCTTACGTCTAGATGCCCCCAAAGCCTCACGTGGTAATAGGTCGGGTTTTTTCAGAGGTGGCTGGATCTAGAGTGTGTGACGCTGGGATTGAATGGTGCAATGCTAGGATCAAGGGCACTAGGATTAAAGGTGTGAGTGCTACCTGCCCTAAGTAGCCTGGATACTGGATAAGGTATAAGGGATAGACAGTGTTGTGCTCATCCTTTTGTTGCTTTGCTGCCTTCTGCCCACCATGAACTGTTTCTCCTCTTTGATGCCATCCTGCCTTGGAGCCAGCCAATTATGTACTAAACTCTCTACAAACTGCGAGTTAAATAAACTTTTCCTCCTTCAACTTTGGGTATCGTGTTGCAGCAACAAGAAAAGTAAATAACACAAACCTAATGTCTTTCAACAGATGAATGGACAAAAAATGTGGTGTATATTTATACAATAGGAATACTCTTCAGCCATAAAAAAGAATGAAATTCTGTCATTTCTGGCAGCATGGATGAGCCTGGAGGATACTATATTAAGTGACATAAGCCAGGCACAGAAAGACAAATACCACATGATCTCCCTCAAGTGCAGAATCTAAAGAAGCTGCTTTGGAGAAAGTAGAAGGGTGGTTACCAGAGACTGGGAGGGGGGAGTACAGAGAGGAAGGGATAGGGAAATGTTCATTACAGATAAAAAGTCATAGTCTTATATAAAGTTAAAAGAAATAAGAGGAATAATTTATGCAGTTTTATTGTACACTGGGGTAACTATTGTTCACAATGTTGTATTGAACAGTTAAAGGAAAAGATTTGGGATGCTCTTACCACAAAGAGATATATGAGGTGATGGATATACTAACTACCCCGATTTTATTATTACACAGTGTATACACGTATCAAAGTATTATTCCATGCCCCATAAATATGTACACTTTCTAATGTGCCAATTTCAAAAAGATTTTAAAACCTATTGATGTATTTCTAGCACCTACAAATCTGCCTAACACATAGTAGGGGCTCACTAAACATTTGTGGATTTTATCTGTAATATCATATGGCTCATACTGGGGGAGGAGAGATTTGAACCAAATATAAAAACTTCAAGTTTCAGTTGTTAATTTGTCTGTAAATGTCTTCCATGACTGTCCCTGTAGTTTTTCTGTATTGTTTAGCTTTAGAGAAATGAAATCTCAAATAATCCAAGCTATATTTTTAGAAGACAACCTTATAAATTAATAAGGAACTTTAAAAGACAATCAGTGGGAACATCTTTACCCTTAATTCTAAACTTTTGGCCTCTATGATGATCTCTAGTTGTTTCTATATATTCATTTTTTCTTCTTTCTGCTGTGAGAAACTGATTTAGAAACTCACCTCTCTTTCATTTCTGTCATAGTTCCCCAAATCTCTTGATTTAGAAGCCAGAATATTTGACTTATTCACATTTAACTAGCTGTGTGATCAAAATGAAGTCATTCAGTCAATATGGAACTTTGCTTCCCCCTTCCCCTTGAAAATCAGATACATTGCATAAGATGATCCTTACATTCCCTCCCATATTTAATATTTCAATGTTTTATACTCTATATTTTCTTTCAATTCTAAAATACGCGGGTTTTTCCACTAAATTCTTCTTACATTTATCTTTTACATTTACTATAGTGTCTAGCACACACTCTTCTCCCACAATGACTAGAGAGTACACAGGCAGAGACAATACACATATGCCCTTGTAAAGTGAATAACTCCTAGAATACCAATTAAGGTTTTTAGAAGAACTAAATCTAGTGTCAGTTTTGTGTATTCGTAGATGTTATGTTAAGTTAAGCCACAGTTATGAGACATGACTGTTTCTTGGGTCCTTTACTTACAGCATATCAATGGTAGAATACATGTTATTTTGTTCTAATATTGCAACATATTGGTAGGAACGTGCATATTGCCAGCTCCTCGCTCATGCCTTTGAGCAATCATAGATCAAATGGCATGTAATCATGAATCTGTCTCTCTCTCTCTCCGACATGATCCTTTTGAAGCCAGTGCAAGGTAGACTTGTTTCTGTGTGACATGCAAGTTCTATTTCAACAGCCCTGTTTGAAAATCTAGTTACTATGGTGATATGTACCACTGCAAATAATCTCCTTCGCAACAATTATACTCTACTCAGTGAAAGTGGTATCTATGGCTTAATGGTTCAGCAAAAGACTGACAGATCTATGGTCTTATTTCCAACTGAGAGGTTTTTAATAAGAAGTTTGAGCTCCTGGAATCAGAGAAGAAAGAACAGGAACCATTCTAAGTTTAGCAGGGTCAATCTTAAAGGACACTTCCTGGTCAGATCAAATACTCCATGAGCTACAATCTGCTGAATTGGCATGCCACTATTTGACTCTCTCTGTGGCAATGAAAAATGAAACACGCTGTTTTAAAAGGAAAGAAAACTGGTACACAGGGAGTGGACCTTACCCAGCCCCAGCGTGCCTCCCTCAGGAGCCCCCATTCCATCCATCCCAACTCAGTACTCAGAGTGACATCTCCACATGTGTATTCCCTAAATAAATACTCTTCCACTCAAGGGTCAGACTGGTAACAGCATGTGTCATGGGCTATGTGGGATTGTGGCTGACTTGCCACATTAATGCCTTCTGCATCCTGGTTATATGACAAACTACACCCTGAGTTCTCAACGACTGATTTCAAATAGAACTTTTGAGAGACAAATTGTTATATTTGATAACTTCATAGACTGCTAAAATACGAATACCATTAAAGATGGAAACTGCCGTTTTCATCTACATTCATATCTAGCAATTGGCATAAGCCTTATTAACATAATGACAAGCACATGGTTCTTAATAGTGTTTTGGGATGAATGTATGTATAAGACATTAATAAATCTGATCCAAAAATCTTCTGATATGGGAAACATTTTAAAATACGTTACAAGTGCCTATCATAAATGATCTTTAGCTGTTTTCAGGAGAAATTTTTCTAAAGCCCAGATAAAAGCATCAGCCAAACCCTCCCATAAAGGTACCAACAAATAAGGGAAGCAAGGAAGTTATGTGCTAATAAAGTGAACCAAAACAAACCACCTTTACCATCACAGACTGCAAATTAACAGGGTCATAGTCTGTAACTAAGAACATCTGATGACATAAGCAGTAACATCTTAAATTAATATCCGCTCTGAAATAACTACACAGCTTGAGGCAAAACGTGGGCTTCCGGCAATTCTCCAGTGAGCATTATTGGTGATAAGGCCTGAATCAGCACATAATTTTATCATTAGATGGAACCTCTACCTTGGAGACTATGGTTTTAATTGTGGTCTCTCTATATAATTACTAATCAAAATATTATGAGCCATATAATTATCTTTTAATATTATGGCACTATTTTTTCACTCTGATAAAAAATTCAGTCGCACACGCACGCACGCACGCGCGTGTGTGTGTGTGTGTGTGTGTGCACGCACGCGCTTGGAGGTTGGCTACACTGTCAGTCAGCCATGGTTCCTTGTTTATTTGAAATACATCCTTCATTGCTAAATGTAAATAACTCCAAATCAAAATGCTGAAGTACTTGTTGTCTAACCTCAGTGGCCATTATTTCAACTCATCTAAAGATAATCACAGTTTCTTTAAACCTAACTTAAAAAAAAAATCTTTTAACTCTTGAACTTATGAGTTGTATAGTTTTCCACCAAATTATTTTCCAAAAATGTTAAAACTAAGTTCTTTTCTATTGTTTTATGAAACAATAAAACAAAACTTCATAACTGAATAATTTGAGGATCATAATAGTTATTACACTGTGTATTGTTATCCTCAAAGCAGTTACTCAGAGTATAAGATATAAACCAAAAAGATTCTTACAAAGGGAAACAAACAGATAATAACACAAAACTTTCTCCCCAACAAGCTAAGATAAACTAGTAGTATAAATGAATCCAATTAGAATATATATTGAAATAATTTAAGTGGTATTTGTGTTTTGAGGAAGTATTTGAACTTCTCCCTATTTCCTGTTTATGTGTCTTTTATTTTGTTCTTTATTTGTACATGTATGTGTACATTTACATATATTTTTACTTTATTTGTACGTAATATAGTGTTTCTCATGTAAGACAAACCATGCAATATTTGAGCTTGTATGTCTGACTTATTTCACTTAATATTATGCTCAATTTACATCTATTTACCTACCAATGCCTCAAGTTAACCTTTCTTTTTGGCAGTGTAAAACTAAATTTCTAAAGCAACTGACTGATTTAATTTTTCTCCTTCTTCCCCTCCCCAAGTGGCCCAGAGTTCTAATTTTCTTTCTTTCTTACTGCCATCCCTCACTGTAGTCACCTTCCCTCCAGTTCCACAAATTCCAGTACTGTTTAATGCACTGCCCTGGAACTCTGAGATCTCACCAATGCCCTCTTCCCCTCCTGTGTGGCGGCAACTCCAAATCTGCCTTTCTGATCTACTTTCTCTTCTCAGGTACAGACCTGAAAATACAAATCTTTATTAAAATAATGTACCTAAACAGTAGCCATCCGTTTCTCCATCCCCCCCGCCAACAATTTCCTCATTATCTCTTTACAATATAAACACCTCTTTTAGGTACTACAGTGCCAAATATTAGGGTCAGTGGTCATTCATCCCACTCTTGTCTCCCACATCAAATTCATTCCAGCCTGCGTGTCCTGTCTGCATTTCCTATTCCTTTCTTCCTGCTCTTTCCTGTCCCAGCTGTTTTAACTCAGATTCTCCTTACATTCCACATACACTATACCTAGGGTTATTAAACTGGCCACCCAATTTCTTAGTCCAGTTAACCAAGCCAGCACTTCCTAATGTGATTCAGGTACATAATATAAAACATCGTACAGAGAATGTGTATGTACTTCTCCACTTATGCCACGGGACTGCTTAAAGTCCTCATGTCATTTGATCTAATAACAGAAATTCTCATGCATTGCAGATGGGATTCCACAATGGCACGACTGTGGAAAAGTGGTTGGCAGTTTCTAATAAAAGTAGGTATATGTGTCCTACCAAGTGTCCCAGCCATTCCCTTCCTGGGTATTTATCCAAGAGAAACAATGTAAGTCATTTTGGTAATCATCCTAAAAAATTAAATCAGCCAGTATTTAAACAAGTGTTTTTCTACGTGTAAGAGTGGTGCATGTGTATAAGTCTGTGGCATTGTGCAGTTTAATTTTTTTAATCAAGCATTTTAAACTACTTGGAAGAAACAGAACTCAGAGAGTGGTATGTTTGGAAAAAACAAGCCACATCCTCTCTAATTACATGAAAGAAACAAGCAAGACTGGAGTGTTAACTTAAATTATTTCCCCCAAAGAATTGAACTTACCTTCAGTTTTGTTGGCACCGTTTCATTGACATGGCCCTTTCCATTTACAGTAGACAGAGCTAATGAACACGAGGAAGAGGTGACAGTTGGGAAGTAGTAAACAGGCCTTTTTAGTCATTAAATCTAAGCAGACTGTGTCAAGCTCTTTTCTCTGAATACCTCAGAGCACTTTACAGATGTCATCTATTAAACCCGTTCGACATCAAAGAAAGGCAAGATGAGTAACTACATCACCATCTCCCATTCGGGGTAAGGAAAAAAATAACCTTGACAGAGAAAAGGAAGGTGCCTACTTACTCAATGAGCAAAGAACAGAGAACAAACAGCAGATATCTTTGTTCCAAGAGGAGGGTGTGCAGATCTCAGACACCAAACACTGACTTCCACCCAGTGACCTCTGCTAGGCCCATTACGTGGGAGAAGGGATGAGCCAGTTAGTCATTTAGCCTACTTTTCATCTTTTTCCATTATCATATAGAACATCAACTCTTTCTTTGTATAACCCACTATTGGCACGTGATACTGGTTCTATATCATTTTGCTTTTTAAGTTTTGTTGAGTCATACTTACATAGCATAGAATTCACTCATTTAAAATATTCAGAATTTTTAGTAAATTTATAGTGCTACAACTCCCATCCAGATTTAGAGTATTTCCGTCATCCCCCCAAATTCTATCACATCCAACTGTAGTCAATCCCCACCCCCCAGTTACAAGCACTGATTTGCTTTCTGCCCTTATAAATTTCATGTTAATTGAATGTTACCATATATAGGTTTTGTGTCTGGATTGTTTTCATGTGTTATTTTTTTAGGTTCACCCGTGTTTTCACATGTACTAGATTTTTATGGAAGGGCAGTATTTGATTGGATGACTATGCTACATTTTGTTTGTTGTTTCACAAGTTGATGGACACTAGAGTTATATTTTTATCTACAATGAATGCATTGTAAAACATTCCAGTAAACATTTGCATTATGAGTCAATTTCTCTGGGACAGATACCCAGGAATAAAATTATTGGATTAAATGGTAAACACATGTCCAATGTTTCTACGAAAATGCAAAATTGTTTCCTTAGCAACTATGTATTTATATTTCCTTGAAAAATGTATGAGGTTTGCAATTTTTACACATTTTCTCCAACATTTAGTATTTTTCTTTTTTTATAGTAGGGGTATAGTGGTATCTCACTGTGTATGTTTTGTTAAGCTTTATGGAGGCGTAATGGAGATAGAATAAATACTTACACTTACACTTACACTTAAAGTATGAAATATATATATATCCCTAAGATAATCACTACAATCAAAATAATAGAAAAACTCATCACCAAAAGAAATTTGCTTTTGCTCCTTGGCAATTTCTCCCTCCCACACTGCCAGCTCCACTCCATCCACAGGAAGCCAACACTCTTCTTCCTATTGCTATAAATTAGTTGCATTTTCTGAAACGTTTTATTAAAAATAAAATCATACAGTATATATCCTTTTTTGTCTGGCTTATTTCACTCAGCAAAGTTATTCTGTGACTCATCAATGTTGTTGCTTCTGCCATAGTTTTCTCTTCTACACTGCTGAGTAATATTCATGATGTGGTTGAACTAATTGGTTTGCCCATTAGCTTACTGATGTAGACTTGTGTTTTTTCAAAAATGGCTAGGGCCGGTGAGATGGCTCAGCGGCGTACACACCTGCCTGGCAAGCGCGTGGGCCCGAGTTTGACTCCCAGAACCCATATATGAAAAAAGGGCGGGTGATATCGCTCAGTGGCACGGGTGCCCGCTGGCGCACGAGGTCCTGAGGTCGACCCCCGGTACCCACAAAAAAAAAAAATGGCTATTATACATAGAGTGTCTATGAACTTAATGTGTACAGCTTGGAATGAACATATACTCTCATTTCTCATAAGTAAATGCCTATGTGTGGAATGACTGGTCCATATGGAAGTTGTATTTTAAGTCTTTAAAAAGTTGCCAGAATGTTTTACAAGATGGCTTTATCATTTTACATTTTTACACTAGTATAAGAGTTCTAGTCACTTACCTCACCAAATTTGGTATAATCAATCTTTTCCATGTTGAATATTACAGTAGTATAGTAGTATATTATGGTAGTTTAAGTCACATTTCGTGACATGGACTGAATTAAGTCTCCAAGAACTTTTATGTTGAAGCCTTAATCCCTAATGTGACTATATTTAGAGATAGGACCTTTAGGAAGTAATTACTTTAGGTCATAAGGGTAGGGCCCTGATAAACAGAACTAGCATTCTTATGTAAAGAGTCACCCGAGAGCTTGCTTTATTTCTCTCCCAATTTGCCCACTTTCATTCAGAGGAAAGGCCATAAGAGGACAAAGCAACCATCTGCAAACAAGAAATAGGGCCCTCACCAGAAACCAAACCCTGTCATAAAATTGATCTGGACTTCCCAGCCTCCAGAGTTGTGTAAACTTAAATTTCTATTGTTTAAACCCGCCAGTCTATGGTACCCTGCAATGGCAGCCTGAGAAGGCCAATACATTTCCCAATGACTAGTGATGTCCAGAGTCTTTTCAGGTCCACTCATGGAACATATTTGCAAATCACGCATCTGAAGGTTCTGTTTCTAGAATATAAGATCTCTCAAATCTCAATAAGCAAATAAAAATGTCTGATAAAAATCAGGAAAATATCTGAATAGACTTAACCAAAGTGGATACAGAGAACAAATAACCACAGGAAAGAATCTGGTCCCATTCCGATAACCCAGATAATTTCCTTACATCCACATCCTTGAATTCTGAGCAGCAAACTTGAATTTTCAATAATAAATTGATTGTAAATAATCTAAATGTCTCGATAAAAAGGCAGTAAATGTGAGATAGACTAAGAATACAAGACCTAACTCTATGTGGGGTAACTTAATCGCATCGATAAAGTCCTTTTGCCATGTAAGGTAACACAATCACAGACCGTGCAGACTGGAACATATAAATGTCTGTGAAGCCGTCATTATCTCTGTCATGAGCGGTGTCCCCCAAACTGTAACTGTCTTTTCACTTTTACTTTATTCAAAATGGCTGCTCATTTCTTTTTTGACCAATATTTAAATATGTGTAATTACATTACCAGTATTTGAAAATTATGTAATACTTTTCTGTTATTGCTTTCTAATTCATTTTCTACCCTGAGAGACATTTTTGTGTTATGTAAATCCTTTAAAATATTTACACCCTTTTTATGGACCACCATTCGGTCTATTTTGGTGAATGTTCCATGGGAGCTTGAAAAGACCATGTGTGCTCCTATTGTTGGTCACAGTGTACCATAAACATCAACAAGGTGCAGGTGTTTGACGGTGTTGCTACAACCACATCTAGCCACAAAGTCATCAGTGGACAAATCCACTGGATCTCATGCCCCCGCAATCCAGTCGCCACCCAAAAGCCCCACCTATGATTGCACAAGGCTGGGAGGCCATCTAGATATAAACCATGACCGATGCTCCAGCGAAATTCATGTACTTGTGCTTGTGCGGATATGTGTTTTACTTCTCTTATGTAAATTCTTAGAAGTGATCACTTTCACCTTTAAGAGATATTTTTAGTGTGTAAAAAATTTTAGTTTGACAGATCTTTCCTTCCATTATTTTAATGATGTTGCACTATTTTCTCCTAGCTTGTGTTCTTTCACATGAGGAATTTGCTATCATTCTTAACATTCTTTTGTTCTACATGAAGTGTCTTTTTTTCCCCTCCTGCTGCTTCTAAGATTTTCTATTTATCACCTGTTTTAAAGAGTTTCATTCTGAAATGTGAGTGCAGTCTCTTGCATGTTTGATAACCCCTCTCATTGATATATTTATCAAATTGGAAACTTTGGGGCCATTATTCTTCACATTTTTGTACATCTCTCTCATCTCCTTAGGTCACTCCAAAAACATACGTATGTGGCTTCTTGAGGTTCTCTCACACCTTACCAACAATACTCTATACACGTTTTTCCAATCCTTTCTGTTTCGTTTTGGATAGTTTTTATTCCTATTTTTTCAAGTTCACTAATCTTTCCTTTTTGAATTTCTCATTTCTGTCATCCACTGTAGATTTCACCTCAGGCATTGTTTTCGCTTCTAAAATCTTAAGTATATTTTATGTCTTCCACGTCTCTAATTTATTCAGTCATTGTGCACAAAGTTTCCTCTGTTTTCTTTTTTTTGGGGGGGGGGGGCTCGACCTCAGGACCTCCCGCGCCAGCAGGTGCCTGTGCTGCTGAGCGATATCACTGGCCCCTTTTTCGTATGTGGGTTCCGGGAGTCGAACTCGGGCCCTCCCACTTGCCGGGCAGGCGCTTACACCGCTAAGCCATCTCACCAGCCCTCCTCTTTTTTCTTAAACATATAAAATACAGTTAGAACTCAGCGGTCTTGTCTACCATCTTGTCCTATCCTCTCCTTCATTTCTGGATCACTTTGGATTGATATTTTTCTTCTTTGAGATTCACAAAGTATAGATTATCAGGTGACAAAACAATAATGGAAATAGTTAAACTGCCTTCTATTATGAATGATGTTATGGTTTAGATCTAAAATACCCTCAAGTCCCATGTGTTCAGAGCTGAGGCTTTTAGGAGGTGATTGGGTCATGAGAACTCGAGCTTCACCAGTGGTTTAATCTGTTGATGAGATCATAATTTGATGATATGATTGGAAGGTACTAGAAACATAGAAGGTGGGGCCTGGCTGAAGGGTGTGGATCACAGAGGCCTGCCCTTGGGGATTATATATCCAGTCCCTGGCCTCTTTCCCCCTGGCTCTGTCCCTCTCACCTTTCTGGTTGCCATGAGGAGAGCAGCTTCCCTCCACCATATCCTTCCGCCATGATGTTCCTGCATCACCACAACCCTAAGCAGTGGAGTCAGCTGACTACGGACTGAAGTCAAAATAAATCTTTCCCTCTTTTAGTTGTTTTTATTGTGTGTTTGGTCACAATGGCAAAAAGCTGACTAAGACAAATGATCAGAGAATTCAAGGGTGAATTGTGAGTGGAGAAGGGAGAATAAAAAAGGGAAAGAATGGATAATAAAGAGAGAATAATTGAGAAGTAGCAGTGCTGAATGATATCTAAGGATGAAATAACATAATTTAATGAGAATTAAACTTGCTGTCCCCCAAAACTCCATTAAAGGCTGATGCTTACATGACTTCTCAGAGGGTTTTTGAAATAGTTGTTGTCCACTGAAATAGATGAGCAACTTAGTACTATATTTGGCCTATAATTTGAAAGCAGAAATAAGCAAACATCCAGAAGGCACAGGAGAAAACAAGGAATCAGGGGCACCAGATAATGAAAGTCAGAGTGCTTGTGAGAAACATGTCCTTCCTCCCCGTGGTAATTTTTAGTAATTTTAGAAAAGGCATGGAAATTTTCTGAGGGCATGGATTAGGGGTTCCATTTAATTTTATTACTACCTATAGGACTAAAGAGACCTAAACAAAATCTGGGATGAACATAGATCCCTCTGCTAGGCAACATCTCCTCATTTTCACCAAACAGAAGTGTTTACTTGTACTGCCAGCATTAAAATCCCATAATCATTAATTTCTCCACTGTTTTACTCCCAAACAGTCCTAATGTACACTATTTCCATTTCTCCTCATTTTCAGATGCTGTCTCTACTAACTAACCTCTCATCACAGACATTTATACCTACCAGATGGTGACTGGTTCCTTTCCTTCTTTGCATTCATGCTCCCTGCACTGTGCACTGTGTAAACGTTGAGTGCAATAAACATTTCAGCTGCTCAAAAATTGTTCTGAAATTTATGGCAGAGTCAGTTCAATTTAGGAAAGGCAGCACAGATGTATCAGTGCAACAGAAAAGATATTAAAATAAAAATATCAATTAGCAGGGTGGAAGTTAGTAACATCATTTCATGTTTTGTTTTCTGCACTTCCCCCATCTTTTCCCCCCATCTTCGTATTAGTAGAAAAAACGAGAGTCTTGGAAATGTTATAGGATTTTTAAGTGCTTTGCTTGTCACGAGAGATTGAGCCTTTATTATCCCCAATGACTTCTCCAAGTAAGAGTAAGAGACAACACATTTTAAGAAAGAAAGTTAAGAACTTTATTAGAGTACTTAAAATACAAGAATGAGTATCTCCAGACATGGAGCTGTGGAGGGTTTTCTTAGGGAAAGCTTCATAGAAGAGAGGCCATATGAACCACATTTTGAGGGGAGAGTTAATGTTTGCCAAACAAGAAGAGAAGGAACCTTCTAGGCAGAGAAAAAATTGTATTCAAAGCCTCAAAAACAGAGAGAACCACATGTCTTTCTCTGTATGGTGGAAAGTTTAAAGTCCTGTGACATGAGACTGTAAGGGCAAGTCATTGGATGGCCTGTAGATGACTGCTCATGTTAGTCTGTTCAGTAAATGGCGTGATAAAATTATTTTTAAAACCAACAAAAATGAACACTATAGGCTTTGCATTTTGTGTATGGAGTTTCTCCAAACTGACCTCATTTTCCATGCCAGTAATTGTTCCAGGACCCAGGAAAGTCTAGACATCAGAAATTCCCTCCTTGGGCTGCCCTTTGTATCATTTTGATATAACAACTTGGCTGATCTGATAGCTCAGATTCACTGACCTCCCTCCAGAACTTCACGTATATGCCTCTGGCTGTATTGACAGTGAACTCTGGGAGGAGCTTTATGTCCTCCTCTCCCCAGCCCAACCCCAGACACAAGCATGTGCACACGCAGACATACACGGACACACCGCCTTGGACAGAGCAGTTATCTGCCGTGTCTCCACTTCCCCCAGCTGCCTCGCTGTCCTCATCACAGACCACAGTCCCATCACAGGCAATTAGCGACAAAAAGTCAGAGGATGCTTTTGAGCAAGGGAAAAATGTGTTAGGGTTGTTAAGAGCACTAATATTGGGCATTTTTATTATAAATAGAAAAACAATACAGTGGTCATTTAAAAAGAGCTCAAACCAGCAAATTTTCTCAAGTAATAGTACTATTACTCGACAGTGGCATGGTTTTACAAATTAATTAAGGGTAGAAAAATACAGCCAAAAACAATAAAAATAGAAAACATTTCAGAGATTTTGAGAATTAAATACTTGTCTAATATGAGTCTTATCCCTCCCCTACCATCCACCTATGTGAATTTCATTAATCAAAATAGCATGTGAAGCTGAGAGGACAGGAGGGAAGAGTGTGGTGTAAGATAACAAATATGAATACTCATTCCCAGACTGCAGTGCAAATTAATATTAAAATCTAAATCTCCATAGCATGAATTTAGAGAGATTTGCATGGTATCAAGGAATCATTTATTACTAGTTTTTCTGCACTCTTAGATAAACGAAGCCAAAAAATTTTCCATTTTCCCAGCTGCAAATTTTCTGAGTATAATATTAAGCTATTGAGTGGAAGTGTCATCCACTTTAACTGCTAGTTTTGAATGTTACATGAGTAATCAGCATGAAATAGTATTCTTAGAGCCCCCAATTGTAATCAGCATATTATTGTTACAATATTATGGTATCCAAATAAAGCAGAGTCTCTTCATTCTTAATTTTTGGATGTTTTAAGAATAAATTAGGAAGAGGTTCAACATGGCTGAATAGAGGAGGGGCCTCATTCAGAGCTACTCAGAGAAATTCAACTAAAACACAGATAACTGGAAGAAAGGGGAGGGACATATACCTGAAACTAAAATCAATCTGACATAAGAAATTAATAGATCAAGCCAAACATAGATAAAGGACTTAAAACGGCCAGCCAGCTCACTGGGCTGCCGGTGGGCCACCAGATTGGGATGACTGCCTGTGATACTTGGAATCTTACAAGAAGAGAGAGAGGGAGAAAAGAAGGATATACTAAAATAATGTGGGTAAATCAAGCCATACAGAATAGACTTGGGAATATAAGGTCCCCTGCCTCTACTGCCTCCCTCCAAACAGAAGACGCTGCAGTCCAGCAGTAAATTCTGCCCACACGAACTGCTGCCTCCCTGACGATTGGCCAGTTTTCCTTTTTTTCATTTTGTCTTTCTTTTTTTTCTTTCTTTTCTTTTCATTTTCTTTTTTCTTTCCTTTTGTGCACTACAGCACTAACTGGAACTGCCAGGAACAAGATTAAAGACTACAGGGGTGCCTAGTAAATGGAACAGCTAACCCCTCCTCCCGGACCTGTGGTTAGAGAAGCGTGGGGAACTAAACAGCCTTGCACCTTGGGACTGCAGCCCTGGACTGTCCCCCCACACCCAGGGGCAGGAGCAGAAAAGCACCCCACAGTACCCCATCTCACCCGAGGAAGTTACAGACTATGGCAGAGGCGAGTGACAGTGGCAGCAGAACTTGTAAAGCAATGAATGGGAAGTTAGCGCCCCACCTTAGGAGAGGAGTAAGAATTGGGACTGAGCAGCCGTGGGTGGCAACAGCAGGAGCAGAGGACCAGACCATACCACAGCATTTCACCCCACCCTGCAACACACGACCTGAGAGGACAGAGCCTGCTCAGTGGGAGAGGAACAGAGAAGGCTGAGCAAGAACCAGGAGGAGCCAGTGGTGCATGGGACAGGGAACAGCCCCCTGTCTCTATCTGCAAATAGCACAGCAACTGGAAGAGAGACATCTCCAAGAGAAACAGGGTAAGGAGCGGGAGGCCGCTAAGGGACATACAGAAAGTACTGGCTGAAGACTCTGGCCCAAGGTCCCCACATGTGGAGGCCAAGGTCAGCCTCAAATCCAGCACAAACTCTACTGAAGGCTTGGTAGTGTTATCCAGTAGTTTTGGACTCTTGGTGGACACAAGAGGAATTTCATTTTTTTAATCTTTTTTTTTTTTTTTTTTTTTTTTGCTGGTTTGTGGTTTGTTTACCACTCCTTTTCCTTTTTTTTTTTTTTTTGTCTTTTACCTACATCTTTGTTCTAATCTATTTGTCTTCTTTCCCTCTTTCCTCAATTTACCTCTCTAGACTTAATCATATTCTCATATGAGTGAATAGTCTCATTTTTCTGGTCAATTTCAATAATCCCTTGTGTACACCTTCATTCTTTCTCTTCTGCCCTCTTCTCTAGTTTCCCAAAGCTTGAGTGTTCATCCTTCATCCTCCAGCCTGGCTTCTACTTTATTTCTTTTCAGTTATCTCTGTTCTACAGGGTAAAATCACTCTACCAAGGGGAAACACTTTGCATACAAGCTCCCAATTTATTATTGCTTCTGTTATATAACTGTAGATTTTGCTTCTATGGTTAATGGTACAAAATTAATAGTTACCACAGTTTGTCAGTTTCTAAACTGTGCTTGGTGCTATTGTCAGTTCTAATTTTACTACTTTAGCTAGAATATCATATCTGTTTTAATCAGTTGTTCTCACTTCTATAACAATATTGGGAAGTTCTGGAGTATAATACCCTCACCACACCCCAGCACCAAAGGACTGGGGACTGAGCCAAACAGATACCAACATCCCACTCTTAATTAATTGGAAAGGTAGGATCTTGGGACAGACATAAACCAAGAATCTCCTACACACAGAAGATATCCTGAAGAACAAACCTTGCCTAGAGAGGCCTTGATACTAGTGATAAAGCTACCTACTCCCAAATCTTACAAGGATCAAAAAAGAAAACAAAATAAAGACTTATGAAATAGAAAATGACAAGACACAGAAGCAAAATCCAATCTCAGAACTCCAGCCCACACAGAACAAGTCCAGGAGACAATGAGATAGAGGAAAATGGAACAAACATACCTGACATTTTTAAAATGAGAGCAACCGAAGCAAAGAAACAAATCCGTGAGGCTATAGAGGAAATCAGATCAGAAATAATCTCTCAGGTTAAAAAAAGAAATGTCAACATTTATAAAGGAATTGCTCAGCAAATTTAGAATAGAGTTACATAAAAAGATAGACAATGATAGGAAGAGGATGGAAACTGTGAATAATCAGTATAGCAAAGAGGGCTGGTGAGATAGCTCAGCGGCATAAGTGCCTGCCTGGCAAGTGTGAGGCACTGGGAGTTCGACTCCCAGTACTCACATACAAAGGAAAAAAGGGTCAGTGATATCACTCAGTGGCACAAGCACCTGCTCGCAAGCACAAGGTCCTGAGTTCAACTCCTGGTACCAAAAAAAAAAAAAAAAAAAAAAAAAATATATATATATATATATATATATATATATAGCGGAAAAATAGAATGTATGAAACAGATTCAAACAGATATCTAGGAAATTAGAAATTCCATTGAAACCTGGCAAAACTCCTTGAACAAAACTGAAGACAGACTTTCAAACCATGAAGACAGGATCTTGGATAGCGATCATGAAAGCAAAGATCTCTTGAAAATAGCAAAAGATCAGGAAATAACAATTCGACAGCTACAAGACTATGCAAAGAAAAATAATATAAGAATAATTGGTGTCAATGAAAAAGCAGGAGTCAACACAAATGACATAAAAAACTATTTGCAGAAGTAATGGCAGAAATTTTCCCAAGCATGGGAAAAGAATCTGACATACAGATAAGTGAAGCATATAGAAATCCAATTAGCTATAACCAAAATAAATCTACACCCAGACATATAGTAATCAAGATCCCAGAAATTCAGCACAAGAACAGAATATTAAAAGCTGTTAAAGAAACTGATCACCTATAAAGGAAAGCCCTTCAGAATCACGGCACACTTCTCAACACAAACCCTCAAGTTAAGAAGAGCTTGGAGTGAAATATTTCAAGTAGTGAAAGAAAATATCTTCCAACACAGAATGATGTACCCTGCAAAACTATCTTTCAAAATTAATGGAGAAATAAGATACTTCCATGACAAGGAACAACTGAAGAAATGCATGACCACCAAACCAACCCTACAAAGAGTACTGAAAGATATTCTAGATGGATATAAAAATGACCACAATTACAAGAATGACAACAGAAAGAAACCACCAGGCAGGGCAAGCAATTAAGCAGAGGGAAAAAGCAGGGAGCCAACAGCAGGAAAATAACATGACAAAGAGAAGACAATGCATATCAGTTATAACCATCAGTATAAATGGCCTCAATTCACCAATCAAAAGAAGCAGACAGGCAGAATGGATCAAGAGACAAGATCCAACAATATGCTGTGTATAAGAAACACACTTAACTAAAAAAGAAATTCATAGACTGAAAGTCAAAGGATGGAAAACAATCTTCCATGCAACAGGAACCCAGAAAAAAGTAGGGGTAGCTATCCTGTTTGCAGACAACGTGAACTTCAAACCAAGAATGATCAAAAGAGATAAGGTCACTACGTACTTGTTAGGGGAAAACTTCAAGAGGAAGAGATAACAATCATAAATACATATATGCCAAAAATGGGAGCACAAACTATACAAGACAATTATTAATAGACATTAAAAATCAAATAAGCAATAACACAATTGTAATGGGAAAACTTAATACCCCAATGTCACAAAGAGATAGATCAACTAGACAAAAAATCAGCAAAGAAATAACAGAACTGAACCAAACCTGGACTTAGTAGATGTTTTCAGAGTGTTCCACCCCACATCATCAGAATACACATTCTTCTCAGCTGCACATGGGATGTTCTCTAAAATAGACCACATACTAGCCCACAGAACATGCTTAAGTAAATGCAAAGGAATGGAAATTGTCCCATGCGTATTATCTGACCACAGTGCAATGAAATTGGAAATTAATGGCAAAAGAAACTGCAAAAACTCCATAAACACATGGAAATTATAGAACACCCTCCTAAACAACAGTGGGTCACAGATGAAATTAAGGAAGAAATTACACAATATCCACAACTAAACAAGAATGTAGATAAAATGTACCAGAACTTATAGGACACAATGATAGCAGTCCTAAGAGGGAAATTTAGAGCAGTGAATTCTCACATCAGGTAAACAGAATGAGCACAAATAAACCACCTAATGTTGCACCTCAAGCTTCTAGACAAAGCAGAGCAAGACAAGCCCAAATCCCATACAAGGGAGGAAATTATAAAGATCAGAGCAGAAATTAATGCAATGGAGACTAAGAAAACAATACAAAGAATTAATGAATTGAAGAGTAGGTTCTTTGAAAGAATAAATAAAATTATAAGCCCTTAGCCAACCTTAACAAAAAAAGGAAAGAAAAGACACAAATTCATGTGTTGAGGAATGAAAAGGGCGAAATCACTACAAATCCTGTGCAAATTCAGAAGATTATCAATACCTACTTCAAAAATCTTTACTCTCATAGGATTGAAAACACATAAGAAGTAGACAGATTCCTAGATATGTAAGAATTACCAAAACTGAATCAAGAAGATATAAAAATTCTGAATAACCCAATATCAGTTAATGAGATTGAAAATATAATTAAAAACTTACCAACAAAGAAAAGCCCAGGACCTGATGGATTAATGGCTGAATTCTGCAAGAAATTTAGAGAATGCCAATACTCAAACTCTTTAATAAAATTGAAAGAGAAGCAATACTCCCTAACTCATTCCTGGAGGCAAGTATTACCCTGATACCAAAACCAGAGAAAGACTCTACCAAAAAAGAGAACTACAGGCCAATCTCCCTAACGAACAAAGATGCAAAAATCCTCAAAAAGATGCTGGCAAACAGAATGCAGCAAATCATCAAGAAGACTGTGGCCAAGTGGGATTCATCCCAGGGATGCAGGGATGGTTCATCATACGCAAATCAATAAACATAATACACCACATCAACAGAGCCAAAAACAAAAATCACATAATCATCTCAATAAATGCAGAAAAAGCTTTTGACAAAGTCCAGCACCCATTCGTGAACAGAAAATTGGAATACATGGCCTTTATCTCAATCTGATAAAAGCCATCTATGACAAACCAACAACCACTCATCATACTAAATGGACAAAAACTGTAAGCCTTCTCTGTAAAATCAGGAACAAGACAAGGATATCTACTATCACCACTCCTATTCAATATAGTTCTGTATAGCAAGCCCTTCCTGGTCCTCGTCGCGGTCCAGGAAGTTTATATTTGTAATCCCATGGAAAAGTTATTGGAATTCTAGCAAGTTAATTCCAATCTACCACTTCCAGTGCAACCCATTGCAAGAATAAAGACACTAAGGCATATTTATAGTTGTGGGGAGCCAAGGGGTTCTAAGTCCAGCCAGGATGGTGGTTACTGGAACAAAGGCCTCAACCCAGAGCCAAACCCAGGTTTAATTAATTCTCAAGGAGGGGAGTGGCTCAGGGATGTGTGACTGTGAGAGTGGCAGGAAGTCCATGAGTACCATGAGCTGGGCTCGGTAGGTGGTCTGAAATCACCTTTGGGATAAGCAGAGGGAAGGATATGCAGAAGGAGTAATCTACATAACACAATTCAAGGTAGTATCTACTGTTTTGGGGTCAGTGCTTCAGCTCTGATGTGTATTCTATGCCCTGGGAAGTCATAGCCTCTTTCTCGAGGCTGAATCCCAGCCAACAGTGTGGAGCACAGCTCTCCATCCCACCATGCTGAACCATATATTTGGGAACTACAGGGGTGGGGAAACACAGACCTGTCCTTGCTTCAAAGACTACACATCAGCACCTCGGCTGGACCCATTCTCATTGCTTAAAGCCAATTGAAGAGATAAGGAAAAGTCCAGTTCTATACATATCAGTACATGGAAATAGGGCCAGGTTTAGCCAAAATGGAGATAATTGCTC
Source organism: Erethizon dorsatum (assembly GCA_028451465.1). Taxonomy (NCBI): domain Eukaryota; kingdom Metazoa; phylum Chordata; class Mammalia; order Rodentia; family Erethizontidae; genus Erethizon; species Erethizon dorsatum. The sequence continues at coordinate 60,346,010 of CM051834.1, read as the reverse complement.
TTCTTTCAAGGAGAGTCATGCAGGTGGTCTTCCACAGTTCTGGAAACATTAGCCAGAACAATTGGACAATAGAGAGAAATAAAAGGAATAAGGATAGGAAAGGAAGAAGTTAAATTATCATTATTTGCAGATGGCATGATACTCTACATAGAAGACCCCATAAACTCCAACAAAAGACTTCTAGAATTAATAACCACATTCAGTAATGTAGCTAGATACAAAGTCAACACTCAAAAATCAATAGCTTTCCTCTACATAAACAACAAATTCATGGAGAGAAATTAGGGAAACCACATCCTTCACAATAGCATCCAAAAAAATGAAATACTTAGGAATCAATCTAACAAATGAAATAAAATACCTATACATTGAAAATTACAGCATTCTGAAAAAAAAATCAAAGAAGATATCAAAAAATGGAAAGATATCCCTTGCTCATGGATAGGAAGAACCAACATTTTGAAAATGGCCATACTCCCAAAACTGTTATACAGATTTAATGCAATCCTGAAATGCCATTAGCTTACCTCACAGATCTAGAGAAAACATTCCTAAAACTCATTTGGAAACAGGAGAGAACTCTAATAGCAAAGGCAATTCTGGGCAACAGAGACAAGGCAGGAGGCACCACAATGCTTGACTTGAAATTATACTACAAAACTACTGTGATAAAATCAGTATGGTACTGGCAAAAAAACAGACCTGAGGATCAGTGAAACAGATTAGAAGATGCAGACACAACTACAAACACACTCAGCCACCTTATATTTGACAAAGGGGCCAAACATGTTCACTGGAAGAAAGATAGCCTCTTTAATAAATGGTGCTGAAAAACTGGCTTTCCACATGCCGAAGACTAAAACTAGACCCATGTCTATCACCATGCACTAAACTAAAGTCAAAATGGATCAAAGATCTAAATATTAAAACAGAAACACTAAATCTACTGGAAGAGAAAGCAGGTAGAAATCTTGAAGACATAGGGGTAGGCAGAAAGTTCATGAACAAAACCCAAACTGCATGGGAAGTACTTCAAAGAATCAACAGCTGGGATAGCATCTTATTAAAAAGTTTTTGCATATCAAAAGAAATCACCAACAGAGTGAAAAGAAAACCCACAGAGTGGGAAAAAATTTTAGTCAACTGTCCCTGAGACAAAGGACTTCTATCTAGAACACATAAAAAATTGAAAAAAATCAGACACCCATATTCAAAGACTTAATCCGAATATGGGCATCTGAGATGAATATGTGATTCTCAGATGAAGAAATACAAATAGCAAATAAATATATGAAAAAATGTTCAACATCATTGGTCATTCGAGGGACGCAAATTAAAACAACAATGAAATTCCATCTCAACCCGGAAAGAATGGCTATCAAGAAATCAACCAATAACAAATGCTGGTGGGGCTGTGGGGAAAAAGGAACCCTTCTCCACTGTTGGTGGGAGTGTAGACTGGTACAACCACTGTGGAAATCAGTGTGGAGATTCCTCAAAAAACTAACATTAGAGGTCCCATTTGACCCAGTTATTCCCCTTCTGGGTATCTTCCCAGAAGAATTAAAAACATCTTACCACAACAATATATGTGCGCCCATGTTTATAGCAGCACAATTTGTAATAGGTAAATCTGGGAAACAACTCAAATGCCCATCAACCAAGGAATGGATAAAAAAGATGTGGTATTTTTATACAATGGAGTACTATTCAGCTATAAAGAAGGATAAACTCGAGGCTTTTATAGGTAAATGGATGCAACTTGAGACCATACTCATAAGTGAAATAAATCAGACTCACATGTGTAAACATCGTATTATCTCCCTAGTACAGGAAACTAAAAGAGTAAATAAGATCCAAAATGTACAATAGATACTGTTAAAGGGGAAGAAACTGCTCAAAAGGAAAGAACTGAGATGGGGAGAAGGAGAAAAGAAGGAAGGGAAAAGAAAAAGAAAAAAATATATATATATATACAAGACAGGTAAGATCATTACACTAGTAATTTCTATTAGTTCATTGAAAAGAACAGTTTGTGCTTATATTGTTTGATCAGTTTTTATGCCTATATCCTATTATCTGAGCAACTACTTTAAAGATAGCAATATGCAATATATTAACCATTGTTAATCCCCTATTAGCTTGTTTTGAAATTAGGTATCATTGTTTTTATTATTTTCTGTCTTCAAAATAAAATTTAAACAAAGAATAAATTACAATAATTTCCAGATGTATGAGGGCCAGCCTTGTAAGATTGCATCTTTCTCCTAAAAATGATAAGAAATTCACTAATGAGTCCATTAGATGGAGTCCATTAAATGTGACAGAACAAAGATCTCTTGGAGCCCTCATCAAGCGGAAACACTATGCAGAATTAATTCCACGTCCATTCAAGTTCCTGTTTCCAAACAGGAGATGAGGTTTGAGTGACAACTTTATTTAGTGAATCAAAGACTGCTGCAAATTTTATGAAACGGTGCACGTTACATACAAAACAGAGCAGGTTTTCATTAGGAGAGTTTGAAGTGATTCAATGAAAAATGTGACTAATTCTTATGAGCTATCAGTTAATAAAGAGCATGAAATACAAATTAGCTGCAAGCTTGATCTGCATGAAGTTGACTGTGTTGGCAATAGTATTCTTATCACTATGTTTATTAATGTGGATCTCATTTATTGTCCTGTCTTCTTTTATAGTCAACTCATTTGAAATCATGATAGTTCTGATTAGTTAGGCTTTATTTAAAGCTACCATTGATTGTTTAAGCATCCAGCCTTTGAAATTTATTCATAACTAATTTTGAGGGCCCTGAGATTTTGTTTCAGCCAAGAACAACATTTTTAAGAAAACAAACCTCATATACACAGACATAGAAAACCATGGTAACTGATCCTTACAACTTTGAAGATTGAATTTTAAATTTTGATAGGGTCACTGGAAATATTCCTATATGAAAAAACGTGTAGCTGTATGGCCTAAAATCTACTGGGGATAATAACACACTTTTGTACATTTTATTATAAAAACACAAAAAGTAACATTTTTTGTATTTTATTATGTAATATTTGATATTGTTATGAGAAAATATACTTTCAGGAAAGAGTATGAATACAAAGCCTAACTTTATTAAGTCTTATTTTGTGATAACAAGACTCAATATTCTCCAAATAATAAGATTAAATAGTGAATACTAAGTGTTTTAACATTTATTCAGCTTTCTTTTCAATACATATATTTAGCAGGTCTCTGTGTATATTTAAGGATGTCTTGACAAAGTTACTGTCTTTCTATTACCATTTCTAAACTGAGAATCTATTAATCAAAATAGCACTTAAAAAAAAACCCAGGATATGACTGACAAAATTCATATAGGCAGTCAAGTGTGACACAGGTCTGTAATCTGAGCACCCTGGGAAGCTGAGGCAGGAGGATCGAAGTTCAAGTTCCATCTGGACAACTTAGTGACTTAGTGAGACTCTGTCTCAAAATACAAGTAAACATAAAAAGGGCTGGGGATGTAGCTCATTGAGCAAAGGCCATTTAATCCCCAGTATCAGACACACAAAAACATCAGTACATGCTAATTTCTGTTATTTTAAAAGATTGAATGTTTAGTGTTAGGATCACTTGGGGATATTTTTGACTGTGGGAACCCATGTATCTAACATTCCAGCATGTCCCCAGACACAGGGCTGGGATACATAAGCCTGACAATTGAAATGAGACCACGTTCACAGCGCTTCCCCAGTCACTCAGACTTCTTCCCACCCAAATGTTCAACCATCAGCAAGTGTGGTTTAAGGCTGTTGTCTGATGAATAAGCCCCGATCCAGACTCCTTCAGTTGTTTTCTGAGTAAGTAACCAATTTACTTCTTCCTCTAGCCCCAGTGTTTTTTATAAGGAGGTAGTGAACTCACGTACAACACACTCAGCAAGAATACTTTCTAAGGGATACTGTGTACTTCACAGTGTATCGTATCAACAAGCTCATGACGCTTGGTTTTCCCACTGTTAGTGCTGCCATTTTGATTCTGGGTTAGGATGATGACAATGGGTCTCTCCACTATCAAGATAAAATATTTCCCTTTGTGATTAGCAGGTCATCTACAGGTGAGTACTCTGGCATCATATGGAATCATTTTCCTGATTGTTTAGCATAAAATGATGATGCTTGTTTAACTTACATATTTTATGGAAGGGTTAATATGATTTTTAATTATATCACATCTTCTGAATTTTAACTGGCATTCCTCAACAACTCTACTGTGCTTACCCTGAACTGTAGTCTTTCAGAAAGATAGGCCAAATTCTTTTCTTTCCTTTTAATACCAAATTTTAAAGTAAAGATCCAGTTCAATTGTACAGTGGTACCTGAGTACTTATAATTAATAGGTACTGGGAGGAACAATGAGTACAAAAAAAAAAAAAAAGGATGAGTACCAAAGGAATTTAAGATCTCAAATTTGAGTACTAAAACTTTCATCATTCCTGAGGTATCAGTGATTCTGATTTTCTTCCATGGACAGAACTAGAAACTGTATATTTTTCTTGTCAGGAGTTCAAATCAATATTTGTTATTCAAATTTAACATTTCAATGTATTTTACTTCATTTCTTTGAATCTATATTTGTATGTCCTCTCTCTTGCACTTAAAATCTGCCTTCCTTCCATTAAAATTTTAGTTTTGATCTATGCTGTAACACTATTAAAAATAATTTCAGTAAATGTATGCGGTTTTGCAGTCACTTGAAATCATTCCTCTGTGTGGTTGTTTTCAATCGGCCTCAGTAGCTTCGTGTCTTTCTGCTTGTGCTCACCTCAGCGAAGCAGCTTATGTTAGTTACAGCAAAACAGTGCTTGCTGGGGAGGGGAGACTCCCGCGTTTACTCAAGCATACCCCTATTCAGGTTCCTCTGCGTTGTTTCCAAATCTTTGTTACTATAATTCGCCTTTAATTATAACACTTCTATGACATTAATGCTTCCGTTTTAATATTATGAAACTGTGTTCAGAAAAACTAATTTGCCCCAGTTTACATAGTTGTCCAAAGCTGCATCTTGGCGATAATTTCTTAGTGTCTGAAGCATTCCTCATCATCACACTCATTGACCATTTGCTATACCCTCTTGTTTCCAAGCATTGCTGTGAAATTTTTTTAAAAATGAAGAAAAAAAGAAAATGGTCCCATGTATCTTTGATCCAGTTGGATGAGTGTAGAGGGCCTGGGAAGGAGGGTAATTATCTAATACCTATAACTATAATTAGCTGAACCTCTGCCCCTACATCCTAATAATAAGATAATCCACTACACACACAGACACACACACACACGCTTAACAGAAATGCAACTTCCAATTGCTAGAGAAATGGGGTTTACAGCACAAATCCTTTGTGAGAAAGGATAATGATCATATTTGCTTTGTTATCAGTGTGGAGGGTTATATTAAATAGTACAGTTTTATTAAATTTTTCTATATTAAACCATGTGAGATCCACCAATTAAAAAGCCTCACTTGGATTTCAGTACAACACACAGGAAGACAGTTCATGATTAAGAATTTACTCTTAGAGCCTTCATGAGTTGTGTTAAACGTGGAGTATTTTCACATGACAGACATTAGCTGCAACCTTAAAATGACTAGGTGTGGGGGATATAGTTCAGTGGCACAGCGCCTGCCTGGCAAGTGCAAGGTCATGAGTTTGATTCCTGGTACCAAAAAAAATAAGAATAAAATAAAATGACTAATAAGATGTTATTGTTTTTAAAACTAGCAATGGGAATAGCTTGCTTTTCTGTAGGAGTAAATTTCAGATGGCTTGACAGACATCCTGAGCACCCTCTCCCCTGATGTTCTAGGGGGTAGATGTAAGGGTAGAAATGGAATAGAAGCTCCTTTTACTTTGAATTTGTATTTACTTTTCATCAGACTCATGTTGGTCTATGAGATGTGTATATTACACAGTTTTCCTTTTGGACTCAATACAATAATCCATCTTTTTCCTTCTTATCTAAAGCCAGAATTGTCAGCATTCTCCTTATTCCATGAACTACTTTTAAATGACATGCAGAAGACAGACACTGTAGTTAAGTATATAAAAATAAATTTTCTTGGCTTACTGGGGTAGCAAACAAATATCTATGAGTAATGCCCCTATATCGCCAGCTAGCAGAGCACTTAATAAAACCCAAACAACTGTCACACATAGGTTATAAGGTCATTTCTCACATATAAGATAAACTAGAAATCTATCCAAAGGAGAGAGTCAGGGAGAATGTTATGAAGTTTGCTGGAAAATAACAAATGAGTTTCACATGTTATTTCATTTCCCAAGGGCACTTTGATAAGCATACACACATATTGTCAGTACATATTGGGACCCCAATGCACATGGCGACACAGAAACAAGCAAGTTCAAACCCATAAATGTCATTTAGTAACAAATTAAATATTTGCCATTGGTGACAAGAAAACAAATAAGTAAAATAAGGCCTTTTTTTTTTCGGCTGCCAACAATGTGGAAAGTGACAGAAATATAAAATATGAAGACACTGTCCTTCAGGAAGGTAATGATAAGGCTTTTGTTTACATTTGCCTTTAAAAGTCCTAGAGGCTTGAATCTGTCAGTGTTTGTTGAATGAGTGAATGAAAAAACCAAAAAAATTGTTGCAGAAAAGTGAGTTGGTACAGGTTGTAAAGAAGAAATGGGAATTCATGGACATGGTTTAAGAAGCAACAACCATTATTTCCAAATGAAATCTGAAATCATTAGTTTTTAATACACCCCAACACTGCCAGCATGCACACAGGGGCACAATAGAGAGGTCCTAGCCTAGTGGTGTTCAAATTTCAGAGTGCACTAAAATTCACCTGGAGCATTTGATAAAAATGGAAATTCTCATTCAGACCCAGGAGTCCACATTTAAATGTCCTGTGGTTCTGAGACAAAGAGGTCCAAGGACAATATACTGAGAAACACTCTTCTCCAAGTGGCAGGTCCAAGGATGGAGAGCTGGTTTTTCCCTGTACCCCACCATGGCCTTTCTTTGATAGCAATTGCTTTTTAAAAATTTTTCATTAAGTGTATGTCATACCTCCTCACCCCAAAATCATAGCTGTCTTCAGTCTTCCTGTAGAGAAATATTATTTCTTAAGTTCAAAATTCAAATTTGGAGTGTGTTTTAAACTAGAATCTTTCCCATAAAAGCCGATGTTTAAATAGAGAAAGTCAATGGATGAGGGGTTTTGACCCCACTGTATGCAATCTGAGGGGGCAGCAGTGAGTGAGTAGTAGAAAGATGGACAGTTAATTTCGAATTTAGGATAAACAACAAATCCTTGTTTCCATAAATACCAAATTTAACCGGGAATCCTGCATTTTTATTTGTTCAATCTGGAACCTTTAATGTTTATTATGCAAATCAATAGTTAAGAATTACTTTTCTAAATGGCAGAGTGCAGATCATGGATTATCTACATAATTGGGCCCAACTTCCACTTGAAAGAAAGCTTGTAAGGTGGTTTTTGTGCCCTGGGAACTGCCATTTATATCACACGCCTGAGAAATTTCCCCAAAGACTATTTTACTCAATCAATATGACAATTATCTACCTGCAAGATTCTCTTAATACCCCACAGACTTTTTAAATGAAAGATTGTAGAGGGCAGTTCTGTATATACACATTTTCTAAATGTATATAATTATCTAATAGCAAGGTTGTGTGTATTACTTTCTCGTTTTTCCCCATAGAGAACACACTGTGCTTTTATGCTTTAAATATTCTTAAATTCTGAGGTATGTTTGGTTGTGTGGAGTGGTTTTCTCTTTCTTTTCTTTCCTTTTGTTAAGCTCTTACTGTCTCAATTCCTCCTATTTAGTTCCTTACAAGGTTTCTTATTTGTTTTGGTTTTGGTTTTGTTTTCTGGTTTTAATCTCAGCACTACTGACATCTTGGGCCTCTGTTGTTGGAGGTGTCCTGTGTCATACAGGATGTTTAGCAGTGCCTATGGCCTCTGACATCTAGATGCCAGAGGGAATCCCTGATTGGTGACAAGCAAAACTGTCTCCAGATATCAATAATGTTTTTTGGGCCTCAAAATCCCACCCCCAGTTGAGAATTGTGTTCTGCAAATATAGTTTGTGATTTGTAGTAGTTTTCTTTCTTCCTTTGAAAAGTAAAGAAGGATAGTAATTGATTTGACTTCTTAAGGGGAAAATAAAAGAAAAATTCTTTTCAGAATTTAAATTTTTCATAATACACAATTACATCCAATAATGCATTAGGAAAAAAATTAAAGAATGATATTAGAATTAACCAATGAGCAATGTAAGAAAAAATAAATCACTAAATAAACTCTCTTTCCGTTAAATAATAAAATTTTTTAAACTAAGATATATAAAAGCTGATTAAGAACATCATTTGGTATCTACCAGTACAGAATATCAAAAACTTGCTGAACTATTTCAGGTGATTAAAAATAAATCATAAATGAAAGGATAGGAAGATTAAACTCTATAGACATTAAAAATTTAATATACATCCATATAAAATACTGTAAAATATATCTGGTTTTTATGCAGGATATGTAGTGTAGAATAAAAAGGTAAACAGCTATAACATGTATATAGTAGAAGTATGGGCTAATGAGACCCTAGCTAGTTAATGAAGAAGTTCGTGCTGAAATTATTCAACAAATATCTTAACCATGTTATCATAAATCTATAAATGCACAACGATCCAGCAATCTCTTGCTGTGGAAATCACTTTCTTTGTTTTGAGTATTAATGACTGCACTCCATTCATGGGAGCGCCGCACTCACTGCCCTGCAGAAACTGCTGTCTTCACGCGCCTGCCATGATTTACAGGGTAGTTTTTTTAATCAGTGAGAATTTTTGTTAAATCTGAGAGCATAATTTTTCTCAGTGTTTACAATGTCTTTCAGTACGTTGCAATTACCTCAACTTACAGCATCTTTCACTTAGCAATTAGTCTTTATTTCATCTTCCTAGAGCACTGAACTCCATATTTTTACAGAAATACCTCTTTCCACAGTATCCCACCATTTTAAATAATATGAAGTAGAAAAATAATTATGTATTGCAAGTCAATCCAAACAGTGTGAACAGGTATACGAGGAGCATGGGTGACTCTGGAGAAGTACACGACAAACTTGCTTTCAAAAGTGCACGATTTGTCTTTTTTTTTTCTTTTTGGGTCATGCTTTTGGTGTCATAGCTATGAATCTTTGTCCACAAAATGTAAAGCTACAAAGCTGTTCTCTTAGGTTATGTTCTAGCTGTTTTATAGTTCCCATTTTTACACAGAGGCCTATTATCCATTCTGAGTTCATTTTTGTAAGTAGTGCAAACAACAGATTGAATTTAGAATTTCTGTTATTCAAAGTAAACTGCTAAGAACATGAGAACAAACTATAGATAGGAAGAAAATATAGGCAAGCTTGTAACCAGAATTTTTTTGACAACCACCCCCTTATTTTGAGACAGGGTCTTTCTAGGTAGTTCAGGCTGGCCTCAAACTCACTAGGTGTCCCAGGCTGGCCTCGAATTTGGGATCCTCCTGCCTCAGCTTTCCCAGTGCTGGGATTACAGGCATTTACCACCACACACAACTGACAAAAAGGCTTAAAACTCAATGGAGAAGAAAAGGACACAATTTTTATAAAGTTCAAAAGATTTTGAACCAAAGAAGATATGCGGATGACAAACAAGCACCTAAAAAGGGTCTCAATATCATTCTTTTTTGGCAAATTCAAATTAAATCAAAAAATGCAACCACATACATACCAGAATGGCTAGAATTAAAGACTATCACAACAAGGGCAGACACTATGGTTGTATTGTAAAATCCTATAACTATATTGGAAAACAAACTTCCAGTTTTACACCTACCATAATGTTTCATGTATGTAAAAACTTAGCAAGAGTACATTTTAAATACATGAAATTAGTCACAAATGTTGTACACAAATATTCTAGACTAGTACTCTCATATGTCCAAGATGTAAATTGATATGACATTTTCAGAATATAATATGGCATGGCAAGGGACAAACATATCTATAGTGGAGAGCACTAGGGTCCTTTAGAATCCATTCTTTCTTCCAGAGTAATGGAGTTGTACTGAGGACTGTGAGAGATATTTCCAAGCCCATGTGCAAATAGGTATAGCTAGATGATTAAGTTATCACCAACGGGATATGAGTCCAAGTGATGTGCACCACCACCTCATCTGGCACTGCCAGCATTACACATGTGTCCCTCTGTGGCCTTCCATATGCTAGGGCAGCAGGAACACACAAGTCCATGACCCAGTGGGAACCACGCAGTGCTCAAGAGAAGATGGTGGAAAACAAAAGGGAAACAACTGGATCCCCGGATGACTGGGAACAGGGATATCCATAAACCTAAAAGGCACTCCTGGAATATTACATAAGAAGAGAAGTAGTCTTCCTGGATGTGAGTGAAAAATAAGTCATTCATGTAGAAAATTAAGCAAAAGAAAAATGTAGAGCTCCCTGATTTATCTCAAAGTGTACACACACACACACACACCACTAACCACTATTGGGACAAGAAAGAAAATATTGGAGCTTCCAGAATCCCTCTTCATGCTCTTTATCGTGAATTCTTCTCTCCCCTAGAAATCTCCTTAGCTTGATTTACTTGATATTCATTGTCATGATCTCCTTTAATGTTTTGCCACTATTAATTGGTTTTGCCAGTGTTTTAGTTATATAAATGGAACTTTACTACATATAATGTACAATATATATGATTTTACGTTCTTTCATTCAGCAACTTCATGGTGGTGAGGAAACAGAGAGGCAGGCAGTAAGGGGCTGGAGTCACACTCTCCCACTCTGGGGCACACCCCCATGGACTTAAGACCTCCCTCAGGCCCCCCTCTTCATAGTTTCCACCACCTTCCAACACCAGCAAGCAGAGCACCAGGTCTTGGATACACAGGTCTTTGCGGAATATTTCAGATCCAAACTATAGCAACATACCCATATTGCCCATTTTCCTACTTGCTGTCGGTCTTAATTGATGCATAGTTCTACATGTAGTTTTCGATGTGAGCCCCTTTACAGGTTGTATATGTGGCAAATACCTTCTCCCAGTTTGCTTGCATTTTTAATCTCTTAATTGTATTTTTGATGCGCAAAAAATTTCGATTTTAGCTTTTAGTTTTTCAATCTTTTTCTCCACTTTATAAGGCACAAAAAGACTGTCATAAAGAAGTCGTTCTCTCACCAAAGAGCATCTTCTTATGCTCCCAAGTCTTTTACTAGAAGTTTCATTCTTTTGTCCCTTACATGATATTCAATTGTCTGAAAAAATACTCAACTGTGTAGCCACTAATCACAAGCGTATATTTATAAAAGTCTGTGTTTAGTAACTCCTTGCCTTTGCTATCTGATGCCCATATTCATCTAATTTTCTTGTTTTTTTTTATTTTAAAGAGAAAAAAATAAAATAAAATTTCAAAATAAGATAATAGGAGGGGGGCAGTGATATGGCTCAGTGGCACAAGCACCTGCCTGGCAAGCGCGAGTTCCTGAGTTCGACTCCCGGTAACTACATAAAAAAAAAAAAAAATGATAATAGGAGGATAACAATGGTTAATACATTGTGTAGTGTTATCTTTAAATTGGCTACTCAGAGTACAACATATAGACATTTAATTGTCCAAACAATATTAACACAAACATTTCTTTTCAATAAACAAGAGAAATTAGTACTATAACTATCTTAACTATCTTACATATATATATATATTTTTTTTTGGCTTTCCCCTTATTTTCTTTCTCCATTCCCCATCCCAGTTTCTCTTTCCTTTTGAAGTTTCTTCGCATTTTACAATATCTATTGTACATTTTGGATCTTATTTACTCTTACAGCTTCTCACACTAGGGAGACAATACAATGTTTATATGTGTGCTGGGTTTCTTTCACTTATGAGTATAGTCTCAAGTTGCATCCATTTACCTATAAAAGTCTCCAGTTTATCCTTCTTTATGGCTGAGTAGTAATCCATTACATGAAAAGACCACATCTTTTTTATCCATTCCTCTGTTGATGGGCATTTGGGTTATTTCCAATATTTAGCTATTACAAATTATGCCGCTATAAATGGGTGGACATATATTGCTGTGGTATGATTTTTTGTTTTGTTTTGTTTTATTTTAATGCGGGTACCAGGAGTCAAACTCAGGACCCTACGTTTGCCAAGTAGGCGCTTATGCCGCTGAGCTATATCACCGGCCCAGTACGATGTTTTTAAGTCTTCTGGGAAGATACCCAGAAGGGTAATATCTGGGTCAAATGGGACCTCTAACCCTAGTTTTTTGAGGAATCTCCACACTGATTTCCACAGTGGTTGCACCAGTCTACACTCCCACCAACAGTGGAGAAGTGTCCCTTTTTCCCCACAGTCCCTCCAGCATTTGTTATTGGTTGATTTCTTGATGATAGCCATTCTTTCTGGAGAGAGATGGAATTTCAGTGTTGTTTTAATTTGTGTCTCTCGAATGACCAGTGATGTTGAACATTTTTTCATATATTTATTTCCTGTTTGTATTTCTTCATTTGAGAAGTGCATATTCATCTCAAGATGCCTAATTTTGCACATGTGCTTCTGGTTTATTTCACTTATGAGTATTTTCTTGAGTTGCATCCATTTACCTATAAAAGTCTCCAGTTTATCCTTCTTTATGGCTGAATAGTACTCCATTGTATAAAAATGCCACATCTTTCTTATCCATTCCTCAGTTGATGGGCATTTGGGTTGTTTCCAAGATCTGGCTATTACAAATTGTGCTGCTATAAACATGGGTGCACATATATCACTGTGGTACGATGTTTTTAATTCTTCTGGGAAGATGCCCAGAAGGGCAATAGCTGAGTCAAATGGGACCTCCAACCCTAGTTTTCTGAGGAATCTCCACACTGACTTCCACAGTGGCTGTACCAGTCGACACTCCCACCAACAGTGAAGAAGGGTTCCTTTTTCCCCACAGCCCCTCCAGCATTTGTTATTAGTTGATTTCTTAATAGTATGAATCAAAAAGAAACTGGTCAAAAGGAAAGAGAGACTGGAATAGGGAAAAGAAAGAAGGGAAAGGGAAAAAAAAATTGTATATATATATATAAGATGGTTAAGATAGATACACTACCATTTTTACTTAGTTCATTGAAGAGTAAGGTTTGTGCCAATAATGTTTGGACAATTGAATGCTAATGTCTGGTGTCCTGAATAACTAACTTAAAGATAGTAATACGCAATGTATTAACCATTGTTACCCTCCTATTATGTTGTTTTGAAAATTTGTTCTTCTTTTGATTTGTTTTGTTTTTTCTTCTCTTTAAAATAAAATTTAAAAAAAAAAAAAAGATGCCTAATTTTGGATTGGCTCTTTAAATTTGGAGCGTCTGATTTTTTTCGAGTTCTTTATATGTTCTCGATAGTAATCCTTTGCCTGAGGAACAGCTGGCAAACATTTTTTGCCACATTGTGAGTTGTCTCTTCACTCTGTTGGTGGTTTCTCTTGCTGTGCAAATGCTTTTTAATAAGATGAGATTCCCAGTTGTTGATTCTTTGTGATAGTGTGCAATCGGGGTTTTATTCATAAAGTCTTTGCCTACACCAATGTCTTCAAGAGTTTTACCTATTCTATCTTCCAGCAGATTTAATGTTTCTGTTTTACTATTTAGATCTTTGATTCATTTCGAATTTAGTTTAGTGCATAGTGAAAGATATGGGTCCAATTTTAATCTTCAGCATGTGCAGAACCAGTTATTCCAGCACTATTTATTAAAGAGGCTATCTTTCTTCCAGTGAATGTGTTTGGCACCTTTGTCGAAGATAAGGTGGTTTAGTATGTCTGGAGTTGTTTCTGCATTTTCTAATCTGTTCCATTGATCTTCAGGTCTGTTTTTTTACCAGTACCACACTGTTTTTATCACAGTCACTTTGTAGTATAATTTCAAGTCAGGCATTGTGATCCCCCTGTCTTGCCTTTGTTACCCAGAATTGCCTTTCCTATTCTAGGTCTCTTCTGGTTCCAAATGGATTTTAGGATTGTTTTCTCTAATTCTGTGAGCTGCTGGGCTTTTTATCAGAATTGCATTACATCTATATAACAGTTTTGGAAGTATGGCCATTTTTACTATACTGGTTCCCCCTACCCAAGAGCAAGGGATATCTTTCCATTTTCTGATATCCTCTTTAATCTCCTTTTTCAGAGTACTGGAGTTTTCAGTGTAGAGGCCTTTTACTTCCTTTGTTAGATTGGTTCCTAAGTATTTCATTTTTTTGGATGCTATTTTGAAGGGTGTGGTTTCCCTAATTTCTTTCTCAGTGAGTTTGTTATTCATGTACAGGAAGGCTATTGATTTTTGAGTGTTGACTTTGTATCCAGCTATGCTACTGAATTTGCTTATTAAATCTAGCAAGCTTTTAGTAGAGTTTTTGGGGTCTTCTATGTAAAATATCATGTCATCTGCAAATAATGATAATTTAACTTCTTCCTTTCCTATCCTTATTCCTTTTATTTCTTTCTCTTGTCCAATTGTTCTGGCTAAAGTTTCCAGAACTATGTTGAACAAGAGGGGAGACAGTGGACATCCTTGTCTTGTTCCTGATTGTGCAGAGAAAGCTTTCAATTTTTGTCCATTTAGTATGATGTTTTTTGTTGGTTTGTCATAGATGGCTTTTATCTGATTGAAATAAAGACCCAGCATTCCAATTTTCTGCAGGGTTTTTATCATGAATGGGTGGTAGACTTTGTGAAAAGCTTTTCATGCATCTATTGGGATGATCACATGATTTTTGTTCTTGGCTCTGTTAATATGGTGTATTACATTTATTGATTTACATATGTTGAAACTTCCTTGCATCCCTGGGATGAATCCAATTTGGTCATGGTATATAATCTTCTTGATGATTTACTGCATTCTGTTTGCCAGTATCTTATTGAGGATTTTTGCATCTATTTTCATTAGGGAGATTGGCCTGTAATTCTCTTTCTTAGTTGTATCTTTCTCTGGTTTTGGTATTAGGGTAGTGCTTACTTCCAGGAATTAATTTGGGAGTATTGCTTCTTTTTCAATTTCATTAAAGAATTTGAGAAGTAGTGCTATAAGGTCTTCTCTAAATTTCTTATAGAATTCAACAGTGACTCTATCAGGGCCTAGGCTTTTCTTCATTGATTGGTTTTTAATTACATCTTTGATTTCATTGATATATTTCAGATTTTTATATCTTCTTGATTCAGCTTTGGTAATTCATATGTATCTAGGAATCTATCCATTTTTCTGCATTTTCCATCTTATTGGAATACAAGTTTTCAAAGTAAGTATAGGTGATCTTCTGGATTTCTGCAGAGTCCACTGTGATTTCACCCTTTTCTTTCCTAATTGCATGAATCTGAGTCTTTTCCTTCCTTTTTTACATAAGATTGGATAACAGTTTGTAGATTTTATTTAATCTTTCAAAGAACCAACTCTTTGATTCATTGATTCTTTGTTTTTTTTTTTAGTCTCCAATGTGTTAATTTCTGCTCTGATCTTCATAATTTCCTCCCTTGTCAAAGCTTTTGTCTTAGCCTGCTCTTCTTTCTGTAGAAGTTTGAGGTTCATCATTAAGTTGTTTATTTGTGCTTGCTCTGTTTTCCTGATATGGGTATTTACTATTATAAACTTCCCTCTTAGGACTGCTTTCAGTGTGTTCCATAAGTTCCAGTATGTTGTACTGTCATCATTTAATTGTAGAAACTTTCTAATTTCTTAATTTCATCTGTGACCCATTGGTTGTTCGGGAGGGTGTCATTTAATTTCCATGTGTTTATGAAGTTCTTGTGGTTTCTTTTGCCATTGATTTCCAATTGCATTGTACTATGGTCTGATAATATGCACGGGATAATTTCAATTCCTTTGCACTTACTTAAACAGGTTCTATGAGCTAGTATATTTTTATAGTCTATTTTGGAGAATGTCCCATGTGCAGCTGAGAATATATATTCTGCTGTCGTGGGGTAGAACACTCTGTAGACATCTACTAAGTCTATTTGTTCAAAAGTTTGGTTCAGTTCTAATATTTCCTTGTTGGTTTTTGTCTAGTTGATCTGTCTTTTTGTGACAGTGGGGTATTGAGATCCCCTAATACAATTGCATTAGTGCTTATTTGATTTTTCATGTCTATTAATATTTGTTTTATACTGTTGGGTGCACTGGTATTTGTTGCATATATATTTATGATTGTTATCTCTTCCTCTTGGATTGTTCCTTTTACAAGGATGTAGTGACCTTCTTTATCTCTCTTAACCAATCTTGGCTTAAAATTCACTTTGTCTGCAAATAGAATAGCTGCCCCTGCTTTTTCTGGGTTCCTGTCACATGGAGTATTGTTTTTCATCCTTTGACTTTAAATCTATGAATTTCCTTTTGAATTAAATGTGTCTCTTGTATGCAGCATATTGTTGGATCTTGCTTTTTGATCCATTCTGCCAGTCTGTGCCTTTTGATTGATGAATTCAGACCATCTACATTGATGGTTATAACTGATTTGTATTGACTTATCCTTTTCATGTTATTTTCTTGTTGTTGGCTCCCCCTCCCCCCCATTTAATTATTTGCCTTGCCTGGTGGATTCTTTATGCTTGGGTTCATGCAATTGTACTCCTTGTTATCTCTTTCTAGAATGTCCCTCAAAACATTTTGGAGTGCTGATTTGGTGGTTATAAATTTCCTCAGATGTTCTTTGTCATGGAAGTATTTTATTTCTCCATCAGTTTTGAAATATGGCTTTGGGGGTACGTCATTCTTTGTTGAAGGTTGTTTTCCTTTAGAGCTTGACATACTTCACTCCAAGCTCTCCTTGACTTCAGGATTTATGCTGAGAAGTCAGCTGTGATTCTGATGGGCTTTCCTTTATAGGTAATTCATTTCTTTTTTCTAACAGCTTTCAAGATTCTATTCTTGTGCTGAATTTCTGGAATATTGAGTATGATATGACTGGTGTAGATTTTTTTTTTGATCATGGCTTATAGGAGTTCTATGTGCCTCACTTATCTGTATGTCAAATTCTTTTTCTCTACCAGGGAAGTTTTCTGCCATGATGTCTGTGAACACTTTTTTATATCATTTGTGCTATCTCCTGCTTTTTCATTGACTCCAATCAATCTTAAGTTATTCTTCTTTGCCTCATCTAGCAGCTGCTGGATTGATTTCTCATAGTCCCTTGCTATTTTTAAGAAATCTTTTTTTCATGATCACTGATCACAAGCCTGTCTTCTATATCTGAGATCCTGTCCTCACATTGGCTTAATCTGCTGCATATACTTTGAATGGAATTTTTATTTTCTGGATATCTGGTTGAATCTGCCTTATGGGTTCCATTTCTTCCCTATGCTGTGCATTCATGGCTTCCATAATTTCTTAACCTTGTCTATTTTTTGTCTGTATCTGCTCTAGAGTCCCTAAGCATGATTTTCATTGTGGACATCATCTCTGCAGTTATCTGAGAAATTATTTCTGATTTGATTTTTTCTAAAGTCTCATTTGATTGCTTTTTTGTTACCACTTCAGAGATGCCAGTTGGGTGGCTTTTGGATTTTCCCACCACATTGCCCCCTGGGTTTCCCTTTGGTGAGCTCGATGTCTGGGGTTGCATCTTGTCTAAGTGTCTTCTCATTTTCTTTTCTTTTTTTAGTTTAATTCTTGGGGTGATGCTTGTAAATTGCTTATGGTGGGTTGCTTGATAGCTAGTATTTAGAACCCTCAGGTAATGAATACTTCTCTGATGTAGTCTCCATGTGTAGGTGATTTTTGGGTTTTGAGTCTGTTCCAAGATCCTACCTCTTCAATTTTTTGAGGATGAGAAGTTGCTGCCTGTTTGGCCCAGTCCTTGGTTTTTTTTTGTGTGTGTGTGTGGGTACCAGAGGTCAAACTCAGGACCTCGTGCACCAGCAGGCGCCTGTGCCACTGAGCAATATCATGGGCCCATTTTTCGTATGTGGGTACTGGGAGTCGAACTCAGGACCTCATGCTTGCCAGGCAGGCACTTATGCCGCTGAGCTATCTCACTGGCCCAAGTCCTTGGTTCTTTGGCACTGTGCCACAGTATTTTCTGTCACCCTTAGTCAATCTCAGTCTTGGAATACCAGGAATAACAGCTGTTTGGAATGATTATGTCACTTTTGGCTATAGTGGTACTATCAGCAACGACAATAGCACCAAACAGGCTAGAAAATGACAGACTGAGCTAAACATTAACTTGCCACCTTTAGCAGTATGAATTAGATTTGTGGCTATATAACAAAATCTAAAACAAATCAGAAAATTATATGCAGTATATAAGTCCTTAATATGTCAATTTTGCCCTCAGGGGTTAAAGTTTAAAATGGGTTAGGGAGAAAATAGAGAAATGGAAGAAGAAGAAGAGATTAGAAGTAAGGCTGGAGGACAAAGAGGGATCATGCAAACTTTGGGAAACTGGTGCAGAAGACTGGCAGGAATGAGAGAAGGAAGAGATAAAAAGAACAGAACAGAATCAGAACCACAACCACAACCACAAAGGGGCTAGAAACAACATTAGAACTCATATAAAAACAAGAGCAATCAATGAAGGAGAAAAAAACAAAAAACAAAAAAATAAAAACAAGACCACAACAACAACAAAAAACAGACAAAAGAGAGAGAAAAAAGAAATCCACTTCCAAGTTTGTCTCTGCTGTCACTGGTAGACAATGTGTGGAGACAGAGTCCTGATCCATGTTGATTTATCCCAGCAAGCCAGCAGAAGCTTTTCGGTGGGGTAGTGGATAATCTCAGCAAGCCTGCACTTTTTGCTGAGACCAGACTCATTCTGCCTGCAGCCATCAGCACACCTTCTGTGGACCTAAGCCCAGCTGGGAGCTGCTAGATGGAGCTGGCAGTAGCTCTGAGTTCTGAGCTCCACTGCACCCCCCCACGATAGCTCCTGGCCAAATGCCCTCTCCCACAGGGTGACTGAGCCCTCAGCACTCACCACCAGGCAGTGCAGTCCCTCATGTCCACTGCTTCCCTCCACCTCCACATCTCTCCATGGAGGCCTCTGGGGTCCATGAGGTTTGAATCACTCCTCTCGCACAGTGAGTTCTTGTCAGGAAGAAGGTACCACTGGCTACCTCCTTCTTCTTCATTGAAGTTTCCCTCTTCACTCTTTCTGTGGGCTTCAGTTTGCACTTCAGGTCCTTCCTGGGTCCAGGGGACCCACTTCCCTCCTTCTTGTCTTCCTCATGTTGCTATATTCCAGTGTCTGGATGGCTGCTCTCAGAGAGGCTTACCGCTCTGCCATCTTGGAGCTCTGTTTGTTCTTTTTGCTCGTTTTTGCATGCATATGTTGTACCACCACTTTGCATGTTGATTTTTTTTCTATTTGCCAGTTATTTTTGAGAAATTGTTTGAAAAATGAATTTGAATATAAAAATTCTGTTTTCTTTCCCTAGAGAGAATCTATGTGGCTTCTATCAACTGTTTGGAGGGCTGACAATCTGAAACTGATTCATTTTATCCAGAAATTGAAAAAAAAATTGCAGGAAATCCAGTCTTTTCCAGGACTTCTGGTGTTTGCTGTTACTTTCAGACTGTAACTATGTGGAGTATGATCCCAAAGCTAGGGATTTCAATGGGACCCTTTTGACCTCTGGGCCCCAGGCCCGAATTTAAATTTCCCTTTCCTTTCAAACTGCTGGAGCAACAGTCCACCTCTATGGTTTGTACTTCATTTGTCTAGAACCAACAACCACCTACTTCTACAGAAAGCAGCCTCAAATAAGGAACTCACACACCAGATCTGGATTCTTCTCTGGTTTTAGCCTGATTTAACCCTGCTCTCTAATGACCTGTAAGTGTCTATTTTTTTTTTTTTAATGTGGGTACCAGGAGTCGACCTCAGGAACTCGTTCTTGCCAGCTGAGCGATATCACTGGCCCTTTTTTTCATATGTGGGTACTGGGAGTTGAACTCAGGACCTCACACTTACCAGGGAGGCGCTTATGCCACTGAGCTATCTCACCAGCCCTCAGTGTCTTTACTGATAACATCATGATAGCCTTTTCAAAACTTCTGGGACAGGCCGGTGAGATGGCTCAGCGGCTTAAGCGCCTGCCCGACAAGTGTGGAGGGCCCGAGTTCGACTCCTGGAACCCACATACGAAAAAGGGGCCGGTGATATCGCTCAGCGGCACGGGCGCCTGCTGGCGCGCGAGGTCCTGAGGTCGACCCCCCGGTACCCACAAAAAAAAAAAAAAAAAAAAAAAAACTTCTGGGACAGTGAGGAAAGCTCTCTTCCGAGGATCGATCAGAAGTGAAAAGCATTGTTGTAACATCAATGGCAGTAAGAGCACAGGATGAAGAGTCCTTTCCCAATTTTCTTCAACCATGTACCCCTCACGTTTTCTCTTTGTTGTCAGTGGAAGAATTGGCTAAATTATTTCATACACAGAAACAGAGGCCACGTTGTCTATAGTTTATGTCTCTTTGGTTCCTTTTGTCACAATTATTTAGCTTTTATATTAACTTGTAAAATACTTATAAAAGTTGACCCAATAATCACATTTCTTGGGAGGAAAATGATATGCTTCACAATAATTTCTGTAGCATTATTTATATGCAAGCCAATGTATTGAATTCTGAATGGAAGTAGTGAAGTATGAATGCTCCCAGAGCTAGAAAAAAATAACATCATTTCCCGAAACTCCTTCACATAAAAAGCACATGCATGCTTTTGAATTATAATTTCTACATTTTTCTTGGGGTAGAATTCCAAGAGGCTTACAAGCTCTTTACATTTTTCTAAAGAAAACCCCCACCGAAGCCTTTGTTTGAGAGGTCTGGATTATAGAGGGAAGAAATTAAACTTGTATGACAGAGGATGGAAAAGAAAACTGCATCTATCAGGAGAAGGAGTTAATTCCAGAATACTGTGAGAACAGGTTTGAGCTAGGGACTCAGTGGGTAGGAGAATTGTACATGACTAATTGTAATGCTCCAAGGGAGGAATGTGTGTACATGGCTGAATATAATCCTCTAGAAGTGGCAGAGACCTTGGGGGAACAGAAGGAGGGCAGTGGTTACACATTAGAGTTTCTATCAATGGCCAGACATCGCTGCTGCCATTTGAGCAGCCATAGCTAGGAGACAATGAAGACAAGCCCTCCACATTGGATAGCAAAGAAAAGCAAAGGGGGAAAAAATGCAATCTTGGGAGAAAGAGTCCTTCTTCAATCTTCTTGAGTCATATAAGCTCCAAGTTTCTGGTAAAACCAATGAAAGAAATAGCTATTTCAAAAATGACTGAGATTGGATTTGTCATTAACCTTCACAGGTGGGAGCCTTAGCCAGATTTAATTTGATTTAGGAAAATAAAGAAATGTGGCCTTTCCGCACAGGAGGGTCATGAAACAATTCATTTAGGTTAGAGTTGTAATAGTAAAACATAGGAAACACTCTAAATATCAGACAATAGGGCAAAGAGCAATCATGATATATGACATACGGTTATTAAAACTGTATGCAGTTATTTAAAATGTTAACTAAGGTAACAAGATAAAGAATGCTCATGCAATATTTTAAGTATAAAAAGAAAGCAAAAATTTACCAACTCATAATAGCAATTTTTGAAACTGTGTACAAATAAAGAGGAAGTCTAGAGTAGAGCAGGAAAAATAAAAGTTAGATATCTTGGGTGATATACTTTGGGTGAATGCTTTTCTTTTGTTTCCTTTATTTCACAATTATGTTTCACATTTAAAGTTAATTTTTGCCAGGCATGGTGGTACACACCTGTAATCTCAGCACTTGGGAGGCTGAAGCAGGAGGATTGCCACAAGTGTGAGGCCAGCCTGCACTACATAGTGAGTTCAAGACTAGTCTGGACTACATAGTGAGACCTTGTCTCAAAAAAGTTAATTTTTATTTTTAAAGACATATGATAAATTTATGTAAAGATTCATTGCTGTTTAATTCTTTTATTGGGTTGGTTATTAATCATTCATTTACTCAGCAAATGTTTATTGAGCACTTACAGAGGCCCCAATCACCACGTTAGGTGATGTTATTACACTGGCAAATAGGAAAAAAAAAAAAAAAAACCTCACATGGATCACGTGCTGGGGGAGGGGTAGACATAAACAAACCCAAAACCAAATATGTTTTGTAATCAAATTTTTAGTTGATCAGTCAAAGTATTTCTTGCTAAGAATGAGTGGTACATTACACTCTTCAGGTAACTTTGGAATTAATATTTAAGCTGAGACTTGAAGAATATGGAGCTGGGTGAAAAGAAAAGGAAGAAACAGCTTCAGCCCAGCTATAACAGAAAAATACCAGGCTCTATCTGAGACCAGAACAGAAAGTAGAACATAATAAGATGGAAGCCACTCACTGGACACAAATTCTAGGATATGCATCATGTTATTTTCAGATGAACTATTAGTGAAAATGTAACTTCTATGCCCCTACTGTCTTGGAAATTTTTAGTTTATTTTCTCTATGAATTGGTCATGGGAGAAGAGTTTAATAGTGGGACTATGCCAGGGACTTACAAAGACAGTGTGCAAGGAAGGAGTCATGAGGGATAGTGCCACACTGTAGGACAAGTGGACTGTAGGAGGGTTAGGGTTAGGTTTAGTGTACCCCAAGCCTTAAGGATGCAGGGAAAGAGCAGTTTCTAGCACCTGGAGTGAGTAAAGAGGGTCACTGAAGAGACTGTGATCTTGGGGCCTAGTTGCAGCCAATTTAGAGCAACCTTGAAGAAAGGGGATAATTAATTACATTCCCCTTTTCCCTGCCCTCCATCCAATCTCCCAATAATGTTTTCCACTGGCAAAACCCAACCAGAAGCCAGAGGGCAAAAGTACATGCCACCCAGTGGGGGGCCTCCCAATGAAGAAGAGGAGAGGGTAGATCTGCAGAGGTAAATGGAAGGTGTCAAGCATCAATGGCTTTGCTGCTTGACAATAAACCTGAGACAAGCGTTCTAGCAGCCATGAAGCTAAGGTCCAGAAGAGTCACTGTCATTACACCCATTACTGGCCACATGCAATCCGAGGTCTAATCAGACCTGAAACACTCCATTCAGGGAATGGGACGTCATGGGAGAGAGCTGGTGCTGTCTCTACTTTTCTATCTGCAATTGTCTTCTACTCTGCAAACTAATTATATTTAATTGGCCCACATGTTAGGCTAGGGGAAATTAGGATAAGCTGATGCCTTTAAAACTGCTTTCCTGACGAAGGGCTCACTAGAGCCCTCGCAGGTCCTCTTTTCTCCTAGACTTTGGGCCACAAATATTTTTAGCTTTCCTTATTAACAGTCTTTCTTTCAACTAATTATGGATGTATTTTCCTTTCCTCTTTTCTTCTGTACATTGTAAAATGTTTTCAGTAGCTCACACCAGGGTATAAAAAAATTCAGCTTTAAATATCAAAAATTAAATTATCGTATCAGTTTATATTAAAAACTGATATAATTTTAATGTTCTACTAATGAATATAGTCAGCAACAAAGGCAATCACTATGCTTCTTATGGAAATAAACAAAAACAATTTTACAACTGTCATTTGTCTTAAAAAAAAAAAAAAAAAAAAACTCCTTCCTGATGATTAAATGAAGGACTTGGCTCCTTGCCTCCTTGACAGATTACCCACTGCGTTAGTAACTTTCTCATTGCTAGATCCAAGTACCCAACACCCACAAGTTAAAGGAGGAAAGGTTTATTTCAGCTCACAGTTTGCAGGTTTCAGTCCATACTTGTCTGGCTCTAAGGCTGGGTGGCATGGCAAGGGGGCATCATAGAGGAGAAATAGTCCATGGCAAAGCAGGCAGGAGGCAGCAAGCAGTGAAGCAAGCCTCCCTTTCCCTTTGCCCCATCCAGGGTACAAGCCTTTTGGGTGGTGCCATCCACACCCAGGTTGGGCCTTCCTGTTATCCACACCCAGAACTATGCTAAAGCAGTGGACTAATTTAGTAGCATAGACCCTTAGTCCCAGCAATGTATCACATGCCCTAGATCCAGCCAGCTTCAAAAAGCCCCACCTATGAGCATACGAGCCTTTGGGGGGACATCTAGATATAAGCTGTAACATCCACTTAGGCTGCTGGTTCCCTAAATGGAATTTGCAAAATATCCAGTCACAATAAAAAAGCAGGTCCCATCTTATAATGAATAAGAATTTCTTAAATAGAACACAAAAAGCACCACCACGAAAAAGTGATATTCTTTATTGCATTAAACAACTTCCATTAACAAAAGATCATTAAAAGCATGGAAAAATAGGTCACATGGACTAGGAAAAAAATATTTGCAATACATATACCTAACATATGACTTGTATCCAGAACATACAAAGACTTCACACATCAGTAAGAAGAAGATAAAACATTAAAATTTTTCAAAGCAAGTACCAGACAGATACTTGGTACTGTCTATAGATACTTGGTATTAAAATGACTAAATAAGCATATAAAAATATACCAAACAATATTATTCAGTAGGGAAATAGTCCTTAAATTAATAGCTACCCTTTTTAAAAAATGCAAATGTAAAAAAAAATGAAAATGTAAAAGGTGGTGGGAATGTGGAGCAAGTTGAACTTTCTTACTCTACTGGTGGAAAATACACTGGAGAGATCGCTGGGAAAATGGCAGCATCTATGAAAGCTAACAACATATGCCTGCTCTAGCTTTCCTACACCAAAGTATATATTCAAGAGAAATAAGTGTATATATTCACCATAAAACATATTCAAGAATATTCATAACTGGAAACAACCCAAATATCCAATAACAAGAAGCAGGATAAATAAGCTCTGACATATTCATATATGAGTATCTGAGTAAATTCCTTTACTCAGGATTAAAAAAATAAGCTGTTACACCCAACATGGTGAATCTTACAGTCTACTGAATGAATGAAAACACATTATCACACACAATACAAGATTCATTTATACGATGTTGAAAATCAGGCAAAATTAATCAATGATGATAGAAGTCATTCCTCTGTCTACAGTGGTTACCTCTGGGGTGGGAGCACTGACTCAAAAAAGCACAGGGAGCCTTCTGAGGTGCAGGGTTCATTCTCTATCTTCATTAGGGTGATCATTAGCGTTGTATACATGTGGCCACATTCACTGAGCTATATACCCAACATGAATGCACTTTCTGTTTATTACTATGTGCATGTTATGTGCCTTAATTTTAAAAAACAAAAAATGATCAGATCCCATTCCCCAAATTCCCCCGGTCAGGATAGCCTCATGTGGATTTAGCAAAATTAAAATGAATGCACTTTGTAGTTCCCTGGAGTGAAACTCTAACATGACAGACCACCGCAAATTCCAAGGGTAATTGAATTGACTCAATACTCACTCATAATGAAATTCTGCAAGTTTGGATTTAGCTGAGAGCACAGACAGACTCCAAAGGAGCTCTTAAGAAGGATGGTTGAACAAGCTCTTATACTCCTTTCTGGACGTATTTTTTAATGAAATAGGTATTTGAATACCTATCTTTAAATGAAATAGGTATTTAAATACACCAGTTAGGTAAGTCAGTGGAGATCCATTATTGCCTAATAAACTAAATCAAGAACTCTACAATGAGTAAGGATAAGAAAAAAAAAATTTCAGGTGCTTTTTGTTCATTTGCAGCCAAATTCAATAGCTTTCATACAGGAGACCCAGGGGAGTTTTTATTGCATTCAATCCTTGAATTGTTTCTAGCTAACGGGCTCACTTCTATTTACAGCATTATTTTCTATTAAAGGACAAGCCTAGAAAGTCAAAGAATTTAGAGCTCTGTTTTACTTGAATAATCAACACTTCCTAGGCTGCCCTTATCGTTCTCTTATAAAAGGATGGAAATCCAACTGACTGCTTTTTATCAGCTAAGCTAAAACCTTCTAGGAACAGGAATTTACATAAATGTATACAGAGATGATAACTATAAAAATGTAATCTGTCATGAGAGGAAGGGGTTATGATCCCGTAAAGGGAACTACTCGAATTGGTGGCCGCCTCCTAACAAAAGATTTAAGAATGAATCTCAGTTATACACTCAGGCTTCTGCTTGACAGCAGAGCTCACTTGAAGACATTTTAACTTTAAAAATGCAAGCAAAATATTTGACAGAAGACTTACCTTCCAAATTCTGAAATGATTTTAAATTAAATGAGCAAGTCTCAAGGTAAACCACTTCCAGTCACACATTATTCTAGAAGACAACCAAATAATAATTTTTAAAAAATCAAAATCTGAATGAAATTTCATTTATGCCACAATCCATCATCTTGCCACTAAAACCAAAAGACTGTGAAAAAATGCAATCCCTGCTCAGTTTCTTTGAGGAAGTTCTCTAGGTCTATATACCAAAGCCTTCTTTTTACTTTTTTAAAAGTGATTATTCTGCTTATTCACCTGCTTTATTCAATTCTACCAAATACTGCCTTAGTATCCAGAGAAGCTCTTCCAAACCTTTTTCTGATCTTGTTAGGACTATACTTGCAAGATGTTTAATCATCTTCCACGTTTACACACTCCTGAGGGAATTCTGCCATTATAACTTGCAATCAAACTGTAAGTTTAAGTGACCTTTCAAAAGCAATATTCAAACTTCCCAAGAGAACATCTGTCAGGATTTCAAATCCTGTTTTTAAAACATATGATGGTTTTTACAGTAGTTAGCTGTCAGTGCTAGAACTAAAATACAGATCTGATGACTTCCAGACCAAGGCTTTCTCTGCTAACTACAATGACTTTCCTCCAAAATGTCCCAACCATTGACCCTGAAATTTCTTTCATGTTAAAATGCAAAGAAGCATCTGGGATAAGGAATTTATTAAGGCATTTCCCATTTTTATACCTTGATTGCCCTCAGGAGAGCAAATAGTCTTTGAGACACTGAAGACTATTTTCCTCCCAGGGTGGGTCCCTAAGCCTGGGGAGTGTTGAGTAGCTGTCCTTAGGAAGGGCAACAAGGGGACAAGTAGCTCCATTGTCTGAGGAAGACAGTGCCAGCAAATCTTGTATTTTGAGGACCTAAAAAGAGAAAGCTCCAGACACGCAGGGAAGAGACTACCAGAAGGAAAAGCAGCTGGGCACTGGTAAATCCTGGCTTGTGCTCTGAAGCCACAGTAATCAGCGGTTCTGAAGGATCCACGTACAGAAACAGAGAAACACCTCTGTGAGTAGTTGCTGAGTGTGTGACAGTAGGCATAACAGAAAGCCCAGCCGGATGCTCGCTGTACCCTGATTGTTATTACTATAGCATGACCATTGTTTGTATTATTATTACTACTTGTTCTACACTCTCTTTTGTCAACCTATAATCACCACCACCTTCTTCTAAGATCTCTAGGGAGTGGATGAGAGCTGCATTTTCCATAATACCCTCCCTGTGGGCTTCCAGGCGAGCATCTGCTTAGGCAAGACATGGACTCAAAAGGTGGAAAGAACCAGCCACTCTGCTGCTGAGACAGCAGCAAGCAGATGTTAGTTTCACCGAGAAGCTTTGAAGATCTGCCGTCTCGGTGCTTCATGCTGATCACCTTGCAAAGGTGGCATAAGACTTTCCTTTCCTTATCAGATTCTTCAGTATTCTCATACATGGAGTGCCTTAGCTTTTCCTGACAACCTTGACATTGCATCGTTGTAAGATGAACTGCTATAACATGGAGAGGTGTTGATTTATCTTTACAAAACAATTGGTCAGATTTCTTTGTTGCCAGTGGGTAAGCTATATAAATTCTCCATGAATATGAAATTATCAAATATTGAATCATCGTTCCTAGGGGAAACGTGGGATTGGGTTCCTGCAAGCCACAAGTCTCATTTTTGTCAGTTGATAATGCACAACATTGTTCGGTGGGTGTTGCTGTTTGGAAATGCCTTCTTAAATACATATTGTCGCTCAATTAATGTTGAACTCATGGCAACAGCATTATCATTCATGTATGAACGAAACTTCTCTCTCACACATATATTTTTTAAAAAGCGTATCAGCAACCCCAGGAACACCACACAGCGCTTCAGCACTATATTTAGGGGCTACTATAACAATGAAATCACCAACAAAAAGCACAAAAATGTAAAAAGCAACCCTGAGAAGGCTGTTGGTTTATGGCATAAGAGTAAGACAGGAAGGCCTTGAGCAGCTTATCTGGGAATGCATATGCTTCTGGGACCCCAAACATTTCACTGCTCTGGAACCAACAAGAGTTGACTCGAGTTACAATTAACTGCGAGCAAGGAGGCAAGTTCACTAATGCGGAGTTAGCAAATAAGGAGAATTGGCTGCGTTTGAAAAATTAAATGCCTTCCTATGTTGAAACATTTAGTCAGTGACAGAATTCAGACCAGAATCCCTGCCTTCTGTTTCCAGATCTGTATCTACCCTGTGCAATTTTGATGTGTATTTTTTTAATATATTTATAGGTAGTCAGGCAAGAGAACAGGAGTTACTCTGTTTCTAGTTTATGAAATGAATGTATAACACAAATTTCTCTGGAAAACAAATGAAGGTCACTGGGACACACTGGTTGAGAAGCATGTGAAAAGGAATCAGCAATGCCACAAGTTTGATGCTGGCTTTTTCTTTTTACTATTCAGTCAATAAAATAAGGAAATTCCAAAGATGTGAGAGGTAATATTGGTATTCCATCTATTGACCCATTTATGTATGTATGAATATACACGTATATGTATGTATATGTGTGTGTGTCTGTATGTGTGTGTGTCTGTGTTTGTGTGTGTACTGTTGTGCTGGGAATGAAACTCAAGGCTTTCTTGGGACCTTGTGCATGCCGCCAGGCAAGTGCACTACACCAAGCAAAATCCCCAGCCCCATAGCCAATATTTTTATAAGTCTATTTTATTCTGATCTATTACTAAATGATTTACATGCGGAACCAGTTTATCTAGCAAATGAAGAGAGAATAGACCATGAATTCTCTAAGCTTATCCAGAAAAAATGTCGGGTGGACTATGGTTCCTGCCACCCACATGTGAAGAATCCATACATCACACACCCTCTGTCTAAAAAGGTGCCACAATGTCAGGTCTCCTTTTCCTGCAGTTCTCATCATTCCCCCTCCTACATCCAAAATAAAACTTCAGTTTGTCATCAACTAGTAACATGATGGCTACCAATGCACTTAGTGTTTTGTATCCCTGTTCTTTCGAGTTTCTGGGAGCTGTTTGTAATGCCATGGGGTCAACTGTGCATATGAAGTATCGAAAACAGATTGTATCCCGGCTCTCTGATACTTAGATACTAACAGAGATCCTGCCTATCAAGCTAAAAGCATTTAAAATCTGTGAAATGCAAGGGGACGAATGTGTCTGGACCCAAAAGAAAATCTATATCTATAGCAGCTGATTTATTTGGTTGATATACAGTGTGTACTGAGGTTTACAATTTTTTTTTTTTTTTTTTTTTTTTTTTTTTTTTTTGTGGGTACCGGGGGGACGACCTCAGGACCTCACGCGCCAACAGGCACCTGTGCCGCTGAGCGATATCACCGGCCCCTTTTTCGTATGTGGGTTCCGGGAGTCGAACTCGGGCCTTCGCGCTTGCAAGGCAGGCGCTTAAGCTGCTGAGCCGTCTCACCGGCCCTGAGGTTTACAATTTTTAAGGCATGTGAACTGGGACATATTAGATATTACAGAAGGAGTGAGTTGATGATTTACAAGACTTCATATCAGGCCTATTGACCTTCTCGATAAGAAAGGTTGGTGGTCGTAACAGCACTGAAAAATACAGCCCTCGGGAGTCAATTTAATGTAGAATAAACTATTTCACAACCAGCTACATATCCGTAGAAGCTGCTCCATCTGCAGATTATGCTGCTATCGTAAAAGGCACTTTTTAAATAAAGAATGCATAGGCTTTATTTTGGAAAACATATGTTCCCTCAACAAACAAACCAGCAGTTTTTGATCACATAAGCATCCTTGTGTTATAAGAAAAATACCAGGTTTAACAACAGCAAGTCAGAGGGGGAAAGGTTACTTCCTCCCCAGTAAAAAGAATGCTGGTAGCAATTTGCTTAGTGTCTTTCTAAAAATTAATCAATGGTCACAACACAAAGATGTACCTGTGTGCCCTTTGTTCTGGCTCATCCTCAGTGCGGTGATATTAGTCTGCGTACAAACCAATACCATCAATAAATGGATTTAACTGTTCCAGATGCTTCACATTAATGCCGTCAGTCTGAAGCCAATCTTTGGAGGACGAGATGGCTCACTTAATTATCAGAGTCCTGTGCCAAGGGAACTCCAAAATCAGTTGGTCAAAACACATCTCAGAGTAAATCAATGTAGAAAAACTTCTAAAAATGTTCTTCCTTACCAGCACAGATTTTCAGAGAAATTGTTTACATCTCTACCACAAGAATTGGAAGAAAATGGGTAAAAATTTGATACTTGGCTGTTGGTTTGCTCATGGCATTCCACAAGCAATTAGCTAAAATTACTGATGAGACCCCCCCACAAAAAAAAAATGAAGCGGGTAAAGTGTTTCTTATAAACCTAATCCTACCCAAAAGTTGAATAAGACTGAATCTATATACACTAGTAAAACATTGGCATGTAAACTCAGAAACCTCCAACAGCAGGCAGTGTGAACTGGTATCTGTTGGCAGTGAGTTTGGTTGAGTCTCCCTTCTGCGTCAATTGTTTTGATGAACACCAACTGCTTTCCACGTTCTTCTTTTACTTGTAAATCCCTACATCCATAACTCTATCCTAGTAGAACTTACACTATTGTGTAATGTCATCTATTTGTAAATCTGTTTTCCTATTATACTGTGAAGCCTTTGACATCATGACTATTTCTTAGTCATCTTCGCATTCTCCAAACCTAGCACAGTACCTGGCACATAAGAATCATTCAGTTAATACATTTTGAATTGAATTAACTGTATATATTAACATATTTTTAACACTAATAATCTTCAGAAGTCAAACTCAGTGGTAGTCACCAGAAGGTTTCTGGAACTTAAGCATCCTTTTAAAAGTATTCAGTAAACCAAAATTTAACCAACATTTATTCATTCAACATACATTACAAAGCAATGACTGTTTGATGTTACTAGCTTAAGAGGAGGATTAAAAAAAAAAAAACCTTAAGAAACCTTAGGGCAAAAACAATAGTCTCTATTAAATAAGTCTTAATTGAAAATTGGGATATAACTCCTTCAATCCCAGCTACTTGGGAGGCTAAGGCAGGAGGAATGCAAGTTGGAGGCCAGCCTGAGCAATTTAGCAACTTAGCAAGACCCTGTCTCAAATTAAAAAAAAAAAAAAAAATAGGGCTGGAGTTATGGCTTGTGTATAGATGTCCTCCCAAAATCTCATGTGGTCTCTCTTAGTTACTTTTCTCTTTGCTGAAACAAAATACCCAACACCCAAAGTTAAAGGAGGAAAGGTTTATTTAGCTCACAGTTTGTGGAGGTTTCAGTCCACAGCTGGCTCCAAGGCAGGGTGCATAGCAGAGGGGCAACAGTTCATTGTGGCAGAAGACAGCAAAAACAATGAGAGAGACAGACAGACAGACAGACAGACAGAGACAGAGAGAGACAGAGAGAAAGAGAGAGAGAGAAGACTCTTTCTGTCCCTTATATTGTATGCAGGCTACCTGCCCTAGGGCAGGCGTAGCACTCACATCCTTTATCCCAGTATTGCACTACAAATCAGTCACACACTAGATTCAGCCACCCTGAAAAGCCAGACTCCCAAGACAGCATGAAGCTTTGGGGGGACATCCAGACACAAACCATAACATGATCATAGGTGGGGCTTTTCAGAGGTGGCTGGATCTAGTGTGTGATGCCGGGATCAAGGGTATGTGATTACTAAATCAGCCCACTGATTGGTCTGGCACAGTTATGGGTGTGGATAATGGAAAGGCCCTCCCTGGGTGTGAGCCCTGCCCACCCTAAGGGCAGGTAGCCTGGATAGAATATAAGGGACAAAGACCCAGTCCAAAAATGGGCATCTGAGATGAATATACACTTCTCAAATGAAGAAATACAAATGGCAAATAAATACATGAAAAAAAGTTCAACATCATTGGTCATTCGAGAAATGCAAATTAAAACAACACTGAGATTCCATCTTACTCCAGAAAGAATGGCTATCATCAATAAATCAACCAATAACAAAGGCTGGAGGGGCTGTGGGGAAAAAGAAACCCTTCTCCACTGTTGGTGGGAGTGTAGACTGGTGAAACCACTGTGAAAATTAGTGTGAAGATTCCTCAAAAAACTAGGATTAGAGGTCCCATTCGACCTAGCTATTCCCTTTCTGGGTATCTTTCCAGAAGATTTAAAAACATCATCCCACAGTGATATATGTGCACCTATGTTTATAGCAGCACAATTTGTAATAGATCTTGGAAACAACCCAAATGCCCATCAACTGAGGAATGGATAAAAAAGATATGGTCTTTTTATACAATGGAATACTACTCAGCCATAAAGAAGGATAAACTGGAGACTTATATAGGTAAATGGATGCAACTTGAGACCATACTTATAAGTAAAATAAACCAGACTCAGATGTGTAAACATCATTATCATCTCCCTGGTGTGAGAAACTGAAAGAGTAAATAAGGTCTTAAATGTACAATAGATATTGTGAAATAGGAAAAAATTGTTCAAAAGGAAAAAGGAACTAGGATAGGGGAAAGGGGAGAGGAAGGAAGAGAAAAGGAAAATAATGCAAGTTGGTTATACTACTAATGTCTCTTAGTTCACTGAAAAGGAAGATTTCTGCTAATATCGATTGGAGAATTTTTTATGCCCTTATCTTGTACTCTGAGTAACTACTTTAAAGATAACAATATACAATGTATTAACTATTGTTATTCTCCTATTATTTTGTTATGAAATTTCATTTTACTTTTTTTCCATAAAATTAAAAAAAAAGAATAAAAGGGACAGAAAAAGTGTTGCTGCAGCCGCTTGTCACTTGCTGTTGGTCACTGCTGCTTCACTGCTTTGCTGCCTTCTGCCTGCCAAGAACTGTTTCTCCTCTGCAATGCTTCTCTGCCACACCACTCTGCTTTGGAGCCAGATAACTACAAACTGAAATCTCTGCAGACTGTAAGCCAAATAAATCTTTTCTCCTTTAACTCTGGGTGTAGAGTATTTTGCCTCAGCAACGAGAAAAAGCAAGATCAGTGGTAGTGTGCTCTCCTAGCATGCACAAGCTCCGGTACCACCAAAAAGGGGGGTGGGGATATAAAGTTTAAGTCTAATAAGAGAAAGAACACAAAGACTTTTCACAGGGGGATGCACGAATAATTGCCAGGTAAGTAGTACTGATAAGAATCACCAAGGAGCACAGACAAAGGAGCTATTTCTTCAAACTGAAGACTCATGATCAGAAAAAAGCAAATAGCTGGTGGGATTTGATGTAGGTCATAAAGGGAAATGTTGCTGTACTTAATATTAAAAAAGTCCTAGGAAAGAGAGGAGACATTTAAAGGGATTTTGTGCCCTCTCCTCAGCTTCCTTTTCCCCTTTATGTCCATTTGCAATGAAGACTGAAATGGAATAGTGGCAGAATGAATGTTTTAAAGTGGTGATGAGAACATTTTGGGGTATGGGTAGAAAATGTGTGCTGTGATGGTTGGGATTCTTCTTCACCAGAGCTGGTGTGGATGTCCATGAGGGCACTGCCTGCAGGAAGAGAGCCCAGGGCTGCAGGCACCCTGCACACATGCCAGGATGGGCCCCTTCAGCCTGCCCCACAGTTTGCCATCTGCTCTTCCATGCTCTATTTTTCCAACATGACTTCTGGCTCAATTAAGCTTCCTGAGAGGCAAATACCATAAAATTTGACCTTCTAAATGATAAAAAAAAAATACATACTAAAAAATTTTAGTTTTAGTTTGGAGAAGTGCAGCCTGGCAAATGATACATTCAACACATATATCCTACAATAAAATTTCAGAGAATTTTTTAACTGGGCACAATTTTCTCTTTCCAATTCAAGTGCCCTAAGTCAAGTTGTCTCTCTGTCTCTCTGTGCCCCTCATCCACACAGAGAGAGTGACAGTCACACAAACACATGTAGATTTCCTGGAGTGATCATTCGAGGATCTTCTGCAAATTATTATGAATCTTTAATCAAATTCTACTAGAAAAATAAAGGCAGAATACAGGAGAAGGGCAAAGTTTTAGGATGGTAAAATATTTGAAGCCAGTGCATATGCACTAATTGATACTTTAAAATGTTTAAATATTCTTAACCTGCATGTCATCCAAGATAGCTTCCAGCAAGGAAGCCAGGTCAACTTTTACAACACCATGACCTCTGGATAGATGACCTGATCTTATCTAGTTATCAAATCCTCCTTTGAAAACTATTTATTTTAAAATAGTGCTTCTCTGTCTTTCACCTTCGATAGCCTTAATGACAGAGGTGAACCCATCCCAGAAGGAGCCTGAGGGCACAAATTTCTTTGAAGTCACCTGTCACCCTCTAAAATCTTGTGCTTATTTTAATGCAAAATAAAATTTCCCCCAAAAAACTTGAGGGAAATACCTTTTACAATGTGCATGTGATTTTAGCAGCCTACTTGGCAGTCTGAGTTATCCTAGTGTTCTGTGGTCACCCCAGGAGGTCAGATCCACCTGGCACACAAAACTGGTATGATGTTGAGATAGATGGCATCACACCTCACCAATGGGGCAGGACAGGTTGATCACTCACTCGATGAGGCTTCTGGGTAAAGCTGGCAGCTGCTGACTCAAAGTAGCGTTACTAAAGGAAGGATTAGTAGTTTGAATGTTTGCTTGGTTAGGAAATGGAGTTAGGGTGAAGGTTTCCACCTGAAGTACAGGGCTTAGTGAATTTCTTCCTGGCCCATGGGAGAAAAAAGTGAGGATTTCTTATTCACTTTGCCAGATGTTATGGTTTTTGCCTAGATGTCGCCCCAAAACCTCATTCAGTCATGGGGGCAGGCCTTTTGGAGGTGCCTGAATCTAGTTTGTGATTTGTTCATTGTCTAGTGCTGGGATTGGGAGTGTGAGTGCTGCATCTGCCCTAGGGCAGGTAGCCTGCATACAGATAAGGGAAGAAAAGAGGCTTGCTCCTCCCTTTTACGCTTGTTGCTTTTTTGGTCTTCCGCCCCTGCCATGAATGGTTGCCCCTCTGCCACACCACCCTGCCTTGGAGCCAGCTGATTATGGACTGAAATCTCCACAAACTATGAGCTAAATAAACCTTTGCCTCTTCAACTTTGGGTGTTGGGCATTTTGTACCAGCTATGAGAGAAAAGTAACTAAGACACCAGATTTAAGGCAAGAAGAGACGCAGGAGTAGTAAGAAGCTTATACATGTCAGCAGCCAAATATCAAATATAGAATGAGACACTTCAGTAAAATTTACCCTTGATGTTTGGGGGATGCTGGAAATGCATCATGTCTCATTTTACTGAATTAAAACAGGTTTGTATAAGCCATTACGGTGCTCTATAAAGCCTGCATCGTGAGATCAGTAAGAGGCCAGCACCGGGCCGGTGAGATGGCTCAGAGGCATAAGCACCTGCCTGGCAAGCGCGAGGGCCGGAGTTCGACTCCCGGAACCCACATACGAAAAAAGGGCCGGTGATATCGCTCAGCGGCATGGGCACCTGCTGGCGCGCGAGGTCCTGAGGTC
This sequence comes from Erethizon dorsatum, assembly GCA_028451465.1. Taxonomy (NCBI): domain Eukaryota; kingdom Metazoa; phylum Chordata; class Mammalia; order Rodentia; family Erethizontidae; genus Erethizon; species Erethizon dorsatum. Next base: position 60,310,278 of record CM051834.1, on the reverse strand, counting down.
GACCCCCGGTACCCACAAAAAAAAAAAAAAAAAAGAGGCCAGCACCATTCATTCTGAGAAGGGAGTGACTTTGGATATTAGTTTCCTATTCCTGCTGTAACAAATTATCACAGTGGCTAAAAACACTCACGAATTTATTATTATGGTTCTAGAGGTGAGAAGTTCAAAATTCATCTCACTGGGATAAAATCTAGATGTCAACAGGGGTATCACTTTTGAAGGAAGAAACTGTTTCCTTGCCTTTTCAGATTTCTAAAAGCTGCTTACATTTCTTGGCTTGTGGCCCCTTCCCCAGCCTTCAAAGTCACCAGTGTAGTACCTGCAAATCTCTCCCTCTCTGACCTCTACTTCCATCATGACAACTCCTGACCCTCCTGCTTCCCTCTTCTAGGACCGTTTGGATTATATGGTCCCATCTGTACAACTGAAGATAATCTCCCCATCTCAAAGTTCTTAAAGTAATCCCATCACCAAAATACCTGTCGTCTGGTAATATATTCACAGAAGCTATGTATAGCCTTAATTTATATTTTGGATATCTGCAAGTCAAGAAACTTACAAATTTCCCCTCAAAGAAGAAAAACTTTGGATATGGAATTGTTTATATTGGTAAGCCCAGATGATTGTTGTGGCCCCCAAACCTAAAACTGTACAGGTGGTGTTGATTGTTCATAAGGGCATCCTCCAAGAAATTGCCTAACATTCTGCCAACTACCCTTGATCTTGGATGTCCCAGCTAAGGGACAGTCAACAGCAGACAGCAGGTTCTATCATGAGTGGCAGGGACACTATCATCCAAAAAGTGCATAAACTGCCTTTTCTAGTCACTAAGTCCTCTGAAACTTCCCAGGTTGCTCCTGGTCAAGAAGGGGGTGACTTCCTTGGATACCATGGAATTAACAAGCAACTGAGGCAAGGGAAACTACTTCCTTCTGAAGTAGGATAACCCTGAAGGCTCAAAATTGGCTCTATTCTGTAAGTACCATCTTTATTTCAACAAGGAAACCTCTCTGATCATGCCAAAACTCCACAACATGCTGCCTTCACGATCCATAATGGGTAGCTGACCATAATATCCACAGCCTCAGGAATCAGAAGAGCCCAGGATGTGGCCAGGAACAGCTTTCTAATGGCATTAGGTGTAAGCTGTAAAGGGCAGTTTCTTATATGAGAAGACCATAGCCAATGTATGTCCATCTTGGTCATCCAGAGGTTCCAGGAGGCTGGAGAGGTTTCTAAAATCTCAATAGTGATAGAATTGGGGGGGGGGGGGGCACTACTGTTTGTATTGTAATATCGTGGATTTTAGAACTTTTTGTTGCAGGGGGTTCCACTTGAAATGGGCCAATTTGTAATAGTAAAACTTGTAGATGAGAAACAGGCTGCTTCTAGAACCCTACGAGGTCTTAAAAATGTTAATTTTGTTTCAACATTGGGAATGCTGAGAGGGACAATAGTTCCTTCTTGACAATGTCAGGTATAGAATATGGGAGGGGATTTTAGTAGGAATAATTATATTGCAAAGGTTGAAGTCTTTCCCCTGAGAATTCTGTAGAATAAAGCCCAGTGCCTGCTTGAGACATGCAACCAACAATCACAGGGTAAAAATCCTTTCTCCTCAGTCACTGCTTATGTTGAAACCCAGATACAGTCCAATCCAAGATTCATAGAAAGGTCTAAGCCAAGATGCATGGCCCAGAAACACTTTAGGGAAGGCCCCAATTTGAACTCCTTCCCTAACTGCCAATTATCAAAACTCCCAACTTACAACAGTGAAATCCATAACAGGCTCAGCAGGAGTCAGTAAATGTAGCATGAAGTCGCCTGGCTCATAGCACATGCTAACCGACAGGCATCTGATCAAAGTGCCGGCTCACCAGCATGCCGCAGAGCCGGGCAGCAAGCAAGAGAGGTCCCGCAGGGGGCAATGGTCCAGGTGGTGGTGGCCCGCGCATCCTACTCACAGCGCCAACCATTTGTGGTGGCCTCTGGACAGTGGAATCTACCTCTCTCCCAAGACTGGCTCAGATGTGAAGTCTGGTGACATAACACACTCTCCAGGATGGTATGGAGAGGTAGATTAGTCACAAAATGTGGCTTTCAGGGGAAAGCAGGTCAGGCACACACCCTTGTCAGAAAGGCTTGAATGAAGGGAACGGTGAGTAGATTTGGTTTTTATTATGGTTAGAATGGGGCCGGGGTGAAAGTTGCCTCCCACAAACCAAAACTCATATGCTTTGAACTTCCTGCTGGTGCTGGGGAAGAAGTATGTGAATTTTCTTACTGGTTTACCCACATGTGGGGCAAGAAGAGAAGGGTCATGGGTCCTGAAAGTAGTCAGGCATCAAACCTCAAAATCCCTTTTTTTTTTTTTTTTGTGGGTACCGGGGATCAACCTCAGGACCTTGCGCACCAGCAGGCACCCGTGCCACTGAGCAATATCACTGGCCCTTTTTTCATATGTGGGTTCCGGGAGTCGAACTTGGACCCTCGCGCTTAGCCAGGCAGGCGCATACACTGCTGAGCCATCTCACCGGCCCTCAAAACCCTTTTTAAATCTAGTTCAAGGATCATGATTTTAAGTTAACTGATTTTAAAATCTATTCTTGGATTATTCAATAATAGTGTTTTCCCTCCTTTTCTCAAAATAAGAACATCAAGTTCTTATCCTTTGATTCCCGGAATCTCCAGAAATTTTCCTTATGCCAGGAGGAGAAATTGAAATATATGTACAAAATGTAAATGGTTAGAAAAATATCTTCAGGCTTTAGAAGAACAAAACTCCGTGATTTTTCAATCCCCCAAATTGATTTATTCTATTCTTATGCTGGAGTCAGGAGTAATTAAGAATTGCTTTTGCATTTTTCTCAGTCAAAAATGAACACATCCTTTTTATTTTGACAAGAAAATTGGAAACTAATAATTTTTTTTTTATGATCCAGATACTGAATTCAAAACAGTACAAAAACTTTCAGAGAAAAAAATTCATTTTGTCATTAAAGCAACTATCCTTTCATGGGTGAGATGACAACTTTCCAAATTGGATACTTCAGTAGACAGAAAGTCTGTGAAGAACACGACTCAGGTTTTTATGCAGCCACCGACTCAGAAGGTTTCCAGGCTAATTGTGTCGTTTTGTTGTTGTTGTTCCCAGCTATCTTAAACGGTTTCGCACAATCAATGGGAGCAACGATCTAGTCAATTCAATGTAGTTATTAAGTAGGCAAAAACAATGGGGTGACTGTATTTTCGACCCAGTTGTGTTATGGGAGATATTTCAATCAGACAGACAGGACGATAAATTTTCTTTGAGAGGAAATCTGGGTGGGAAAAGAAATGACAGTGTCAGCTAATAAATGCTGCTTTTCAAACCTGCTAATCCTCTCAGATGATTTATCACTGTGTGCAAGCTTTGGGCTATTTTAAAAGGAACATGCATTATTCCTGGAAGTTGTGTAAAAATTTCTCGAAGTCACATTGATAAAACCCAATACCACCTGAAACTAGAAGTTGCGCCAATCAATAGTTAATGGCTTTCAACAGCAAGGGAGCCTGAAGAAGCTCCTGCTGGGGTCCTCTGAAAGGTGACATTACAGGGATCGTGTGTCTCCAGGCACTGGTTTCATTCATGCCTGTCAAAGAGTCCAACCAGTGGTGCTGTTGGAATAGCATTCACAGAAGCCCGGCATCTGAAGTATTCACTGCATCTGATGAGAAGATGAAAAATTAACCAAGAAGCCAAGCAACTTGGGCAGGTACTATTTTGAGGGCTTTTATGTCACTGTCTTTGTGGTTTGCAGAGAGAGAGCGACTCTGATTGTCCACATCCCTGTGGAGCTGAAGCCAGTCTTTGTGAGGTGAGGTGGCCCATTGCCATCAGATACTCCGGGGAAGGGCACAGGAATGTAAACAAACCCCTTACCCTGTGCATTAAAATCCATGGTAGAATTTTTAAATTAGACAGCGCAGCATTTGGCAGGCCTGGTTTGCATCAGAGGCTTCAGAAGAAACTTCAGCCCATGAGAATGCAGCAGCTTCTAATATGGATCATCCACTGAAAGTTCATCAGTATTTCACAGTCTACCTTTACTACGCTTACCCCAGGTATACTCCATCAGAAAGTGTACTTGTTCTGCAGAATTTGTATAGCGGCCGTTGCTCCTTCTCATATGAAGAAAATTCCTCCAACCAAAAGAAAAAACGTGTAAGAATACCTAAAGTGAGAGTTTAGGCAGATAAGCCTCCTCCCATTTTCCTCCACAAGCCTAAGTTTAGAAATCCCTTTCTTGTCCGGTAATAAATAATTATTGAGAACCAACTATGTGAACAGTTTGAGGCTGGGCTCCATGGAGAGTACCCAGATGAAGCAAGCATAAAGCATGACAGGAGAGAGAAAAAAGACAACAAGACTCAAGATGGAGAAAGTAATGAGCTGGGATCATATAATTACAAGTATATATTCGATTCATTGTAAATAATGACTCACAGACACACAGCTATTTATTTAATTCTTTGGATTAAGACTTCATGCAGTCATTATTTCCTTTCTTGATACAATTATTTCAGTTTTTGCCATCAGAAATTCCTTCGGGTTGGCTTCTGTGTGCTCTCAACAAGCACCCTGATCTCCTCATCTCTCCTAAGCATTTTCTTATTTTCTGGTACCACAAAATGGTCTGAGGCTTATTTTGTGCTGTGCCTTCACTCAGGAGACTTGGATCCTTTTTTCCCAAAATTTTATTTTAATAAAAAACAAATCACATAAAATTTACCATATTCAACACATGGTGTGGCGGTATTAAATACATTCAGGACATTGTACATCTCACCATCTCTATTCAGGTCCAGGTTCTTCATCTTGCAAAAAGGAGATCTCTACCCATTCAACAACTCCTCATCCCCACTTCCAGCCCTAGACACCTCCATTCCACTTCCTGTCCCTGTAATTTTAGCTACCTTAATACTTCACAGAGGTGGAATCATACCATATTTGCCCTTACATCATTTATTTCATGTGGCGTAACATGCTCAAGGTTCATCCATGTTGTACTACATGTCAGAATTTCCTTCCTTTTAGGGCTCAATAGTAATCCACATTTAGCTACACTGAAGAATGCTTCTATGAACATGGGTCTACAAATATTTCTTTGTGACTCAAATTTTTTCATATGCCCAGAAGTAGATTTGCTAGGTTGTATGGTAATTCCATTTTTAACATCTTCAGGAACTGCCATACTGTTTTCCACAACATATGTGCCATTGCACGTTCTACCCATCATCCACACAAGTTTCATCCACACCCTTTCCAATACTTCTTTTATGTCTATATATATATATATATATATATATATATATATGTACGTATATATATAGTGGCTATCTGAATGGGTATAATGTGGTATCTCACTGTAGTTTGCCCTATATTTTATTGTGTCCTGTACTTTTAAATCTTAAATTTAGGCCTTTGATCCATTTTGAATTAATATTTGTGTATGGTATTGGAGGTCAGTTCATTCTTTTAAGATATCCAGTATTTCCAGAACAATTTGTTGAAAAGATGGCTGTTTTCCCATTAAATGCTTTTGTATCATTGTCAGATATCATTTGACCATATATGCAAAGGCTTATTTCTAAGTTTTCCATTCTATCCCATTGATTTATTTGTCTGTTTTTATGCCAGTACCTCCCACACTGTATGGATTATAGTAGTTTTGTGTTAAGTTTTGGAAACAGGAAGTATAAATTCTCCTTTGTTCTTTTCATTCAAGATTATTTAGGCTACTCTGGTTAAATGAAAGTGGGGGTAATGGGCATTCATTTATGGTTTCCTGACAAGAAAAGACTATTGATCAATCAAAAACTTGAATATCAAAGTACACCAAATATCAAGAATGGGTGCTTTGGAGAAAAATAAGAAGGATAGTGGTTTGGGGATGGAAATGAGTTGTGAAATATTAGAAAATTTATTTTGAAGAACAAAGGCCTCAGGACCAAGCAATAGAGACAGCTGTGTAGATGGTGACATTTCTGTACATCTCACCCCAACATAGAGTGGGGTGAAAGAGCATGCCAGGCAGAGGAAACATCTGGGAGAACCTGGAAGGCAAGAAATCACTTATAGCCTTGTTTTAAAAGGACCTTATGCAGAAAGTACCATCTGTGCTTTGAAATATGGCAGCACTCTGGGACATGGAGGGGACAGGAAGGGAATGAATGGCAATAGATTAGTAGTGGAGCAGAGGAAGGGAGGCGCAAATAAATCAACCCATCTGGATGTGGAAGTCTGGAAAAGGCCAGAAAAGCAGATTAGAGATAGTTACAAGGGTTTTAAGTGCTGGACCAGAGAGTAATTCTTTCTCTAAAAGTATTGGGGAAATCATTGAATGAGCCAATCAGTGAATAGTAGGGTGTATAGTTTTATTTCCAAAAGAAAAACTCACATAAATACATCCAGATATATAAGACTACAAAGAACACACCAAATGATACCAGTTATCTCTGCATGATGGAATTGTGAGTGGTGATTTTTTTCTTTATGCTCTTCTCTATTTTCTACATTTTCTATCATTTACCATCATCACTCATAAGAATAAAACGTGAAGAATAACCATTATTATCATCACAAAGGAAAGATTTAACATAGGAATTGCCCAAGGAAATGTTTTAGAAAAATTAAATAAGCAGTAGACACAGATGGAAGAGAAAAGAGGAAAAGAAGAGGAGGTTACTCCATAGCCTCCCAGCCACAGAACATGGGCTCCTTTCTCTTGAAAGGCTGGGTCTGGTTCTGTGTTTGAGAACAAGCACGAGAAACACCTGTGCAGATGGCAGTATTTCTACATGTCATCCTGCTGTTGGCAGCAGCTCTTCTCTCTCCCTCCCTTGAGCACAGAGGAGGAAACTCCTAAATTACAAAAAGAAAACAAAGTCTAAACTCCCAGCGTAATTAAGATACAGCCCCTAAGTGTGTTCCTTTTAGTTACTTAGCTTTCACAACTCACATTTCAACCTAAAAGTGGCAGGGACCATGCATTACTTGAGAAGTGAGATGAAAGTCCCAATGTATGATATCGTTTCTCTAGGTCAGTCCACAGGAGCTGTCACCTTGCTTCCTACAATTCTTGGAAGTTAGAATAGGAGACGCTGTCTTTCACTGGATCTGTCAGGAATGGAGGGCACTCTACGAACAGGTCTTTGTTTCCAGTTCATTCCTGCCAAAGTTTCACCTTCTGCTATGGACTTAGTTGAGTTCCCCACATCCCAAAGTCATACATTAAAGTCCTGACCCTTAATGTGATGGTATTTGGAGATGGGGCTTTTGGGATATAATTATGCTTAGATGAGGTCAAGGTGACGAGGTTCCCATGATGGGATATTGCCCTTATAACACCCATGAGCTTGATGTTTCTGCCATACAAGGACACAGAGGCAGGAGAGAAGCAATCGTAAGTCAGGAAGAGCCCTCATCAGACCCTCAACAAGCTGGTACCCTGGTCAGACTTCCGGTCTCAAGAACTGTGAAAAATAAATGCCTGTTGCTTAAACCAGCCAGTCTATGAATTTCATTATGACAGCTCAAGCAAACTGAGACAACTTCCCTCCCCTGAGTTTCTCCTGGACATACTGGCTGCACTTTTTTTGTTTTTTTGTTTTTTTTTTTTTGGACAATGTCATAGTGTGCCTTATGTTTTTATGTGTTTCAGGTACGGCTCAAGATTCTTTGTTACATTAGTATGTGAGTCAGGAGCCACATTCTTAAATTCTGGTACCCTCTCACTGGCAACAAAGTGTTATACATGCATTCATCACTCAGTCAAAAAATTTATCAAATAGCTAGCCTATACCCAGCATGTTGATAAGCATTCAGGAATAGGACGAAGACAAATAGGCAGTCCCTGAGCTCATGACACTCGGTAGAGTAGCAGAGCAGACAGAAATTTAGATAGCAGCAAACCTAACAAGCAGAATAAGCATAATTCTCCAGGCATGTGAAGGGTGTGGGCACACAGAGGAAGGAGCAATTCTTGCACCTGGGAATTGCAGATGCACTGAAAGGAACTTCCACACACACTGCCACTGCCGGGTAAGGTGGTGAAACTTGAAAGAAGATGAGAGCTCACAAATCAGAATAAAGCTTTCATTCTAACCAGGAGGAACAACAGGATGGTGGCTACAGGTATGCGAAGGGGAAATGGAATGGTCTGGCTTCGTGTGTGTGTGTGTGTATTAGGGATGGGAGGATTATAAACACAGAAGGATAAAACTACTGTCAAGTAGGTCGGGGCAAATGATAAAGGGAGCTGATTCGTGGATGGAACCCTGTCTTAGTCACTTTCCTCCTCGTGAGACACAATACCCAACACCTGCAACTTGAAGGAAGCGAGGTTTATTTTAGCTCACAATTTTAGAGGACTCCGGCACTGTATGGCCTGCTGGCTTCATGGGAGACATGACATGGTGGAAGTTTCTGGCAGAGGTGAGCGGCTCATATCACTATGTCATGGCGGCCAGGAAGCAGAGAGCAAAGGGAGGAGCCAGGGAAGGAGATACACCCTTCCAGGTCGCCTGCCCAGTGGCCCGCCTCTTCCGGCCAGGCCCCACCTCCTAACAGCACATTTAGCTACTGAACCCACTGATGAGTACAGCATGCTCATGATCCACATCAACTTCCAAAAGCCCTACCTCTGAATACACGCGACATTGGGGGGGCATTCAGATCTAAGCCATAACGAACACTACACAATCTGTACTTAAAATTTTAAGTCTCACGCTGCTCTTAGGGATTTTTAAGCAGGAAAGTGAGTATCTGCGTTTTGGAGTGGTAATACTCCAACCAAGAGACAGTGAGGAAAGAATAAAGGAGGAAAGGGAAAGGTGAGGAGCACTGTGGAACTATCTGAGTTTGGAACCATATTTTTGTAATTCAAACAGTGGTGTTGTATGATTTTTCTCTAATGTATTTGGTAGCCCTGAACAAGAAAGGGTAACAGATCAACCAACAGACGGGCAGTTTATCCTCAGCTCAGCATGAGAAAGGCGGGCGCTGTTGAAGGTCACAGGGTTTCCAGAGCTCAGGACATCAGTGTGCTGCATAAGTGATTCTGCAGTGGATCCAGATGGGAAAACAGGACGAAGCTGAGGGAATAGCGCCAACTCATAAGAATGGATGTCCAGTGAGCCTAAAGAATGGATGTAATATGGAAAAGACCCCAAGAATGATTTCATAATCCAGGATTTCAAATATTGGACAGTTTTAGATGTGACAAGGCTCAGCGTCTAACCATGAGCAAAGGTAATTTGTTAATGTAAAGAAGATGTGAAAGTTCTCTGAGGGAATTATTTTAAGGTACCGAGAGACTCAGCTGTTACACAGGTTGTTGAAAAGGACATTGAAGTCACCCAGTGGCATGAGCTGAGGGCTGAGGCAGACAGCAGGAAAGTGCCGCAGTCCTGGGGGAGGGGGGCTTTGGAGACGTACAGATGAACTTCCAAATCATTAAAGGAGTTCTAATTCAAAGCCTTTTGGGAGAAGCTGTGCACACTGCAGAACCATGGTTGGAAAGTGTAAGGGGAAATCGGGAAAACAGGTCCTTTCTCCAGACCCTATCAAAGCTCTGGTAGTCAAGCCTGGGACCCTGCTGCCAACTCCAAGGCAAGGAAAGCTGATACTCCAGAAGCTCCCACCTCAGGGACTCTTCCAAACACTCCACTGTACCCTTTGAGATCTTCCCTGCACCCTCAACGTCTTGAAATGCCCCTTAGGGAAACATGGTTGTCCCCTGATTATGAAAGAGGTATATTCTGGCACTGCAACTCTTTCCAAGTGTCCTCCTTGGCTGCTCCAGACCATTCCCCACCCCCACCATAACCCCTGATCCTTTGTTTACAGCATTGGTCTTTGATACTACACTTTTTCTGGGGTCTTTTTTGCTATCAATTGTCTATTCCTTGGCCACTTTCCCTAGCTTTATATGTTTTCCTTGGCTCCCAGTATTTTTCTCTGCAATTCTTTCCCTCTTCTTATTGAATTCTGTGTCACTCAGAAGAACGATCTAACATACAAGTTTTTCAGATTTAACCCTCTGCAACCATCTAGTCCCATAGTTATATTCTGGATCTTACCACCTCCAGAAATTGAACCCATCTGGAATTCTTTTTCAATATGTTTGCCAGCCCGATTCTAAGCTCCAGCTCACTACTCATGTGTCCCTACTTTCATAAGTCTCTGAATTTCATTCATTAGAATAGGGGGGCAGGAACTATTGAAAGCTGTAGCTTTGGCTTAGCAACAAACATGTTACAGTTTCACAAAAGTTCTTGAAAGAATAAAAATTTAATGTTTAATTGTATAGATTCTGAGACACAGGCATAGTCAGGTTTCAGTGAAGACAAAGGTGTAGAATAAGCATCAGTGGGGAGAAGGAAGAGGAGACGATTGAAGATAAGAAGTTAAAATAATGAGCCCCTACCATGTATTAGGTGCTCTCTCTGGGCCAAATGACAGAGATAGAGACTTAGCAATGAAGATGTACATCAGGCCATGGAAAGGAAGAACAGAACGTCCTCCCTCGGGTAGGATCCACCTTAGGTTGTGACGGTGTTCACAGAATGGTCGAAGGGGAAGGAAGGAGACTGGTGAATGGCAAGAGGTGGATGGACATGACTGACCCACCTCAGCATTTCATCTGTAACTTCCACATGGAATCATTGCATCTTCCTTCCAAGCATCGGGGAGGAACACAGGCTGGGCTGAACAGCTGTGTTCAGATATATGTGGTGGTGTGGGAAGGGCACACCTGGCAGGCGCACGAAAGGCAGAGGGAGTGGGTAAGCTCAGAGGAAGAACACTGACACCCTGTCTCAGAGTAACTGAAACCCACAGCATGAAAATCTTTAGTAATTCTTAGAACATCATTTTTTTTAAATGTTGCAACAGAAATTTCAGAATTAAAGTGGCATGACTTTAAAGAAACTTGACTTTAATGTTGTATGGCTTTAAAGAAAACCACACCTCAAACTGACTTTTTAAAAAAGACTCGTCAACTGATTAACAATACTTTGTTTTCCATTTTTGTACTAATGATATTTTGTCAAGCTACAATTTACAGGCAGTCGTATGCACAAGTCTTTAGCTCCATCAATGCGGACATATGTCTCCAACCCCTGTAAATGCTGCCCAGCCCCAGAGGACAATGCAGTGCTAATAAAGCCCATGGCTTCACATGGAGAAACAAAACATCCTCACGTGAGGCAATGCCCATTATCAGTGCCACCCTCCACCCCCAGCCCAAGGGGACCAAGGTAATGTCTGTGTGGTTCATGACTGGAATCAAAAAGTTATCTTTACATTGTTATAATACCCAAAAGATAAGTATGGGTTCATTCTTTTCCAAAAAAGAAAAAAAAAGAAAAGAAAAGTGCGAGCCATGGTAGCTCTATATTTAGAGGAAAATAAGAAAAGCACTCTTATGCTTTGGAGAATAACTTGTGACCTTGCTTCTCTGAGGAGGATTTTCCCTGGTTAGTCTATTCCTGAAAGCCACTAATAACCCCAATTCTCCTGGTTTGCTTTACCCTTGTGTCCCCAGGGGGAGGCATGTATGATTCTGTTAGGTGTGAAATCAAAGGGACCAGAGGCTCAAAAAAAAAAAAAAAACAAAACTATTATACTGCTTTCGCATTCATGTGTCTCGCCCTAGTGGGATGGTCTATGGTTTCCATGGCAATGAATCTGGCAACAATGCTGGGCACCCTTCCAGGAACTGGGGCTGGAAGCTATGGAGCTAAAATACATCTGTCAGAGGTAATAAAGAGTTCTCTGTGTAAACATTTTTGTCTGACTGCTCCGCTCTGCCACCTGCACAGGGCCAAAAAATAATGGGCATGATGCAGCGGTAGGGATCTTGGTATGGGGGTGCAAGCCTGAGAATATCATCAAGTCTCACATAGATAGTCTCTATCTCCCGTCTCATGATAGGGTCAGGACTCCACCCAAACGGATAGTGTATTTATCTATATAGTAAGCTAGACACTGCTTCTGCGTCTGACCTCTGGGTTTCTTTGCCAGAGATTTACAACGATTCTCGGATTCAGTATAAAAGTTGAATTCCTCACATTTTCACTCACCACCATCTCTAATGCTTTCCTTTTCCTGAATTTATTTTTTCTATTACTGCGTTCTCCATTTTAATAAGTACACAAAATCAAGTTGAGCTTTTGACTCCTTCTTCAAATTGAGTCCAAAAAAGCTTATCAACCTTTTCTCCCCATTTTGGCTTATATTTATCTTTTATATCCACTCACTTATTCACTCAAATATACTTATGAACCCCTACTATGCCCTAAAGATGCAACAAAGGAGAAAACAGGAAGAAAAAGACTAGCGCCTGTGAATGGGCTTAGAGCAGAGACTAGAGAGAGTATGACTCCATAGGGTGACAAATCAGTCATATTTATGCCCACTTAGACTGGGAAATTTTCCAATTATAAAAATCAAGTAATATTCTTGTGGGCTGCTGATCTCTTTCATTTCTATGGACAGATGATTAATTAGCCTCCACCAATGCCCATCGAGGTGCAAGCACTCTTGAGTATCAGTATATTACTGCTACTGTTAACTGTTTCTCCTCTGATGATGCCTTATATTGGCAATTAAGTGCTGACGCTTGACCTCTGCAACTGCAGGAACCCCTTCACCTCATCATGATGACAGCATCTCCTGCCATCTCCCCAGGCTAACACGGAAGTCCCTGTTGAGTGTCAGAAGGATGCAAAGGCGGTCCACTTATTTCCCAATGCTTTCAGGAGGTAAGAGTGTCACGGGATCACCAATGGACCCACCACAGAAGCATCTCTCAACATCCATAAATGCAAGGTGACATGCTCTGTGCAGAGCCTCCTTCCCCAGACACTCCAGGGTCCATAGTGACAGAGAGGGTGGCTGTGGAAGGAGCTAGGGAACATGGAGTCCCACCTTCCACTGGCAATTACTACTGCTGAGTGTCTAAACTGACAATAGCAGAGAACAAAAGTGAGCCACTAGTGTACTATCATTTTTAAGGAAACCAAGGAGCTGCCTGGGCACCATGTGGTAGGAAATTACATACACTGGAACTCTTCATCAAAGGGGCAGCTACTTGTTTTCATTAAATTTCTCTCCCCTATGTTTCCATCAATACCATTATCCTTGGCCTTACATTACACCTTATTCACCATCATTGTACCCCACACAACATTGTTTCATTATAACCAAGAAATTTACCTCAGGGCAAAAGAAGAATAGCAATGGACCTGTACCAAAGCAATCTATGAGTCTTACCATGGACCACAATTCCCACAAGCAGCTACTCTAATCAAATGGTGGAATGGCTAACTAAAGGCTAGTTGAGAGGAAGAAACTTAAAAATTTAGGATTCTATCCTATAGGTTGATGACAAGTGCTTTGAACAAGTGACCAATGCATGGTGCAACCTATCCCACAACCACAGTGAAGGGATAGAATCTGGGAATGGACCCTCCTACAATTACAGCTAATAATTCACTGAGATAATTTTTGTTTCCTATTTCTATAATTTGGGGCCATTTGATCACCAAAATAAAGTGCAAAATTATGTTTTCAAAAACAAATTATTTCTTTCACATGATCTTATTCTTGGCCTCCCTCCCTCTGTCCACTCTGTATTATGGGATGATGAGCATATTTTTGTATTTCCAAATTTTCTACAATGCAATTTTATTCTTTCTGTAACTATGCAGTGGAGCCCTTGCATGATCTATTCAAATACCTAAGGATATCTGGCAAACCAGTGAGGTCAACTGTCCCAATAAATGTTTGCACAAGGAATTGAGGAACCTCTCCAAGCCAAGAGTGGCAAATTTGATCCAGTAAACAAGCCTTGGTCATCAGAAAGGAGGGATGATCCTGAGCACATCATAAATGATGTGGGTGTCTTGGATGTATCTATCAATTTTGGTTTCAGATTGGAGCTCTCCAAAGATAGCAGCTAAAAAGTTCACATCTCTGTATCACTAAACATCCTTTACAACCTCCAGGCACAAGTAGCACAGGTTCAATATTCCTCTAAGTAGGTGTAACACAAGCACAATCTTCTACCACTCAGCAGGACTATTTGGGGAAGAAACTGGAGGAGATCATGGTGTCCTCCAAAGGGTGCTGAGTCTAGCAGCCACAGAAATGCTCACCTGGGAAGGGAAGTGATAGTCTAGCAGCAGTAGTGCAATGCAATTTTGCAGAAGAGATAAAAGTGCCTATTCGATGGGAGGAGTGCCAGGTGGACCCAGCAGTGGTGTCCAAAAAGAATGCCAGGCACAATGGCAAGCCTGGAAGACATGGGACACCCACTAGAGGAAAACAGTGCCAGACATAGATGAATAAAACCCCAACTGAATGGGAACATGGAAAACACATCTTGGGACCCCCGGGAAAAAAACAGAATGAATTTTCAGGAGACTGGAGGAAGAGTTAGAAAAGCACAGAGAAGGTGAAAGAAGCAAGTGTCACTGTATCACAGTGTCCCACCAGGGATAGGCTTTTGAACTTGCCCTTCTGGACGTGTGAGTTTTAACACCAGTAGAGCAGGTCTGTGATAGAAGATGAGAGACTCACAGCCATGCATATATTTTCCAGTGTTACCCCCTGTCCCGAGCAGCTTCCTATCTGCCGGTCCTCGTTCTGTCCTCTGTAGCAGTGACTACCAAACTCAACATTTTATGGGTTCCTGGGATTCAATTGAAGGTACCTCCCAGGGAAAGTGCACATCTGGGGCAGGGGCTTCAGTTGGTTCCATAAATAATTTTGTTTGAGAATAAAAAAGGACTTTCTGAACTTAAAACTATGTCAGCACTCTATGGAAATATAACTCGTCCTTCAAAACAAAAACCCTCAAAATACTTGAAGTCAGCTGTCGCATCTCCGCTTCATCTCTCCTGAGATTAAACACCCAGGACATCTGTTCCTCAGGTGGGTTTGATCCTGCTTTCTCAGGTTGCCCTCTAATCCATGTCCTCTTGAATATGTGTGTGATCGAATCAAAAACTTCAGATTTTGATTTGGATATATTTTTAAAGTCTCTATTTTCTCCAGTTGGTTGTACCTTGCTCTCTACCCTCTTTCTTGATCATATTAAGAAAAATTAAAATTTCCACATCAATCTATTCCTTATTTATAATATAGACTGTTCTTCTACAACACATGTTGCTATAATACTAATTACTCGTACACAATTGGTTAATACGATGATGATGCTGTGGCCTGATTGTGTCCCCTGAAGTTTATGTATTTGGAAACTGTCCCCAGTGCACACAGTGCTGACGGGTGGAGCCTTCACGAGGTAGGTGGGTCCTGAAGGCTCTGCGCTCAGGTTAATGTTATCACATTAATGGAGTGGACTAGTTAGCGCGGAAGTGGGTTCCTAATAAAAAGGATGGCTCAGCCCTCTCTTGCCTTTCTGTTTTCTGCAGCGGTTGATACACCAGGAGGTCCTTGCCAGATGTCAGCACCATGTTCTTGGGCTTCCCACCTTTAGCACTGTGAGCCAAATAAATTTCTACTCATTGTAAATTACTCTGCCTGTGGTATCCGTTACAGCAGAATAAAACGGACCAAAACAGATGATGTAAGTGTAACGCAGAAGGTCCATTGTTCACCCACAGTTTCAGCGAGGCAAGAGAAGCCGCATTAATGGGAACCAAATTACAGACATCAATAGGAAAGAAAAATACTCTTAGCTTGACAAATGCAAGCAGGGGCTATTTATTTATTTATTTATTTATATCTTTAATTTTTTTGTAGTCCTTTATCAAACTCTGTAATTCAATTTGTTCTAGCATTATTTTACATAGAATTGAAAAATTAAAATTCACATAGATCTTGTATGTACAAATGGCTACAAAGCTTGTTTTTATGTTTTAACAACTGATCTACAAGCTTAAAGAATACTTATAAGGGATGGAGATGTAGCTCAGTAGAATCCTTGCCTAGCATACATGAGGCCCTGGGTTTAAACCCCAGCACTACACCACCACCACCACCCCTGAAATACTAACAGAAAAAATTCTGTGGCCCTTGTATAAGCTATAAAACTTCCTTCAGCCTTGGTTTACCTCGTTTTAAGAGAGGGCTCATAATAGTATAAATTCCAGCAAGTTCTAAGGATTAAATAATACATTGCATCTCAGACAAGATCAGGCGTAATGCACCTTTCAAGAAAGCTTAAATGGGCAGCTACTAGTGAATTGGTTTTTTTTAATGAGCATCTACACTGGGATTCTTCCCCACTCTCAGACACAGCATCTGGCTCATCTCTGTACAGAAGTTCACGTTTTGCACAATTGTTTCTCTGACATTTTTTCTCCTGAGGCAGCTTGAGGCCTTCCTGCCAGGACAGGGCTGCCTGAGATACACAGGGATATATTATTAAAGCTCTGGTTCTCAGTCACTCAGGTTTGTGAGTGATTTGCTTATTTTTGCTACGAGCCTAGCTATTCTTCCTAAATCATTTTATAAATTACAAGTCTCTCATGGGGAGTTATAACAGATCCATTCAAGTCAATGTTCAATTAATTCAAAGTTTAAATTCTCCATAGGGTGTCTCCCCTCTGCCAAAGTAATTTCTAAGCCCTGTCCCACCACTTCCCATATGGTTTGTAAGTGCAAAGGCAGCTCAGGTATCCTAAAGATAGTGGTGATGAACGGGTCACATTCAGTTCCCCAGGTTGTTCCTGTCCTCTGTCATCTCCTGACATCTTCTGGGCTGGCACTAAAGTGTGCCATCTTCCCTGGTCCTGCTGGCCACTGCATGAGCCCCTGTTGCTGTGAGTTCTTGTTCCTCCTCTTCCTCAGCTTGCGAAGCCCCACAGGATGCAAGACCTCTTCAACCTACCTCCGACTTCGCCTGGTCCACAGGCGCTGAGCCCTTCTCCATCTCCCAGTGGAGAGGCAGACCCTGGCCACAGCGCTCACCCTGTGCAGGATGAGGACCATGAGGGATTCCATCCCATACCCACTAAGTGGGCACCTCTCATCACTTCTGTTCTGCCGGGCTGGCCAAGGCATGGCGAAGACTTTTGTTACATCTTATTCTCCATCTCCTCGAGGTCTGGCTTCTTTTAGGCTGTATATACAGACTGCCACAACTTACGCTTGCTATGTAAAGGGAAACATTTAGAAAGTTAAAATCCCCTTTGTGACTCAACAGAGTGCCTTTCAAGATTATTAACACTATAATTTCAAAGAAAATTAAATTTCAGTCTCAAAATTGAAGAAAAATTTTTCCGTTATTCTAAGCTGTTTTCCCCTCAACTGAAGCAATGACTTTTGGTGATTCGGGTAGAGAAGCTGTGGGACAATGAGGAACTCAGGAGCATCAGGAATCAAATTACTTTGGGAATATTTTTAAAATTTTCATCAAGGTTTCATTTGAATACCTTACTGAGCATGTAGGTTTTACCAGCATGGAGCTTGGTGTGACCAGGACCAGAAACAAGCTGACCTCTATTAAGTACATTGCTTTCTTATAAAACTTATCATGTTTTTGAGTCGTGTCACAAAGTTAGAAGGGGAGGTATGGTCCACCCTTGGTTCCCCAAGGCCACACCTGAGAAGTCTTCTGAGGCAAGGATGCTGGTTAATAGGTCATCTGCCCTTTCCTTTACTGTGAGGGGCTGCATCTGCTCCAGCTGTGGCCCAGTAATATCTCTATTCCTTTTATTTATTCTATCACCTTATGCCTCTAAGGTTTTTTTTTTTTCCTCACAGGAGTTCCCAACAACTGCCAAGCATAGAAAACAAATGATGCAGTCTTGCCCAGCAGATGGCTGGGCCCCAAACCTTGGCCAAGGAACACCTGCTCCCTGCAGGAGAAGCTGACCACTGCACCCACTGAGGGCAGCCAGCCAGCTGCCCTGCGGCCCACAGAGCACCACCCTCCACTGCCCACGCCCTCAGCACTGCTTGGCAGGGCGATAAAAGGCTCTCGCTATTTTTCTTGTATTCAGTTAATAAGCTTCAAGAAAAGGGCTTCAACCCCCAGAAAGGGCTACATAAACAGCAAATATACTAAAATTTCTGCCTTGTAGTTCCACAATTTCTCCTATATTTACATGGTCTCATGTGCTGATGGTAAACACAGAGTAATCAAGAAAACTTCATTTAAAAAAAAAGTACAACAGAACTAAATGCCTTGCGTTGGTCTGTGAGGTCATACATCATCCACACCCACTTCTCTCTCTGACTTCACCTTCTACTCATGACACCTGGTCACACCATATGCTGCTCTGTGACCCGTTGTGTTTGTTCCTGCCGCAGGGCCTGGATTTTCCCTCTTCCCGGAACACCTCCCTCAAAACACCTCTCTATTCACAATCTCATTTAAGGAAGAATTCCCCAGATTTTCTTGGCTCATGCAGCCTTACTATTCAGTAATATTTTCATGTCAACTCTAAGAAAAAGAAAACACCTAACAGTTCCCTATATTAAGTTCATTCCAAATAGCACAAGAAGTATTTATGTCTTAACAGCTTAATAGCTATTCAGAAAAAGTTATGTACATAAAATGAAACAAAAAGATACATTTTTATCTTCTTTGTAAATAACATAATCATTTATTGCATTAGTTTCCTATGGTTTGTATTCCAATGACAACAAATTATCACCAACTTGGTAGTTTCAAATATCAGATATTTATACTTTCATAGTCCCAGAGGCCTGAGGTCTGAACTCAAGGTGTCATCAAATCACTGCTACCCGCCGAAGTCCTCAGGAGCAACTCCACCTCACGCCTTTCTAGCTTCCAGCAGTTGTGGCAGTTATTGGCCTTCCTTGATTCATAGCTAAATGGCTCCAGTCTCTGCTTCCATCTTCATATCGCCTTCTCCTCTGTGTCTCTGGATCTAACATCCTCCACCTCTCTTATAAGGATACATGTGATTCCGTTAAAAGCCAACCCAAATAACCTAGGCCAGTGATAGTGAACCTTTTAGAGACCAAGTGCAGAAACTGCAACCTAAAACCTACTTGTTTATCACAAAGGGCCAACACTGCAATTAAACCTGAATACTGAGGTGCAGAGTTGAGTCGCCCTGCTCAGGAAAGGCACTGCACAGCTGTGCGGCCCTGCAGTCAGGCCTCTTCCAGAGAGGCCTTCGTGCTGCAGAGTCGCTCGCTGCACCCAAGGAAACCGGAAAGACGAGGAGAACAAAGACCAAGATAAACAAGAACAACAAAAAGCAACTAATCCTAGAGCCCATGGAGGAAACGGACATTTTAAAAATCCCTAATTAGCAACCTAAAAAATATTCAAGGAGAAAGAGCATCCTTAATACAAGGACAAGCTGCCACCAAGATAGATAGATAGATAGATAGATAGATAGATAGATAGATAGATAGATAGATAGATAGATAAATGGAACAATTTAAGAGCAATAAAAGATTAGAAATATGACAGCCAGGTTAAAGTAAAGTAAGAGATGGGTAAGTGAAAATAGTCACAGATGGGGTGAGAGAGATGCAAAACAGAGTTGATAAAATCTTCCAGGATGGCAAACTGAAAGACAAAATAATGGAAAATAAGAGAGAAAAAAGTCAAGGGAGATCGTTTTTTTAATTTTTCTTTTTTATTAGCACATGTTTGCACTACATAATGACTACACTCCCCATGGACAGTTGGCACGTGTACATAACACATCTTGATTCTTTTCTCATTCCCTTCCCCTCCTCTCCCTTCCCCCTTCCTCCACCTCTTGGTCCCCTTCCCAACTGCAAAAGATCTACCTCCCCGTTTCCTATTATCTAGCCTTTATTTTTCTTTCTATTTATATTTTAGGTTTCTCATAAAAGAGAAAACATGTAATATTTAAACTTGTGTGTCTTATTTATTTCATTTAACATTATAGTCTCAAAGTACATCCATTTTTCTACAAATGACTCAAGTTTTTCCTTCTTTATGGCAGAATAGTACTCCATTGCGTATAAATACAGTACCACATTTTCTTTTTTTTTTTTTTTAATGTGAGTACCGAGAGTCAACCTCAGGACCTCGCACTTGCCAGCAAGCGCTTGTGCCGCTGAGCAATATCACTGGCCCTTTTTTTCTTTTTATATGGGTTCCGGGAGTCGAACTCAGGACCTCGTGCTTGCCGGGCAGGCACTTATGCCTCTGAGTCATCTCACTGGCCCCATTTTCTTTACCCATTCATTCATCAGTAGAAATATAACCCCACTTTCAAGATTTAACTACTATGAATTGTGAGGCTATAAATATAAATTTTAGTTCAATATAAAGATAAATTTTAGTTCAATATTCATTTGGTAAATTCCCAAATCGCCGAACAAACAATGGTGTGAGAAAAAAATATACACATACATAGATGAAATAATAAAAGGAGATTTGCCTGAGTTGAAAAGCCAAGATTTTAAGATCCACAAACCAGCCATCTCCTACTGAAATTTCACAACAGGATAAGATAAAGATCTTAGAAAGTTCTAAAAGAAAACAGAAAAGAAAAGAAAAGAAAAGAAAAGAAAAGAAAAGAAAGGAAGAAAAAAAGAAAAGAAAAGAGGCTAACTGCAAAAGAAGGAATCAGAGTCAATACCATAAAATAGAGAAAAATGTTCACTTAAATTTTCATATACAGCTAAATCTTGGACCAAGTGTGAGGATTTTCTTTAAAATAGTTTTTGATACAAAATATTGCAAAGTTTAAAACCCAAACTTCCATACTCTAAAAAAATTCAGAAATCATGCCAGCAAACTTAAGTAAAAAGCACCTCACAAAGAAACGGCATTGAATCTGAGGGCCAAAAGAAACTAACCCAGACGCAGTGATGGCCCTGTGACAGAGAACAAAGTGATTCCACAGGTTGCTCACTTTGATGATTTTATTTCAACTAGCAAACATTTAATTTGCTTATTTTTTCATCCACCTGCATCTAATTGTTTGACTTAATTCTGTAGTAAATAATAATTATGTAATTATAATATGTTAAATGTTAATTTTTCTTATTTTAGAATCAGACTATAGGCAGAATATAAAGGACTTAATTATAAATACAGAATCTCAGAACAGAACGCAAATGTTGTAAATAATGTGCAATCATAAATATCAGGAAATAGATGGGAAATACAGAGCAAGAGGTACGTGCACCAAATTCTTTGTTTTTCATAGGAAAGTCAATATGTAATGTTTATAATTGATAAATTCAGAAAGAAAGGCAAAATAATATTATTTCAACATGTAATAGGAAACTTTGGAAGCAGTAAAAGCAAGCACTGCCCTCCTCATTTGACTCTGAGAAGTAAGACTGGGAACAAGGAGTGGAGAGACAGAGATTTTACCTTTCCCTTTCTGCTCTCTGGTACTGTTTATCATTTGGATACTTAGTTCTATTATCTACTTCACAAATGTGGAGAAGGAAACACGACACATGAAAAGCACGCTCTTAACCCTGAGGATGGATGGATATCTACATCTACATCTACATCTACATCTACATCTACATCTTTATCATCTATATCTCACTTAAGCTGGAAAAAATAGAAACCATATTAAATGTTTTAAATTTTGTTCTTACAAATCTAGAGTTTTCAGCGTAAAGTCTGGGAATCTTTCCAGCAAGGGTCCAAGTAGCCATGGTCTACTATACCTGTCAATCCCACCATTACATGCTGCACTGGGCTTAGGTTTTTATGACACCGATAAAATGAGTAGTGACCTGGAAAAAAGCGAGATAAAATTGGCCTTCAACCCTTCCACCTTTTGCTAAAGGGTTAAAGATTTAGCATAAATTGATCAACCAGATTAGCTAGCGAGTCATAATTTTGCAAGAAATTAATTGGAGCATTAGTTTGAACATGGTGAGGGGGGACCATAAAGGGAGGAGCTAGTCCCTAAAGAACACCCCTTCAGGGATCAGTGGGATGTCACAGAATCATTTGACATCTCAAGATGGAGAGAAGGCAGAAAGAAGCAACCTGTTTTCACAACACTGCCTTCAGTCAGCCCTGCTAATGTTTGGACGAGGTATCATGCCTATATCTTGTGCTCTGAATAACTTCTACAAAGACAGCAATATGTAGTGTATTAATAATTGTAACTCTCCTACTACCCTGTTTTGAAACTCTGTTTTATTGTTATTTTTATGTTTTTTCTCTTTAAAATAAAAAAACTTGATGAACATGAACTCTTATCTGAGGTTTGAGCATCACATTTTAGATCACTTCTCTCTCTCTCTCTCTCTCTCTCTCTCTCTCTCTCTCTCTCTCTCTCTCTCTCACTGATTGTGCTACAAGCTCCAATATAAAGCTTGATTCAACCTTCCTCAGAAAGTAGGACAAAAATAATCCATCTATTTAGGCACAGCAGGGTCCATAGAGACCAAAGGCAGGTATGTTTTATAAATATCAAAGCTGACCTAAAAACACATTTAACAATGAATCTGAGGAGACCTCAAGATGGCGGATGAGTAAGAAGCAGGCAGCAAAACTCTCTCTAAAAGTTACCATTGGAACACGGGAATATAGCGACCCAGAAAGCGCAGGAGGGGGGGAGATGCCTCCCCGAAACCCAGAGAAGTTCTGAAGCACAATCTGGGACCCCCGGCACCAGTGACGGGTGACTTCCAACAAAGAAGAAGGAAAGAAGGAGCAGACCGCGCGCGTGCACCTTCTAATATCCCGGGAGTTGCAGCGCTGCGGAAGCTCAAATCTACGGACACACGGTGGCAGCTGGTGCCCAGGGAGCCCCCACGGAGGATCCTGAGACAGCGGCGGGGCAGGGGAGCGGCGGAGAACGGCGCTGACCGGCGGTGAGTGTCTCTCAGCCACAGCTGCCCCGCGCCACAGAGTGACCGGCCGGGCGCCATTGTGGGGGGTGTGGCGAAACTCAGAGCGGCTCGGAAACTGCTCTGGGAACTTGTGCTCCGGACAGGGCAGCACAGGGCCTCTCAATTGAGCCCACGAAAGTGTGCTGAGGTCAGCAGGCGAACAAGACTGGACTCTCAGCCACACCTGTCCCGCGCCAGAGAGCGACTGGCCCGGCGCCATTGTGGGGGGCGTGGCGAAAAACCAGAGCGGCGGGAACCAGTGCAGGGAACCCGCGCTCCGGACAGCACGCTGAGCCTCTCAGGCCCAGGGATCGTGAAAGGGCGGCGAGAGCGGAGGCGAGCTAGACCGGTCTCTGCCTGAAAGTACGCGCCTCTGCTCACCACCCGCCAGAGGGCGCTCCTGGCTTACTGGGACGGACCTGCACAGAACAGGACTTTGTCACAAGGTACCTGCCTACAACAGAGTCAACACCTGGAACTGATTCTTTTTATATTTTTTATTTTTATTTTTATTTTTTATTTTTATTTTTTTTCTCACTGATTTGTTTTTTTGTTCTGGCGAAGGGTTTTTTTTGTTTTTGTTTTGTTTTGTTTTGTTTTTTGGTGGGGTTTTATTTTTGATCTGTCTGTTTTATTGTTTTTATCTTTGTTTTTGTTTCTGTATGTGTATTTGCTCTTTCCTTCATTATTCTCTCTGGTTTTTTATATGAGTGTAAACAGCGCCTCTAACTTCTTTGTGATTGTGGTTGTGATCTGTTCTTCCTTTTATCCCTTCCTTCTCTTTTTACCACCTGTCCTCTGCACTAGTGTCCCAATTTTAGTGGGATCCCTCTTGGTCCTCTAACCTTACATCTAATTCCTTCCTCTTCTCCCAATACTCTATTTCCTCCTTAACTCATCTTAAATTTAAACTCCTCAAGGAAAAATTGACATACATAGGACTTGTATACTGCATATAATTTTTCTGGTGTGTTTTCGATTTTGTTATATAACCGCAACTCTATACAGCTAAAAGTGGTAAATAACTGGTTAGCTCAGTCTGTCATTTTTTAGGCTGTGTTTGATGCTTTAGTTAATATTATAGCCAAATGTGAAATAATTGTTCTAAACATCTTTCCTTCCTGATATTTCATGATTGAGATTGACTAAGGGACACAGAAAATACAGTGGCACAGTACCAAAGAATCAAGGACTGGGCCAAACAGGTAGCAACTTCGCATACCCAACGAATTGAAGAGGTAGGATCTGGCAGAAAGCTCAAAACCTAAAAGCAAGCTCCACTTGGAAGATACTGCAGAGAAGTAGTCATCTTCTAAAGATCTTAAACACTAGCAATAAAGTAACCTACTATAGGTAATTTGCAAACATCACCCCAGGAATTAAAGAAAGAAAAAATGAGATGACACTTAAACAAGATGCAACCACACACATCCAATTCACCAAAGGCAAACCTAGGGAGCAACGAGGTGGGACAATCCGAAAGCCACCCACCTGGCCTATCTGAAGTGGTAACAACAAAGCAACTGAATGAGGTTCTGGAAAAAATTAAAACAGAAATAATCTCACAGATAACTGCAGAGATAATGTCTACAATGAAGACCATGCTTAAGGACACTATAGCTGATACAGACAAAAAAATAGATGAACTTAAGAAAACTATAGAAACCATGAATGCTCAGCATAGGAAAGAAATGGAATCTATAAGGCAGATTCAAGCAGATATCCAAGAGATAAAAAATTCCATTGAAAGTATTTGTAGCAGAATAAGCCAATGCGAGGACAGGATCTCAGATATAGAAGACAGGCTTGCAATTAGTGATCATGAAATGGAAAAATTCTTAAAAATAGCAAGGGACCATGAAAAATCAATTCAGCAGCTGCTAGATGACTCAAAGATAAACAACTTAAGAATAATTGGAATAAATGAAAAACCAGGAGATAGCATCAACGACATTAAAACCTTGTTCAAAGACATAATCAGGGAGAACTTTCCTGGAAGAGAAAAGGAATTTGACACCCCTATAAGTGAAGCTTTTAGAACACCAACTAGACATGATCAAAAAAAAACTTCAGCCAGACATATTATAGTCAAGATCCCAGAAATTCAACAGAAGGGCAGAATCTTAAAAGCTGTTAGGGAGAAGAGACAAATCACCTATGAAGAAAAACCCATCAGAATCACAGCTGACTTTTCAGCACAAACCCTCAATTCAAGAAGAGCTTGGAATGATGTATTGCAAGCTCTAAAGGAAAATAATTTTCAGCCCAGATTGATGTACCCTGCAAAACTATCTTTCAAAATTGATGGAGAAATAAAATACTTTCATGACAAAGAACATCTGAGAAAATTTATGACCACCAAACCAGCACTCCAAAACGTTCTGAAGGACATTCTAGAAAGAGATAGGAACCCCAACAGAAGGAATCCACCAGGCAGGGCAAATAATTAAATAGCCGGAAAGCGGAAAAACAAAGAATGGGAACCAACAACAGGAAAATATCATGACAAGTCAATACATATCAGTTTTAACCATCAATGTTAACGGTCTCAATTCACCAATCAAAAGGCACAGACTGGCGAAATGGATCAAGAAGCAAGATCCAACAATATGCTGTATACAAGAAACACATTTAATTCAGAAAGAAATTCATAGACTGAAAGTCAAAGGATGGAAAACAATACTCCATGCCACAGGAACCCAGAAAAAAGCAGGGGTAGCTATTCTTTTTGCAGACAAAGTGAACTTCAAGCCAAGAAGGATTCAGAGAGATAAAGACGGTCATTACATCCTTGTAAAGGGAACAATCCAAGAGGAAGAGATAACGATCATAAATATATATGCATCAAATACCAATGCACCCAGCTATATAAAACAAGTACTAAAGGACATGAAAAATCAAATAAGCACTAATACAATTATATTGGGAGATCTCAATACTCCACTGTCACAAAAAGATAGATCAACTGGACAGAAAATCAATAATGAAATAGTAGAACTGAACCAAACTTTTGAACAAATGGACTTAGTAGATGTCTACAGAGTGTTCCATCCCACAACATCAGAATACACATTTTTCTCAGCTGCACATGGGACGTTCTCCAAAATAGACCACATACTAGCTCATAAAACCTGCTTAAGTAAATGCAAAGGAATTGAAATTATCCCATGCATATTATCAGACCATAGTGCAATGAAATTGGAAATCAATGGCAAAAGATCCCACAAAAACTCCCTAAACACATGGAAATTAAACAGCATCCTCCTGAACAACCAATGGGTCACAGATGAAATTAAAGAAGAAATTAGTCACTTTCTACAACTGAATGATAATGACAGTACAACATACCGGAACTTATGGGATACAATGAAAGCAGTCCTAAGAGGGAAATTTATAGCATTAAACACTTATATCAGGAAAATAGAGCAAGCGCAAATAAACAACTTAAGGGTGAACCTCGAGCTTCTAGAAAAAGAAGAGCAGGTTAAGCCAAAAGCCCGTACAAGGGAGGAAATTATAAAGATCAGAGCAGAAATTAACGTATTGGAGAATAAAAAAACAATACAAAGAATCAATGAAGCAAAAGTTGGTTCTTTGAAAGAATAAATAAGATTGACAAACCCTTATCCAACCTTATTAAAAAAAGAAAAGAAGGGCCGGTGAGATGGCTCAGCGGCTTAAGCGCCTGCCTTGCAAGCGCGAAGGCCCGAGTTCGACTCCCGGAACCCACATACGAAAAAGGGGCCGGTGATATCGCTCAGCGGCACGGGTGCCTGTTGGTGCGCGAGGTCCTGAGGTCGTCCCCCCGGTACCCAAAAAAAAAAAAAAAAAAAAAAAAAAAAGAAAAGAAAAGACTCAAATCCATGCAATTGAAAATGAAAAGGGTGATATCACGACAGACCCTGCAGAAATCCAGAAGATCATCTATACCTATTTTGAAAATTTATATTCTACTAAGATGGAAAATGCAGAAGAAATGGACAGATTCCTAGATTCGTATGAATTACCAAAGCTGAATCAAGAAGATTTAAAAATCCTAAATAAACCAATATCAGCCAATGAAATTGAAGATGTAATTAAAAACCTCCCAACAAAGAAAAGCCCAGGCCCTGATGGATTCACTGCCGAATTCTACAAGAAATTTAGAGAAGACCTAACGCCCCTACTTCTCAAACTTTTCAATGAAATTGAAAGGGAAGCAATACTCCCAAATTCATTCCTGGAAGCAAACATTACCCTGATACCAAAACCAGAGAAGGACCCAACTAAGAAAGAGAACTACAGGCCAATCTCCCTAATGAACATAGATGCAAAAATCCTTAATAAGATACTGGCAAACAGAATCCAACAAATCATCAAGAAGATTATACACCATGACCAAGTTGGATTCATCCCAGGGATGCAGGGATGGTTCAACATACGTAAATCAATAAATGTAATACAGCATATTAACAGAACCAAAGACAAAAATCACATGATCATCTCAATAGATGCAGAAAAAGCTTTTGACAAAGTCCAGCACCTTTTCATGATAAAAACCCTACAGAAAATTGGAATACAGGGTCTTTATCTCAATCTGGTAAAAGCTATCTATGACAAACCAACAGCCAATATTATACTAAATGGCCAAAAACTGAAAGCCTTCCCTCTAAAATCAGGAACAAGACAAGGATGTCCACTGTCCCCACTCTTATTCAACATAGTTCTGGAAACTTTAGCCAGAGCGATTAGACAAGAGAAAGAAATAAAAGGAATAATGATCGGAAAGGAAGAAGTTAAATTATCATTATTTGCAGATGACATGATACTCTACACAGAAGACCCCAAAAACTCCACTAAAAAACTGCTAGATTTAATAAGCAAATTCAGTAGTGTAGCTGGATACAAAGTCAATACTCAAAAGTCAATAGCCTTCCTGTACACAAATAACAAACTTACTGAAAGAGAAATTAGGGAAACAATACCTTTCACAATAACATCCAAAAAAATGAAATACCTAGGAATCAACCTCACGAAGGATGTAAAAGACCTCTATACTGAAAACTACAGTACTCTGAAAAAGGAGATTGAAGAGGATATCAGAAAATGGAAAGATATCCCTTGCTCCTGGATAGGAAGAACCAATATAGTGAAAATGGCCATACTTCCAAAATTGTTATACAGATTTAATGCAATTCCAATCAAAATTCCAACAGCATATCTCACAGAATTAGAGAAAACAATCCTAAAATTCATTTGGAATCAGAAGAGACCTAGAATAGCAAAGGCAATTCTGGGCAACAAAGGCAAGGCAGGGGGCATCACTATCCCCGACTTGAAATTATACTATAAAGCTACTGTGATAAAAACAGTGTGGTACTGGCAAAAAAACAGACCTGAAGATCAGTGGAACAGATTAGAAGATGCTGAAACAACCCCAGATATACTAAGCCACCTTATCTTTGACAAAGGTGCCAAACACATTCGCTGGAAGAAAGATAGCCTCTTTAATAAATGGTGCTGGAAAAACTGGCTCTACACATGCCGAAGATTAAAACTAGATCCATATCTTTCACCATGCACTAAACTAAATTCAAAATGGATCAGAGATCTAAATATTAAAACAGAAACATTAAATCTGCTGGAAGGTAGGATAGGTAAAACCCTTGGAGACATTGGTGTAGGCAAAGACTTTATGAATAAAAACTCAACCGCACGGGAACTATCCCAAAGAATCAATAACTGGGATCTCATCTTATTAAAAAGCTTTTGCACAGCAAGAGAAACCACCAACAGAGTGAAGAGACAACCCACAATGTGGGAAAAAATGTTTGCCAGCTGTTCCTCAGACAAAGGATTACTATCGAGAACATATAAAGAACTCAAAAAAATCAGACCTCCCAAATTTAAAGACCCACTCCAAAAATGGGCATCTGAGATGAATACACATTTCTCAGATGAAGAAATACTAATGGCAAATAAATATACAAAAAAATGTGCAACATCACTAGTCATTCGAGAGATGCAAATTAAAACAACACTGAGATACCATCTCACCCCAGAAAGAATGGCTACTATTAAGAAATCAACTAATAACAAATGCTGGAGGGGCTGTGGGGAAAAAGGAACCCTTCTTCACTGTTGGTGGGAGTGTCGACTGGTACAGCCACTGTGGAAGTCAGTGTGGAGATTCCTCAGAAAACTAGGGTTGGAGGTCCCATTTGACCCAGCTATTCCCCTTCTGGGCATCTTCCCAGAAGAATTAAAAACATCGTACCACAGCGATATATGTGCACCCATGTTTATAGCAGCACAATTTGTAATAGCCAGATCTTGGAAACAACCCAAATGCCCATCAACTGAGGAATGGATAAGAAAGATGTGGTATTTTTATACAATGGAGTACTATTCAGCCATAAAGAAGGATAAACTGGAGACTTTTATAGGTAAATGGATGCAACTCGAGAAAATACTCATAAGTGAAATAAACCAGAAGCACATGTGTAAGCATCGTATTATCTCTCTGGTATGAGAAACTGAAAGAGTAAATAAGATCCAAAATGTACAATAGACATGGTGAATCAAAAAGAAACTGGTCAAAAGGAAAGAGAGACTGGAATAGGGAAAAGAAAGAAGGGAAAGGGAAAAAATTGTATATATATATATATAAGATGGTTAAGATAGATACACTACCATTTTTACTTAGTTCATTGAAGAGTAAGGTTTGTGCCAATAATGTTTGGACAATTGAATGCTAATGTCTGGTGTCCTGAATAACTAACTTAAAGATAGTAATACGTAATGTATTAACCATTGTTACCCTCCTATTATGTTTGTTTGAAAATTTGTTCTTCTTTTGATTTGTTTTGTTTTTTCTTCTCTTTAAAATAAAAAAATAAAAAAAAAATAAAAAAAATAAAAAAAATAAAAAAAAAAACAATGAATCTTTTGTAAGAATGAGGACCATCAAAGGTACTGCATGAGATATGGAAATACTATTCATCTAATATCAGGTAATTACTATAAATGCTTTGAAGCATAATAATATTTACTGACCTCCTGGTATATTAGTTTTAAGTGTAATTGCATAAGCTTGTTTTCATAGAGTTCTTTTTAGTTTGCGGTCTTTTTAAAAAATTCATTTCATCTACGTAACTGACAGTACCTCAGGGTATACACACAGCTAGACCCACCCAAAGGTGGCATTCAACACAAAAGAAGACAGGCAACAAACACAAAACAAGTGTTGATAGCAATAACGTTGGATCATTTGAATGAGAAAATATACTGATCAACAGACTGACATGTTCATTATCCATATTTAAACCAATGCATGAGAAAAGGAGTATGGAAAAGTTTGATTTTGGGATCTCTAAAGCAAAACCTGCACATAGCCTTAATAGGTAAGGAAGGAATCAGAAAAGTAACTTGCTATGAAATGCAAACAAAAAGGAGACTTTCCCTGAATCATTAATCCGGAGACAACCCCAGTGGGGCTGAGTAGCTGCTTACAAATCTCTGTCTTTGTCCCTCTCCTTCTTGGGCCTCAGGTGGTCCTGGGATGGTATCCTCCCACCGCTTCACAGTGCCCCTGCAGTAACCCTGCTTTCTTATCCCAGCCGACTTACTCTGGGAATGCACTTCTGACACAAGTCACCTGGAGGAACTGTTACAATACAAATCTCCAAGAAAATAGGTCATCTGATTGGCTGACTCCATCAACATGAAAAAATTCAAGGTGAGAACAATTTTATTCCTCTATTGTTTCTGTTTCCTTTGATTGTCATTTTGAAGGCAAATGGGGGGCAATTTTATTGTGTCTTCTGTACTATAAGAATGGCATCGTTTAAAGATTTACCATTATTCAACTGATATTTGCCCAAGTAACTCTTTTTCCTTCCAATTTTTCTGCAGAGGGGCTGAATTTCTGTGTCATCTTTATTGGATAATTCACCACTTACCAATGCCAATATTTCATAAGAACATGAGAGCTTCACTAATTACAGATTGAGAGCATTCATTAAGCCATTCAAAACATCACAAGTACCACTCTAGAACATAAAATAAGGTACAGTGTGTACATACGTGCCCGCTTATTTAGCAGTAATATGGATTTTAGTGTGCACTTGTCACCCACTTTAAGTTTTCATTATTGTTCTGCTTTCTCTAATTCCATGATGTATCATCTTCCCACATTTGTCTAAATCAGTTCAGCGGCAGATACATCAAAGCCTGTCTTGCCCTTGTCCTTCCAAGCTGTTCAACTCATCCATCTGACCATGGAAGAAGGGAAATAATCACTTGCTTGGATGAAGAAAATATCTGCATTAACACTACAGCAAGCTACATCTTTATGTGTTGCAAATATATAGCGGGGTGTGTGTAAGCCTCAGCACTTACTCATACAGACTGACGAAACGCACCTTGGAGCAGATTCTGAAAGAAAAATATCAAAGCCACAAAACGTTGTTCTTTTTTTTTTTTTTTTTTTTTTTTTTTGAGCAAAGAGAAAAGCCAGGTCCAATTCTCTTCTAAGAAGAGCGTATACATCCAACATTTCAAAAGCCATATAAGATCCTTTTTTATATCCTTGTGAGCTGTAGGAGCTGGAAATTAATTGATTCTTTAACTGGCAAATCCTTTGTCAGACAATATACCCTGGCATCAGAGGCTTAACACATTTTTCTCTTTGTGGAGAGCAGAGAAAGAATCATAAACCAGGAAGGACCTCCTGGGTAGACCTGAAGAATGCGGGACCTCCTCTGCCCCTTTCTTTCTTGGTCCTCCACTCACCACACTTTTTATACATTTCCTTTTTTTTTTTTTTTTTTGCCTTTGAAAATTTCCTCTCTCTCTTCTTCTAGGAAGCACATTATCAGGAAATGTATAATTCACAGCTCATGACTGTGACAAGGAGACTACAGAGGGCTTGGAGTTCCCTGGATGGCTTCCAACTGCCCCTCTGGAAGGGACACCCAGAAAGGCAGGTATCTGCTCCACTTCTGGTGTCTTTCTAAGGACAGGGCCTACGCTGGCTCTTCACGCTACTGCAAAATTAGCTCTGTTGCTCTTCCAGTATTTGCTGACATGCCTTTCCTGTTCTTCAGAGGAGCGTGTACAATTTTTTCCAGAAATGATAAATGGATGAGAGTCTTCCTGTGTGGTAGAAGAAATCAAAACCTGCTTCTCTGAACTGACTTTACTCTGTGTCTAGTGTTGGATCTAGGTTCTGTAAACTTTCTGATAGGATTTGAATTTCTCTAGAAGCAAAAGGTAGCAGAATATGGTTGTACATTCAAGTATTATCAATTTATAACTTTATTAAAATTGATGTTTCTTTCCCCAACCTGCCCATTTTTAATTTTTAACATAATTATTCATTCTTTTAGCTATGAACTTGAATTTCTGATAATTGATTGATAAAAGTGATGTCATACTCTCTCTCAAAAGCTTTCACATAATGTGCCTGTGGACACAGCGCTGGGAGTACAGGTACACAACACCACCAAGCACACATGCTCCCACGCTGGTTTTGGAAGGCTTTATTGACTCTGTGTGTTTTCGTCAATATCCCTAGACTCATTGCCTCTGTGTACTAATCCTGTCTTCTCTTTCTTCCTATGAAATTGTGTCCTGGCTACCATTCAGGAGAAAACACCTGAGTAACCCTGTAGGTTTATGTCTTTCCTCCATTTTGTAGCTTAGATTTATGTCTTTCCTCCATTTTGTAGCTTAGAAGAGAACTGACTTAGCACATCTGAGTAAGCACCAAAAAAAGAACACACTGATAGGAGCCACTGAGTTCAGAGGGTTCCTATTTCACACAAAACCGCTTTCCTACGCAGAGAGCCGCTGGGGTTTCACAGAGACACAGATATAGCTGGCTCCTCCAGCCCTTCTCGTATGCACAACATCGCAGATCCAGGTTCCTCTCAGGAACACTGGCCATGGTGCATGCATACAGCCCTGCTCAACATAAGGCATGGGATGATGAGCCTTTGAGAGGCTGTTTGCCCTTCACTTTTTATAAGCTTTTCCTCAGAAAAACTGATTATATTCTCTTCATCACCAGTGGCTCTGAGGGTGCATTTCCTGATTCTGCCTCGCACAACTATTCCAATCTCAATTTGTACCTCTTTACCTGGTCTTGCATAACGTATCCCTCATGGTCTACTCTAGGACTGGTTTATAAACCACTTTCTACATGTTTCTCAGGCAAAGGTCTTAATAGCCTCAAAGTCGTTATCAGACCAAGACCTTGTTTCTGATTCAATTTTCTGGCAAAATACTTCATGAAGGTATCATCAAGGGAAGTCTCATTCTTATAAGAATTGGGGGGATTCTGAGCACAGAACCAAGCAAGGGAGTAGTGTGGTTTTTGTCCTGCCATAGTGATACGCAGGTTAAAAACATCTGACCCTGGCTACACAGATTTCTGTCGTGTTCTTCCTTTCCCAATTAATTTGTTCTCTTGATTTATGGCAAGCGTATGTGTGTGAGGGGTAGCATGGGATGATAGAATATGCTAGTAATGATGCTAATGTTATTTCCAATCATCAAAGCAATTTTTAGACTACTCACTAGTTACTGCCTCCTGGATCTAAAAATGAATACCCACCCAGGAGTAGTTCAAATAATCAGGCAGAACATAAAGACACAAAGTTATCATGTATTCTCCTTCGTACAATAATTCCAATTAAAATGGTAGCTAGAGGTGTCAAAGAGACATAAAAATTAAGTGATAGTCTGCTTTTTTAAAAGTTTAAATATAGACATCAGCAACTCGCCGATATTTTATATACTAAAGGGAATTTAGGAAATGAGTTTCCTTATTCTTTGTGCATTCCAGTGAAATCTTACAGCAGCACATGTTCCACACGATTTAGCTGGAGACCTCAGAGGATTCAGAAATATAATCACGGGAAGAGTGCTGTTCCAGAAAAAAGTCTCAACAAGCAATGAAAAGAAAATAAATGGATTACAACAAGCATACTAAAAAGGAAAAACAATGTTAGATAAATTTCCCCAAGAAACTAGTGATAAAGGAATAGATTTTACTGTTTTTTTTTAATCTGCTTTGTGTTATTTCCAGATAACACATTCAGCTCAAAAAAAGATAAAATCAAATAGAAGTATTTGCCAGTTTATTTCGGGAAAGCTTAATGTTTTAAAATAACAATAGTAAACAGTATTATATTGCAGGACTTTGGGTTGATTTACTAAGAAGTTCAAGTTATAGAAATCTCAAAAAGAAGAGGTAGGGGCAGAGGGCATACTATATTAATAGTTCTTGGTAAGTAAAAAGCATTCCTAATGGGAAAATAATTTAATTGACATAAAAGCACTAAACAATTAGTAGTCCTTATCTGGCTTAGGACCCATGAACTCAATTATCACTAGTCATCTCATTAGTTAAGTTTGAATTTTTGAAACTTTAGAGACTGTTTAATCCTTTAAAAAATAACTTTAGAGAAAAAGGACAGTCTGCCATGTTACATTCAGAATATATAATCACTAACGGGAGCCTAACTGACCCGCTCCGCAGAGAGGACCGTGCTTGAACTTCGGTACCAACCACGTTTACTCGCAAAGCTGCAGGCTGGGGAGAGCAGAGTTCTGCCCACCTCTGTTTCAAGTTACAGCTCAATCGTGCCGGCAGCAGCTGCCATAGGTGTTGAAGCCCTCGGTAAGAACCGGGAAAATGGGGTGAGCAGGGAGAGAATGTGGTTTATTTCTACCAAGAGGTGGAGTTTTCGGGTGTAATAGGCGCAAAAGCATCTGCATTAATATATGTAACTCTTACTTCCCTGTGGCCTCTTTGAAAGTCCTGCAGGTCCTCGGGACTTCTGTGGTGACTTCGGCTCAGAAATCACTGGTTAGATGACATGAGAAAATGGAGAGGGTCAGGGATGGACGTGCAAAGGAAGAGATAAGGGCAGTATTTCTAGAATCGTCTATGAAGGAAAACGATGTTAGTTAACATCATCGCCCTACAGTACCAGAGCACATTTCAAGACAGGGTACAGATTTCAGTTGCCCTCCTAAAAGCATCAGGTAGTCACTAAAAGATTTATGTGATGTGACTCTATCTCGCTGATGATTTATTGGGTGTAAAAATTGGTCAGATCCTTGAACGCACAAAGTCTGTCCACAGATGTGCCACTGGAACTCTGCCATGCTTGCGGATGGACGAGAAGCCCACACTGCTGTCCCTTTAGGCAGCATGAATGTGCTGCCCACGCACGACAACATACCTACAGTCGGTGTCAGCACACACCTTGGTCTGCAGAAATGGAACCAGTGGAACGGAGTCCATCTGGATGTCACTGCCATGCATGACTCAGAAAATCAGACCGAGCCCTGATAATGGCCAGTGAAACCCTCAGGAGCCTGTGTGCATCAGGACGACATCACAGGCGGCAGCACAGAGCAGGTGGGCCACACGCTGAGCACACCCCACACTGCTACCCTCTCAGTGACACAGCGTGTGCAGAATCTTCTCGGTCCCTCTTCAAGTCTGCCTGCCCCATTTACTCCTGGGCTGGAAACAGGGAGTTCTATAAAGATTTTAGAAAAAAAATCACTTTCCTGAAACCTGAAAGAATGAGGGAAGCAAAATTCTTACATCATAGGTCTTCACCTTTCAGACTTAATCTAAAAATTCTATAACAAGGTTCTGTTCTGGCTTCCTTTTTTTACTTGTAATTTTTTGTTGTCGTTGCTTTTGTTTTGTTTTGCAGTACTGGGGCTTGAACTCAGTGTCTTCACCTTAAGGTATACCCCCTGCTCCCTTTTTCATTTTTTATTTTTTGAGACAAGAATTCACTAAATTATAATTTTGCCCATGCTGGGCTCAAACTTGTGATCTTCCTGCCTCCTCCTCCCAAAGTTCTAGGATAACAGGTGTGCACCACCACACCTGGCTGTAATGATTTTCTTATACCAATTTATATTCTTGAATTAGAAATAATGAGTATGGCTTACATATTAACTAATATATATTTTCTTGATTGTACTTCCTCTTACATTGACTATGCAAGATTTATGACTTCTAGGCTTTTTAATTGACACATGAAAATATAACATATTCATTGAATAGAGTGTGATATTTTGACACATGAATACAATATTTGGTGATCAAACTGAGGTGATTATCATATCCATTACCTCAAATATTTACCATTTCTTCATGTTGGAAATATACAAAATCATCTCTTTTAGCTATTTTGAAATATATAATATATAACTGTTAACTGTATGTCTTAGTTACTTTTCTCATTGCTGAGACAAAATGCCCAACACTCACAAGTTAAAGGAAGAAAGGTTTATTTCAGTTCACAGAGGGTTTTGAGGTTTCAGTCTATAGTCCGCTGGCTCCAAGGCAAAGCAGTATGGCAGAAGGGCATCACAGAGGAGAAACAGTCCACAGCAAGGCAGGCAAGAAGCAGCCAGCAGGAGCAGCAAGCAGTAGCCTGCCTTTCCCTTTTATCCCATCCAGCCTATAGGCCTTTTGGGTGGTGCCACCCACATCGAGGTTGGGGCTTCTGTCCTCAGTAAACCCACTCGGCCACACCCAAAACTATGCTAATTCCAATCAGTGGACTAATTTAGTACCACGCACCCTTAATCCCAGTATCAGCACTCTAGATCCAGCCAATTCTGAAAAGCCCCACCGGTGAGTGCATGAGGCTTTGGGGGCACATCTAGATACAAGCCTGTACTACTTAGATAGTAGAACTTAGTCCTCCTAAGTATAATTTTATAGCCACTAGAGTAACATTTTCTGTCTCCTCTCTGCCCAACCCTTCCCAGACTCAAGTAACCACAATTATATTCTACTTCTATGAGATCAACACTTTTAGCTTCCACATATGTGTAAGAAGATGTAGTATTTGTCTTTGTTTGGCTTATTTCATTTAACATAATGTCCTCCAGTTCCATCCATGTTGTTGCAAATGACAAGATTTAATTCTTTATGACCAAGCAATATCCATCGTGTGTATACACCATTTTTCTTTGTTCATTCAACTGTCAATAGCCATTTAGTTTGATTCTACATCTTGGCTATGGTGAATAGTGTATCAATAAATACAAGAGTGTAGGTATCTCTTTGATATACTGATTTCATTTCCTTTTGGATATATACTCAGTAGTAGGATTACCAAATCATACAGTAATTTTATTTTCAGGGGATTTTTTTTATTAATAGTTAGAAAACTTGTCTTTCCCAAAACTCCTTAAATATGCACAATACTATATTTTGAGAAATACTACCAAAGGCAAAGGCGGCATCTTACCTATAATTTCCCATTGACAGAGATTGTCTCCTTATCAAAACGAGTCATGGTCCTCTGAGCCCCCTTCCAACTAGACACTGACCACGGCTCTGGCCTTAGCCTACTTAGCCGGGTTTCAGCAAGAAGCCTGCTGGGTAAATTTGGCAAAATCCCCTACCTTCGATATCTGATCAAAGTCTGCATGCCCCACCCTGGATATCTGATCCCCCTGACCCTCCCTGAGCAAGAGTCCTCCTCACCTCTAGGACTCTTTCTTAGGAATTTTCTATTCACCATTCCTGCCCTCCCTTACCCTTGTTGAATTTGGGGACAAGTCCCGTCTTTCTCCCTCACTGCGAAACCCCCGTTGCAGTAGCCTTCTTGAATGACGTCTTCCTCGCAGCCTTTACCTAGTGTCACTTACAATTTTTCCTTGAACACCAGAGCTCTTCAAAATCCATGCAGAAATGGTCACAGAATATTCAGAGCACAGGATCTTTGCCCTCACTGCACATCAGCAATAGCCATGACTGGCGCACTGGCCATCGGGTAGGATCTGAATTGGATGCAGCCCCGAGTGTGAGGAGGCAGAGGGGGTGGCCAGTGGTGTGCATAGGAGCAGGTGTGGGTGTACTCCTGGCTGGCAGCAGGAGTGAGGGTGAGGGCCAGGGCAAAGGCACTAAGCAGGGTACAGCAGCCCACCCTCGCTCCTGCTGGGCTCCACAGCACTGTGGGCCCACCGTCAGGTCGCAGGCCTGTGACAACCTCCCGGGAGGTGGAAAGTGCTCTGCATAGTAATGCCCTCGAGGAACCCGCTCTGCTGTGGCTTTGGTTGAACTGTCTCCCCAGCCCCACTCCCAAATGTCCGAGAAAACCATCCTGTTTTTACCTTTTTCTGGATTCTGAATCTAGAAGTCTTTCTATTAAAACAAACAAACAAGCATCAGTGGAGAACCATGTATCACTCTTTGTTTAAAGAAAAGTCAATAACAGTACAGCTACTTTGGAAAGCTATTTGGCAGTTTTTTTATTTTTTTTTTTTATTTTTTTTTGTGGGTACTGGGGGTCGAACTCAGGACCTCACACGCCAGCAGGCACCCGTGCCGCTGAGCGATATCACCGGCCCTTTTTTCATATGTGGGTTCCAGGAGTCGAACTCAGGACCTTGCGCTTGCCAGGCAGGCGTTTATGCCACTGAGCTATCTCACCGGCCCAGCTTTTTTATTATGTTACACATACTTATCACATAACCCAGCAGTCCTAGTCCCAGGAATGGACCCATATATTAGTGAGTTAGTTAAATAGCAGAAAATTCCTGCTATTAAATCAGAGCCACCAAGGAATCCCAGAGAGACTCCCTGTTTTAAGGTCAGTTCATGAGCAACCTGATCACAGCCCCCACTCCTTTCTGCCATGCTATGCAACATTATCACAACTTCTAAGATTAGAGAATGCGCATCACTAGGAGGGGGAGACATTACATCATCCTGCCACACACTAAAAGGAGTATATGCCTGTTCTCAAAGACATATTTAAATATTCACAGCACCATAGCAGCTTTATTCAAAATAGCAGATAACCAGAAACAATCACAAAGTCCATCAACTGGTGAATAGTTAAAAATTGTGGCACATCTGTATAAGGGAATAGTACTCAGCAATGAAAATGAGCAAATCATTGGTATACACAGCATAAATGACTCTCAAATGAACTGTGCTAAGTGAACAAGCTGGACACAAAAGGCTATAAACTATGATTCCATTCATATGAACTTACAGAGAAAGCAAACCATGCTGATGGAAAGCAGACCAGAAGTCACCACTGCAAAAGGACACAAGAAAACTTCATGGAATGATGGGTATATTCTGTAACGAGTGTCAAAATGGTTAAGGCAAAATTATATACATTTGTAATGCTCATCAAATTACACTTTAAAAATTAATGAATTTTACTGTATATAAATAAAATTAAAAATAGATATATAAAATGAAATATATAAATTAAATTATAAAGAAAATAGATTAGACTAAAAAGTGATTTTAAGAAGCCAGTAAAAGGACAATCACAGACTTCCTAGTAAGAATGAGGAGAGTCATGAGGCCTATGAAATTTCTGCAATTAAAAAAAATGCAAAAGAAGAAAACTCTGGGACTGATTTCCTCTGCAAATAATTTTCTAACTGGACAAAAATCAAAATTGCCTCTGACTTTTATTCTCACATAAAGACACTGAACCTATGAAAACTAGAGGAAATCATAAAACAGGGGAGCTCTAAGACAAGAAAGAGCTAGAAAAAGATGTTAACATACATATCATATCAAAATCGAAAGCTACAAAGACGACAGCACCCGGGTGACCCAGTGTTGTTTGTCCGTCTGTTCACCTCGTGGTGGTCCTGCACCCTAGATCAGCCGTGGGCTCCACAGACGCCAGCTTCTGTCGTTGGCGCCCGGCGCAGAGCTTTGTATTTGCCTCCATAATATTGGTTAAATTAAGGAAGGTGTTAAAGTCAGAAAAAGTAAAATTAATTCTTTCACAACATAGAATATGTAATAAAGAAAAATTGGGCTCTTCATATTAAGTCAGTGTTAGTTGTCAGAAATTAGACAAAGAAAACAAAAACCAGTTCTTTCATGTCTTACTGACAAAGCTCCGCCACCTCTTCAAATTCTCATGAACAGTGCCTTTTACGCGTGGTCTTTTTGAAGGTGACTAACTTATGATCACAAGGGTTACTCTCCAGCCACTGCTGAGTGTCAGAGGTCTTCCCAGCTACATGAGTGAGGTCACAGACTCCAATTCCCCCGCTTGTCACAAGGCCATCTTGGAGAAAGTCTTACATTGTACTCAGGTATGAACAAAAACACGAGTCTGAAAAATATTGGGAGAAAATTAAGCATGTAATTTGTTACTTCTAGGTGGTAGACTTTGGGCCATTTTAATTGTTATCTTTTTTATTGTTTAAAAATGTGTGCAAAAAGAAAATGGCAAACAAAATAATATGTGTTCTATATGCGATTTCTTTTTTCTTTTTAATTTTGAACACTGGCTATGTATAAACATCATGAAATCACAGTTTAAGAAGAACAACCGGGGGCCAGTGAGATGGCTCAGAGGCATAAGTGCCTGCCTGGCAAGCGCGAGGTCCTGAGTTTGACTCCCGGAACCCACATACGGAAAAAGGGCCGGTGATATTGCTCAGTGGCACAAGCACTTGCTAGCAAGCGCGAGGTCCTGAGGTTGACCCCCGGTACCCAAATAAAAAAAAAAAAAAAAAAAGAACAACCATAAATATGTACTGATTGCTACAGTAATAGGTGGAAGATAGCGATCACAGAGAACACCACAGGGGAGTTTCGAGCTGGAAAACATATGTGCACCATAGACCCTTGTTAGACAGCATTGAAAACTGTATACTTGGTGTTTGCGAGGATGAAACGCTGTGTATATTTATTCATTTGAAATCAATGAAGTAGTTTGGAAAGTAGGAAGAGAAGCTGGAAGAGACACAGAGCTCGATCATGATTCTCAACAGCAGATGCTTTTGCCCTGCAGGAGACATCGCTGAACGGAGATGCACTGGCTGGCACCGCCGGGAATGAGGCACCGCTCACGTCAAGAAGGCAGAGCTCAGGGGCACCGCTGAACTCCCAGGAATGTTCAGGACAGTGAGTGCCCCGGGGGAATAATCTAATCCCAGAGGCCAACCGTGCCATGTTTGAGAAATTCTGAGTTAGACAACACGAAATACACAGGTAGTGAAATAGTGGAAAATTCTTTTTGGGAAGATTTTTTATTTGTTTGATATGTAATATCAGGGTCTTTGCTGAGAGATCACTAGCAGGTAGTTGAGTAACCTTGCCAGCATACACAGTATCCCCAGTGACCACATCATAAAAGATTTGGAAAGACTCAAATTCCTGAACCAACATCAGATTAAAAACATGAGAGACCACTTAGCCCAATGCCATGGGCGCTGCCCAGAAATAACACAACTGGATATGCAAACATGAATAGCTGACAAAGAAAATCTCTCTGATTTGTCTCAGATAGTGCATTTCCCCTACAGTTACAGACTAGAAGGTGAAAACAGAGGAGAAAGAGTCCACCACTGTCTGGAGACTTTTTCCAAATATTTATTGTTCCCACTAGTAACCCTTTGTTTGGAAGATGGCAAAGTTTGTGAAGCATGCTGGGTCCGCTGTTAAACAGCATTTGTCTGCAGATCTGAGTGTTAGCATCAGTGACAGGGGTTCCTAAACATGTCACATTTCCTCTGACTGTCACAAAGAATTACAGCTACTGTGACTCACACTTAATAGCAGCTATCTGTGATATTTTAACCTAATGTGCAGCCCCAGAGGAAAAACAACAGAAACAATAAAACATCTGTCAGGGACTTGAGGGAAGGGATTCTGCATGTTACGAGGATTCCAAATTAAAGAGCAAAACCTTGGGTGTCAATTGCTGAAGGATCTGCATTCATTACCTTCCCTGTAATTTATGTCTTGATTATCTCCACATCCCAAAAGGGAAAATTCCAATCTACCTATGTTGTCTTTACTTACCAAAATCAGAGGCAAAGCCAGAAAATATAAAAAGCCTCATTTTGTTTTTCTACCTTCATAGGCTGAGGCAGGGGAGGAGACACATTAAAATCAAATACAAAGCGTTCTTTTTACCAAGAGTTATTATTCTTCTGTGTAGATTCTTGCCATGACTTGATTATTTTTTGTTCTATGGCAGGAAGGAAGGGTGGCAGGGGAGCTGGCTGTTCTTTTTTTTTATTTTAATGAGAAACCCAGTGTCAAAACAATTGTCAGGATTTCTGCTTTCTTCCTCTCCAGCCTATCAGAGTCAAATGTTCACCACCGGCTCAGGAGAAACGAGCACTTGCTTTGTCAAGAACGACTCTACTAAACAAAATAAACCGTGTCATTTCATGCTAATTCAAAGACTCACTCCAACTGCTGTGTGATGAGGAAGCCAAGAACTGAACTGTAACCCAAACACAAACACAGCGCATTGCCAGGAAATGGCTAATGCAGCCTCCCATTACACAGAGCTTTCAAAATGTTTTAAGCATTGATGAATACATCATTTTGGAAAGAGTTCAAACATACGCAGCATTCAGTCTACAAATATTTCCTTCTTACAAAAATAATCCCACTTGCCTTTGAATGGGAAGGGGAAACGGAGCATTTGAGTCAAGGCACACACCCAGAGCTGCATCGTAATTTGCCAATTCATAGCACTGCGCTTAGCGGCTATAACCTCAGTAGTGTCTTCCCCTCTATGTTCTCCCTTTCATAAAAAAAAATACTCTAGAGCTTTACCTTTCTAGGTTGGGAGATACACTGCAAACCTCTTCAGGGTGCTTGCACAAGAAACCAGTGTGTCTGACACAGAGACCACCAGAAGGACAGAGAACAAACAACTTCCTGGACCCTTGACCTGGTACGCGTTAAAAGCATAGTCAGTCAGACAGACAGACAGACAGACAGGCCTGCAGAGACCCATTGGGTACCTAAAAGCTGGACTTCCATTTTGTAAACCTTTGGGTCAAATCCCTCCTCAGCACGGCATGCAGGCATGTTCCTCATTTAGGGAGTGTCTGTCTAATAGATGGCAAGACGAAGTTGATTAGCCCCAAATTTATACAACCTACCTCACCCCTCTTCAAGACTGAGAACGGCAAATAAGAGATATACAGGGTCGTTCTATGACTTTACACCACGGATTCCCACAGAGCCTCACAAGGCTGAGCCTGCCCCGAGCAGAAACCGTCACCTTCCAGCAACTACCTGCCCCTCGAGCAACAAGTGCCTTTCCCCAGCCCATCTTGCAAGAGCAAAACTGAGATAGCTCCAGATCCATCCCACCCCAGCCCATCCAGAAACCTGGACTGATTCCTTTCGGACCAGGCCAGTCTCACCCTCTTTTTCAGACCTCTCCCCCTGCGCTTCCTCTTCCCTATTTTCTCTTACTTTCTCTTGTTAAGGAGTCAGCTTGATCTTTGTCAAGGCTGTGATTCCTTTAGCTTTCAGCTCCAGTCAGATTTTTTGCCTGTGAAATTCATGCTGATTGCCTCAGTTTTATTTTCCATTACACTGAAGCAAGGATCCACACTGGCCAGTGACATGTTCACCCTACAAACTCAGTTTTGGAAAGACAGGTGCATCCCTCCATGGAAGGCGCATGAGGCTGGACAGTCCCCTGGGGGCCCACTTGTAGAAGGTGCTGCGAAATCCACAGAGGCTGTGGAACATAGTAAATCAACACCTCATACCACTTGCAAAAGTAAAGCTGCCTCTAAGAGTAGAACTGGACACACAAAGTCTGGCATAACAAAAATGTTTCTTCATAGAGGCCCTAATACTTCTCAGTACCATGGAGGTTTGAAATCATTCAGTTTGTAACAATTTTGAACTGAGCTGAACTCAAGACTTAGTTTAGTTCACTTAGACAATCGGAGCTGCTTTCGAAACTCCAATGAACCCAAGAACGCATTCTTCCCAAAGGGCTGTGAATGGGTACCACGAACCAGCGGGAAGACTGCGGCCAGGGTCCTAGGAACTTAGGCAGCCCTTCAGGTCAAGTCAGGGCAGACAGGCAGAGGGAATGGTGTGCACTTTAACCTGGGTCTGTGCTTCCTCGCAGCTCCAAGGGACCACTCTTTGCTGTGGGAAACCCAGGCTGGATTCTACACTGGATTCCTATGAGGTCCTGACAGGGTGAGGCTCAGAGTGAAATTGGTAAGTGGAAGATGGATGAAGGATGTCCTATTCCTCCCGTTCCTGTCTGCACCACCTGAGCAATTGCAGGCCCTGTACCAGCATAAGACAACAGTGCCCAGCTTCCTGGAGCGCTCTCAGACCAGCCTCGGCAGCAATCAGGTGGCTCATCAGAAATCTGAATACCGACTGGACTAAGCTTACATTCCAGCCTCCTAATTTGGGTGCTTCTATGTCTTTCCTTTGGTTTCTCCAATTCCACCATAAAACAAATAGCTAATTCCTGCTATCATCTCAGCATTCTTCTTTTTGCTCTTTCAACCCAGTCACATCTGTGTAGTGATTCTCTGTGTTAAACACCAACTGTTTGCACTTCTTTGCACCACGGAATGCACTCTTCCCTGGCTGCATCCTAACCATACAGTAAAGCAGATGGAAGGCAAGATTTGGGAAGAGGGGAGGAGACATGGGTAAAAGAATACTGGGCCTAAGGAGAGGTCCATGCTTCCCACTTGTTGGAGGACCAATCAGAAGTGAGGATGTAGACATGCAGTGTCCAATGGGTGGCCTTTAAAATTTGGCTAGGGTGATGAGGGACTGAATGTGGATTTTTTTGACACTTAATCCAGTTATGGAAAGACTTCAGTATATTTAGAACAGCTTAACACGTTTTAAATTGTAAGTTTTATGAAATCTAAACAGAAATCAATTATCTCTGATGAGAAGTTAGCCTATGAATCAAGATATGCTATACTTCATATGCAAATATTTCATGTTAGATAAAAAAATGTAAAACATCTCAATAACTTCTACAATGATTCTATGTTAAAATGATACTATTTTAGCTATAGCAAATTAAATACATTATTAAAATTAATTTTTTAACATTTTGAGTATAGCTATTTTGTACTAAATATTGTGTGGTTATTTTGAATATATTTGTTGAGCTTTTTTAGTGTAGCCATTTTGGATATATGAATTAAATTA
Source organism: Erethizon dorsatum (assembly GCA_028451465.1). Lineage (NCBI taxonomy): Eukaryota > Metazoa > Chordata > Mammalia > Rodentia > Erethizontidae > Erethizon > Erethizon dorsatum. Next base: position 60,265,462 of record CM051834.1, on the reverse strand, counting down.
ATTACTTAATTTTACTTTTTCTAACTTTATGAATGTAGCAACTAGAAATTTTTAAATTATATTTGTGGTTTGTGCTTCTATTGGAAGGTACTGTTCGAGCTCCTTTTCCTGATATTTTTAATGTCCGGGTTCTTCTTTCAAACAGTGTACTAGTTCCTATTCATTTGGTAGCATGTAACAAAAAACAACTCTTGAGAGCTTAATGAAATTGTACTGTGAGATTCACACAGAGAGGAAAGGCCAGCAGAGATGAAACCTGAAGTGAGAACAGAATATAAAAAGTCTGAGCCCGGATTTGGCACCAAAGGATACAACCTTTGTATGTACGCTTCCTAATATCCCAGCATGTTATTGTTTGGCCAGATGGAAAGGCAAATAACAGAAACACATAAACAGCAAAAGCCAGATATAAGAACATCCCTCCACATTCATCTGAACACTTGCACATAATTAGAATATGATGTCTGAGTCATTCAGTATGCTTTCACATTTCACAACAAAGCCATCTAAATGATTACAACTCATTCATTGTAAGTCAAGTTTTGCTGGTAAAATGGAATGAGGATTCTAGATTGGAGGCTGTGGAGGAAGAAATATAGAAGATAGCATCAGCAATCATACCATATTCTTAAATTGTACATTTCTACATATTTCCATGAGAAAGGTTTCTTATTAATATTGTTTCTTTTCCAGTGATAAGAAAGCTAATTTACAGAGAAGTTTTCCATGTTACAGCAAATATGTATTGACTACAATTTTTAACCTCTATAACAGCCTACAGACCAATCGAGTAATATGCAAATACTTATTAAATGTCTTCTATGAACCAAATCCTGCAAAATCCTGGGTGAGAGAATAAAAGGGTTTTCTTTGGTAAGGAACTTGCAAGGAAGAGAGATGAAATGCAGACCACTACAATCTGACTTTGGAAGGGACTCTGTAGGTCACCTAACATAATCTTCTAATTGATGGATAATTCAAACCCCACAACTCTCCCTGTGAGTGTTCAGCTTCTGCTTAAAGTTGATTAAACCAAGAGTGAATTCACTCGCTCAGAAGCCTGTCTACTCCACTTCTGTACTACTTTGATTTTCAGCAAGATCTTCATGTCAAGTCAAAAAACACACCCTTATAACTTTTACTCACTGATCCTTTTTGTATCTTCCTCTACAGATAAGAGATCTTCAAGCATTTAAAGTCCCCTATCACATCTTCTAACAGTATGGTCCCATGACGCTACATTGGGGAGCCATGTTCCATAGTGAAATACCCTTAGAAAGCCAAGCATATTCTACTCCTGTCTTGAAAATATACTATTTTATTAAATCTGTGAAGACTGCAGCAATAAGAAAACCTATCCACCTGCACTGCACCAAGCACTCGTGAAACCCATTGGACCACAGAAATCTGATTTCTCTCAGTGTCACAATATTAATACCACACAGAATTACAGTTTAGTAGAAAATGTATCTTCCCATTTACTCATTCAACAAACACTACAGAGATAGCACAGAAATGATTTTTAGCACTCTAGAGCTTAAAATCTAGTATGAAAGATGAAGAAGTAAATGAGCAATACTATAAAGTTAACATAGTGTCTTAGTCACTTTCTCATTGCTGGCACAAAGTACCTGACAACCACAATTTAAGGGAGGAGAGGTTTATTTTGGCTAATGGTTTTTAGAGGATTCAGTCCATTGTCAGCTGGCTCTATGGCAGGAAGGGTCTGGTGGAGGAAAGTTGCTCACATCATGGTGGCTAGGAAGCATAGAGGGAAGGAAGGAGTTGGCGTGGGAGAGGGAAGGAAGCAGCTGGGGAGGGATATAATGTCTTTCCGGGTCATGCCTAGTGAACTGCCTGTTTGGACCAGACCCCACCTCCTCACAGCACATTCAGTTATGGATTCATCAGTGCATTCATCCACTAATGAGTGTAGCCCCCATGATGCAAGCACCTTCCAAAAGCCCAACCTCTCAACTCACTAGCTTTTGTGGGGACATTCTACATCTAAACCATAACACATAGAAACTGTTGAAGTACAGTTCTATGAGAACACTTTTTGGGTACAATTGCTCTGGGCTGAACAATGTCAGATCTTTTGATGCTTTTTTGTGTATCACAGTTTCCCTTCTGGTCATTTCCCTCTGCGCATATTCTCAATATCACTGGGAAAGGGCTCCCAAGAACATAGACTCAAGCAAGATAGTGCCCTCTCTTGTCATGCACACTAAACTTCTATTAATTCAGCCTACAGTGCAAAAATAAAACACTAGCAATAAAAGAGAGAATATCTTACCACAATAAAATAAGAGATGGTCCACAAAAGTCCTTTATATTCATTACCAATGAAGTAATAGACAAAAGAAAACTCATTTCTACTATGGCTGCCTGGAAAAGGCTTCAGGAAATATTTGAGTTGAACCTTGATAAGAGGGGAGGGAATAGCTACACAAAGGTCACGGAATATAGAAACTAGATGAGATCTGGGAAAGCCAAGCCTCTTTAGAAGCTGCTTAGAAACACTGAAAATAAACTCAGGGTTCTGAAGCAAATTTGTGGCACATAATTATAGATTCAAATGTTTACAATGAAAGTAGATGGGTTATCAGAGGATTCACACTTAGAATGGTATTGTCTGGCCTTGCAATATTAAAGAACTTGCTCCCTCTTACCTAGTGGAAACCACCAGTGAGTACAAGCTGAGACCTTCATCATGACAATTCAGGGTGTAGAGGAGCCCTCAGAAGTCCTTGGTACAAGCACAAGTAGGAGAATCTGTGCTACCAAAAAACAAGCATAACATTGACCTTTAACTGACCTTAAAGAAATGACCCCATTCTATCATGTCACTACTATCAATAGGAAAAGTAGCCCTGAAGGTCAAATGTGAAACAGTCTCAAGAGGAAACTGCAGAATAACTTCCCCCATTGTGTATTTACCCCACTGGAATTTTTGGTACTGTATTTGTTAAAATCTTCCACAGAATTTGCAAAGGAAATAAGTGACAAGTACATCCATTCTACTCCTCTTTTGACCCTGATGAAGACGTAGAGGATATTCAAAGAAATAGCTGGGATGCATTTTTTATAATTACTGCTCTCATTCTGGGTTTCATTTCTCCATGTCTCCTCTTCCCCCTATTATAATGGTTAATTGAGAGTTGGCTATACTACACTGCTTTTGAATCAGTAATATTTAACATTAATAGCCTGACTCTATTGCTACTTCCTGACCTCACACCACCTGACTGCACTCAGTAACTTTGAAGGACATGAATGTCCTAATATCATAATTGGTCACAACTCATTGGTTACACATGAGAGGCCCTACTCTGTTTACTTTTAATTTGAGATTCAGAAACAGTTCTATTCATCATCATCAATGGAAAGTTCACAAGGGCAAACTGAAAGCAATATGGCAAACACCCTCATGAAACTGATAATTTTAAACAATCATCTAGAGGAGTTTTCTGTTCCTACCTATGCCTGCAAAAGCAAGAGCCCTTCTATATAGCTGCCTGTATTTTTTACATTTAATTTGTTTGGCCTCACCATTTATTTACATTTCCCAAGTGGAATATGCCAATAACCTAAATTACTTGTGAAAATGATGAGTAACAACCAGATATACTTTATTTCTATCTATCTATTTTACCTGCCAGATGGAAATACAGTAAGAGGGAAGGGAGAAAGGAAATGAGAAAGGGAGGGTATTGATGGAGGCTGAAGAAATAGTGATAGATGAAAGGGGAGAATAATGGAAGGGAGAAAGAGCTAAGAAGCAAAGTACAAAGAAAAACACGGGCCGGTGAGATGGCTCAGCGGCGTAAGCGCCTGCCTGGCAAGCGCGAAGGCCTGAGTTCAACTCCCAGAACCCACATACGAGAAAAGGGCCAGTGATATCGCTCAGCAGCACGGGCGCCTCCTGGCACGCGAGGTCCTGAGGTCGACCCCCGGTACCCACACACACAAAAAAAAAAAAAAAAAGAAAAACATATCTGACACATGTATAGTAAATACTGTAAAACTTTTATTGTTTTCTCTATATCCTTGTTCATTTAACTGCTGAGCTTTCTGTTAAACCTTTCTGTGTGAATCCCTAATATTATGAATGTGTACAAAAGAAAATGAGAACAATCACTTTGCTTTCAGATAACTAAAATGTGTTATAAATTTTATCTCTGTGGTAGATTAAAAAAAAAGACCCCCAAAGACTTCCAGGTGCTAATCTACGGGACCTACGGATTCTTATATAGAAAGAATGTATTTGTAGATGTGATTGAACCAAGAATCCTGAAACAGTACTATACTAAAATTTCCAAGTAGGCACTAAATGCAATCACACAAGTTCTTAAAAGAGGATTAAAATGCCACAATAAAAAGCTGACAGCAAAATACAGCCTCTCCTAGACCTGGAATCAAGACACCTGGAAAATAATAATTTAGTGAACAGAAAAAGAAGTAGGGCTCTGCGAATCAAGAAAGAGCTAACAAGAAAACTAGAAATCACAGAGAAACTGGAGAAACACAGAACAATGCAAAGCAAAGAGGAAACCATCTAGAATGCTAACCCTGGCTTCCAAAGGATATATCCAATCTCCAAGAATACAAGGTAAGCCAAAAGAGGGTCAGCAGCCCCTAGGGGAAACAACAAACTGACAGCACTCACCCCAAGAAAAGCCCAGTTATTGCAAGCTGCAAATATAGTGTGGGGTTTTACTCTAAAAGTGACTCCTTCCACATGGCAGGTTACAGGTAGAGAAGAAATCTACTGCAGCATTCACTATACTTGAGATTGATATAATCAGAAGTCATTTGGGGAAGGGGACTGGGCTACAGCATGAATCAGAAGTCACAGAACAACTTCAGGGTTGTTGGATTCACCCTACCATAATGACTGTATATTTGCTTTTCCCATCTGCCAACATCGTCAGGAATATGCCTTGGCTTGGACAGTTGCCACAGCCTGTGATGAACAGACAGAGAGGCCTCTGGAGCAAGAGAAGCGACTCAGGAGCAAGGCTACAAAAGTAGTCAGAGACATCAGTCACTTGAGGCACACAGAAGAGCACAAACATTAAGGGCCACTGGAGTGAATAAAACACTAAGGCAGACTCCACACCACACTGATTAAACCCACCCAGCAAGAAAGGAAGGGCAGCACTCAGCATTCACACAGCAAGAAGTGGTTGTGGAAATAAAATAGGCACCAGTTGTGATTCACTACCCCCAGTTCGTATCTGCTGGATCCCAATACCACAGGCCCTGGAAAGAGACCATTTGCCCAAATACAGGGAGGAATTTTTTGGACTCATTTATCTTTTTCTTTGTTTGCTTTTGGGGAGATTGTTTGTTTGTCTGTGGGTTTTTGTTGTTGTTGTTATTGTTGTTTCTTTTTCCTGTCTTTTGCTCGGTTTTATTCTTTTTTCTTATCTTTCTTATTTGTCCTTTTCTGTTACTATTACCTAATTCTATTAAGTTTCTTTTATTCTTTAAGTGGATTTGTATCTCACTTCTCTCTCCTCTTTTTCAAATTTTACTTCTTTTATTTCCCCTTCACCTACCCCTTTTATTTTTATTATTACTAAAAAGCTTTCTTTTTTTTCTATTTATTTGTCTCTATGGTATTATTGCTGAATTCTTTTCTATTGTTAATGATGGTATAGTTGTTACTTTTAGTATATATCTACTGTATGTCAATATTTGGTTTAGTTTTTGTATACATTATTACTGCAGATCTCTTTTCTGTTAAAATAGCTATGGCTATTATTGGCTCTTATGGTCAAAAACCAGTTTTTCCTTGAGTCTATTATTATTGATGATATCTTTTTTATTGTTAATGGTGGCATAGTTGTTGCTTTTAATTGGTTTTCTACTGTTAGTCATTATCTGATTTGTCTTTGTATTGACACCATTACTGTAGTTCATTTTCTCCTGAGTGGTGCTGAGGATCAAGCCCCCAGAAGGTTAGACACTAAAAAGACCCTCAAATATTTTGCCAAATGGGTAAAAGAGAGGTGTAGACACCAAAACATAATCAAACCCAAGGACACATCGCCGGGAAACAGACTCTAACTGAAGTGATCTCCACGATAATGACAGAGTTTTTCTACCCTGAAAATGTGGTAGTTTTTCTACCACATTGAAAAAAAGAAGAAGAAAAATAAGAAAAAAAATGAGCAAACAAGGCAACAAGATCAATGAGATGCCCTCACAAACCCCTAACTCCCTAAAAGCTGAACTCACAGACACTAAAGTAGAAGAAGTTATAGGCAAAGAACTCAAAAACCAAATGGTCAAAATATTTGAAGAGTTAAAAGACAAACCATATAAGCAAATGCATAAAATGTTTAATGAGTTCAAAGAGGGTTTAATTGAACAGATAAAGGAGTTTTCTAAAAACTGTTCAAACTTAAAGAAGAAACTAATTAACTTAAGCACAATAACACAAAAGATGAATGACTACTTCAGTAAAGAATTAGAAAGTATGAAAAGAAAGCAAGCAGAGATAGATACATAAAACTCAATGGAAAACATGTGTAGCAGACTTAACCAATGTGAGGACAGAGTGTTAGAAATAGAAGACAAGGTGTATATAGTAAATCATAAACTCAATGATACCCTAAAAATGCAAGTTGGATTCCAAAGTTTCTAGATGACTCAAAAAACATAAACTCTAAATTATAGGAATAAAAGAAAAATTGAAAAGTGACTCAAAAGGCATAAAACCTTTGTTCACTGAAATAATAGAAAATTTTGCAAATCTAAAGAAAGAATTAAATATTCAAGCACAGGAGGCACATAGAACTCCAAGTAGCCATGAACAAAGCAACTGCACAATACATCATAATCAAAATTTCAAAAATTCAACAAATGGAGAGAATACTAAAAGCTATTAAAGAAAACCAGCAAGTTACTTATAAAGACAAGCTCATCAGATTAACTGTGGATTTCTCAGCAAAAATCTGAAAGGCCAAGAGAGCTTGGAAGGAAGTTTTTCAAGCCTAAAAGAAAATAATTACTAACACAGACTTTTATATCCTGCAAAAATAGCCTTCAAAATTGACAGAGAAGTAAAGACTTTCCACAACAAAAAACAAATTTTAAAGAAATACATGACCACTAAACCAGCATTGCAGAGAATACTTAAGGGAATTCTAGGCAGAGACCGGGAGGCCAGCAGTACCAAAGGGCCCAAAGGAAAGTATACATCTAAAAGAGTAGTTGAAAAAAATGAAGGAATTATCACTGGAAAAATAATGCAATTATAAAATTCAATAAGCACCTCAATAACCCTCACCAACAATGGTATCAATTCCCCAGTCAAAAGACACAGACTGGCAGACTGATGACAAAGCAAAATGCAATCATATGGTGCCTACAAGAGATATGCCTCCTTTATAAAACAATATATGCAACTGAAAGTGAAAGAATGAAAATGATACTCCATAAAATCAGAACCTAAAAACAAGCAAGAGTAGCTATTTTATTTTCAGACACAACAGACTTCAAGCCAAAACTGATTAGAAGAGACAAAGATGGCCACTACACACTAGTAAAAGGAACAATTCAAAAGAAGGGCTAACTATTGCAAATACGTATGTACCAAATGTTGCCACTCCAACTCCACAAAACAAAAACTATAGGAATTAAAAGCATAGGTAGACACTGATGCAATCATAGTAGAAGACTTCAATACCCTACTCACAACTAGGTCAACCAGACAAAAAATTAACAAAGAAATACCAGAATTAAACAATGTCATTGAACAAATGGATTTAACAGGTATCTACAGAGTTCATGTTGTTCATGAAACAACAGAACACGCATTTTTCTTAACAGCACATGACATTTTTCTAAAATATATCATATGTTAAGCTATAAAGCATATTCAAATGAATACAAAAGCATTGAAGTAACCTCTGGCAAACTATTGGATCATAGCAGAATGAAGCTAGAAATGAACAGCAAAAGAAGCTACAGAAACTATCCAAGCACATGGAGATTAAACAATACACTGTTGAATATCAATGGACCACAGGAGGAATCAGGGAAGGAATTTTTTTAAAGCTCCTATTGTCAAATGACAAGGAAGTACAATACACCAAAACTTATGGGACATGATGAAAGCATTTCCAAGAGGGAAGTTTATAGCTACAAAAGCACACATAAAGAGGAAAGCGATCCCAAATAAACAACTTCATGATACATCTCAAGGTCCTAGGAATACAAGAACAATCCAAATCCGAAACTAAAGAAAGAAAGAAATTATGAAGATCAGGGTGGAAATTAATGAAACTGAGGCTAAAAACACACACGAGATCAATGAATCAAAGAGTTTGGCTCTTTGAATAGATGGGAAAGGGCTGTAGGGAGGAGAGATAGGAAGGAAAGGAGGGAAGGGGAAGTAAAAAGGACCAAGTTGTGGCATGTATATGTACCAATTCCCGCACAGTGAGTGCATTTACTATATATCACAAACATACACCGGTAAAAATAATTGCAGGGGAGAAAAAAAAGGGAGGCAAAAACAGATTTGACTACAGACAAAACAGGTGAAGGGCACGTGACAAAAGAGACAGCTTTTGGACTGTTGTAACCACGTGCATAGTAATGCCAACCACCACCAGCAGCAGGGGGAAGGGAGGGACAGGCTCCTCCTTGCAGCCTCCAGAGAGACCGTGGCCTTGCTGACTTCAGCACATGGAAACTGATTTTGACTCCTGGCCTCTAGAACTATAAGAGAATAAATTTGTGATGTTTTAAACCACTATGTTCTTATGGCAATTGGTTAGAGCAGCAATAGAAAATGAATCCACCCACATTTAAAAGAATAACAATAAACATCCAGTAGTTTCGAAACATTTCAGGCTGCAAAGTATCCTTTCAAAGAAGGTCCCGTCCAGAGTCTCACGCTATAGATCTGTTTCCCTGCACGTTCACCTCAAGACCCAAAGGACTTTTAAATTTCCCCTGGGAAAACAGCCAATGTTTTCACAGCAGCAGCAAAAGACAATAAAAGTGAATTGAAAATACAAATACTGGGATGATGCAGAATATAGTATTTTCAAAGGCACTTTATGAGTTGGAAAGATAAAATAACACCAAGAAGTTATGAAATAATGAAACTTCAAAAAAGATGAAGAAATGAGTAAAGAAAGAAATTGTCTGTGAATGTTAAGACACATAGGAAAAGAAGACAGCATGTGTAAGTATGCTCCATGAAGGTGCTAATCAATAATTCTAAAGAAATTTCCAATTTCCTTATGAACTCCTCCCTACAGATGAATCCGATTTCTCTTTTTATCTCCCCCACACTGCAGTGAAATGTAGAAGTCAGTGATTGGGAGGCAACTAACTAAAATGCACTGAGAAAAGTCAGAAAGCTGAGCAGCTCACCGGTGGAGTTTTCAGGAGGACTAAAATGCCTGGATCTGAGACAAATCATTTTACAGGAAAGAAGGGTTATTTCCTGCAATAAATGCCCATCAGGATGAGTCCTCTCTGCTGCCAGCATGGTGATGGACGATGCTCTCTGGGCCACCACAAGTGCAGATGCTTATCTGAAACTTATCTGAACAAGCCAAATCTTGGGGACCTGCAGAATTATGCTGGCACTCTTTCAAGATTAGTCCCTCTTGTGATATGGCTGGCACTGTAGCCTGGGGACTTGGCCATGTGTCTAAGATGGTGGATTCTTTTCCTCACATTTTTTGGCATTCCTGGTGCAGGAAAAATAAAGTACACATGTACATAGACATACCTTGTAAGCAAAGTGGGAACGACATGGCTAAGATTTTAGAACTACCAACACATACTTAACCAAGAGCCTACTGCATGCTTTATGGTTCCTGCTCTAAATGAGCTTATAGTCAAGCTACAGAACAACAGCAATTCATAAAATATTAAAAGAAACTCCTCGATTACAAATGGTCAGAAAAGAGAATAATCAATACAGGTCACTTGAAAAGAATGCTTGGCAATTACGCAACTTAAACGGAACTATAAACTAGAGCAAGATTTAGCAGTCAAGGAGGTAATTCACACTTAAAACAGTACTATTTGATAAATGCCTACTGCGTGCCAAGCACTACTTGAAAACACGCCTTACTTCATTTAACTATTTCAATAGCACTGCATAAGTAAGAATTTTTATCCTCATCTCACTCATAAGAAGAACCAAGATATGGAAAAACTCAGTTTCCAAACCAACTTAATCACTATGCAGCAGAATCAAAATTGAACCCAAGGCTTCAAAAAATCTCTTAATATTCCCCAGGTTTTTAAAATTAATGTTGTTTGGTATGTAAAACCACAATAGGTAGCTACTGATGATGAATAAAATGTGAGTGCAGTATAGACTAAAAGGAAATAGAAAAAAGAGTCATTTTTTTTACGAAATCATAATCACAATCTCCAATCAAGGAGCAGGATCTTTGAAGATTCACCATTTATTAAATATATGCTTTCCTTGCTAAGTAAGTAAAATCCTTTCTTCCTGGGAATGTAAAGAAAAAAATCCCCAGCTCTTGGCATCGTGTTTCATCATGTTGCATCAGCTTGCTTAAGGATATTCTTCGAGCATCTCCAAAGTGGTTAGAGTTAAAGGCTAATTTTGTAGTATTAAGTCTCTTTGCCTTTGCATTCATTTTTAATCGCTGCTGTAACTAATTTCCACGAGCTTAGTCACTTGAGACAATACAACTCTATTATTTCACAGTGCTTAATGGTTAGAAGTCCGGGTTGGTCAAGCTGGCTCCTGCACCAAGTACCACAGCTCAAAATCAAAATCGGCAGGGCTCATTCTTTGATGGAGGCTCCAAAGATGGATCCGTTTCCAAGATCAGTTACACAGATGTCAGAACTTAGTTCCACGTTGCTGAAAAACTAAGGTTCCCAATCCCTGGCTGATTGTTGGTGGGAATGGCAGCAGTTCTTTCCCGGCTCCTAGAGTTTATCCCAATCCTTGGTTTACGGTCCTGGCGCCCCACATTCAAAGGTTAATGCTGTCCCGTTTTCTTACATTGCACCTCTGCTCCTTCCTCTTCTGCCACCTCTGACTTGAGCCTTCTGCTTTCCTCCCTCTTCTGCTTTTAAAGCTTCATGTGATCACATTGGGCCCCCAGATAATCTCCCTATGTTAAGGTCAGCTCACTAATGACCATAATCCCACCTGCAAAGTCCAAAGTCCCTCCCCTGAAGTACCTAGATTAGTTTTTGATTAAAAACTAATCAGAGGCAGAAATCTGGAGGAAACAGCTTTAGAGTTCTACTACAACATTTACCAGATAATTTGCTTGTCACAGATATTTTGTTTTATTGATAAAATTAATTGCACTCAGCAACATTATGTTGTTTCCACGTTTCTTCCTACTGCGTACTCTCTACCATTGTCCTGATCTCAGGAAGACTGAAATTTTTCCTATAAATTTAGGTCACAGGTTTTGAGATGATAGGAAATCCTCAAAACAAGTCAATATTATCGAAGTTTAAAAATATCAAGAGAAAATATAACTTTAAAATCTAGCTGCTACCTTAATTTCCAATTTTTTGGAGGTCTTAGTTTCCTTCACTGTGTGTTCATATTTGAAGCTCATTTAAGTGCTTCTACTTGGAAAAAAAAAATGCTTGCTGTTTTTAAAATCCCTAAATCTAAGACTATTGCTTTATTTTCTAGATAGGGGCAAGAGGAATTTCTGGGCTTGAAGTACTTAAAATTTGGATAATTTTCTTTGATTCTTTCTTTACTTCTAGAGTCACCCCAGATAATGGTGAAGAAAAAACTACCCTGGTGAAATTGTTGCCAAGTTCCAGTTATTATAGGGTATTGATAGCCTTTGCTGGTACAAAGCATGGAACTTCACACATGTTAGCAGCTCACAGGGCACAATATCCACCCCTATACAGGTATTCATGGAACAACCCCTGTTCACTGCTCTGAAGGAACTTCCCTTCAGCCATTAATCAGTTTAGCACATAATTAAAAGAGCTTTAAAAACCATCAGTCATCTTGCTTAGTGTAAGTAATAATTCATGCCATGGGAATTGGAAAGAACGCTGATTTCATTTATTTTATCTCCTCAGAGGGAAGGTGGACTGATAAAACCCTATGCAAGATGGTAAATTTTTAGACTTATCAGAAAGCTAAATTAAAACAGACAAATTGATGACTTGTAAACATATTTATGTCCTTTTTTGAGGAGAAAAGTTCACATAAATACAACAGTTCCTCCCAACTCTCCCTCATTTGTGGTTATGTTTTTAATTTTTTTTAAAGCCAGCATCCACTTTATTTTTTTATTAGCAAATACATATGTATAGCAAATATTTAAAATTTAGATACATCAAAATTGGGTAGTGCTGGTTCACCCACATATTTTCCTTCTGAAAAGTGGCCCTATGGTCCCACTTAGGAGAAATGAGCTCTCTCTGCAGTCAATCCAGGAGACAGGAGCACATGCTGCAGAATTCCTGAGACGCCCAGGGAAGGTGCCGGCGCAGTGCTGGGGAATTGTATTGAGCATGCAGAATGAGCAGAATGCCCTACCTAATTAAACCATCTCAGTAAGATGGATTCAAAATTGGCCCACTTCAGCAGTAAAATGAGCTTAGCCCACCTTTATAAGGGGTATCTTGAGATCATTTGTGCAGTGTTAGAAATATAAAGGTATTGATTGTGTGACATTATCTGATTTTATAAAAAGAAGCTGAAACACTTAAATTAAGATCCAAATGCACTCTTTGATCCATTGAACAAATAGCAATGAGTGCTAATGAGCAAGGAACCCTGGTGTGAAGTATTAAAAGATATGGAAAGCACAAATGGCTACAAGTGCAAGGCTTCTCACTGTAGGGCCTTAAATTCTCAGACCTCTTCACAGTTCTTATTATTTTTCCTTAAAAAACAAAATATTTATAGATGAAGAGGATGCACATGCTCCAGAATCCTGGGTTATGACAAAACCCCAAGCCAAACAGGCTCAGAAGGGAAGGACGCTCATTGCTGAGAAATCCAGGCATTATCTGGCATCGGTTTCCATTTTTTCTGAGGACTTGAGCCACGTTACAGAGATTCTCCGTCTCGTAGTTTTGCCTTGAACTGAGTTAGTTCCCTGCTTAGGCACCATGTGGTGACCCTGTTTAACTCACAGCTCCTGACACTGGCAGTTGCAGCAGAAAGAGCACCTGCCATTTTCCTAACTTCTGAATCTGCCTCTCTGAATCTCAGGGCTCTGAGTGGATGATGGCAAACATAGTGGGAGGCTGGGGTGACAGCAGTCCCTTGGAGAGGGGGAGTAGAGCTGGTCACACAGAGAAAAACCAAAGGGGTGTTGGGAAAAGAAGAGCAAGGAAATGCTGGCTTGCTAACATGAAATTTTCAAACTAGAAATCTTCAATGACTCCTCTTCTACTCTCTGAAATATATATATTAAAGCGCTATCTTCCAATACCTTAGAATGTGACTGCATTTGGAGACAGGCAATTTTGTTATGAGACCCCTAGCAAATATATCTGAATAAAACATTAGCTTTTCCTACCAGATTTTTTTATTTTATTAGTAAATGTTTGTAATATATAATAAATATATTCATCATGGGGAATATATATATATATATATATATATATATATAAACGTATTTTTTCTTTTTACTATCCCTTCCATCTCCTTCCATCCTCACATCCCTTTCCCAACTCCACAAAGTCTATCTTCCTGTTTCCCATCATCTATCTTTTATTTTGCTCCTTAAATTATTTATACTTTGGGTTTCTCATATTAGAGAAACCATTCAATATTCAACCTGCAGTGTCTTATTTATTTCACTTAGCATTATGGTCTTTCAGTCTATTTTTTAGAGAAACATACGTATTCCCCCCCGCACACACACACAATATCTAACTACAAGGTAGTTTTGCTGACAAATGCCATGTAAGTGATATAGTAGGCCACGAAAGAGAAGATATAGCCCCATTTTCAGGTGCTTCTAGCTGAAGCTCAAGGTTAAGGTAAAGGTTAGGCTCTGTATACAGTTTAAAAGAGTAGATCTCAAGCTTCTAGGTTCAAGGCACACTGGTTCATCATAGTGGACACTTGGCCACCTTGTATCTAAAACTTCTTGTATTTGGAGATTTGTCCAACTTATACATCCCGTTGCAGAAGCTCATAGTGGGAAACTGTTTCCAGGACATCTCCTTTCACCCCCACAGAGGCCAAAGCAAGAGGATCCTCAGTTCCCTGATATAAAATGGCACAGCATTTTCATACAGTCTACAAACATTCCCCAGTATACTTGAAATCATGTCTAGATTGTTCATAACACCTAAAACAATGTAAATCCTATGTAAAAATAATCATTATGCTGTATTGTTTAGGACACAATGACAAGCAAAAAGTCTGTATATATTAGTACAGATGCATTTTTAAAAACATATTTTCCAATCACAGTTGAATGAATCCATAGAAGTTGTGGAACTCACAGATATGGAGGATACAGAAGAGACCAAAGCGCTGCTTATCAGACACACCTGCCTGTACTAAATCTGTAGAGAATGAGGCAAACAAGACATAACTGGAGGGACCCCTTTGAAAATAGTGGTGGCTGCAGGCAGTAACCCAGTGTCCCTGCGGTAGGAAATGGCAGCAAGGTCACTGTACTGGGGAGGGCCAGATGTCAGCTGTATCCGTGGGATGAGCTGCAGTATCTGGGCTTTGTCTCCACAGGACCCGCCTACTGTATGTTTCCAAACAACATTCCTGGCCCCAGCCCAGCCTCAGCTCTCCTTGTCCAGCCTTCCAGTGATGACACAAGCTGCCCCAGATCTTTTTAACTAATTCGTTTCCTTCTCAAAATCAGAATTTCTCTGTCATTAAAATAAAAAAAACTCTGACACGAGTGCCACTTAATTCCTTACCACTTCCATCTGTGCAGAATATTGTGCTGTGTATTTTCCTTCTGACCACAAAAGGTGTTTCACCCTGTACGAGATGACAGGAGTCGCCTGACTCCCAGTCACTCTGCCATGACAGTGTATATCTTCATTTAACAAAAATACGAGAACATTTTGAATATTGAATTCAACTGTACACCTGTGCACCATGAGAGTTATCTAAATCTTAAGCAACACTGGGTTGAGTGTAGATTGACCTATTCAAGTTTAAAAGGAAGGGTGCGTGCAGGCTCAGCCCTGGGTTACTCATCAGGTGAGCGTTAGAATCTTCCGAGAGTTTCTATTTGTAAATACAGTTGCCACCTCCCCTTAAAAACTTATGTTGTA
This sequence comes from Erethizon dorsatum, assembly GCA_028451465.1. Lineage (NCBI taxonomy): Eukaryota > Metazoa > Chordata > Mammalia > Rodentia > Erethizontidae > Erethizon > Erethizon dorsatum. The sequence goes on along the minus strand of CM051834.1, from coordinate 60,250,189 downwards.
CACTGGACTACAGCACCAAAGAAAATACCTACAAAGTGAGAGGGTTATTAAGAACTTGCCATGAGGGGCCGGTGAGACGGCTCAGCGGCCTAAGCACCTGCCTGGCAAGCGCGAGGGCCCGAGTTCGACTCCCGGAACCCACATACGAAAAAAGGGCCGGTGATATCGCTCAGCGGCACGGGCGCCTGCTGGCGTGGGAGGTCCTGAGGTCGACCCCCCGGTACCCACAAAAAAAAAAAAGAACTTGCCATGAGTGTGTGTGAGAGAATGGCTAATTTTATTAGTAGGCTTTTCTTTCCTTTATAAATTATAATTTTCCTGTGTATTGATTGTACAAAATAATGGGTTTCATTATGACATTTTCATACATGGAGATAATGTGCTCTGATTATATCCACCTTCCCTATTACCCTCTCCCACCTCCTTACCACCCAACCAGCCCTCTAATAGTCCCCCTTATTAGTAAGCTTTTTAATATTTATTCCATTTTTATCTTATTGTTTTATTACTAGTCATCCTCTTTATTGTGTGATGTAACCTTGGAAAGTCAGTGCCCAATATTTGCATTATACTTTACAATTATCCATTCCTTTATTCAAAAATCTTTTCCAGATTAATTATTCTAGTTGGACACCCACTTAGCCACTTTTAAAATGCAAACACTGCGTAGGGCAGCAAACATTGTATCATCAAGACTTAGCATGAACTTCTAGAACTGTTTTATCACCTCCTTGCCCCCTCTGGGGTCTGAAGATGCAATCTCCTGTGTAACCCACAAGTGCGGCCATCCAGGCTGCTTCCAAAGATGAAGACACGGGGATGTTTCTCTTCGAGCCCTGAGCTGGTCCAGTATGTTTATGATTGAAAGGTTATTTTGCCAGAACAGCTCTTCACTCTCATTTACAGATAGCTTCTTTAGGTGAACTACAATCATCTAGGATTTGCAGAATTTCAGTTCACTTTGACATTGGAGGGTAAGAATGAGGATGAGCAATTAAACTTGTATTGTTGGACACGCCTTCCTGGAATAAAACAAAATTCCCTGTGAGCATCTAATCCAGTTTTTTTTAATGCCAAAGCACAGAAAAGGAATATCACAAGCCTCTCTGCAGAATTCCAGCTATGGATGCTTTGGGTGTTGAAGGATGTGAGTTTAATCTTCTCTTTAATCACACAAGCCGAAATCAAATGTGAAACTCACAGCTCTGCCCTTTTTTATTTTTCAAGAGACTGATTTTAATACCAAAGTACTGGGGATCTTGCAGAGTTTGCTTCATATCTGTATGAATTCAATTTAGAGCTGCACTCAAATATTCAAGTTTACTGACAATTCAGCATTTTTAAGTGAAGGAGAAGTGAATGTCATGGCTCATTCCTACTGATGTCTTTTCCCCACCATTCTTCTCTGTGTGGGCTGAAGGCTGAAGTGCACGGAAAAGCCTACTGCACAGAGATGCCATGATACACTCTCAGATCACTTCCCTTCTGAATGGAAGGTCAGGAGCCTCTCCACCCTCAACAATACAGATTTGGGGCTAAGGACTCAAGGATCCTGAAACACAAGGTTCAGGTCTCAGAATCTATTACATAAGCTTCTGAAAATAACAAGGTCACATCACATTTAACTATCCGTTCCATACATTTTCAGGTAAGCCAATTTGTTTTTTTTCTACATAACTTCAAAGATGTGAATCTAAATATCACAAGGATGATATCCTATAAACCTACCACCATTTTTTATTCAAATAACATTTATTCACTTAAATACTTAATCTTAATGTACTTGTCCATTTTTTGTTACTGTAATGAAATACCTGTGGCAGGCTACTTTATGAAGAAAGATGTTTGTTTTGGGTCATGGTTCTGGAGGTGCAAGGCTAGGGGTTTGTATATGGAGATGGCCTTCGTGTTGGCAGAGTCCTGAGGCCATGCAGGGCACCACATGCCAAGAGAGAGGGAGTGCTTGCTAACTGTGTGCCTGGTCTCTCTCCCTCTTCTTATGAAGTCACCAAGATTTAATCATGGTGGCCTACCCTAATGTCCTTATCTAATTCCAATCATTTCCCAAAGGCACAGCATCTAAACACCATAGATGAATTAAGATTCCACACTCTTAATACCCCACAATGGGGATTAAATTTCTACTAAAACCTTAAGGAACACTCAAACCACGTGCAAACTAGAGCCTTTGGGATACCAAATATTCATTCCAGGGCTGTGCTCTATCTCATGACATTTTCTAAAGTCTTCCTTGGCTATCGCTTTCACCACCGAGAGCATATTTACTTTTTAAACTTCATAATGATAAATAGTTCTACAGGAACAAAACAGACTCACAATCGCTAGTCTCAAAATTTTTGGTCTCAGTCTTTTACAAAAGTAAAAATTATTGAGAATCCCAATAAGCTCTTGTTTAATTGAAATGCATATCAGCATTTATCATGTTAGAAATTAAAATAAATTTTTAATGTTTATTAGTTCATTTAAATAACAATGAATACATTATCTTAATGTATTTTTATGAAAAATTACTCTTTGCAAAATAAAAAAATCTTTCATGACATGAGTAGCATTATTTTACATTTTTTGTCAATCATTATGAAGTCTGACTCAGTAGAACACAGCTGGATTTTATATGCTTCTGTTTTTCATCTGTTGCAATGTCATTTTAATTGAACTATATAAAGAAAATCCAGACTTTCACACACTGTAATTGAAACAGGAGGATTATTCAAATATTCTTTTCAGATCATTGTAATATTCTTCCTTGATATTCCACCAAGACTCAACAAGTGGTAGTCTTTCGATGATTCCTTGCAAAGTGAAATCACTTATCAATAAATTTTTTAATTTTCAACATAAACCAATAAATTCTTCATACTCTGCTACATTAGCATCCATTGGTGTGTCTTGCACTTTGAAAATAATCCTTTGTCCATGCATAACTGTTTTAACATCATATGTTGGTTATTTGGAAGATACTGGTTCACTGACTCACGCAGATCTTCCAAACAGTTGCACATTTTATTATATCGTACAATATTTTCGCACACCATGAAACCTCCTGGAAACACCACTGTACTCTCCTGAGAGCGTAAATAAAAAGAGCATCTTAGCATTCTCAAGAAGAAGCTTGAGTTAGTGGAACCCCAAAAAGAGTCTCACAGTCCTCAGGGTTCCCAGAATACACTTTGAGAACCAAACTTGGAGGAAAAACTTGTAATCTTTCAGCTTCAAGTCTTGGTAGATGTGTTCACAAAGTAAACAATATGAAATATGTAGTTTAGGAACTTCATAATTTCAGCTACTTGAATTTGGGGGGGAGACGTTTTTTCCATTGTTAACAGGTGTTTTCACTGATGTCCTTTCATCCTTGTATATCAGATGAGACAATGAAATCGACCTACTTTAGTTGCCAAGGTTAACCCAGATCCCACAGTTAGAAGCAGATGGGTCAAAGTCTGCAAAATTAACATTGTCACAACAAAAGTACATTTATCTTCCAAAACCCAGATGGAGCCCATTTAACTTTGCACAATACTCAAAAATCTGTGCTTGGTATAAGGAATAATTTGCATATCTGCTTAGGACCAGCCTGACGTGGTACAGAGCAGGCAATAATTAATATTAATAAATTAGCATAAAGATAAATTGAGAGCCTGTCCTAGGCCTACGTGACTTGTGGCGAGACCCCTGGCTTAAGGACAGATTCATCTTTAAGCCAAAGGCCAGAGCTGAGACCACCAAACTGCCTGCGAAGTTCTGATGCCTCAAAGCAAGGTAACACGGCAGCTGAGAATCTGACCAGTGCAAATTCCGTCTCGCTCTGTAGTCGCAGTTAGCAGACAATCAGGATACTGGTTAACCCCGATCTGTTCCTGGGTGCTTTTCCGAAAGTGCGTTGTTCCTCAATTCTTGAACCTTGACTATGTCAGCTGTTCAGCCCCACCGCTTCCTGCAGCCACCAGCACATTCCTCAATCAAGCTGTGCACCTAATAAAAGCCAAAGACACCGTGCTTCATGGTCTTAGCCTGTCATTGGGCTTTGACCATCCTGCTGCTCCTTGTAACTAAAATATATGTTTTGTCTGTGTTTTATTCTGTTGTCCTACCTTTGAGCAGGAAATCGGTGGTCCTGCTCAAAGGGTCAGTCTACTAAAAACAGGATTTTCTATTGCTCTAATGCAAACATTCTCTTCTATTCTCTCTTTTTAAACTGTGATTTATGATTATACAATTTAATAGCTATGAATAACAAGGAGACCATTTAGTCTTATCACTCATTTTATAAATTGTGAAAGTGAAAATCAGAAAAGCAAAACTAGACAACCACTCTGAAGCCAAATTTAACAAAATACAGGTCACATGCCACCCTGCCAGCATCTTCAGTATGAACTAAGAAGGTTCCCAAAAGAAAATACTTCGCCCTACTTGTATTGCCCACTTATTTACCCAATCCCAACTGGAAAAGTGCAAAATGTGTTCATTAATTCAGAAAAAGTTTAGCCTTATTTTCATCTAAAAATGAATGCAAATTTCTTAAGTTATATTTTTGTAAATCACCCACAAGTCATGGGTCACATTTTATTAGTACAGGACAAAGAAATATTGAAATAATTTAGTGAAAGGCTCACACATTACAAAGCTAACTGCAATCAGGAAAGTATTATCTATTTATCTGCCTTGGTGATATTCTTTTCTAATGTAATAAACTGAGATTCAGGGTCTTAAAAACCAGAAATAAAAATGGTACTTACAAAAATGAGTAAGGATAGGTGGAATGTCATTAATTAAGCAATAATGCCTTTGAAATCAGTCATTACCAGCAGTTTTTCTGCTATGGGCCATTAACACTCTAAATAGCAAGTCATTAATAGTGGTAATAACCAATTCTGAGGGGATTATTACTGGAATAAACTATGTATAATGGTTTTTTAGCTTTGTAAAAATTTCACACTTTTGTGTTAACCTTTGGATGATAAGTATGGATAGAAATAACAGAATAGTACTGGCTCATTTTTTAAACTATACATATTTATCTTTATCTGTCTTTTCCTACAGATTCAACCCATCATATCTTCAATATGTGAGGATGGTGCTCTCACTACCACCAGTATGGAAAAGGTTTTGCTCTCCTCTTTCCATGAAATATCTGTAGACTAGGGGGTGGTCTGTAACTCTTTACTGATTTAGAGCCAAGCATTACTACAGACTTCATCTCTTAAAGTCCAAGCCCACTTGAAGTCAATTTGTGTTCAATGTCCTATAGGTCCCCTTTCTGGATTTTTTCTGGCATGCCAGCACTACTGTCTTCAGTAATATAGTAATGTATTGAAACTTTGCAGCTTGGTCTGTACAAAAGATCATGACCAACACAGAAGCAGACCTAGTTTAAAGGCAGGGATAGCTGAAAGAGTTCCTAATGATCTGGCTCATTCTAGTAACCCAGTAGTAATCACCTTGACCCTTGCTCCCCGTGGGGAGCAGCTGAAGCTGGAAATCAATCATACATGCAGGGCTAAAGCAAGACCAGCCTCAGAACACAGAGCACCCAAGGTGAGCCACGTGAACAAGCTGTTCCAGCTCCGAGAACGTGAGGCACCCGAGGTGAGCCAAGCAAACGAGTTGATAGGCAGAAGGGTTTCTATTGACAATAGCCTCCCGAGTGTGTAAATAAATGTGCTGCAGTTGTTGGGAGGTCCTTTTTCTCCCACCAGGAGAGGAGGCTCCACCTGACCTCAGCTTTCTGCACCTTGACTCTTGTTTTTCTTCATTCTCCACCCTTCCCCTTCCAGAGTTCCAAGAGCTGTGCCCGACATGGCAATTGGCACCTGAAACAGGGACTGAGAGCATGGGGAAACTCATCCTAACAGGTGAGAGGACACCTCTGAGAGTGTGTGCATGAACAAAATAGGCTCACGAGAGCAAAAGAGCAAAACAGGCTCACAAGAAGCATAGGGAAGAGAGGTGTATTAATATTATCAATATTGATTTCATCAGGTGTAAAACATGGGGCAAACAGGTTTTCAAGAACAACAGATGTATATACAAATGCTTACTGTATTATTGATTCCCATAATTACCTTTTTGTTTTGGACCTGGATCAGGGAGTGTCTCGATGATCATGCACCTGTTAAGATGACCACAGAGGATTTGGCTGAGAGCACTATTTTAAAACTAAGTCCCAAGCAGACAAAGGAGAGTAGAGCAACAGCCCGCCCCCCCCCAATAGAGCTTGAACCTTCTAGCTTTGCTCAATCAGGCAAGGAAGGAGCTGTGGGGGGCAAAGAAGACCCTTCCCCACTAGAGGAGTGTTTTGCTGCGACTTCCATTTCACAACTGCCCGAAGTAAAACCGATAACCTTAACTGCACCACAAGCAGCTACTTCTGCTTTCTCAGTTCAGAAAAATTTTGCTGTGTCACAGGCTAAGACTTCCACCTGTCATAGAATAGAGTCATCCTTTCTTTCTCCCTTTCAATTGTCACTAAAAGAAGCCGGGGGGGTGGGGGGGAGAATCCCTGGAGGGTTTTCAACATGTCTACTTTTTTGCTGAATTCCAAGATCCCAATAACCTGGGAGAAATTATACATCTTCAGGAAGCTGTACCCTTTAAGACCTTAAAAGAACTAAAACAAGTGACTTCTACCTATGGCCCCACAGCCCCTTTTACCTTGGGTTTTATAGGCTCATAGGACAACAGGTTATGGCTCCAAATGATTGGAAAGGAATAGCTAAAGCATGTTTAAATCCAGGGGATTATGGGAGGGAAATTTTTTTGAATTGTGCATGGATGAATCCACTCATAACATGGCCATTACAAAAGACATGTTAACCAGAGAAGGTGCCTATGCTGCCACAAATAATCAACTTACTTTTGAATTGCAAGCATATGAGCAAATTAAAGTGGCTGTCACAAGGGCTTGGCGGGAACTTCCTTCAAAGGGCAAGACATCCCTTGATCTGACCTCCATTCATCGGGGTCCTGATACACCTTTTCAGGATTTTGCAGCACACTTATTGCAGACTAGTGGGAGGAGTATCAATGACACAGAGGCTGGCAAGTTAATCGTTCAGCAATTCGCCTTTGAAAAGGCAAATAAATGGTGTAAAAAGCCTATCCTTGGCTTCCCACAGGCAATTAAGACTGACAATGGCCCAACTTATACGAGTGCTGCCTTCCAAATGTTTTGTAAAACTTTTCACATTTCTCTTACCACAGGAATTCCTCATAACACTGAAGGTCAAGGAATTGTTGAACGTGCTCACCGCATGCTCAAAATTCAATTACAAAAACAAAAAGAGGAATCTTTCCCTACAAAATTCATGCCTCATAATAGACTTCACTTGGCATTATATACTATTAACTTTTTAAATCATACTAGGGATGCGACTACAGCAGCAGAAAGACAATTCAATCAGATAAAGGAAAAGAAGCTAGGAAAGGTCCCTTGGAAAGATCTTCATACTGAATAATTGAAGGGACAGAGCCTGGTACTCATATGGGGCTGAGGGTATGCTTGTGTGTTTCCAGAGAAAGCCGAATGGCCTATCTGGGTGCCAGAGCATGCTTTCCGGCTGTATCACACACCCAGACCTGGAGAAGGAGTTGGTTCCACCTTTCGAGAAGTTGATGCTCAGTCCTGTGGCAGTGATGCCTTGGGGACCACGCCACAGCTGATAGACAAGGATGGGGCCAAACCTGACCTGGGGCCAATTAAAGAAATTGACCCAGGATGTCCAGGAGATGTTAACCAAAACTGGGAACTGAAGGTCTGAGTAGGTGATAGAGTATATGGAGATAACTGAGCTGGAAGCTACATGAAAGAACACAAAAGTTGCCAGTATCTTAAGACAGAATAAAATACAAAAAATGTATATATTATTTACAGATGAAAGGTTTTATTCCTTCTAAATTCCTTTTATAAGAGATCTCTGCTACTTGACCTACAAATAATTCTGACTAGTCTATTTATAATTACAAACTTCTAAAATTGTAAAAGAGTTTTATAATTCGATTTGGCTAAAAATATATTTGAGTGCACTCTAATTTTATAAATAGATTTGTCTTATTCATGTTTGCCTATGTGCCCACTCTGTAAACAGCTGTTTTATTCAAGCTCAACAAATTTTTCTTCTTTTTGCATTTTTGGATTTTTGAAGCATTTGTCTGATATGCTTCCACCAAAGTTGCCAGCTGTTCAAAATGATGTTAAAATTGGATTTATAAATTTAATACATATTGTTGTTTATATATTATGACTTGAGAGTTTCTCATTGTTCAAAAATAATGTGTTAAATAACATGATCTGGTTTACATAAGTCATCAAAAAATTGTTACAATAATTAAACAAAAATTCCTTAGGGTGGGGGGAGATTATTGGACAGGATTCCAATTGATGAACAAGAAAGCAGCCGCCTGGAATAATAATTATCTAGTTCTTATTCATTAATGGGAGGCCCCAGTGATCTCCATAGCCTTTTGGGAGATACCCCAAAAATGTTGTTCAAAATATGTTATTGTGATATGTTTACATTGATCATCGTCAAAAGGTTAAGTTTTCTAAAAATAATAAAATAAGGTTTTCTGATTTAAAGATGCTCTGGTACAAAACAAAATTAAGAAACAAAAGTTTTCATATGGCTATGATGATTGTTGCTAATCTCATGGTGTATTAAATGTACTTATGCCTTCCAGATGTATGGGTATTTTAAAATGTAAAACTGGGATTGTGTATGATGATAAGCCTTTTCTTTCAGATTCAGACATCTGTCTTTTTCTTGTGCTCCAAATATTTGTGATAAGAGGTTCATGTCAAGCCAAAATGAGGTCACCAGTCAATAATATTTTAACAAAAACTTATGTGATGTATACGCCACTATACTTAGAGATGCCTAGACATTAAGCAGTCCAGACTATGTCACAAATTTCTTCAGTGACATCCGATTAAAGGTCAACAAGTTAGGTAAAAGCTTCTTCTGTACTAGATAGAGATGATTGACTAAAAAGGCTATTTTATGTCAAAATAGAAATTTAGGTGTGTTACAAAAATGTCATCATGATTGTCATGCTACAAAATTATGTATGGCTTTTGATTTGAAATTTTCTGTGTAAAACTATATAATTGTTGTCTGTTAACATTCTACAGGGATTCAACGACTAAAACATCCATGGTTGGTAGGAAATAACGGCTCTACATTGTATTTCAAGGTGCTTGATACTCAGATAAAATTATAATATTAAGTTCACTGCATTAATATTAAGCTTTCTGCATTCTGACTCTTGTCTCCATTTCTTCATCCTCCACCATCCTTCCCCAGGGAAATTTGAGAGCTGCACTGGACATGGCAGCACCCTCCCATTCCCCCAGGCACAGAAGCTCTAGCAGAGATTTGGGTAATCGCTTTCACCACCATGTTCATTGCAACTCATTCTTACTTTTCTTTCTGTTGGCAAAGGGAACACCTCTCTGATATATTTGGTTGAGAACCCAGCTTGACTCTTAAATAATTTTATAAATTTTGGTACAACATTGAGTAAACATAGACTCCCTGCTAAAAGAGTGAACCAAATAAGGAAAGTTATGGAATGTATGAAAAGAACCTGGACAGAAAAACAAATATGAATGAGGACAAGAGTGGGATTGACACATAATAGAGCACAACTCTGCCATAAAAGAGATAAACTTGAGGCATTCATAGGCAAAAGGATGCACTGTGAGAACATAAGGTTAAAGTGAAATAAGTCAGGCACAAAAGCTTAAATATAGCATAGTTTCTCTTATATGAAGAACTCACATATACACACATATATAGAGATAGAGAGAGAGAAAAAAAATAGAAGATAGATAAATAGGAAGTAAGGAGAAGTTCAAGTAATTCTCCAATTACCTATTCCATTGTTTAAAAAATATTTTAATATGTATGCTATTTCATTTATACTACTAGTTTCTCTTAGTTCACCGAAAAGAAAGTTTTGTGCTATTGTCTGTTTCTTCTTTGAGAGAGGGTCTTTTTAGTCTATCACTTGTGCTCTGAATAACATTTTAGCCATCATTTTAAGATTATGATGTACAGTGTGTATTAACTATTGTTATGCTCTAATTATTTTGTTATGAAATTTCATTTTGTCTTTCCATTGAAGAAGAGTGCTTTTTTACATTTTATATTAATATAAAAGACAACAATCCTTCAAAAGTATTACAGAATCTTCTTTGCTCAGAAGTAGTACTAAAGCATAAGAATATTTTTATTAAGTGTGTGCGTAACATTGTCTTCAATATTCAAGATGCTGCCTCTAGGAAATTGATAAAATAGAAAAGAACAATCCAAGATGAAGAATGATGGGCGATTTAAAGTTACAATAAATGAAAAGTAAATTAAACATTAGATAAAATGAACAAATGAATTAGAATGTAAACTTGAATATTTCTTAGATAAAAGGATAAAAATAAAAATAAATTTAGATAAAATTGTATAAAAGCTGGAATTGTTGTCCAAAACTAAACTTCATAAATTGTATTTTTAAAAAACTAGGAAATATTTGCCAAAATATAGCCTTAATTTTAAAGAAATCAGGAAACAATTACAAAATAGGTAAGAAACCTACATGGACAATAAATGTTCACAAAAGTGACAAATGTATAAAGCAATAATTACACCATTAGCAACTGTCTTAGCTACTTTTCTCATTGCTGAGACAAAATACCTCAAACCAAAGGTAAATGAGGAAAGGTTTATTTTGGCTCACAGTTTATAGAAGTTTCAGTTCATAATTGGCAGGCTCCAAGGCAGGGTGGCATGACAGAGGTCATGGAAGAGTAGAAACAGTTCATGGTGTAAAAGGTGGAAGGCGGGCAGCAACAAACGCAGCAAGAGATGGCAGCAAGCCTCTTTCTGTCCCTTATATTCTATCCAGGCTACCTGCCCTTGGGGCAAGCAGCACTCATACCCAGGGTGGGCCTTTCCATTATCCACACCCAGAACTATGTGAGACCAATCAGTGAGCTGATTTAGTAATCACACACCCTTAATCCTGACATCACACACTTCGTCCCAGGATTACACACTTTAGAGCCTACCACCTCTAAAAAGCCCTACCTATGATCACATGAGACTTTGGGGGGGGCATCTAGACACAAACCATAACAGTAATCAAAGATATATGAACTAAATTAAAATAACTATTTTCACTATCAAATTAGGAAAAATTGAAAGACTATACTATTATTAGCAAAAGAAAGACTCAAGAATTCTTGTGCCTTACGAAAGACATAAGAGAAGCCAAACCACTGCACTTTTGCTTGAAAAGCAATTTAGCGATTTGAGAATACAGCAACATACTTTAAGATCCAGGAATCTAAAATCTCTATGTCTGTAACCTGAAGGGTCAGATACTGCTCTCCTGGAGAGGTGGAGTCTATATTCTCTGCCCTTGAGCCAGAGGTGGGGCTTGGAACCCCTTGATTAATAATCTAAATGATAGCTAAATGATAGACAGGACACAATTTCCACCTCGTTCTCTGTGTCGCTTGTGATACCCCCTTTTGGAACTTTGCCACCATGAGGCAAGGAAGCCACATAACCACGTGAAAAAGCCATGCTGCAGCTGCAAGCTCAGCTGTACTCATCTCTGCCAGTCAACTTTCACCTCAACTGCCAGTTATCTGTGGATGCCAAGCAGACGAGAGAGGAGTTTTCTCCCCCGACACCTCTCCCACTTTCAGACTCACCTGCAAAATGTTTTCTTCCCATCTCTACAATTCTAAGCAGTGTTAGTTTAAAGTCCTCATATGCCAACAAAGAGTGCCTCCAGTAGACATATAATCATCTCATTGAACTGGAAGTTAACACTACAGGACCCCTGAACCTACGGGCAAAAAGGAAGCAATGGTATAGACCTGGCTGCTTAACCTCTACTGCCAAAGTGAAACTGAGTTGCTGCTGCCCATTGCTGATAGGAGAGACCATGTCTGGAAATCAGGGCATTCTCTGAGGCATCCCTCAGTACTTCCTAAACAATATTTAGGGCTGTGGTTACAACTGGTGATGACCATAAGTGATCATTAAAAATTTACACACTTCTCAAAAAAATCTACTAAATATTTTGGTGCAATGTCAGGCACCAAATTTATACATAGTCGGGAACACAAAGTGTTCCTAAAGGTCGACCAGACCACATGGGTCCTGGAAGAGTCAGCAGATTCCTCTCTGAAATATCAAATTCCAAGTCTAGATGGCCACACGGATGGGAGAAGGAAGAGGGACAAAGTTGCTTGACACTTGCCACTATCCACTTCCATATTTCATCAGTTCTAATTCCTGTGGTGGGTAAATTTTTTCTTCCTGAATCATCATACCCCAACATGATTATAAAACGTAACATTGTGCTCACCCATTGGAAACTTGAATATGTCTTCCCTTTCTTTATGAAGATGTTAAATTCAGATCTGGTTACTAAACAGGGTTTCATTACTAAAGAAAAACTCTTATGTATTCACAGTTCTTGCCAGTTTTAAAGATAGAAGCTGAATACATCTTTACATAGAAATTTTTCTTCCATTTGGACTTAGCAATAAAAAATGATTTTATTACCCTATATGCCTGAGTTCATCATCTTTAAAAATAAATTGTTACATTACCATCTATTAAAAAACAGTAATAATGAAACACTGTTTTCTAAGCCGTAAAATATTTGAGAAGTCAATCAAAACTATAGTTCAATACAAGATAGCTTAGAAGTTCAAAGACAATATACTAAAAGTTAAAGGTTCAGACATTTAGCTTTACTTAAAAGTAACTCAGTATTAAACTGGAATGTTTTACTTACTTAAATTCTCATTGATGAATATCTTCGTACATCGTCTAATCCATATTAGTCCCTCCTGATTATATCCCACAGATACTAAAATCCCAATCTGTCAAAATCACCAGAAAATATCTTCCAATGTATACTTGGCAGTCTTTGTAATATTGAGGTAGTAGTGTGAAATATTATTTACAGCTAGGATGCAGCATTTTCTACTCTGCAGATGAGCTTTAAATTACTGGCCCATTTATTGACTTCAGTTGGGTTGAGTGACTTTAAGAAAAGTTAGAAACATCAACATTGGAGTAATGGTTTAAAATATTCAAAAACTGGAGAGGTACAAGCTAGAGTCAGAATAACCATGGAAACAGAAATGCAAACTGACAGAAGCCCATAGAAAGTAAGACATCTGAGAGAAAAGCAGGAAAGAAAGAAAGAAAGAAAGAAAGAAACTGTCTGAATTCTTTTCCTGTACCCTGCAAACCAATAATTCATCTTAATTGATGAATCCCCAGACAAAACAATAACCAAAATATGTAAATAATGTTTAAACAAAATACCATGTAACCCAATTTTTAGTCTTTCCTCACTTCATGGGTCACATTTTCTACCAGAGTATTCACATTTTTGTTTTTGCTTATTTATTCATTAAAGGAATTTTGAAAAAGTGTGTCTCTTGCCTATGTATCAGTTGAACAAAACAATAGAAATCTACTATAAATTTTATAAATCATAAATTTTAATGAAAGTGATCTCTAAATGAGATAGATAGGACTACATCCTTCATTTTTTCCAATTATTTCATGTACCTGTGGATGAATATTGTCTTTGATCAATTGACTGACTGATAGATGATAAATAAAATTACTGAGAAATTTAATTCCCAGCCATTGCATGTAGAGAAGCCATCCTCTGTTACTCTTTACAGGAGGCACTGTGGGGCCTATCAAATTCTCAGCAGAGATCTTGCCCTCATACACACACTTACTGCATCCATTAGTCCCGCAGGACCCTCAGCCTCCTCCACATGGACCAAGCTTCAGTACTACCCTTTATGCCCACTGTAGTAGCTGCAGCCCAATTCTCATCCCCAGCCCCACACACAGACTTTTCTAACAAATGCTCAAAGGACCCGAGTGCATAACTCAGAAGTGCAAAGGGTTACAGCTCCATTGGACAAATTTTGACTAGTGAAATGCAGGACATATTTAGCAGCCTATGAACAAGAGACTGACAACAGTGCCTTCATACGGCTGTCCGGACATGCAGTAATTCCCCCTATAACTGAACAACCGACCAGGTTTCTTGTGAGACTGTGACCAATATAATAATTCACCAGCTTGTACTTTGCTTTCCATCCTTCATGACCCTGCTATTTTTTATCTCTCACCTATCAATGACCTAAAATTCATCAATTCATTCATGCAAATAAATTAGTACCGGAACTTTGTTATAGGATTTATTTCCTTGAGAACTCAGACTAAGCTATCCATATAAATAAGTAGATGAGAATGAAAAGAGTTCTCTTATAACAACTCAGTATCTTAAACTCCTATGTGATATTGCCTAAAAATTACATCATGGAAGATCACCCAAAATTGGCTGTAATGATTACTGATGTGCCTTTAAAATGGGGTTCCCTTCAATGCTTTTGAGAGCAAAGAATTAGATACCAACTAACCAAATGTTGTGTTGTCCACCATTATTCACTTTCCTCACATCTATACCAATATTTCAAATTGTTCCTTTGTCTGTTGACCTAAATGTTTACACACCCAAGGGCAGTGCACAAAGCAATGCATCAAACTAAGGTTTCAACAGGTGAGAAACTTGACTTTCTTTAGTAAACTAAGAGAATAAAAGCCAATAACTTGAGCAGTGGGAGTTTTCACATAACTTTGCAGTGGTTGGCTAACCACCTGTTTCTCCCTATCCCCTTCAGCTCCTCCTTGTGCTAGATTCATGATGTTCATACCCTAAGTCCACAGTGTACCCCTGTCCTCGATGCTGCTGGCTGAATGCAAAGTTCTACCCTACATTTGGTGGCCTAATTTCTTACTTCCCTTCAATCTCACTACCATGAGGCATCACATAACATGTTTCCAGTACTGAGAAGCTATGGACAGCCAGAGAAAATGCAAAGCAGAAAAAAAACTTAAATCTTCACCATCATCCCAATCCAAAGAAAATGCAAAATAAAACAAGCAACAAGCCAGAATGTTCCTTGGATGCTATACTGGACACACTTGTTACCTCCTCTCTTTTGTGTGAAACCAATCCATTCTCCTTTTTGCCAATGCAAGTATAATTCTGCCCTGGAAAAGTCAATCGTGTACTCAGACGGGCTTTTAATATTGGAACTTCCTCCCATGGGAACATTCTAAGGCAAAAATACCTATCCCCATGCCTAAGCTAATTAACCATGAATGACACCAGGAAAGGATTAGCTAAAAAGTCGAACTAGGATTTGCTACCCTAAGTCTGGTGCCATTCAAGGTATTTCCTCCAGTGAGCTATGTTCATCTTCGTTCTTCCTCTAGCCTCGTGATAGGTAAGTACTGGGCTAAGAACACACATGAACACACTCAACTTCTAAAGAAAAAATTATTTTCAGAGACGGTACAGTCTAAATTCATACTAAAATAGTGTATCTATTACGATAAGGATCCGCTGTACAAAATTAAAAACCTAAAGAACTATTTTCAACAATGGAGAGTTGTATTTCTTTAACACAATAAGGAAGTCTGCAGGATGCAGTCATGAGCTCGTATGGTTAAAACCTGAGCCCTTTCTAACTCACCACCTCATCTCCCAGGACCTGGCCTTCCTCTTCATGTTTACAAGACAATTGTTTGAGTTTCAAGCATCACATCTAAGACCCTAGCCAAAGGCTTTCCCTTTGAAAGGAGACCTCTGGAAATTTCATATTACATTTATATTTACATTTCACTGACCAAAGATTTTCAATTTCCCTGCCCATAAAAGAAATAGTGTTTTACCTTATTATAACAATTGTTATATCAGTACTTGAGGCTCCTCATAAAAAATAGGATCCATCACAGTGTCTTACTGAAGAAAGAACAAGTCTCTCTTTAAGGCTCCCCTAAGTCTGAGAGAAACACTGATTTTTTTAAATCCAAGTTTAATTCTTAGTCTTGGGCATCCTCCTCTTATTAATCCTTACACTTTGAAGAGAAGCAGTGTAAAAATTCATTGTGCCCTTGTTAAAAAAAAATCATAGTAGAGGGAAGGTGAGAGGTGGACAAGTTCATTTTAGGTTTATTCATATCTTATTGTCTTCTTACTTTTACTTATCTTAAACTTAATACATCTAATGAGCAGCAGTGCCTTTTTTCTTTTTTATACCACATGGGATGCACTTCCAAGGGCAACAACAGCAAAGTAAATTTTAAATAGTTTATTGGGGAAACTGCAGACTGTTGTGCATGGGAATGAATGAAAAGAGAAATTTCAGTGACGTAAAGGTTAAACAGGAAGTCAATGACTTCTGCAAAATGGGAGATGTTGTCAGCTAACCACCAAACTGGAAGCTTTGTATTTCTTCCAGGAACAAAAATTATCCATATGATGCATCACAGAAAATAAGGTAAGGAATTCTTTTTAAGCCTGGGGAATCTACATGAAGCATTTTTCAAAAAGTTCACTGAAGCAAATTTTTAGTATCTCAGTGCAGCATAGATCTAGTCAGATGAAACTGTGAATGTTAATAAGCTTTAATGATTTAAGTGTGAATTTTCAACAAATAAATTTAGTGTCTGGGACTGTGTTCACTGCTACACAAGAATGAGTGAAATTTGGAAAGAAAGAAGGTAAATGGCAAATGATTGACAACCTCTTGGAAAAGAAAACTGAGGAAAAATTAGAACACAGACATTTCTTTTAAACAGATATAGAATATTTAATTATTTGACAAAAATTAAACTTAAAATAATATACCACATTGTACATTTTTATTTTGTTATATGTGGATGCATTTATGAGACATTATTTTAAGTACTACATGTATCCCATAGTTCTTTAGGTCACACAAATGTGGGAGTACAAACTGACTCATATAAGCCACATAATGCTGAAGACAACAGCCTATAGACGAGCAAGCTATGTGACCAAAACAAAATCCAAAAAGGAATAAAAACCACCAGCAAGTGGAGAAACAATACACACACACATGTGTGTGCATATATATATATTCATTTCTTTATAACAAAGGTTATGCCACAGTGCTATGGGGAACAGATGGCCTTGACAATAAATGCTGCTGGACCAATTGGATATTTGTACAGGGAAAAAAAGGTACCTTTACTTTCAGTCTCACACCATACATCCAATCAAGTCCAGAGCAATCAGAGATCAAAATGTGAAAGCTAGCCAGTAAACATTAGAGGACACCTTCATGATATTGGTGTGGATAAAGATTTCAGAAGAAGAATACAAAAAGTGCTAGTTATAAAAGAAAATAATTAATAAACTGAAAATAATTAATAACGTTAAGACAATTTCTTTTATTCATGTTGTGTTTATCAGATACCATAAGAAAATGAAAGGCAATCCAAAGAAAGAAAAAACGTATTCACGGTACACAGTCGATAAATGGTTCATATCCTATATGAACTCCTGCACGTAAGTAATAAAAAGACAACACAATAGGAAAATGAACAAGTGACTTTACAGACTCTTTATGAAACAGGATAGAAAATAACCAATAAACACATGAAAATGTACAAGAAAAAGAAAATTAAAATCAACCTCAGCGTGGTACACTCTGTTCTATCTACCAAAATGGCTAAAATGAAAAGACAGAAGATACCAATTGCTGACAATATGAAGCACTGCTGGGGGGAAAATACTGGTTCAACTATCTTGCAAAACTGACTGGTGGCATCTACTAAAGACAAACAGAAGCCTACTCCATTACATAGCAATTCTTAGGAAAATAGCCACAGAAACATATAAATGTATTTACCTAAAGACATGTACCATGATATTCACAGAATTGCTACCATCAATACCCAAACCTAGAAACTACCTAAACACTCACCAATAGTATAATAAACAAATAGAGTATATTCAAACAACTAAATCCTATACAACAATAGGAACTAGCCAACAACAACACAGATGTAGTTACAACATGCAACAACGTGAATGAATCTCACAAACACAGCATTAAGTAAAGAAGATAGATGTAAAAGAAAATAACTATAGAATTCCACTCATGTTACATACAAAAACAGGCCAAATTACTCTATGCAAGTGGTTAAAAGTAAGGATATGGTTGCCCTTGTCAGGGATAGGGACTAAGAGGGCATAAGAGGCTCTTGGAGTACTGGTCACACTGAGATGCTCAGTTTGTAAAGTTTATCAATCTGTACATTTAAGATATAGACACTTTTCTATGTGCATATTAGTAATAAAAAATTTTAAGAACACATTATGAGCTTGGCCAGAATTTACACATGCTTGCTATGTGATTTTGAGCAAATGACTTACTCTTAAAATTTCATGCAGGTAAAATGGGAATAAAAGGTTCCTATTTCACAGATTTGTAAAGAAGATTAAAATCCTACCATAATGTAATAAGTGGAGCCCCCAAATTCAACTGAGTAGAAATATAAATCATATTGAAATGGTGATCAAATGACAAGGCTGGGAGTTCTAGGAGTCCGACTAAGCCATCTAACTCTATCTCAACCTTGAGTTCAGTTTGTCATTGCTTAGTGGCAAATGTCTGCTCTGATTTAAATATTAGTAGAGGTCCTTGTAGGTTGTATGGCTAGCCAAGATTTCTAAGATAAAGAGTCAACTGGTACCCATTTTGCTGCGTATGGAGAGACTGAGCTAGAGGGTTTCTATCTTCCAGCTTCCTGAGCCAAGATTGTCTCCTACTTCCTAACTTAGCAGTTCTCTCCTCTCCATTTTCCTTCTCTCTTTGAAGTCAACAGGAAATTTATCCCACCTATGTTTGAGGTCATGGGCAAGGAAAGAAACATCGACCCTCTAATATCTGAGTTTGCACTTTGAAGAATGAGAAGTTATTAAACACGTATATTGCCTGAATGAATAAAATATTCAACAAAGTGTTGGCCATTTCCTCCCCCAACTCATTGTTGAATCACCCTCTTGCAAGTCCTCCAGCCCTCTTCGAGGTTCTTCCCAGCCATTTCCTGTGGTCCCCAGAGGATGTCTGGCATTTGCCGCCATGCAACAGGTCTAGTCATCCTCTAAGACATAGGGTTAATAAACACAGGAGCTCTGTGTGCCAAAGCAGCACACACATGCCAATGTAAAATAACAACTCTGTTTCAAAGTCACAAGAAACAGTTTATTCTGCATCAAATACAAGTTCAAGTTACCATGAACTTTTATAGCCATGGAACAAGGATCATAAATCAACAGAGTTACCAAATACCTTGGTGGGCCCATGAGGTAGACAGGCTACAGCAGAGAAGGAAAATCTTTTCCATAAGATTCAGGTGTTATCTTATTGCCTTCTTAGCTGTAGGGTTAGTGGAGGCCAGAGGTCTACTAAGTTTAGTGATACATTCTGATAGCTTTACCTAACAGCCCCAAAGATGATAGATCAGATACGGAGGTTGGATACAGATGCTGAAAATAAATGGCTATAGGGCCGGTGAGATGGCTCAGCGGCGTAAGCGCCTGCCTTGCAAGCGCGAGGGCCCGAGTTCGACTCCCGGATCCCACATACAGAAAAGGGGCCGGTGATATCGCTCAGCGGCACGGGTGCCTGTTGGCGCGCGAGGTCCTGAGGTCGACCCCCCGGTACCCACAAAAAAAAAAAAAAAAGAAAAGAAATGGCTATTAAAAAGACTAAGATAACCCAAGATAATTTTGCCTCACAACCTAATATTGCATCTCATGATTTTCTAGTCAGCCAAGGGCAGAGTCTGCAAGATCTTCATTTAGACGAAGCTCCTTCAGAGAACTTCAGCTCCATGAACTCTGTGGAATCAGAAAAATACCAGAGTTAGGCCATGTCCTGTGCCAAAAAAAAAAAAGAAAGAAAGAAAGAAGGAGAAGGAGAAGGAGAGGAGAAGGAAAGGAGGAGGAGTAGAAAGAGAAGGAGGAGAGGAGGAGGAGAAAGAGAAGGAGAGGAGGAGGAGGACGAGGAGGAGGAAGGCCTTTTTCCCCTTTAGGGTTTTAGAAAAGAAACAAAAGAACCCTGCCCTTCATAACAGTGCCTTACAGAGTTTCGAGAGTAAAAGTAACTCTAAATCTTGGGGGTATTTGAGGATCTTTGCTTCTTTCTAATGTGTAGAGCCACTGGGTAGTATAAGAAACCCTGAGGACCAGAACACCACGAGTATGGAGCTCAGCCCCTCCTTCAGACTGCACCCTGCTTCAGGGCTTTGCCTGACTATTCATTTCCTGAAAATGATCTCAATCCCTGTGGAAAACACTCTCCTGGATCACACTCTGGTCTACTAGACTCATTTAGATATGCTGATTCTGAAGAAAAATCACACTTGTACTCAAACAGCAACTCCACTCAAAATGTTTCACTATATACATTATTGGCTTTATAAACTCAGAGCCTGAAGAACATTCCATACAGCTCTAAGACGGATGTTGGTACCAGGTGGAGGCATGGAAGAATGGAATGAAAATTCTTGGACCCTGAACAGGTTGCAGTACTCAGCAATCTTCTGGAAATGGATTTCCATCTCTCTTCCTAGAAACCATGTCTTCCTGATGCATGCTACATTTCAAAGTCCATACAACTCCATCCCTTCTCTTCCACTCAAGAAGACACATCAGAACGTATGAGAAAGCAAATGCCACTTAATTACACATGCAACCTTGACCATGCTCTAATCTACTAAAGTAGGAAAGCATTCACGAGCATTTGTTCCTACGCACTGTATCACTGTCCTTTTGACCACTGAGTATGTCATACTTCCACACTTCTGTAACAGTGAGCACCACTACCCCAGTAAGACCCAATTCCTCAACATTTATTGGCTTACCAAGGACAAAAGTCAAAATCAAGCTAACTTGGAAAGAAAAAGGGCTTGGTTGAAAGTAGGTTGGGGGGGGCTGGTGAGATAACTCAGCGGCATAAGTGCCTGCCTGGCAAGCACAAGGGCCCGAGTTCGACTCCTGGAACCCACATACAAAAAAAGGGCCGGTGATATCGTTCAGCAGCACAGGTGCCTGCTGGCGCGCAAGGTCCTGAGGTCGACCCCCGGTACCCACAAAAAAAAAAAAAAAAAAAAAAAAGTAGGTTGGGGAATATCAGGCATACAGGAAAAGTGTAGTAAAGCTGAGCCTCGGAAAAGCCTCCTGGCCTCTCCTTGTCTCTGTTTTCTTATCAGCTTCCATCTCTCCTAGGGTCTGGCTTTCTGCACATCACAAAGAACATGGCCACCCTGAACCCCTGGGGCTCTACTCAGATACCACAAGAAAATCCACAGAAGTTCAGTGGTTGGCAGCACCGCCGTCCCATGCTTTCCTACTTTAGTAGATTAGAGCATGGTCAAGGTTGCATGTGTAACCTTCCAACCAAAATTACTCAATGAGGGCCCAAGAGCCTGGGCTCCAGAGTACAGCCAGCCTTGCACACTGGACAAATCCAAAGGAGGGGACATTGCTGGTATCTGTTACAAAGACAGATTTCTTTCCAGATGCAGCATGGTATCTATTCTGATGATATTTACTGAATGCAGGGGTAAAGACAACAAAATAAGGCACAAAAGAAGCCAAAATCAAAACCAAAGGAGATACAAAATAAGTGGTTTTCTCAGTTAAAAATAGCTAGACATTAGGTTTAAATCAGAATCAGATTGAATATCACAGCAGCCTGAAAGTGAGTGAAAGGAAGTTGTTTGTGACCATCTGATGGCTCCCCATGATAAAGTACTGATCCCCATCTTTAATAATAACCAATAATAAGCACACTGCATGACTTTGCTCTCTAATATTATGGGTAAAATTGTGCAGGCCAAATCAAATGCAATTACTGCTTAAGGCGGAATGGATGAAAACCCACAGCTCCTACACATTAAAAAGATTCAGTGGGTGAAAGACCTAAAGAAGAAAGATGTAATAATGTTTTTTATGATTATTACTTCCATTGTTATTATTTTGGTTTGGGTTATTATAATTATTATGATGATAATTACTTTTTTATTGATACTTCCCCTTCCGTTTATCTTGAGATGGAAACAATAACTGCCCAGCTCTCCTTATAAAAGTGCCAAGGGAGTAGTTGGAAGTAATGATGAAAAAGTCTTTTTCTTTTATATTAGTCTTGCTATAAAAGGGGTGGTTACTCTTTCTATAAACGTAGCCTGTGTCGCATAAAATAGAGGCATATATTTTTTCCAGAGCTGTTCCCTCCAATCTGAAAGTAACTTCTTCTTCCTTATGAAATGGTATATTTGAGTGACTACTATTCAAACCCTCTAAAGTTCCCTTTCTCATATCACATGTAGAATTGATAAAGAGGGGTTGGCTCAGGTTTCTATGCCCAAGCATCATTTTTTGCCCACGTTCCAGTGCTCCATTAACTTCACTGATTAAAGAGCTCACAGAGCTGGATCTTCTGGGTGGGTGTTTTTCTGGAAGGAGAAGAACCAAAATTAATTGATCTTTGGTCTCTGAATAATACTATTTGATGGAAATTTAATAGGAACTGGTAGATTTTAATATTACCAGAAAGCCACAGAGAACTTGACATTTCAATTTGATTCTGAATCATTCATATAGCCAAAGAGCTAGGAATATATGTATGTTAATAAGCTTTCTGACAGCACTGAGGAGAGGAAGGGGAGAGAGAACTACCCAGCTCACTCATCCATAGGAAACACAACAGGAAATAAGCTTGAGCTGTACAGAGAGATTTCTTTTTAGTTGCCTTTACTAGCTGGAGAAAAATAAGTGTATTATTCTAAGAGATTATTCCACTGAAAACCCAAATTTAAAATGATATAGACTTACAATACATTAGAGGACTTAGCGAAGTTCCCTGATCGCTTCCCCTCTCCAGCTGTGGAGGGAGTGTGCCACCTGTTCTGGGCCAGGACAGTGGAGGTGGCATGTGCTCAGGGCCTCATCTGCAGTCCTCTAGCCTTATCCCCATTAATCACACCAATGGGCAGCAGCCCTTTGCCCTCCTCAGTTCTCAAGGCCCCTCCAGTCACAGGAGGCAGCCTCCCAAGTCGCCCTCTCTTCAAGACAGCAGAAGCTGAATGTGCCACCTTTAAAGCATTTGTGCTCTAGATGGAGGGAATCATGTTCAATTATCAAGAATGACATAAAAATGGATCCTCCTGCATCACGTCAACCCAATATCTGACAAGTCCTACAGCGCAGGACACTGTCTCCCACAAGCCTGGGTGCTACACAGTATCCTGTTTACAAAAGCTTAGTTTCTAATCCGAATAAAGACAAGATTTTTCCTAATACACCTTTGACTCAGAGCACACAGATGAGCTCTCCTTATGTAACCTTGTTAATTCCCTTTTTAAGAAAGGTAAACTTTACAATTATTTTTAGAATAAGAGATAAGAGTATTTAAGTGAAGATTTGGTTTATTTTCTTAAATTAATGTGTACACAACTTTTGAAGGAAAACACTCTTGCATAAAGAGAGGTTTGGCAAACGTACATAAAAACATCTACACTTGTAAACAGAAAAAGGTGAAAACTGGACAATGATACCACATCCTTTTAAGATGCCACCATCATGGGACCTAATAAGCCACTGATGCCATCTCTGGCCTGCTAAGGTCTTTGTGTCTGGGACATCACACCTCACTGGTTCCACTCATGGCTTCCCACATGCACTCATCTACGGATTCATTTGTCCTGCAAACTGCAGTCGAGTTAATCTGTCTCTTTAGTTTTCTTTCGTTTTGACTTTGTTGTTTGAATTAATATTAGCCAGCAGTGTTAGGGTGAAAAATGCCCCCCTCAGGATGTCCTCACCCTAATCTACTTCTCCAGTGCATACGTTCCTTACGTGGGAAAACACGGACTCTCAAGATGGCTTGTGTATCCTGGGTTATCCAGGCAGGCCCAGTGATGTAATCACAAGGACCCTTACGAGAGGAAGGCAGAGAAAGATATTTCCACTGAAGAGGAGAAGGGGATGGGATGACAGCAGCAGAGGCTGAAGTGATGGGCTGACAGATTGAAGAAAAAGCCACCAAACAAGGAACACAAGTGACCAAAGACACTGGAAAGGGCTTGGAAACAGATTCTTTACTCAGAATTTCCAGCAAGAGCCAGGCTGCCAACATCTTGACCATAGACCAGTGAAATGATTCAGACCTCTGCCCTCCAAAACTATGAGAAAACAAATTAGTGTTTTTAAGCCATCAGAGTTTAGTAATTTGTTACAGCAGCAAAAGGAAATATTTATGCCATGGCCTGACTATTTTATTATCCTATAAACATACAAAGACCCTTAAAATTAAAAGGAGGCTTTCTAATATCATTTATTCAGGAAGCTATTTATTTAGGAAGCTTATAAATAACACTGGCATTGAGGATAAAAATTGAGGAGCCCATCTCATAGTTGTATGGGTAATTGATCAAAAATTATTTACTAACTACCTACTATGTGCGAGACATTATAAGAGCCAGTGGCATAAGGCACATTGCCCCTGATGTTAGAAAGTCAGAGCAGAGCTGCCTTTGTGGAAGGGGAAAGATTAGTGACTGCAAAGAAGACTAAGGAAAACACAGGAGACTTTAGGGAGCTGGTGCTGTCCGTCTCCAGAGGTGGATACTGATTATGCAGTATTTTTACTCTGCAAAATTTCACTAAGCTATGCACATATGAACATCATTCTACATATAACATATTCATATGTGGTGCATTTACGTATAGATGCCGTTTGGCTTAGGATGGTGCTAGTCAGCTTTCCTTTACTGTAACAAGTACCTGGGATAATCAACTTAACAAGAGCAAAGGTATATTTTGGCTCACAGCTTTGGGGGTTTCTGTCCATCACCAGTTGACACCATTGCTTTTGGGCCCGTGGCAAGACAACACATCAAAGCAGGGAACCTCTGGTGGAATAAAGCCTTTCGTCTGATGGTTGGGACATGAAATAGAGGAAGAAAAAGGGGTGGAGTCCCAATATCCCCCTCAAAGCCATGCCACAATAATCAAAATCCTTCCATTAGGCCCCACCTCCAATAGCACCATGGGCTAAGGATTTCACATATGGGCATTTAGGGGACACTTACCCAAAGCATAACAGATGGGGTTACAGCCTGATAAACCCACTGTGAGTTGAAAACAGCCTGCATCCAAAATATGTGGGAAACACTTAACCTACTGAGCATCATAACTTAGTGACATTGTACAAAACTGTACACTCTTACTTGTTTGCTCATGATTAGAACAACTGATAGAGAGCTGTGGCTCACTGCTGCTGCCCAGCATCACGACAGTATGGGAGACATATAACTAGTTCAGGAAAAGAGCAGACTTCAGACTTCAGAACAGTCTCTACTGTCTGTGTATTGCTTTCACATCACTGTAAAGCCAAACAGTCATAAGTCAAACCATTGTAAATTGGAGACCATCTGTTTATTTTTTTGTGTGTGGGGGTACCGGGGGTCAACCTCAGGACCTCGCATGCCAGCAGGCGCCCGTGCTGCTGAGCGATCTCACCGCCCCTTTTTTCGTATGTGGGTTCCAGGAGTCGAACTCGGGTCCTCGCGCTTGCCAGGCAGGTGCTTACACCGCTGAGCCATCTCACCAGCCCCTATATTTTTATAAATGATATATATTGTATTGAGTACAGGTTGCACTCAATAAAAGGTTTGCAAAATAAATACATAAATCATATCCTATAACTTCTCTGGTCAAAACCCTCCAGTGACTTCCCATTAAACTCGAAAGTAAAAGTCGAAGTCCCTGCAGTGGCTCCCAGGCCTTGAGAGAACAGCCCTGCCCGGGGATCTCACCCCTGCTTTTTCACTTGCTCACACACACTAACCACACGGCACCCTTGCTGTTGCTGCCTCAGGGCTCTTGCATTTCCTGTTTCATTGTTTTTCCCCTAAAACATCTGAATGACTTGTTCCTTCCTCTCTAAGTTTTGGTATGAATCGTATTTTTGTGAAAATTTTTCTACTACTTCATTTAAAATAACAACCCTCACTCCAGCACTTCATTTCCTCTTCTTCTGCTTTATTTGTTCTCATGAACATATCACCTTTTAATGTACTACACTGTTTGATTGGTTTGTTTGTTGTTTTTTAGGTGTCGCCTCCATACTAGAATGTAAGCTTTCTGAGCGCAAGGATATTTATCTGTATTGTTCATTTTTGTATCTGCAGTGCCAGGCACATAGCAGGTGTTCAATAAATACTTTTTGAATGAATGATATTATCTATTGCAATTTTACTTTTTAATTATGTGTCTTCTCTAACAGGCTAAAAACAACACATACAGTGTATTAGTATCCTAGGTCTGCATAACAAATTACTACAGACTTGATTGTTTAAAATAGCAGAGACTTCTTGTTCTCACAGTTCTGAAGCCCAATAGTCCGAAATCTCCCTGCATCCGCCCACCCTCTCTCTCTGAAGGCCCCAGTGGAAAATTCTTCCTTAGCTCTTCCACCTCCTGGTGGCTCCAGGTCTTCCTTGGACTTTTGCAGCATGACTAGTTCCTGCTTTTGAGTTCGCACGGTGGCCTTCTCCGTGGCTCTGTGTCTTCTTTTCCGTCTTTTCCTACAGACTAGCTTTTGGATTTAATCCAAGTTGACCTCGTCTGAAAATGCTTACCTTAATTACCTCTGCAAAGACCCTTACTCCAAATAAAATCTCTGAGATTGCAGGTGTCCCAGCTTTTGGAGGGAGAGGGTCATCATTCAGCCAGCTACGGGTAGAAACTGTCTTACTCTGTTGCTTTTATCCTCAGACCTCAACAAAGTATTTTCTTAATAAATAATGATTAACTGGGTGAGCAAACGACTACTCAGTTCATGCTAAGTTACAAGACATGGGCTTATGCACAGCGTAGTGAGGTGTTACAGGGCTGGTTGTCTAGCAAAATGGAAGAGGTTGATGGGATAAAATGCCCGGATCGTGAGGCCACCAAGGGACCCAGGTAGGAAAGAATGGGGCTATCCAGACTATCACGACCTCAGAAGAAACAGGGATTAGCGGAGGAGTCACATAAAAGCAAAAGTCAGATATGTGAGAAAGCAGGGAAGGACAGACAGTAGTGTTTCAAGATAAGAATTTAGGAAAGAATGAGAGTGCCTGTAAAACTACACCACAAACGCATAAATCTAATTGGTTTTATGGATAAGAGACAAAGGGATGATGGATTTCCCATGTATCGCTATAATGAGCTGAATTTATCGTGCCGTGTAAGAATATAAACTTAATGGGGATAGTTTAATAAAATTCATGATTTAGAACCTAAAATAATTTCTGTTGTGATATCATTGCTTGTGATTATTGATTGCAGTTTTACAACTAAGATAATGATCCAAATTTTTTTTAAAGTTTTCCCTCAGTTTCCAGGAGAAAATGTAAAAACAAAAAGTCACTAAGCATCAAGATATAAATGGTTTAATCATTTTGCTGACTTGGGCTAGGTAATGATTCTAGAATCTTGCATTGTATGTCTGAAGATAATTTTTTTTTTCTTTCTTACCACCAGGCAAGATCAATTCTGACAATAGTAAATAAGAGCCCCACCTTCTACTGATCCAGCTTGACAAAAATGGCAGGGGGAGTCAAAATCCTTTAGTTCTGGACTCATGTGTGACCTCTCGGAAAATAAATCTAAAGAGGTAGACAAAGATTTTGAGATATGACAAAATTTAAACCTTATAAAATCTTCATTTCTTCAAAAACATCTCTAGCTTTAATAAAATCAAATGATGAGACAAGAGTCTGTCTCTCTACCTGCCTGCCTGTCTGTCTGTCTGCACGCCTATAATATCTACTAGTAAAAACAGATTAATAGCTATCTCAGGCACAAAATATCTGAGGTCACATTCCTAGCACCTAATGAAATCTAAAAAGGTTTCTTTTTCATGAATATTTAATAACGGCCCTCACAGTGTTCAGCTGATTCTAGAAACCTGAATAAACACACAGTAGAGACGTTTTGCCTTTATAAATGCTTCGGGCTCACTCTGAATGATCAACTCTACCTTCCTCACTGGATTAATTCCTCAAATATGGTCCAGTCTGGACAGAATATAATTGTCCCATTTTTTAAAATGGAAAATGTTTAACTTTTCAAAAATTAAATACCTACCAATTTTCTCTCTTTTTCTGGTGGAGCAAAGGAATGGAGAAGCAGGAGATGGCAAAGCTGGAGACAGTCTATCCAAATGTGTACTGGCTTCCTCCTCGAACAGTAGCAACCCCAATTCCTCAGGCTACCACCGTAGATGAGGAGCAGATGGGCTCCATGGAAAACAGACCTGCTATAAACCACCATTAACACTTGACTGTTTTGGGCCGGTGAGATGGCTCAGCGGCTTAAGCGCCTGCCTGGCAAGCGCGAGGGCCCGAGTTCGACTCCCAGAACCCACATACGAAAAAAGGGGCCGGTGAAAAAAAAACACTTGACTGTTTTAATGAGAAACTTGGTAAGGATTACAGTCAATTATTGTAGCTGGTAATAGTCTTTCTTCAATCTTTGACTGTGCTCCTAAGTTAAATGTCAGATGTACCTCACCTAAACCCAGGACAACAGGTGTTCACTACTCCCGCATTCCAAAATGAACACCCATGTCAGCCAATCTACAAAGGAAGTATTCACAGAGTTCTTACAACCCTTGACTAACCACTGACATGCAGTCTATAGAAGTTCCTGCCAAATACAAAAATAAAAAAGAGCTGGGAATTTAGAGTTTATTACATTCATCTGGATGTGCATGGGATGGTGGGGAGATGTTTTGAACTATGCTCAAAACATAAGCAGAAAACCAAAAAGTATCTGAGAGTCTAAAGAAAAATCAACAAGATAAAAGAAGATAACAAAAAGGAATAAGTAGAACACTGAATTTCAGAGGAAATAGCAAACAGGCAGCATAAAAGAACTTTTAAATATGTTGAATATCCTCAGAGACATTTGGAAATATTTTGTATCCATAATATTAGAGACAGTGTCCATGAGAGGGAAATTTGAAAACAAGAATTAAGCGCTGAAAATAAGAATTAAATGCTGAAGACGAAAATCAATGTGAAAATTAGAATTAAATGCAGACTAGTTTCGGGCCAGCCTAGGATACACAGTGAGTTCAAGGTCAGCCTGGACTACATGGTGAGGCTCTCTCTCAAAAAACTAAACCGAACTGAGGGAGTTCCCAAACGGTGCCCCAGTGAGTGCGGGAACTCAGCTTCTCCTGGACGAAGTGTCCAGAGTCTGGACAACAATATCTTGGAGAGGAACTAAAGTCAGTGGACGGAACCTGGGAACCACGAGGGAACTGACAGAGAAGAAAATAGGATTAAATGATGCAGAAGAAGTAGATCACACCAGCGGTCCCCTCTCCGCACCCCCGTCGCCAAGCAAGGCTGGCTAACTGCCAGCTGGAGGCAAAGTGAAACTGGTTTTGCTCACGGAGAACCGGACAACTGCATCGGATGGAAAGAATCACCTGCAGCTGGAACCAGCAAAGAAAACGCGGGACCCTGCTTCCCGCGCGGCCTCCCACCGCCAACAGCGAGCGAGCGAGCTCGGCAGGGCGCCCGCGGCACAGCGGGGAGCGAGCGCGAGCGCGAGCGCGGGAGCCGGGTCCCCGCTGCACACCGCGGACTCCCAGGGTGGCCGCGGGAGGGGCAGCCGCGGGAGACCGACCCGGGGCGGAGAGCGACGGGAGGGTCCCGCCGAGGGCAGGGGCAGGGCGGGTTCCCGGAGCCCCGCGCCCCGCCCTGAGCGACTCGCACGCCCGCGCCGGGGCCGCGCCTCACACTCCCGGCGCGCGGCGCGGAGACGGCGGGGCTCGGCCCCAACCCCGAGGACGAGAGCCGCGCGTCCGGAGCCACGCGGAGCTGTCTTTTATTATTCTTTACTTGATTGTGTCATTTTTTCGTTTTTTCATTTTTTTCACTCTTTGCTGTTTTCCTCCTTCTGTGCATTTCCTCCATACTTTTATTCCATTACTTCACTCTCTTTTCTGTTTATGAGCATGTCTGTGTGTATGCGCTTCTCTTCTCTCCCTTTTTTCTCCCAATATAGCACACAGAGGGTGAGGGAATCCTCCCTTGTCCCTTTACATCGCTCCTACTTTTATCCGTATCTCTTCGCCTGACTTTTTTCTCCCGTCTTATTCATTCTCAATTTTTCTTTTCTTTCTCTTCCCCCTTTTCATTTGCCTCCCTTTAACTTTTTATCTAATATTTATATCAGTCATAGAATCGTTTCCTATCCCCACTTCTCACTACCAATTTTGTACCCAGTTTTCTTTAACATACATAACATAAATGTATAACATACCTTTATGATGTTCGGAGCCTTTGCATCCTTCCTAGTTCCTCCTTCCAACACCACAGAGTAGAGGACTTTTAAAATAAATTTGTTTTTCTTTTTTCTCTTCTCTTCCCCATTCTGGCATTACCTAGTCTCCAAACCCCTGGGCTTTAGATAAGTGATTCTGTAAAATAATTGTTGAAGGTTGTTTTTCACCATTAGAGTAGACACAGCCATCACATTTAGTGCACATCAACTGTGGGTTAAGACTTGAGTTACTAAGATGTTTACACTATAACCATGGATTTCTTCTCTAGCTAAGGAGAGACCCCCAAACAGAGTCTTGTGATATATTATTTCTCAACCATCCCTGATAGACACCACTGTAATGGATTAGCCTGTTACTGCTGTAGCTGATTTGATTGCATAGGAATAATCCTAACTCATTGGACAAATATTTCTCAGTGTTAATAGCCTCAACTCTTTAATTAAAAGACACAAACAGGCAGACTGGATCAAAAACAGAATCCAACAATCTGTTGCATTCAAGAAACTCATCTAATGGAAAAAGATATTCATAGCTAAAAATTAAAGGATGGAAAACAATATTTCATGCAACAAAACCCAGAAAACAAGCAGGGGTAGCAATTCTAATATCAGACATGACAAACTTAAGCTAAAAGTGATTATAAGAGACAAGGTCGCTACATACTAGTTGAGGGAACAATCCAACAAGAAGAGATAACATTGATAAAAACATGCACCGAATGCTGGAGCACCTATCTTCATAAAGCAAAAACTGCTGAAATTAAAAGATCAAATAAACACTAACACAATCATAGTAGGGGATTTTAACACCCCCCCTTTCTCAAAGAGATAGATCAACTAAATAAAAAACCAATAAAGAAATTTCAGAGCTGAACCACAGCCTTGAATATATGGACTTAATGGATACAGAGAGAGTATCCCACCCCTCTACAACAGAGTATACATTCTTTTCAGCAGCTCATGGTACTTTTTCTAAAATAGATCACATATTAGTCTACAAAGCCTGCTTAAGTAAATGGTAAAATAATAGAAATTATCCTATGCATACTGTCAAACCACTGTACAATGAAAATAGAAATCAATGTAGACGTCATTGGTTAAAACTGTAAGCTCCAGAGCCAACACATATATTCAAGTCTCAACTCTCTCACTTCTTAGCTATGGGACGTCAGCCAACAGAGCTGACCACTTTGTGCCCCATCTATAAAATGGGGCCAGTAACATAAACTACTTCATAGAGATGTCATGAAGATCAAGTTGTTTTGAGGGTTAAAACCTACAATTATAAATAGGCACAAACTCAATAGCATCTATGCACCCAATGTTCAATTTTAATATACTTAATTTATTCACATTTGTTAGAAATCATTGAGGATTTCTTAAAGAAATAAAATAGTACACAATTTGCAAAGGCTCTGATCTGATCCTAAGTATATCCCCCCTCATAAAAATAATCATTATCAGGAGTTTTGTGTGTACATTTTTATCATTATTTTTATGTTATGATGTACATATATACAATATATACTATTGCATAGATAATATATATATAACAGCATATGTTCCTAGATTACATGAATGCTAAGTATATAAATCCATTTTCAACTTGCTTTTTTTATGTTTTTGAATATAGGTTTAAGTCTATCATTTTACCTGCCATATAATATTCTACTGTGTGATATGTATCCATTGCCTATTACTGGAGGTTTATATTTTTCCAGTATAATCTCTTTCTGTTCTAAAATACTTTTCTAGTATTTTCATCATGGGTGTTTACTTCACTTGTCCTAGTGCGTCTGTCTATTGCACTCCCAAGCTTCCTAGTATCATCAAAATTTTTCTGTTCATAAATCACATGAAAACACTTATCCTTAAGCACTTTATCTCTAAAAATAAATCCGAAGTTCCTTAGCTTGGTGTGTAAATCCTTCAGGATCTGACCTTTGCCCAATTTCATTTCCTGCAACACCTCCATTCCCACTGAGATCCTACACTTCAACCCAAGCACACTACTGCAGAGTACAAAATGCACAATGCTTTCTTCTCAGTACTATGCCCTTGCATCCTATGCCTGTTTTCATTTTCTATAAAGTCTTTTTCCTTAAATTTGGACTAAACTGAAGGCTTCCTCTCTCCTCATCAGGCAGAAATAAATACTTCCTCTTCTCTGCTCCCGTACGACCTTCTCCCTGGCTCTATCAAAATGCTTGCATGATGTCATGCCTTTTCTTTTTCAGGTGCCCACCCCCCCTTAACTTACCAACTCTTGAGAGGGAGAGCTTGTACTTGTTATCTTTGTATCCTCAGCACCTAGTGCCCTGAAGCAGGGTAGAAGCTTAATAGATGTTGACTGAAGGAATGGATAGATAAATGGAACTTTTTTTTACAGCAGTAGAGAATGATTGAACGTTTTTGATAAAAAGAGATGAAGAAAAGCCAGGGTCTGTACTTGAAATTGCTTAAAATGGAGACTAGAGACAGGAAATCTGGTTAGAAGAGGTATTACAATTTTCTAACAGGGTTTTACTATGTGTTGTTGCTGTATGCTAAGAGATATGATTTAAATGGTGGCATGCTTTAATATGTAATACTAGGCTAAGTGATAACTGGTTCTAATGTACTTAGGCAGGAAGCTAATTATAACTATGTTCGGTATCATTTCCTTCCACATAGTACTGCATTGTGCCCCCAAGCCCTCTCTTCATATCCACCATGGGACACGTGTCATTTAATATTTTCCCAACCTCCAAAAGCTATTCCATGGCAACAGACTGTGAGCTCCTCGGAAAGACTATAAGGCGCTCAGTCAGGGGCTGCTGTGCACTAATCAGTATGTCCCAAAATGACACGGAAGCCATGGATTAGATGATTTGCGCATCTATTCATAGAAGGGCCATTAATGAAATGTTTTAGCAATAAATGTATCCAAACTTTTAATGTCAATAGGATAATACCTTAGAAAGCTGGTTGTTCTTCCCGCTTGTTTTACAGATGAAAGAAAAAAGGACAATTGAGAGAAGACGATAGATTCCTGAGCTGACAGCCTGACAAAGTTCTAGTAACAGTGGCTGGCACTTGCAGGGGGTTCATCAGGCTTGTGGCTCAGTGCTTTACATACATTATTATTTCATTGATTCTTGGCCACAGATCCACTAGGTAGGCATACTTCATTAATCTCCATTCTTACAAACTAAACCCTGAGGCTTAGATCAGTTGAATAACTTGCTTGGTGTCACACAATTTATAGATGACAGAACTGGTTTTCACTGGATTCTTCTGACACGAACACCTTTGCTTTTAGCTTCTTTTATGACATTATGTTGGCAGCTCTTTCTACCACAAGAGGCTGCCTCATATACAAAGCCAAAATCCAAGCCGATGTTCTCATCTTTCCCGCCGCTCAGTTAAGAAAACTACTGATGCATGCTGTGGATGCCCAGGCTTTATGCCCTCCTTTCTAACAGTATTCACTTTCTAATTACCAAAGCCAAGAGCTCCTGCATGTTCTTCCATCCTAGGCTCTCAGGACAGTCAGGGTATGGACATGAGCAAAACTCAACTCAGGCAACCTCTCCCAGGTGTCTGAATTACCAAGGGGCCACAAATACCAAAGAAACCACCAGAATTATTCCATTCCATATTCAGGTAGGAAAATTGCTGCCAAGGCATGTACCTCCCATGCTCTTCATTCTTCCAGCCAATCTTGTGAGAGTTGTATCTCTTTCTAAGGAATGCCATTTTTGCCTAAAATATCTAGTGTCATTTTCCGTGACTTACGACCAAAATATAATACAGCAGTGGTGATTTCCCATTGCAATGAACATTTCCCTTAAGTATACCCTTGTGGAGGACAACATAAAATGTGAATGCCATAGTTCAACATAACAGTCAAAACTGCGTGAGGTGTAAATTCAAGTTCTGTGTGTCTGGGCTTCAACATCATAGTGTTCCCAGCCATAACCACAGAACACTCCTCTCCCTTATTAGGTGCAAATCCTGCATCTGCCTCTCTTGACTTTGCCTTCCTTGCTAAAGAGTGTAACGAGATGTTAAGTGTCAATAGTCAGTTCTTCTGGGCAGAGGGAAAAAACAGAAGACACTGGTGGTAATTTCAAGGAAAAGATAGGAAGGACAGAATACAGCTGGTGTACCGGAAAGAATAAATCAATTTAGTGAACCAAAATAAGCAGAATTAAAAAGGACATGAAAAACCTAGACAAGGAAACTAAGGCAAAGAACAGTCAAATGGGCTTTGTGCAGATATACAGGGACCATGAAAAGAAAGCCATTGGACATCAGAAAACAGAAAATATTAGGTATATAAGGGTTAGTGGTAGAAACCAATGATCCTTTCCTGTATCTAGATATAGCTAATGCAAATGAAACTTTACTGCCACCACTTAGGAAATCATTACAGATGTCACCAATAAATGAAATGATAGGAAAAAAGGCTGAAAGACCAACACCAACATTTTACTAGTAATCATTCCAGGTACTGAGATAATAGGTAATTTTTATTTCACAATTATATGACATCGAATGAGCTCATTCTGAAACTCTTAATTGCTTAGCACATCAGAGTGGTTCAGGACTTGGAATGATTGCTATCAATGGTAACACTCTATAATACCCATTTGTTAGGAAGTATTTTTCTGCCACTTTCAAAGTGGAAAAATAGATTATATCATAACCT
The DNA here is from genome assembly GCA_028451465.1 of Erethizon dorsatum. Classification (NCBI taxonomy): domain Eukaryota; kingdom Metazoa; phylum Chordata; class Mammalia; order Rodentia; family Erethizontidae; genus Erethizon; species Erethizon dorsatum. Next base: position 60,215,199 of record CM051834.1, on the reverse strand, counting down.
GAATTGCTCCCAGTCCTATTCTGCAGCACTCCTCCAAGGGACTGCCAGTGAGGTTGACCAACTCACTCATCCTGTTTTGATTATCCCAATGTGTGTCAGTCAGCTTTCTACCACTGTGACAAAATACCTGAGATAATACACTAATAAGGAGGAAAGATTTACTTTGGCTTAGAGTTTCAGAGGTTTCAGTCCATGGTAACTTCTTATTGCTCTGTCTGGGGCAGCACAGCACATTATGACAGGAGCATGTGGTGGAAGAGGCCTGGTTACCTCAAAGAGGCCAGAAAGCAAAGAGAGATAAAGGCATCAGGGTCCCAATGTCCCTTCTAAGGGCATCTCACAGTGACCTAATTTCTGTCCATTAGGCCCCACTTCCTAAAATTTCCATCACCTCCCAATAGTGCCATGGGCTGAGGACTAAGCCTTTAACATGTGAACCTTTGGGGGACATTTCATATCCAAACTATAGCACCATAGAATGTATTTTAGTTGGAATAATTGTCATTCAATGCAGAAATTAGGCCTTAATGTGAACAAATTTCTTTGGGTTTCTACAGCCTTCATTCATTCAACAGGTATTTAGTTTTAACTTGCAGCACTTGAAGAGTGAATGATCTGAATATATTGCTCATTGCACTATTTGGATGGCTATCTTCATGGCCAGAGGGGGAAAAAAAACGATTTTAATTTCTTTCATCAGATAGAGAGGGAAGATTCATTGTATGAGATAGGAAAAAAATTCCATGGTGTGTTACTTTGTCCCCTAGGCCATCTGTGCTCAGTTAATTATGGTAGAAGCCATCTGACCTGATAAAATAGACTACTATCTGGTAGGCTTGCCAATCTTAGCTCTGTGTCATTCCCAAACAAACCACGCATAGAATACATGTTAATCACAGATAGTTTTGCTTTTTGAGTTACTTTTATAACTAAACTTTCTTAGAACACAGCTATGCCTATTGTTATCTATTTTCTATGACTTTTTAGTCTACAATTTCAGAATTGAAGAGTTGTGATAGACAGTATGGTTCCAAAAGCCTAAAATGTTTACTCTTTGGACCCTTTCCAGGGTTTAAAAAAGTTTGCTGACCTCAAATCAAAACATGAGTTAAACTGTCACTTGGGGAAGAAGGAATCATGATTTGTGGCATAGTTGATTTCCTTGGTGTAAATATTCCCACTCTGGCTGATTTCAAGCAAGCAATATGAGGTCACCCACTGCAGAGGTGTAGACAAATGGGCAGAGTTGCAGTTCCAAGCTAGTACAAGTACACCTCCAGAACAACACTGAGTGCAGAAATCATACTGAATGAAGGTCATAAGTATGGCAGGAATCGAGCAAAACCTGGATTCATGCAGAATTCCTTAAAGTCATCCAAATGTGGTCTACATTCCATCTCTAGCTCCTTTTTCTGACTGCATTTGTATTCTGAGTCTTATTTTTGACTGTGGTTGTTCTTTACATGGTGTGATACATAGATCAGCTATTTTAACGTTTCACAATAACTTGATAAGTTTACATATAACTACAACACCTCCTGAGCAGAGCAAAACATTGAAACAAAGACAAATTGCAGAATTTGACCAAAAAAAGAAGTTTTTGAAAACTCTGGGCAGCAAAGCAGTAGATTAACTTGGGACATTTTACTGTTGAATCATGTTTCTGCTGACTTACATCCTTTTCCACTCATATCAAAAATATTGATGCTAGAGTATTTCTTCTTCAGATTTTTAAGAGGAAGAGTCATTTGTTTTCTGAGTTGTGACCATCAGGAAAGCTGAAAGAATCTCAGAAAGACTATATTACATGAAAATAAAGAACAGAGAGGGAAAAACACAGAACATGAAGGAATGAGGAAGATGGGAACTGAAACAAGTTAAGACTCCAAAGAATTTTGAGCAAGGGAAGAAATTAGAGGTAGCTCCCATACTATGAAATGCCAGGTGCTGAGATACAAATGCAAAGAGGATTTGCACTTGCTTCAGCAGCATATATATAAACATAAAGAGGATTTCAGACAGTTTTGAGGTATATAAAGGGATTTGCATGAGGAGCTTCATTGAAAAATATAAGTGAAGGATAAATGGCTTTTCAAGGTTTTTGAAAATATTAGGTATTTTGGTCAGCTTTTTCCTTGCTAGAATACACACAGTTTAAAGGGGGAATTCATTTGGCTCACAGTTTCAAAGGTTCCAATCCATAGCTGGCTGGCTCCAAGGCAGGAACATCATGGGGAAAGCCATGGTGCAACAAAACTGTTCCTATTATAGTAGCCAGGAAGCAGAGCATAGAGGAAGCACCCCCAAAAATATACCCTCCAGAGGCACATGCCCAACAACCTACCTCTTTCACCTGGATCCCACCTCCTAAAGCATGTCCAGTGCTCTCATGTTCCAATAACCTGTCCAGGAGTCTCTAAATCTAGTCGAATTGACATTTAAGATTAACTGGAACAAATCCACCTTGCTAACTTGACACCAAATCACACCTCCTAAAGCATAAACTCCAAATAAACACAGTAACAAGGTCAGATTTCTGCCTAACATGATGAAACTATCCTGGGGACAACTGAAAACATAATAAACCCTTCCCAAATTCACAATAGTTCCAGCATTGCTCAGAACTCCAAATTCTCTTCTGAAACTCAAGACAAACTCTGAGCTGTAACCCTTGTAAAATTCAAAAAGTAAGTTACTTAATCTCAAGATACAATGGCACAAGGTATAGAAAAAAAACAGACCAAAACAAGACCAAAACCTAGCAAGGCTAATAGTCCTGTAGCTCCATGTCTGGCATGTAGGGCAGTGATGGCGAACCTTTGAGAGCTTTCGCTGACAAATTATAGCCCACTGTGCACACATGCCACAGGTTTGCCACCACTGATCTAGGGCATGTGGTGGCAAGATGAAAGCTACAGAAGGTTGAGCAGCCCCACCATTATGGTCTTGTCAGCTGCAGTCTACATGATCTCTCTCCTGTGTTGACTCTACTGCCTGGGGCTTTCCTCAGACATACCTTCTTCCTAGCATCTCCAACTTCCTGCGGGCCTCCACTGGATCTGCAGCCTCACTGTCACGGCTTCATGCATTACCCTTCCATTGACATATTTCCTGGCCTCCATGGTCTTCCTCTGACATCTGTGTAGAAGCCACAATGACCCCACAACTCACGCATTCTGCATACCTGGGAAACCAGGATCACTTGGATGACACCAAGGTCTGTAGCCAGCGTCAACAGTAGTCAGACCCTGTTGGACCATGGCTGCAGTAGCCTCTGAGTGCCTGTATAGATAAACAAGGTGAAATGAATCCTGGAGAACCAATTTCCTAAGTAGCCCTTCTTGAGCAAGGGACTCACTGGCTTTCTTCACAAAGAAAAAGTTTATACTTTTGCTCCCCTGAGCTTGCAAGGGTGGGGTCTTCCTAATTCCTGCAATATCCTCAAAGTATCCCATCACAATTCAGAGTGCTTGGTTTCTTTATTATGGTGCTAATCTCTTCAGCAAATATACCTTCTTTAGCCCAAAATTTACATATGGTACTTTTCTGGCCAAAATTTAAGTTTTTTAAGTCCCTCTGCTCTGCTTTTTGCTCCTGATTTTCTCTGTAAATCTGGCAAAAAGCAGCCAGCAGTGTCCATGCCACAGTCTGAAAGTTGGGCTGCCTTGAAATTTCCTCCACTAAGTCACACAAAGTCCTAGGACACTACGTAGACAAATTTTTTACTGGAATGTAACACATGTGGCCTTTAGTCCAATTCCCAATAGAATCCTCATTCCCATCTGAAACCACCTGAGCCTGGCCTTTACGGTCCAAGTTTCTATCAGCATTCTGGCATTCTGAGCTCCAACCAGAATTTTCCATCAAACTAAGCTTACATCATTCTAGTACTTCTCCAGATCATATTTCCAAACCTTTCCAAATTCCTTCTGCAAACCAATTACAAAGAATTCTGAACCACAAGGTCAGATATAGTCACAGCAACAACCTTATTTTCTGTATTAGTCAGCTTTCCCAAGTTTGGAGCTTGGAGGACCCAAGGCAGAAACATTATGAACTGAAACCTCTAATACTGTAAGCCAAGTAAACTGTTTCATCCTTTATTGTGTGTACGTGCACATGTGTGTGTGTGTGTGTGTGTGTGTGGTGCATTTTTTTGCAGCAATGGGTAAATGGACTAATATACTAAGCTAACACTGTTTTAATGCAACACTGTGTTGAAACTTTTCAAGTGTGCTGTGATTAGTAATTTAGCCCTTCGATGTAATGCTAAACAGAATAAAATCTTTTCCTTTTAAAAACAAAGTGGTTGGGTTGCAGTTTTTATTTTCTACAATAAATAAGAATTGTCAGTATACTCATGGCATGGTTTAGATCTAGGGTGTACCCCAAAGCCTCACAAGTTCCAATGAGAGAGGTGATTGGAGCGCCGGTGAGATGGCTCAGCAGAGTAAGCGCCTGCCTGGCAAGCGCGAGGGCCCGAGTTTGACTCCCGGTACCCACATACGAAAAAAGGGCCGGTGATATCGCTCAGCGGCACGGGCACCTGCTGGTGTGCAAGGTCCTGAGGTCGACCCCCGGTACCCACAAAAAAAAAAAAAAAGAAGGTGATTGGATTACAGGGGCCATACAGCTGGGTGTATGGTGAGGTCTGGTTGAAACAGACAGGTCAGTGGGGACATGGCCTAGAGAGGTATACCTCCCTACCTGGATCCTCTCTTTGCTCTGCTTTCTATCTACCATGACATGAGCAGTTTTCCTCTGCCAGACCCTTCTACCATGCCCTTCCTGCCTTGGAGCCACTAAAAATACAACCCAAAATAAACATCTCCTCCATGAAGTTGTGGGTATCAGGTGTCATGCCTTAGCAATGAGGACAGTAACTAATAAAACTCAATACAGAGAGCAGAATGAGGCAAACTCCAGGACTTCTGGTTGAGCAGATGAAGCCCACTGTCTCCAAAGAAGCCCATTTGCAGGAATAGGACACAGTCCACAATGTTCAAGACTATAAAAGGTCACCAAGTCTCATGCTTTATCAATAAGAAGTGCACAATCAGGTACAGGAGAGGCCAGATAGGTGAACAATAACAGTGGGTAGTTTTGTAATAGTACAATGTCTAGAAGTTCTGCATTTCTGCCTGAATTCTCTCCTGCCTTGGTACTGCATGTGGATGTTTAGTACCTATGTATGGGTAAGCTGCTAACTGAAGTCGCCCTAGCTCTATTTTTAAAGTTGGAGCATTTCTTTAACATGAACCATCTCCATGTTCAATGCCTTTCCAGTTTTCACTGGGACCTTCTCCATCTTTCCCTGACACAGTTGTGTGATGAGCTAATACTTGAAATTATGGCATCTGTGCTGTGAACAGGCAGAAAGAGCTATGAGAATATCAGAGGCACCAAAACAATACCCTGGCATCATAGAGCCCAAATGAATCAAAAGTAAACTCAGAGCCAGGGATGTAGCTCAGCAGCACAGTGCCTGCCTGGCAAGCACAAGGCCCTGAGTTTGATTCCCGGTACAAAAAATATAAACTCACCACTTTCCAGATTTCTTATGTGAAATAATGGTTTCTATTAATTAAGCCATTTAAATTCTGTCATTTATCTGCTGTGCACCTTTGAGTAAATAATTCAACCTGTTGGCACTATTTCTTCATCTTATAAAGTCAATAATAATAATTATTTCACAGAGTTGTAATAATTAAATGAGGTACTACATATAAACACAGTATATTCCCTCAATCACAGTGATCAATAAATATTACTTATTAATAATTACAGTACTAATTGGGTATTTTGCTACTTACAGGCATAAACTATTCCCAATTAATACATTTACCTAAAGGTGTAAATAACTGGTCGTGACTCCCAGCATTATTTTGCAAGCTTGCAACCTATTCTTTAACAGAAGTAAAGGGGCATTTATTGATCCCTTTTTAAATGACAGGACATCTTTCTGTATGCCAGAAAAAAATGAATATCTAGAGTTGGAATTTCTGGGCTCAATATATCCATGGGTGACATATTTGGGAGACATCATGAACCCGCTTGCTAGGTCACCGTATCACACAATACACACTGGTCCCTTTAGACATACAGCGTTGATACACGCTTTGCCCCATGTTTGTCCACATGCCAATGATGACAAGTCTCCTCATTCCTGTATCACAACCATTCCACTTAAACACCCAGCCAAAGGTGATGCCCCCACAGTAAACTGTATACATGTCTTCTTTTCCTAACAGAACTTCTGCTGTGATAATTGTACCTCCTACCATGGCGTTGTCATGACCCCAAGCTTTGCCTTTAGTCCTTTAACAATGCCTTCTTTCTTCCTAGAATGCATTACAGAACAGGACATCAAATCCAGTAATCTCAAAGAGCTTTGTTCTCTGCCCTCAGGCTATTCAATTTTAACACCACACAAGGTATTAGCTCCCCTGCTGGAGGCTACACCAGGAGATGGTGGGCTTTGAGTCAGTTTGCTTTGGTTTCAGTTGCCTTAACACAAGAATAAATTCAGCATCAGGGCCAACACATTTTATCCCCATTCCCTCTTGGTATCACTGGACTTAAATTTTTACAGATTTGGATAAAGCAATGAATCTGACAAAATTTCTTAGTGGTGGCAGCTGTTGGTACTAGGTTCAGTTTCTCCCAACATCTGATAAATTATCAATAAGTATTTCATAGGAATCCTGACAATTTCTTCCCATCATGTCTTTATAGCCACCTCAGCAGTTCTACCTGATGCCTCCTTTTTCCCTTGCTTCAAGAGTTACTATTCCCCAGGTCATCTGCTTTCTTCTAAATGGTCCAGATTTTCTTTGGCAGCTGCAAGAATAAATCTACCATTGCCCTTATCCACTCTCTTTCCTCCTAGGGGAAGGGTCTTTTCAAATCACCTGGGGTTCCTGCTCTGATGTTCACAGGGCTACAGGCAGCTCCAGTTCCCTGCTAATGAGGGCACTGGTCTGCTGCTGGCCTCAGTACCAGCCCCCCTCACTCCAACGTCCATCTTTCCTCAAAAACATTATCCCTACTGCAGCTAGTAATTCTGAGTGTCAAACTGTAATCAGTTACAAATTGATATATGGATTGAGTATCTCTTTCTATTCTCCAGATTCCAAATATAAACTATAAGGACTTAGGTCAACTGCCTGACAATCCAGAAAATTAGGGATTTCTGGGCATCTGATGATACTTTTCAACAAAATGACCTAGCTTTTCACTCTACAGTCCCTGGTTTCCTGGAAGCAAGGAAAGGGTTAGCTCCAGGCCAAGCCTGGTCTGGCTGGGAAAATGACCTCTGAGCCTGTCTTTTCAGAGTATTGTATTTTTGGAAGGTGCAGTTAGGATACACGTGGGATTTATTCTGCGTCTGTTTTGTTGGCTTTTGCAAGCCCTGATCCAGGTCAGTGGCTTCTGGACTGGGGGAGATGTGAGCTGTCATGCAGGCCTTGGGCTTGCACATTTATGGTAGTATAGAGGAAAGATGGGAATACACACACACACACACACACACACACACGCACACACACACACCGTATGGGTGAGAAGCCGAGAAACACTGCACCAGTGAGTAGCTTCTGGGCCTTCCAATGGACAGAAGATTCTCCAGTGCTATATCCACTTCCCCTGACCTTTTCCACAAAGCTAAATAAATGTGGTATTTCACTACAGCTTATTGTGTCCTGTGAGCTGATGAGAACTTGAACTTCTGCAACCGCTACAGAAAAAATGATCTAAAACCACTCTCTCGGACCGGTGAGATGGCTCAGCGGCATAAGCGCCTGCCTGGCAAGCGCGAGGTCCTGAGTTTGACTCCTGGTATCCACATAAAGGAAAAAAAGGGCCGGTGATATTGCTCAGTGGCACAAGCGCTTTCTGGAAAGTGCAAGGTCCTGAGGTCGACTCCCGGTACTCGCAAAAAAAAATAAAAAAATAAAACCATGCTCTCCATGTTGAAAGTTATTGTTATTAGGAAACAGTGAAGCGTCAGCGGCGTGAGGACACTCCGGTTGCCTCTCTAGTCAGTCCTGTTGCCTTCTGAGTCTTCTGCCAAGACCGCTCATCACCCAAGCTCCACTGCCCCTACCTCCAGTGCGAGGCTTTCCTTCCATTTTATCCACTTTCATTGGCCAAAACCAGGTTGTCTCAGAGCTCGCTAGTAATCTGACAAGCTCTCAGTCATTCCTCCAGGTACAGGGCTAATTTCCCCTCCCTTCGTCTTGCTCATTCCATCCAAATCTCAGTCTCTTCACTTGTAAAATGAAGAAAGAAAGAATGAAAAAGGAAAAGGAGAGCCAAAAATAAATTAATCCAGCAATAGTTTTGATAAGATTTGATTCAGACATTTCTTTCAACAATTTCTAACCTCTCCTGTGCCACTTTCTGACAGAGAATAAGTACTTCAAAGGCAGGGACCACATGTTTTGCTTTTTTGGTTTGTATTAACTTAATACAGTCGTTCCTCCACTTATCAGTGAGCTCCATTCTGGGAGAATGTTTGTAAGTCTGATTCATTTGAATCAGACAATGTGAGTCTTATACAGTACACCTGTGACAGTTTGCAACTCAAATGTTTGTGAGTTGGGGACTTACTGTATTTACGCCAGCCAGTGTAAAGGTGGTGAGGGGTCAGGCAGGGGTGATATTCTTTTCATTCTGGTCTTTGGTCCATAGCAAAGTTGTTGACAAAGTTTCTGGCATTGATTTTGTCATGCCAGTTGTCTTTCAGGGATGCAATGGGGTATTTCACTATGGCTGGTAGGAGTTTCCATCAGGATTATCAATAGAATAAAAAAATTTAAAAAAAAAAGTGCAGCGGAAATGATCCTAGGTGATGACAGAGTTTAAAATACGGTCCCAAGCAATATCAGAAAGGTTCCACTGTCCCTTTGTCAACAGCTCTGGAGCCAACCAACGAGCACTTACACCGGGCAGAGAAAAGAAAGAAGGACCAACTGGTCACTTTACCTGTTCTAACTCTTGCTTGAGGTCTATCACTTTTACCTTTTCCAAGTTTTTTGGCCACAACCAACAAGATTTATTTTATATCTTGACCCAGTATATCTTCCACTTGGTTTTTGAAGGCAGGCATTGACCCGCTAAATTGATTTCATGACCCCACAAATAGTTTGCATTCTGCAGTTTAAAAATTATTGGACCAAACCATGTGAGAGCTTTTCAGAAAATGTAGTAAAATTCAGTTATTATTACCCAGTGGCAGTTTAGCTGACTTAGTTGACTGACCTCTCCTTATTCTGACCCTACTCTTCCCCTAAGAAGGAAAATCCTTCTCTGCGTTGATCCGACCCCAGGACGCGGCCTGACGACTTAGTCCAGTGTGTGAAGGGTGCTAAAGAATGGAACAATTGAGCACTCAGAAGGGAAAGAAGGGTTCCTCCTGGGAAAGTTTGGGATGGACAGTGGAACACTTCCCTCCCCTGGCCTTTGGAAACTCCCTGGTTTCCATCTGCTTTTCGCTCTGCTGCAGAATATCCTGGTGGTTCTTATATACATTGCCCTGGCCAGATACAAACCTTGGGATGGAAGCAGATAGGAGCGCAGCCCTCTTGGGTTTGGGCCAGCAGGTGGGTCAGAGTAGGTATTGTTCCTTAATGTGGTGCTCTACATGAGGGGTTTCAAAATGCAATAAACTACCTGTCTCAAATTGGCAAAATTCTGGTGAGTAAGGAGGACTTAACTCCTGAGGCCTCTTGAGTTGCTGTCCCACCCTCCAGCCCCTCAGGAAGGCCGGAAGGCTGCTGGAGACAGCATTATTGATATACATGCATGCCAGCCTGGGGGATCATCTCGCAGTTATCCTCCGCCTGAAGTTTAGAGAACCAAGTGGTCATCTCTGATGAACTTGCATGTGAGGTGAAGACTTCCAAAAAGGATCTTCTGCACCTCTTAAAATTTGACATCTGCTATTTAATTCACAAGGCCTACTCTCTAACAATTAAAAATCCATAGGTAATTCTGTTATACTTTAATCTAAATATGAGACAACTATCGAGACTCAAATACTGCTTTAATCTGATTCCAAAGCATGGATGGCTGAATAATCCTTTTTGATCCTGACTCATCCAAAGGAGAGAGTACACATTTTATGAGGATACGAGTCATTCTGTTTCTTTATCACTAAATGACCAACTCCCAGCAACAGCATCTGTGTTAGAAAATACTCCCATTAAGTATTTGTTAAAAGAAAACAAGATGAATAAATAATAAGCAAATAAGTAGCAGGTGGTAAGAAGGAAACAGAGGAGTCAATTCTAACAAAGTGAGACCATAAGCAAAAGACCCAAGAACCCCGAGAATCTATTGGACCAGGACAGAATACATACATCCTCAGAGCTTATGAATGACAAAACCGCCAGCTCTGTCCCTGCTCCCACTCAGACAGAAACCAGCAACTTCGAACCAGAGGATGAACTGGATATCCTGCCAGCCTCCACCAATTTCACAGTCCTCTAAATAATTGCCATAATCACAAACATTTATGGAACATTAATGACATATTGAAGCCAGCGCCAAACACAGAAATAGTCTCAATGCCTCCCAAGAAAGCAAATCCCAGGTGCCACCAAACCACCATCAAATAATGACTTTCAACCTTAATATCCTGAGACAAATATGTATATGACCGCAGAGGTTAAGAGCTCTGCTCCCAATTACTAAAGGGGCCCAGTCTTCTTCATTTTTAATCATCTGTTTTATTGCCACTACATTGTCAGAGTCATCACCATGGTGCCTACCACATTTTTCATAGTTAATGTGGATCTTTATCAAGTGTGAGAAGTGCGCTCATTTCCCCTGTTAATGCCGGGCTCCCTCGATGAATTGCCTGTGATGGCCACGATGCGAGGAAGCTGTGTGGGATTAATGAGAAGCAGCTCTCCCCTCCGAGAACCCTGCATTCATGGGACCGCTTGAGCATTGAGATGATCAAAGGGTTTCAAAGAGGCCAGGACCACAATTCGCACGGAAGCAAGAGTCAATCCAAAGAGCCCATCTAAGAAAGAAGGGCTTTAAAAAGCAAATGTAAAAGACTCTTCTGAAAATCAGCGCAGAGTGGTGAATCTTAAGCAGCCTCACAAGCAATTCAGTGTTCATTAACCAAAGGATAAAGATAAAAGGATTAAAAGGGAGATTTGCCCATCCAGATTCCCTGGTTTTCTTTGCAGAGCCCAGAGACTGTTCCGCCAGCTGTACTTTGACAATGGAGCCACCTATCAGACCCGAAAGACGGCGCGGTGATTACAAATTGAAAAATCATATGCATGTATTGGTATCTGAATGCAGTAAGCCCTGAAAGCAGGCAGGACGCTAATGCGAGCACAGGAGTGGGCTTCAGCATAAAATTTCCAGCAATCAGTACTACCATAAAAGGAAAACATCAGGAGCAGAAATGTCATCCTTCAAATAAATAAGAGAATTTTAGGGAAATAGGCCATGTCCTATTTCTTGCTTATCGTTGCCAATTGGCTGCTGTCCTTCTTCTAGACTTTTGCATTTAACATTTCAAGAGAAGCCCACTGTATTTATCAGGGTGATCTCACTCTAACAGAAGACCATGGTACCTTTTCATGGGTGAGGCATTATTGGTTTGAAGGTAGGAGAAGCTGTTATTTTTAAGTCTGCAAGCAATTTTTCTGCTTTTCTGGTGAGGAAGACTTAAATTCTGTTTTGGGGAGCAAATTATTTCTATGATTTAAAAAATAATCATTTCCATGAACTTCTTGATTATATGAATGATCTTGGATAAGAGAAAGAGCTTATTGGGGAATAGAGGCTACTGCAGACCCAGCACTGCTGAACTGCACTGTCTGGTCATTATGATGAATATCTTTATAGGAGGCATCATAGTTCAGTGGTGAGACCTCAGACTGCCTGGCTTCTTCTGTTTACTAGCTGTGTGACTGTATTACAATTTCCTGATCTCTCTGTGCCTCTATTTTCTTCCCTGTGAAACTGAACTAAAAGTCTTCCACTTAGGGCCAGCTGAGGATCATACGAGTCGACACAGGAAACTTAGAACAGAGCCCATAATCAGGGGATCTCTACATATGCACTAACTTGTTACTTTCTGTTGGTCACATTTCATCTTAAAAATTATTTCCTTTTAGGAAAGAAGGAGAAACAAGCTCAAAGACAGATAGAAAGACATTGGCAATAGGATAGCAGTCTGGGCTCAAGGACAGAGTCACCGAGACTTCATTCAAACCACAGGCATGTTTGGGATGCATTTAGATTTTCTCAATTGCAATCACTAAGATTGGGCTGGAATATTCAGTAAAATCTCCTTAATTTTGTGTCTTCATTTCTAGCATCGGTGTGGTAGAGATGATCTTTTGCAGAAAGAAGGAAAAGCCCAGAGCTGGACAATAGTCTAAAAAGCAAGCAACAACCAGAAGGTTCTGGGGCATAGGGATGTCCAGAGAGAGCGTATTGAAGATTCTGTTGAAAGGTTTGATTTCTTCAAACAAATAGGGCAGTGGCTTATAACCTAAGGATTTGGGCATAAAATTTAAGCATGGCCTTTTCCAGGGTCACATGTGGATATTTACCTTCAGGTGCTGGGGTCCATTTCTAATGTTTGAGGCATTTCTTTGAGCCTGAAGCCCAAATATTCATCTGTCCTAGTCTTAAAGCTTAGTGCCTCCTCTTCCCCTAAACTCAGGTGCTGAATGGTGTTTGACTGTAGCCAATCTGGCCGTTCCCTTCTGTCACTCTTAGTCTGCTGGCACGAAGGAGGCAGCAGCAGCACACAGAACAACCAGGGGCCCAAACTGTGGTGCTGGTGGCAACAGAGCTCTCAGTACCTTGCGACTTTGGCTATGGTGTGTGTTTCCCAGCCTCCCTGCATTCCTCCCTTTCCCCAAGACTGGTTCTTCAAACTTCCTGTCATTTCTGTGCCCTACCCAATGTCTTCAAAAAATATCCTTATCAGTGGGAGAAAACAGTCTTAAGTCACACATTGGATAAGCGTTTAAGATCCAAAATATAAGGAACTCAAACAACTCAATGGTAGGAAAAAACCAACACAATCGAAAAATGGGAAAAGGACTTAGATGTTTCTTAAAAGATATACACATAGCCAATAGGTATATGAAAAATGTTCAACATCATTGAGCATCAGGGAAATGCAAATGAAAACCACAATGAGGTATTGTCTTACGTCTCTTAGAATATAATAAAGACATGGTAAAAGTTGGCAAGGATGTGGAAAAAAGTGAATCTTCACACAGTGTGGGTGGGAATTTAAATTAGCACAACCATTAACCAAAATAGTAAAGAAAGTCCTCAAAAATTAAAAATAGAACTACTGCCATATGACCCAACTGGAATTTGTTTACTGGAAATAAAACCAGTATGTCAAATAGACATCTACACTTCCGTGTTCATTGTGGCAGTATTCATAACAGCCAAGGTACAGAACCAACCCAACTATTTATCACTGGATAAGTGGAGGAAGAAATGTGGTACATACACATAATGGAATACTAGTCAACCTTTACAAGGAAAGAAATCTTATGTTTTTTTCTTTTTTATTTATTTATTTTAATATTACATGTTTTCAGTACATAATGTTTACATTCCTTGTGTGGACTTGGTACATGTACTTAACACATTTTAATTCCTTTTTTCATCCCCTTTCCCTGCCCTCCTTCCCCACTCCCTCCATTTCTTGGCCCCCTTACCATTTGAGAAAAACTATCTCCCTACTTCCTATTATCTATCTCTTATTTTGTTCTTAATTTATATTACAGTTTTCTCATATAAGAGAAAACATGATATTTAAGCTTATGTGCTTGGTTCAGTTCACTTAATATTATAGTCTCAAAGTGCATTCATTTTCCTACAAATCACTCAAATTTATCTTTCCTTTTGGCAGAGTAGTACTCCGTTGTCTATAAATATCACATTTTTTATCCATTCATCTGTTGATGGACATACAGGCTGCTTCCAATATTTAGCCATTGTGAATTGCCAATAAGGAACCCACTGAGAAAGAAATTAGGAAAAATTAGCATTCACAACAAGAAAAAGTAAATACTTAGGAGTTAAACCAACTAAGGAAGTGAAAGACCTCTACAACAAAAACTACAACACTCTAAAAGAAGAAATCAAAGAAGATATCAGAAAATGGAAAGATATCCGCTGTTCCTAGACAGGCAGACCCCAGTATTGTCAAAATGGCCATACTTCCAAAACTGATATACAGATTTAATGCAATCCCAATTAAAATCCAACATTTTTCACAGAAATGGAAAAAAACTATCCTAAAAATAGTGAAAGCAATCCTGGGTAACAAGAGCAAAATGAGAGTCATCACAATCCCGAACTTGAAATTATATTACAAAGTTACAGTGATAAAAACAGCATGGTACTGGCACAAATCTTATTCATTTTGACAACATGGATTCATGTGGAGCATATTATATTAAGTGAAATAAGCCAGGAATAGAAAGACAAATACTCCATGAACTCAGTCAACTATAAACTCTTCAAAAGTTGAACTCATAGAAACAGCAAGTGGAATGGTGATTACCAGGACCTGGAGGGTGGAGAAGACTGGAGAGATGTTGGTCAAAGGATACAAAATTTCAAATAAAGAGAAGGAATAAATTCGAGATAGTTATTGTACAACATAGTAACTATAGTTGATAACAATGTATCACATACTTGAAAATTACCACACCAAAAAAGATATATGAGGAAATGCATCTGTTAATTAGCTTGACTTAGCCACTCAACAACATGTACATATATCAAAACATGGTGCTATATCACATAAGTGTATAGAATTTTTGCCTATTCAATAAAGATGTTTTAAATTTCCTTATCTACTTCAGGCAACATAAATTGGCTTCTCTTTCTTTAAGATTCATGTTTATAACCATGAATCTTAAGTGTTACATTCAGATCACCTAGATAATACTAGACACATAAAAACAACTTGACTTAGGTCTTCCTTAAAAACAGAAAAATAAAATACAAATAATGAATATCTTGAAGAGGGGCAATTTAAATTCGGTTTTAAAAAAAAAAAAAGGGCCGGTGAGATGGCTCAGCGGCGTAAGCGCCTGCCCAGCAAGCGCGAGGGCCCGAGTTCGACTCCCGGAACCCACATACGAAAAAGGGGCCGGTGATATCACTCAGCGGCACAGGCGCCTGCTGGCGCGTGAGGTCCTGAGGTCGACCCCTGGTACCCACATAAAAAAAAAAAAAAGACCTACAGAGAGGATTGCAGAATTACCTCACCACAATACTTCTCCATGCAGAGCAATTTTTGCATGACTTTATCTGCCCCAGGAGAGCCACTATGATAGCATCTCTCATGGGGAGGTGATTAGCAGATGGAAGTGTAGTGAAATCCATCAAATCTGCAAATGCATACAGGTCTCTGCTAGATGAGTGGCCAGCTGACCAGCCATGTCCCCAACCATGTGACCTCCTGTGAGCCACAGAATCCAGGTCCGGACACCCGCCTGCCGGACCAAGGCCTCACACATCCCATTCAGCTCTAGAGTAGTTGGTCACCCTCTAATTACCAGCCTAGACCAAAGCTTTTGCTGCGGTGAAGTGGAAACAAGTGGTGTTTTTATAAAGCTGGATATATTGCTTTCAAAATTGGTCTTTGCAATGTTTAACATTGCTAGCCATCAGAGAGATGCAAATTACAACACTGAGATTCTATCTCACTCCAGAAAGAATGGTCATCATCAGTTTGTATGTGGGGAGGGGAAGAAGGGTTGGGTGGAGGGGAAAGGGAGGGGACAAAAAAAAGAATTAACGTGTTTTATGTACATGTACACATCCCCTGTGATGAATGTAATCATTATGTACTGCAAATATATGCTAATAAAAATATTTAAAAAGAAATCAAATAACAAGTGCTGGCAAGGCCATAGGAGAAAGGGAAACCTTCTACATTGTTTGCGAAAAATGTAAACTGGTACAAACACTTGAAATCAGTATGAAGATTCTTCGAAAAACTAAAACTAGAAATTCCATTTGACCCAGCTATTCCCCTTCTAGGGGTTTTATCATAAGAGTTAAAGGCATCATATCACAGTGATACCTGCATACCCATGCTTATACCAGCATGATTCATAATAGCTAAATCTTGCAAGTGGCCTATATGTCCATCAACAGATAAAGGGATAAAGACAATGTGGTATTTACATACAGTGGAGTACTACGCTGCCATAAAGAAGGATAAACTTCAGTCATTTGCAGGAAAATAGATGTATCTTGAGACCATAATGTTAAGACACACAAGCTTCAATACAGCATGCTTTTTCTTATATGAGAAACCCAAAATATAAATAAAGAGCAAAATAAAAGATAATATGAAGTAAGGATATAGATTTTGTTCAAATAGGAAGATGATCAAAACATGGAGGGAGTGTGGAGGAAGGGGAGAGAGATAGAAAAGAACTGAGGTGTGTTATGTACATGTACTAACTCCACACAAGGAATGTGATCATTATGTAATGCAAATACATAGTAATAAAAAATAAAAACCGGAAGAAAAAAATGGTCTTTAGATTTTAAAGTACTAATTTGATTTCCTTCCTCTAGGACTCTTACAATCATAATAACATATTATCAGTTTTAATAATTAAAAAATGTATAAATATTATCATTTATCACTTCCTCAGGATAGTCAAAATCTATTCAGCATATATCTATTCAGTAAACATCCATCCTAATCTCTTCAGTAAACACACTAGCCAAACTTTGAACCCCCCAGAGAAGCTGATAGGAAGGTTAAGTGAATATATTATTTAAAGTGTTAGGCGAAGTGGTGGGGACCTATGCCACGCATGCTGCAACAGGCACACAGAGCCCTCTGTCAGCTCACAAGCCAAGAGTATGAGTTGGTTTTTTCTAAATGGATAAAGTTGTGGGATTTTTTTTATAATGGAGTACTACTCAGCCATAAAGAAGGATAAATTTGAGACATTTATAGGTAAATGTCTTGAGACCATACTCTTAAGTGAAATAAATAGAACACGTATGTGTAAATATCACATTGTTTCTCTGGTGTAAGAAACCAGAAGTGTAAATAAGGACTAGAATATATACTAGACATTATGAAATAGGAAGAAAAAGCTCAAAAGGGGAACTAGGGAGGGAGGAAGGGGATAGGAAGGAAGGGAAAAGGAAAAAAAAAATGAGAAAAGAGGAAAACATGGAAACAAAGCTTTTGTAAATAAGGAGGGGAAGAGGGATTGAAGGGAGGGGAGGGAACGGGAAAAATGGAGGAATTTAGACAAGCCACGTACAGGTACAAAGTCACTATGATGAAAGTAATCATTATGTATATTTAAAATGTACCAGTAAACTTAATTAATAAAAAAAGGGAAGAGATTTTAGGTGAAAGTACAAAGTTCAGGAATCCTGGTGAATTGCTTAACATTTTAGCAAAAAGCAAACTTCAGAAAACGACGGAGGATCGTCCCTGTGGTGTAGGAGGTGTCTCTAGCCACGGAGAAGGTGGAGCTGGGAGCCGACCCCTGGCCCCTTGAGCCAGGCTGCCTTGCACAACTCACCGCCAACAGGTCGAACTCACCGACTCACCTCAGCAGCGTGCATGGCCCGTGATGTGGCAGATATGGCTCGCCTCAAACACCTCCAGAAAACACTGACTGCCTGGACAACCTTAGGATGTCTAAAACAAATTTGCTGGGAGAAAAGTCAAATATGCAAGAAGAAGTTTACATTAAAACCAATTACAAGAAAAAAATCCTCAACATTCAGGTTTAATTGCAGTGTTGGCACTTTGCGATAAGTTAGTGGGTTTGGGGTTGCAGTTCGGTCTCTGAAAAGTTCGCCATCACTGAAGCAAACCAGTCTTTCCCAGCTTCAGATGTAATGGTAGACATGTCTGAAGACAGAGCTGACAGGGGCGGCAGAGCTCAGGGCAAGTGGAAATGCGACTGAATCATTGTGATGTGTGACTGTGCTCAGGGAAGCAGAAAAGAAAGGAAGGAGTGGTGGTCAGGGAGAGAAATGGAATGTCCAGGAGGGATGCCAGCTCCTCCGGAAACCCTGCACTGGAGCTAGGCAGAGACAGCGGACACACCCTATCGTGCCCCAGAGGGTAGGGTCAGGCCAAACAGCACCGACCATAGGTGTCTCAGTTGAACAATCCACAAAGGAAAATGCTTGCAGGAAACCGCCCCTGAAAGTGAGGAGCATCCCATTGTTGTCACTGTAAAACTGAGGCTAGAGGAAGCCTAGCGTGGACACTGCTACAAGCACTCCTGCTCCGGACAGGAGGATGGGCTGTGTGACCACGCCTTCGATGGGTAAAGCACTAGCACAGTGCCTGAAGAGTTAAGCCAACTAATTCTACATATAAAGCAATTTCAGTGTACAGCTTTTATGGTATGAATAAAGAGCTAGCACTTGATAAATCACCACCAAGCAGCAACTCTCTATAAGGGCTCTGCCTAGCAGAACATCTTTACCCAAGGGGGCACAGGCCTGGGAACATTTATTCCAATGTCATCTTTTTTAATGAAACAAATATTCTTCAGTATTCCTTTACCCACAAGAGACCTTCTCAGAATGAATCCTTTAGTCATGATCATGTTAACTACAGCTAGCCACAGCCCCACGTAAGAAATTTAATATTGCTCACCAGTTGCTGTATTCATTATCCCCCACTTTGCATCACTTAAACTCACCAAATCAGAAGACATCCTATAACAGGGCGGTTTCCACTTGGCTGCATCTGACAGTTACAGTGAATAAAAACAGAAGCTTTTACAAAAGCCTGCTATGTCCCAAAGAGCTGGGCACGGCTTAAGTAATAATTAAATGAAAAGTAAAACTAACATACATCCCATATATTGTAGAATGAACCACGATATGCCATGGTGTACAAGGTATATCAAACTGATGTAACAACTTTTAGCACATGGGCCTCTCCTTTACTCGGGATGGCCTCCCATTTTACAAACCACACACACTCTATTGTCCTGTAAAAGTCTCCGAACACAGCTATGAGTTGTCAAGGCAGGCAATGCCTCCCCATCTTAGTGAAACTCTCAGAGGCTGGCAAACCCACCTAAGATCACAGAATGACTATCACTTTGAACCTAAAGTGCAGTTCTTTCCAGTCATACGTAATGAGCCAAATTGGCATAGTTTTAAAATATACCAGGATTTATGCCTCTGAATGACATAATCTGCTTCACAGGTTGACACTTAGCCAGTGACAATTATGTGTGACTAATGAACAAGCTTTATATGTACAGGAGCCAGTAGCAGCTCCAAATCTGTAGGATGACTTTTGAATGTTTTCAGTGGTTGCAAATCTTTGTCCATAAAAGTGGATACTGATATTTGTAGCTGAGCCACCTGGGACTAACCACACTGTTTTTTTAATATAGTTTTATGGTTGGTAAGAAACTAAATGTAAGAGCTACCCTGTATGATGGATAATCTAGAGTGTCAACTTGATTAGATTGAGAAACACCTAAGAAATTAGTAAAGCACACTCCAGGTGTGTTTGCATGGGTGTCTCCAGAGACACTTGGCTTGTGGGACAGCAAATTGATGGGGTACACCTGTCCTGAATGTGGATGGCACCATCCAACAGGAGAGGAGAGCCTGGATGGAACAAAAAGCAGGAGGAATCCCACCAGCACAGGTGCTCTGGCTTTGTACTTTTCTCTGCCTCTGGCTGCCACGAGGTCAGCAGATTTCCTGAGCCACGCATTTCTGCCATGATGTTCTACCTCTCCACAGGCCTAATGCAATGGAGCCAGATGACCATGGACTTAAATCTCTGAAACCATAAGCCATCTTTCCTCTTTTTTTTTTCAGCTTTCCTCTTTTAAGTTGACTTTCTCAAGTATTTTGTTACAGCCATGAAAAGCTGTTAACATATCCTATTTCTTATTTTCTTATTCCATTGGTTTTAAATTACACATTTTAAAAAACACAAATCTAACAAGTACTAGGGCTATTTTGGCACCTTCCTCTCCACACTGATATTTATACTGACTTCAAGTTTATCACGTACAAAATGCAAATGGTCTTCCTTCAAAATCTATGAGTCTTGGGCTGGTGATATAGCTCAGCATCATAAACGCCTGCCTGGCAAGCATGAGGTCCTGAGTTCGACTCCCAGTACCCCCATATAAAAAAAATTTATGAGTCTTTCTTTTGTCTCTAAACCTTTGACACTCTTTTTCCTGTCATTCTTCCTCTTTTCCATGTTCTTCTGTCCTACAAAACCACCCATTTCGGTGTGTGAATTATTTTTTAGATATGTATATTGTGTATCCTTGAACAATGTTTTCATTCATTCATTCAACAGTGTTATTAAGTACCTTTTATCTTTTGGGGGAGTCCTATATGCTGATATATAGCAGTTATATTTGGTTGCATAATGAACTACCTCAAAACTTAGAGATTTAAAAATGAACATTATTGAGCTCCTAATATGTAAATTGGTATTTGAGGCTGGGTCAGCTGAGCAGTCTTCTGTGTGTCCAAGGCAAGAGCTCAGGGCTCTCCCCTGCTGCCATGCATCAGCTTCCAGGGCAGCTGGGGGCTGGCTCCCTCCTATCACTGTGGCCTCCGCTGGGACAGCTCATCCCTGCTCCACGGGGACCCTCATCATCTAGGAGGTAGCCTGGGCTTCTCCACATGGCAGTAGCAGGGTCCAAAGAGCAGCAAGGTAGGGTAAGCCCCACAGCACAAACTACCAATCTAGTTGGATCATGTTTACTGTTCCCTGAGCAGAATAGCAAATGCCAGAGTGTGTGGAAGGCGACCACCTACGCCAACAGACACAGCGAGGTGTGAATGCAGAGGCGCCCGCTCTGCAAAAGTCAATCATCCTGAGCCAAGAGGAACACAGTGACAAGGTCCCGCCCTCGGGGAACTTGTTTCTTCATGCCCTCTCCCAGCCCTGGTCGTTTTCAAGTCCCTAAGCTTGGACAGCCCATAAGTATAAGCCATTATTCCCTGGTGATTTTAATTTCTCTGATTAGTTCTAAGAACAAATGTTTCTTCTTACAATTAGTAGCCATTCATATCTTCCCTTCTACAAATTGCCTATTTGTGTCATCTACTGTTCTATTCAATTTCTTGTTTTTCTTAGATTTTAGGAGTTACCAGTATAATAGATAATAAGTTCATATATTCAAAGATGAAGGAATCTTTGAAATAACCAAAAAGCCCCTTGGTATATCATTCTATTGTAAATATCATATACATATGAGAGAGCATGCATGTAAAATAATATAAATAATAGTAATAAGACTCATTGCATTGCCCAGTGGTGACCACACCATACATTATTCCTCTCTGGTCTGTTATTTTTAGCACATACTATTGTCATTTGTGTACTTGATCCTATTTCTGGCCTTTCTATTTCATTTCCCATTTTTGAGTGTTTTAATCAGGAATGGATGTTGAATTTTGTCAAGTGCTTTTTCATTCTAGGTAAAGATGATCATATAATATTTCTCCTCCAATGAACCACTGTTTGCATTACTGGAATAAATTCCATTCTCTCATCTTATGTCCTTGTTTTAATGTGCTATGGACCTCTCCTTCCCGATACTTAACTTGGGGTTTTGTTAAAATATTTATGAATGAAGTTGATTGTGTGTGTGGCTGTGTGTGGGTGTGTAACATTTTTTGAGCTAATAGAGTTCACATGGCTTTGGAATTATCTGCGTCTTAGAGCTGAGGTAGACTTCTATCTCTGCAAAGGAGGGCTCTTTGACAACTTTTCACTTTCCATGAAAATCATTCTATTAAGGGTTACAATCTTTTGGGATTATGACGAATAAATTACCTTTTCCTGGAAATTTGGCCTTTCTATTCCAGTTTTCTAATTTGCAGAGACTTGAGCTAAATATTCTTTTGCCTTTTAATTTACTTTATTTCTATGACTACTTGCCCCTTAATTACTTCCCATTTCTTATATTTACAGTTTCTCCCTTTTTTCTTGATTCAAATAGCTTTCACTTTATTTAATTCGTTGTTTATGTCAAAGAATAAGGTTTAGATTGTATTTATTGGTTCTTCTATTTTTTCTATTTTCCAACTCATTAACTTATTCTTATATCTTTATTAACTTTCCTGTGTACTTGCATGATTCATTTATTTTTGTTATCCTTTTAAACTTAAGTCGAATGCTTAATTTAATTTTGTTTCATTTTATTTTATATACAGTATTTAAAGGTACATTTCCTTTAAGTAATGCTCAGCTCTACATCATAACTTCTAACAGAAAAAGTTTTGAATAATATTTTTAATATGTTGTGAATTTTTTATTTGTATTTTTTTCTTTGAACCAAGCAAGAGTTGTTTAGAAAAGGATATCTTAATTCCCAGGAAGGAAAGATTTTGGTTGTTGGTGCTTGTATCTGCGTCTGAATTTCTAGTTTTCCTATATTATGATCACAGAATGTTGCATGATTTTGTTCTGGTTCTTGGTATAATTTCCACTTTTTAAATATATTGTGATTATCTTTTTGTCAATTTTTGACACTGATTCATGTGCATTTGAAATCAAAATTTGTCGTGCGTGCTTCAGCAGCACATATACTATAATTGGAAAAATTTGTTCCATTTTCAGGTTGTAGAATTTTACACAAATGTTTACACAGATATAAACATAAAAACAATATTGATATTAATATATATATACTCATTAGGTCCACTTAATACCTTACCTAAGTTCCCTTATGTTCTTATTTGCTGATTTTTATTTTCAATATTTCTAGAGTCCTTCATAGTAAAGTAACAGAGATGGCAGTGGTAGAGCCACAGATGGTGGAAGCTAACATTTGTTGAGTGACTACTATGCACTAGAGAATGTTCCTTTATTTTTTTTTCTTTTTTTCAGAAATGGGGATTGAACCCAGGGTTTTCGCACTGAGCTACATTCCCAGCCCATTTTTTATTATCAGACGGGATCTCACTAATTGACTCAGTCGCCCAGGCTGGACTCAAACTTGCCATCCTCTTGCCTCAGCCTCCCAAGGGGCCCAGATGCTACTTTAAATTCCTAGCTAGATTATTTCTCTATCCCACGAGCAGCACCCTTATCGACACCCTCACCTTTCACCCAAACTATTACAAAACCTCCTAACTTGTCTCCCAACTTGGTTCTGTCACCTCAGCAGAGGGCCTCAGTTGGGCTTTGAAAACCTACAGCTGTGTTACTCAGCGACGCTCCAGTAATTCAGATTCACTGAGGGTAAGGGACTTCAGTTTTAAGGACAGTCTTGGAGGAGCATCATCCAGACTGAAGTTTTAGAACCAACAGCTGACAGAATGAAGGTATAATATGCTTTAGATGCAGCATAGTATTCCATTTTTTTGAAAGAAAATACATATTTGTATTTATTCAAGTGATACTAATTTATTACTTGGATATTATACAATGCAGAAGGTACAGAGTAAACAATCCCTTGTCTGTTCCTAGAGATAGCTAAGGGCAGTATTTGGTGGGTACCCACTCAATCTCCTGTTTATTTAGATCCGTGTATGCATTCCTATAAATACTTTTGTGTACATTCAAAGTAAAGGTCTGCCTCATTCTGTTTAATAACTGTGTGGTCTTCCATATATAGATCTATATAAATTATCTAACAACTCTTTAATTAATAGATACTTAGGTTATTTCCAGTTTTCCACTACTACAAGCAGAGTTGCAATAAACATTCTCATGCACATATCCAAGTATACTTACTTACAGTAAATGCTTAGAATTAAATTACTCAGTTAAAGCACGGATGTTCAGATACCAGTTAGGACATTTGGATTGCAAGTAACAGAAAACCAAATCCAGACCAATGAAAGCAAAGAAGGAAATTAGATTAATGTGACACAAGCTCAGTAAAGAACTTCCTTCAGGAAAGATTTAATCCAATGAACCCCATTTCTTCCCATTCGTTTTCTCTTAATATTCATATCTTCCTAAAGATAACTCACATCACTGCGCTAGTTAGTGCACAGTTAGCTGCCAACATATTTGCTAGATCAACATATTTCCTTGTCTATACCCAGCAAGAATGGAGAGTGCGCTTCGATTCTGAATTCTAAACAAAAGTCCTGAGATTCTCTCTGATTTGATTAGCAGAGTCATCTGTCCACTCCTGCACCATCAATCCTTGTGTCCAGCGGGACAGGCTGTCCTGACCAGCTCCACCGGAGGGGTGGACAGAGCCACCCCACCTGGAGGTGCTTTGATCCCAAAAAGAAATAACAGACAGTTGGTGTGAATCTCCACCAGAGGGCATTATTGATTTGACTAGATTCACACCAAATTGCCTTCCAGAAAGGCCGGACTAATTTACACGACCGACAACCATGTATGAAAGTGGCTGCTTCTCAACATTCCCATCAAATTTTTCTATTATTTATATTTTACTCATGGTTATCTAGTTTAGTGTTGATGAGCATCTCCTCATGTATTTATTGGCCTTTGGTATGTCTCCTATAAATTGCCCATTTATAACCCCTACTCGTATTTATATTTTTGAATGATTTATGGAAGTTTTGTATACATTCTACACGAGAATCAGTCATCCATTAAATACGCAGCAAAGAGTTTTCTCAGCATGTTGTCTTTTAGTTTTATAATGCCTTTTATTGTGCAGAGATAATTTTTAATTTTTATGAGATTTTATCTGCCAATCATTTTCTTTTATGACTTCTGGAATTTATATCTTATTTAAGACATCCTTTTCTAGCTCCAGTGTTATAAAAATGTGTTCTGATACTCTCCAAATACTTTTCAATTTCTTTGGTATTCAGATGCTTAACTTATCTGGTTTGTTTTTATGGATAATATAAAGTAATAGTCTAGAATTTATTTTTTCTAAATCAAAAACTAATTTTTTTTACTTTGTTAACTGCATAGATGATGCTCACCTCTATAAATCTGAAATATCATCTTTATTATAATCTATATTTCTACAGCTGATACATGGGTCTCTTCTATTGCACTGATCTCCACACTATTTTGATCCCACCTTCAGGATAGGTTTTAATGTCTCCAGGATGTGCCCAAGACCTAACTCATTAGTGCAACGTATAAAAATCTCAAAAATATGAGCCTTGTTTATTTCGCCAGCTTCCTCACCCACCATATAGCCATTGGCTTTGGATCTTAGTAAAACCAAATGTAGATCATCCCAGACAGGCACTATTGTGAAACACAGCTTTGCATCTTTTCTTTCTTCTTCTTAGAATGCCCTCCCCTCCTCCTTTACCTGAGTGACCTTCATTTGTCTAAAGCACTCAGCCCAGTAAAAATTATTTACCAGAAGCCTTTCCTAAACCCCCAGGTAGACTCCTCTAGCCCTGAGCTCCAGTTATTACATCTTCTGCTCTTAGACACAGATGACCACGCATGCGTCTTTCCGCCAACTCTCCTGCGCCCAACAGTGTTTGTTCTTCTTTCTACTTCTAGCACCTACCGCAGTCCCTTGCACACTGAAATGCTAAAACAATGTTTGCAGAGTTGAGCTCTCTTCTTTTCATTTTCTTACAAATTATATTCTGTAAAAATGTATTATCAATGGCGCACACACATTTCAGAACAAGGGCTACAGCTCCTCTCCATCCCTTTCCCAGCCCCCAAGAGGAGGAAGCACTTTTGTGACTGGCTGAGTTCTTTGACACTGATTCGTTGGACAACCTTGAGCCAGTTACACAGTCATTCTGGACTTCAGTGTCCTCCTACGCAGAGTAAGGTTGATAATAGAACTTACCTCACAGGAGTAAAAGATTAATCAAAAAAAATTTTTAAACAGAAAAATTAATAAGAAGGATTAAAAGATGCATCAAGGATTAACAGAGTTAATACATAAAGTACTGAGAACCAGGCTTGACACATGGTAAGGTCTCCATAAATGCTGGCTGTCATTGTTATTTTTCCTCCACTTAGAAAATCAATGTCCCCCATCCCCAGCTCCCTCCACTCTCAGGTAAAATGGCTCTGAGGCTTCTCAGGTTTTCCTCTCACCTCTCCTCTCATCCCTAGACAGGCTCTAGGGGTGGGGAACCATCTTAGCCCAGCTGTGGACCATTCTTCTTTTATGCACTCTTGGCCTCTGTTGGTTTTAGGCCTCCTCAGAGAGGGAGATTTCCATGGGATCAGCCTAGCTTCATCTAGCTGCTGAATCACAAATCCTACCTGAGATTAAAAGCCAAAGCCCCAACAATTAAAAAAAAATACTTTCTTTAATTCCCCTCTCCCTATATTCTTGCACAATAGCTCAGGGACAGGTAGCTACTGTGATGATTTCGATCTAAAATACCCCCCTAAAAGTTCACATGTTGAAGGCTTGGTCACCAATACAGCAGTGTTCCAAAGTGATGGCGGATTAATCCATTGAATCAACCATAATTTGATGGGATAAATGGGAGGTAGTGGGAACAGGAGGTGGGGCCTAGAATTGGATCTTGGGGTATGGTCTTGGGGACTACCTCTGCTCCCCAGCCTCTTCCTCTCTAGCTCCCTTTCTCTCACTCATACTGTCTCTCTCTTACTCACTCGCTCTCTCTCTCTCTCTCTCTGTCTCTCACTCTGCCTCTCTACTTCCTGGGAGCCATGAGGTGAGCAGCCTTCCCCACCATGAGCCTCCATCATGTTTCTATGTTGCCTCGGGCCTAAAAGCAACTGAGCTAACTATGGACTTAAACTTCTGTAACTGTGAGCCAAAATCAATGCCTCCTCCTCTAAGCTATTATTCTCTGGTATTTTGTCATAGCCATGAAAACCTGACTAACATAGCTGGTAAAGGGAGGATCCAGGATTTATGAGTCCACCAGCCTACTATCCACAAAATCTCTGCCATCATCCTCAAATACTCTGCTGAAATCTTTGAAAGGGAGAAAGAATATCTCATATTAGGAACAGCTTGGCTTTATACGATTAGCAATTATCAGAAATTTTCGTAGATGTCTCTTTGTAGCTATTTATTGAATTATATTTTAGCCAATGTATGGATACCAGTTTACAGATACTATCATGCTTAATCAAGTCCCCTCATTCTACTGACATTAAGGTAAAATCTAAATATATTCTTTTCTGAACTGGGAACTAAATTTAGATTAGTTATTTTCTATCCCATTCCAAAGAAAAACCTGTAATAAGAATAGTGCTACCTACAGGTAGGTAGTAGCTAATGGATCAGGTGCAGCTTAGAGGCACAGTGAAAGTGCCTGTCAGGGTCTGGTACCAAATGGGTACACCCTGCTCCATGCACTGAGCAGTCAGTGAGGATTCAAAGATAAACGTGGTTTTTGCAAGCCAGGGAGCTTGCACTGTAAATGAAAGACAGAACGAGTAATTGCACTGCTATAGGATATATTGACATGTGATACAGAGCTAGGATAGTGCCTGGGATGATCAATACTATGAAATGAATGAATGAGTACTTTGCAGAAAGGACTATGTTAAAGTCAAGAAATGAAGCAAATAACGGGGCAGGAAAACAGTGACTCTGCAAGTAGCTAGGGGAGGATTAGAAAGACGACAACAAGTAGCATTTTGAACAAGAGTGTATGCAAGAGGCATATGACGAAAGCTGCACCAATGAGACAAGAAGGAAGAGGAAGAAGAAAAGGAGGAAAGCAGCTAAGTATTTGGGAAGTATTTTCCATATATTATCTCATTTGAATATCATAAAAGTCCTATAACTACTATCACTAATATTCCATTTTTACAGATGAAGAAACTGAGCCATAGAAACATAAATTATGTTGTTCAAGGAAAAAGAATTAGCAAATGGCATATTTCTTTGGTCTCTGAAATGTTCATGTTTAGCAAGGTATTTTCAGATGGTTTTTAATCTGCCCAGAATTTCTAGCATTTTTAGGTTTTATTTTAAGAATGATTTTTCAGAGTATCTCGTCAGTGCCTTGATGCAGATTTATGGTCGCAGTTTAAAGGTTAGATTGCAAA
The DNA here is from genome assembly GCA_028451465.1 of Erethizon dorsatum. Lineage (NCBI taxonomy): Eukaryota > Metazoa > Chordata > Mammalia > Rodentia > Erethizontidae > Erethizon > Erethizon dorsatum. The sequence goes on along the minus strand of CM051834.1, from coordinate 60,187,220 downwards.
GTGAAATGGGTTGTTATCTTGCTCATCAATCATTAATTTTTCCTTCTCAACTCAGTCCTTCTCATCAATAAGAAATACACTATAGTGCCTCCCATCTTAAAATAAATTCCACTGACCCCCGTAGCGAATACCGTCTGCACTCCCCCTGGATCCTTGTTGTATCCCCACTGCTGCTGCCTTTGGAGAATCATCCTTGGCCAGTGGGATTTCCCTGGCCCTGTAGGTAACACATCCCCAGCTGTGGATGCTGATGTCCCATGGCTGAGCCCTGAGTGTATGCAGGCTCAGACCTTTGCTTCAAGGTAAGACCAACTGCAGGTGTTACTCACACTTCTGAGCACCCTATGGCATCCAGATGAAGCAAACTCCAGCCAGAACCACATCCTTGACAAGCAACTTCCCTCCTCACCCCTCTCTCATGCCTTCATCCCCGGCAGCCACGTCTCCATCTTGGGTTCTGCTACAGAAAAACTTAATTTATGTTCCTTCTGCCCACTACTCTATTTCTCTGCTACCACAAAACTCCTCACAATAGTTGTCTAAATTTGCTGTCTCAGCTTCTCTGCTTTTCTCCCTTCTTGAACCCGTTCCAACAAGACTTTCATGCCCACCGTTCCTTCAGTGAGAAATCCAATCGCCTGTACCTTCAAAGTAGACATCAATACTGCTATCACCCTAGTCCAAGCCATCAGCATTTTTGGCCAAAATTATTGAAGTAGTATCCTAAGAGTGTCCTGGCCTCTAGCTTTGTATCTTAGAGTCTAGGTCCACAGAGCATCCAAAGTGATTTTTTTTGTAAGTCAGACCACATCGTTTCTAGGCTGAAGTCCTTCCAGCAGCACACCGTGGTCGCTAAGAGTGTAGGCAGATTGGAATCATCCTAGTTTCCTCACTCCGCCTCCCAGGTTTGTTAGGATCAAATGAGGTCATATTTGTGTAACACTTATGGCAGGATCTGGTGTTATACGATTACTGGATAAATCAAATAGTGACCCTTTGTGTCAGAACGGAAGTCAAGCCCTCTTCTGTCACCCCTCTTTTATTCTGCTCCAGCCAGCCTGGGCAGCTCGCTCTAGAATAGAAAGCTGAGCAGGAAACACTCCAAGCTGGCCCCACATCTGCTATTGCCCCAAATACAAGGTGTGATCAAGAAATATATAAAAGTTTATTTTTAATTTACCACAGTAAAAGACACATTGCCACTAATCCCCCTTTAAATACTCCCTCTTGCTTTGAACCCATGTTTTGTAATCTTGCCACTGTCTGAAGCAGCTCTGGAAGTCCTTTTTCATGTCTGTGGTTGCACTGTTATGGCTGCCTCAATGTCCTGCATCAACTCAAAATGTTTACCCTTCATGGTCACTTTGACTCTGGAGGAGAGGCAGAAGTCCTGCAGTGCCAGGTCTGGTGAAAAAGATGGATGAGAACACACTGTAATTTTTTAATTGACAGAAATTGCCCTACCAGAAGTGATGTGTGACACAGAGAGATGTCATGATAGAGGATTAAATTCATTAGCATAAAAGATACTTTGCCATTAATCCCCCTCAAAATACTCCCCCTCAGTTTGAACACAGTTATCCCATTATTTTTGTGGTCTTTTACTATAATAAGGTTTTTTTTCTTAATTTAAGGATTACCATATTTTTCAATCACCCCTTGTATACGCATAGCTCACCCCTTCAAGTCTGCACCAAACCTACCTCATCAATGAGGTTTTCACTAAACATGAATAAAACAGCAACCCTCTCCCCTGACAGTCCTTCTCTACCCTGCCCTGCTTAATTTCTCTCCATATTGCTCATTTTCTAATAAATTATAAATTTACCTGTTTTCATTGCTTTCATCTGCCCCACAACAGTGTAAGCTCTTTGACAAGAGAGATGTTTTTTGTTCGCTTTGTTCACAGCTATATCTCAAGAACCTAGAATAGTATCTGGTACACGATAGGCACTTAATGGAGAATTACTGAATCCATAAATAAAGGGCAGCTCCTTAAACATTTCAACAGGCTATGAAGGGGACATGAATTAGGAAAGCAGCTGTGGAAACAAAAAGGATGAAGAGGTACAACCAAACAAATGCAGAAACAGGGTCAACAAGATGGGGCATAAAGAGAAGGCATTTGGGGAAATTATTCTGAGTGACTCGCTAAAGGGAAAGGCTGCATAGGATACTGATGCCCAAAAGCAGAATACAAAGCACAAAAGGAATTGTTTTGACGGAGATACAACATACCCTCTTCATAAGGACCAGGCAAACATCGCTGTGACTTATCTGCCAGGCAGTGTGAAACTCAGCTTTATTAATAAGAGAAATCAGAACTGTAACCAGCTCATGAAAATCATCGGGAAAGACTGTCATTCAAAGCCACAGTAAGGAACGAGGCAGCCCAGAGGAAGACGCTGATCGAGAAAAGGGAAGAAGTCTGTGGAGAACAGGCCTGCATTCTGAGAGCGCAGATAAAGGAGTAATCCGGGAAAGGGACTAGTAGAAAAGAAAGAAATGAGAACAAAAATCTTTAAAAGCACTGAAAAGTATGTGGAGCAATAGTAACTGCTAGAATGATATAAATTGTTTCAAGTAGAAACTTTTTCAAGCTTGTCAAAAGCGACTATAATAGCAGTGGCAGGACACAGAAATTTCATACCGCCTGACAAGACTGAGCAAGCGGGGCATTCCTGCCTGCCAGTGTAGAAACAGGAAGGCGTTCAGGGCTCTTCTCCTGTTTTACTGATGAGTTCAGCCATTAATGTATTTTTCAAGACCCACAAGACTTTGTTACATTTGATACAGCCAGTTATTCGTTCATTATCTCATTGCCCTTTGCTTTGGTTTTCAAGACTTGCTGCTCTCATAATGTCCCAAATGGTTTTACAAAGTCTCATTTTATTAATCCTTCTTTGTCCCAGAGATGTAATTATTTTCTTGTCATTACTTCCCCACAGTCTGTAGCTGAAACCTTTTGTTTTCTGTGTATTGTTAGCAATATTTTTAGAAGTGAACACCTCTTTCTGCCTCCCTCACTTTTTGGCTTAAAAAACTATCCTCTCCTCCTAGAAAGTCCCCAGCAATAAGTAACTCATGATGTCTAACTACCCACATATTTTGTATCTAACACGCTATCTTAAGCAATGATAAAAATGGTAATTATTTACTCTGGAAGGTCTGTCAAGGTTACAGTTAAATCACTGCTATGCTGTTAAACTGGATTAAGAGGTGCCTCCCTTTCCTGCTATTGATCTTATCTGTGAATTACCCCCAAAACTTTCTCATATGCTATTGGCTAATTCATGCCAGTGCAATATATATTTAGTTGAATGTGAATAGCATACATCTTATTTGTAATATGTTTTAGATGCACAAATTTGAAATTTATGACAACGTTCTCAAGCCATGTAATATAATGAAAAATACAATTTCTACTGTAATATCCAATGTTCATAAATATGCTACGTTGGAAATTACAACAAGCAAAGCACAAAGTAAAGAAATCAATAGACTCTGGGCACTAATACTGTTTCTCAGGGCAAATGTCTATTTTGTGTGACAATAGCAGACCTCTGTCCTGATAAGGAAAGTGCTATGTTGAAATAATGGCTGTGTCATTTATGCCATTTGTGTTGTAATTCCCCGGTTGTCAGACATACAAGAAGGTGGAAAATCCTCATATCTGCTGTTCCACATCTTATCCTTCTGGAGTGGGGAGGTGGTTTCGAGGGTGGTAGCATAGACCTAGAAGTAGTAAGTGTCTGGCGACCTACATAGAATAAGGCATAATCCTGCTAATGTACTTTCAGCTAATAGGACATGCAGTCAATGAAATTTCTGATATTAAAACTTTTTAAAATTATATATAAACAAATTACACAGATACATATACCCATTATCTTTGGGTGAAAGTATATTTTTGGCCATTCGTTTCATACACATTTTTGGGGCACATCCATCTGGTAGGCACAAATGAGAGACTCTAAGAAAGCATTAGTGAACAAGATTGCTAAAGGCTCTGATATCACCCAGCTTACAGTCTGGATTGATGGAACAAGTAGAGAAACAGCACAAGTTGCCACTGCCTTATCTACATGCAAGGCACAAATAGCATTGGAGCGAGGGTACAATTTGTGCCGTACATTCACTTGTTTACTCAACAAGTACCATAGGGTTTGTATGTAGTATGTATTTAAGCATTCTAATAGTGCCAAACAAAATACACAGTCCTTGTCCCCTGATTTCCAGCACACTGCAGGAGAGAAATACTCATTCACTGGGCCCAGAAAAAGAATTCCAAGCAGCGACATATAAACAATGTCTACAAACACAGTAGGAAAATGAGGGGTGACAATTACCTCATTTCCTATTACTCTTTCTGTCTCAGTCCATTAAGATTGCTATAATGAAATATCACAGACTGGGTGATTGATAAACAGTAGAAATTATTGCTCATAATAATAGAAGCTAAAACGTCCACGATCAAGGTGCCACAAATTCAGTGTCTGGTGAGGGCTTACTCCTCACAGTGTGTGTGGAAAGGCATAAGAGGAAGCAAAAGGGACTTACAGGCTCGCTCAGGCCTTTTTATGAGGCACTAATCCCACTCATGAGAACAGAGCCCCTATGACTCAACCGCCCTCCAAACATCCCCGCTCATAACTCTACACATGGGGAATTATGTTTCAACACATGAACTGGGAGAACAAAAGCTTTCAGACCATTACATTCTGTCTTGCTCCACACACCTGCCGAGCTACGCCTGTCTTAGAGCATTTGCAGTAGTCACTTCCTCTGATGTGAGAACTTTTCCTGATATCTTCTTTACAAACCCCCTCATTTATATCAAGTCTTTATTCAAATACCCTCTTAGTGCAGCCTTCTTTGGCCACACTATACAGTGCTACGGTGCTCCGGCTCCTGACATTTCTGAGCCACCCTACCCTGCTCTCACTTTCTGTTTCTCCTTAGCACTTAACACCTTCGATGATCTCAATAACTGGTCTGTACATTATGTTTATTGTTTGTTACAAGTAAGCGCCACAAAGGCAGAGATCTTTGTTTAACTCCCCAGTAAATCCAACACACCTAGAACTATGGGCCAGAACATGCTAAGCACTGACGAAGTATTATAGGTGATAATGACATTAACATAAATTTAGCATTGAGTGTATCCCAGGCACTGTCCTAAAGTACATGGCCTCTTTCAATCCTCATGATGTATTATTTTTTTTCATCTTCATGGTAGTTACCAGTCCCAGGTCTAGGTTATAGACAACAGAAAGGAATGTATTGGGTTTTTATCGAGAAGCTGAAAGAATAACGTGAGTACTGGAGAAGTAAGCAAGTGAGACGAAGTGCCACTTTCTGCCACAGGAAAGATCTTCAGAGGGCACCATCCCTAGAATAGGCACCGCCGGACACCTCCAACCGCACCGCCGGACTCTGCCAAGACACTGGGCCTCTTTGTTCCTTCTTGCAGATCTGATTTTCCAATATGTCATCATTTCCTTTCAGCCTAAAGAACTTCTTCTGGCATCTATCACAATGACAAATCCCTCTGTTTTAATTTATTTGACAATGTCTTTTATTTCTCCTTCATTTTTGAAATATATGTCCACTGATAAAGAATTCTGAGTTAACAGTTGATTTCTTGCAGAATAGATACCATTCCATTACTCACTGACTTCTATTACTTCTAAGGAAAAGTCAGCCATCACTATTATGTAAAATGTGTAAAATGTATTTCTCTCTCTGAAAAGCAGGGAAAAAAAAAATCAGGCTGGCTGTGGTGGCGCACAACTGTAATCCCAGGAGGCTGAAGCAGGATTGCAGTGAGTTCAAGGCCAGCCTGGGATACATAGTGAGTTCAAGGCCAACCTGAGCTACATAGTGAGACCTTGCCCCAAAATACAAAAAAAAAAAAAAAAAAAATTCATTTCAGCAGCTTGACTATTACAGTCTTAGGTGAGGATTATCTTCTTTTCTTTTCTTTTTTTTTATTTTAAAGAGAAAAAAGAAATGATACAGAATTTCAAAACAAGATAATAGGAAATTAACAATGGTTAATATATTGCATATTGTTACCTTCAAAGTAGTTGCTCAGATTACAAGATATAGGCATGCAAAGTTGATCAAACAATATAAGCACACACCATTCTTTTCAATGAACTAAAAGAAATTAGCAGTATAATTATCTTAGCTATCTTGTGTATACATATACATATACATATACATATACATATACATATACATATATATGGAGAAAAGAAGGAAGGGAAAAGGATTGTCTTTTCTTAATCCTGTTTTAGCTTTGTTTAACTTCCTTGACATAGAGCTGGGTTTTTTTAATCACATGGATAGTACATTTTTAACCAAGATGCCAAGGTTATCAATTAGAAAAAGAAAAGTCTTTTCAACAAATATTATGAAAGAGCTGATTGATGCACACACACGCAAACACACACACACACTAATGAACATCAACTCTTACTTTCTGCCATATCTATAAACTCAAAATGGGTCACAGATATGTACAAAAAAGGTAAAAGTATAAACCTTCTTGAAGGAAACATAAGAAAAATCTTCACAACTTTGGAGTAGGTAAAGATTTCTAAAAACAAAAAAACACAAATTACAGAAGATTTTTTAAAAAGGCAAATTGAATGTCATTAAAATAAAAACCTTTTGCTCTTTAGAATCCTACTATGAAAGGGCAAGCCACCACCATTCAGGTATCTGGCAAAGATTGGATCCAGAATACATAAGAGAACTTATAAATCAATAATAAAAGGACAAGCAACCCAATAAATAGTATGGGTAAAGACTTGGACAAACACTTCGTATAATAAATGGCTAATAAGCACATGAAAAAGTATTCAACATTGTAATTTAGAGGCTGGGTGTGGTGGCTCATGCCTGTAATCCCAGCACTTGGGAGGCTGAGGCAGGAGGATCACTGCCATTTCAAGGCCAGCTTGGGCTACAAAGTGAGTTCAAGGCCAGCCTGAACAGTATAGTGAAAACCTGTCTCAAAAAGATGAAAAAAAAAAAAAAAAGAATTATAATTTGGGGAAATGCCAATAAAACCACAATTATATACCATTTAATATTCATTTCAATGTTTAAAACTATAAAAACTGCTAACAGTAAGTGTTGGTGAGGATGTGCAATTACTAAAATTCTCATGCTTTGTTGGTGGGAGTGTAAAACGGTACAGTCACTTTGGAAAACATTTTGATAGTTTCTCATGAATTAATTTGTTTTCTATGTGATCCAGCAATTTCATTCCTATACAGTCCATATTCAAGAGAAACGAAGATGTATGTTCACACAATGAATATTCATGTAGCTGTATTTGCAACATCCCCAAACTGGCAATGACCCAACTGTCCATCCACAGATGAAAAAGTAGACAAACTGGTAAATTCATAACAATGGGATACTGTACAGCAAAAAAAAGAGCGAACTGCTGAACCACGCAACAGTGAACCCATGACTCAGCAATCTGCTCCTCGGCATAGAGCCAACTGTATATACCTTGGTGTCTATATATGCACCAAAGTACAGTAATGTTTCTTAATAGCAAAAGTCTAAATGAATCCAAATGAGTTTCAAGAATATAAGGTGTGATTGACGTATACATAAATGTTTTAATCTTTTAAATGTATTACAGGAAAAGACATATTGCCATTATTCACCCTCAGAATGGAAGTCCTCCCTCACGGGTGTCTTTATGAGGTATGATCAAAAGTATGGCAAATTCTGTACCTAAGTAGGATCCAGTGGAAAGGTGAACTGATAAAAACATTACAGCGTGTCCTCACTCATTGTGTGACTTCCGGCTCTTTCCCAAATTCAAAATGCCCATGAAAGGTAAATGTTTTGAATCACTTCAGGACATTGAGACAACTAAGACAGCACAACTAAAAACACTCATGAGAGAGGACTTCCAGAACTGCTAGAGATGGTGGAGAATGATGGGGTAAGTGTGTTAGAAGCAAAGTATATGTAATCTCTCTGTACACATACAAAGATGTCTAAAATAAATTTATAGGAAAGAATTATTGAGTCTAAGAGTATAAAAGTACCCATTAAGCGCTAATAAGTATTTTTTTTACAAGTGTGTTAGAAGAAAGGTGGAATATTTCAAGGATGGTTAATGGCAATGTATGTTTTACCATATAAATTTTCAAATTAAATAATTACTGTAGTTCTTGATCTTTTTGAAAATAGTATTCTGCACTTGATCTTAGCCAAAAGGCCCAGAAGGAAGGTAAGTCACTGGGGATGTGCCTCTGAAGGAGATTTTGGGACCTTGGCCCCTTCCTCGCTCCCTTTCTGCATTCTGGCCAGCATGAGGTGAACATCCCTCCTCTGCCACGCGCTCCCGTCATGATATACTGCGCCAGCACAGGCCCAGAGCAACTGAGCCAACAACCATCAGCCCAAAACCTCTAACAGTGTGAGCTAAAAAACCTTTCTTCCTTTTAAAATTGACTCACCTAAGGTATCTATCGCAGCCATGGTAAGTTAACGTACCCAGCACACAAGCCAACTTTATATTTAAGTGCTGAATCATTTAACCATAGGAATTCAAAGAAAGATGTCCTCACTGCAATCTGAAAAAGTTAGAGACAATGTCACAGGAGAGTCCTCCTTGCCCTGTTCTGGAAACTGAGCAAGACCCAGGTGAAGCCTTACATAGTTTGACCCAACAGTGGGAGGGAGACAGCTCGCGGGGGGAGGGGGGGCTGACAGAGAGGGAGAGGTCCAGCTAAGAAGAGGTGGAAAATAAGATTGACTAAATAGAGCGAGCCAAGTTATGAGAGTCCTTGAAAGGCTGGCAGATGAATTTAGACTAGCCCAATAGGAAATGGGAAATGACTGTAAATTTTCCAGCAGGGACATGACACAGGGAAGGCAGTGTTTCAGGAAGATTATTTTGGTGACAGCATGCTGGATGGATGGGAGGCAACGGGGACTGAAGGCTGATGCATTTTGCCTTTTCTGCTCAAGATGAAGGTAGGGTAGCATGACATATGTAGTTTAATTTTTTAAAAAGAAAAGACACCATGACAATTACTCTCCTAAATCTCAATAAACTTCTGGAACTCATTCCAAAGTGGAAAAATAGCCCATGTGGCACAGCATTTGAAAATACTGTTTGTTTCTCAGGTTGAAATTCCTGTTTGGGGAAGAAGAGTCGAGAGCATACCACATTTCTTTGTTCCTTAAACTGCTGCATCAGTGTCGCCTGGGAGCCCTCTAGAAATGCAGACCCTGAGACCCTATCCCAGACCTATGGAATCAGAATTTGGACTTCTACCAGGATCCCCAAGAGTTTCCTGTGCTTTTCAACTTCTTGAAACTTCTTAGACTTTGAGATGCACCAGCATGGTAAATTTCTATTGAGCTTCTGTTTTTTGTGAGAATTGTCGATAGGTAACTGTTGAAACTGCTACATTAACTTGAAAAAACAATTATGAACCCCTTAATCCCTATGACAAGGCTGCCACACTGAGGCACTTGCCAGTCCCAAAGCTGGGGTGCTCACCGACTTTTACATCTCTTAGGAATAACAGTTTCATGGATGAAATGGGGACATCTGGTTTCCTTATGAAATGTGTCACTTAGTACATGCAGCTGAAATCGAGACATCTGCTCATCTTCCCACCATTCTGTGAACTTTTGCTCTCAAGTGACTTCTTTGTCATTTGAAATATATCTTCCTACTGCAGGGGTTTCATTTCCTTGCTGTGCAAATATGAGAGGAGAGTGCTGGATTGGTGCAGAAAATAAAAATCAGCAAATAGTTCACTTATCCACTGAGAGCACAGTTCCAACCCAGAGCAATGTTTCCCTCTGGCAACCCACTCCCCAAATCCAAGTGTTCTGGGTTACCTCAGGATATCAGTAAAGGGAAAAACATGGTGATGGCCCCCACTCTGTCCAGGTTGCTAGGAAGATTTGGGTTTTCAAGGCCACCCACTGGAACAGAGCTTCTCAAACTTTAATACACATACGATTTTGCTGAGGAGCATGTGGAAATGCAGATTTTGAACCAGTAGGTCTAGCCTGAGGGCTGGGATCCTGCGGTTCTAATGGACTCGTGGGTTACGCTAATCCGAGGACCATGCTCTGAGCAGCATGCCCACCTGCTTGGCAGAGTTATTACATCAGGCAAGCACCGAAAGCAACAGCAGAATGAATTCAGGCTAGAAATATCTCCGCGGGTGGAAAGAAATAAAGTCAGAGATAGAGTTGAACAGACTGAAAGTGGAAAAACAGAAAGTTTGTTTCTAAAAACAGCTAAATTAAAAAAAAAGAATTGATAAGGTTGAAAATGTAAAAGGGAGTTTACCAATGTCTGAACTGGGTCAGCCTAGGAACCTAGAAATTGGTTAGCAATATTTCTACCAAAGACATCCCTAGCAACTCTTGATGGAGATTTTCAAATCCCTGGGCCACCAGGATGATAGAGGAAAAATATTGACTCTGGCAGGCAAGATCTTCCTCACTGATCCTGGACATCTGGTCACTAAATCTTTCAGGAAGGCAGATTAGAGATGGTGACTTGAAAACCCTTCCAGCAGAGGCACCAATAGTGATTTTTAAATGAGTATGGAAGCTAGCCAACCTCTTGCCATCAGATCTGTAAAACCACGTTATCTATTCAGTCTTGAAAATAGAAACCAAAGAAAAAATTTACCAGACCATATTTATTAAGATCCTGAAGGGTTATTAGGGTAGCATAAAGAGTAAAATGAAGACATTTATTCATCCAACCAAAATGCATCATGGGCAGTAGAGAACCTGAGCTATGCGCTAACACTGAAGATAAGGACTGCACATCTTAAAGATGTAACTCATGGAATAATGACCTTCCAAACCGGACATTTAGCAATTAGCAAACTTTACACTTAGTGTTTTTTAGTAGTGTAAACAAATGGGTACATGCACTTAGCTCATAATTTAACTTGGAGTTCATAATATACCTTCATCAGGGACTGAGAGCTATCCTCAGCTCCATTTAGAATTCGTATTTCTGCAACAATACTATCAAAAACAAAAGACAACCAGACAACATAAAAACAAAGATCCATCAACTCAGAGAAAACTCCCAACACCATCATCTCTGCATCTGATGCTGTCACTAACAGGAGAAGTAGGTAATGGAAATTTAATTAGCAGCCAAATGCAAGCTGTCAGTAAAGCCCTGTCTTCCAGTGGGAACAAGACTCACTCAAATTGCGTCGATAGGAATTCACATGCTTCCTTACCCATACTGATGTTGCCTTCCCTGATGCAACTTGAAGACTGAAATGGTCTTTGACCCATATAACCCTAAGGTGTAGAGCACATGATCGTGCCCCACGCCACCCAATGCTAGAGACCAGTGCCTGCCTTCTGACAGTGGCAGTCTGCTCCCTTCCACCTCAGCCCTGACTCACCATCTCTGAAGATGGACCTTTAATAGTGGGGACAAACAAGGAGGAGGCGAGCCGTGAACTGAACCTTCCCTCTACTTGCCCAGCAGAGGCAGCATGGGATACCACCAGAGCATTCTGACCAACCTACTGTGTGATTTACCCATAATCCTCTTCTCCACTCAGATGTAAAACTTACTCAGAGACATAACCCTAGAATCCAAGAGAATTACATACAGCAGTATGTAGCACAGGATGTGGGGAGCACTCAGAAATAAAGCCAGGGGAGAAAAGTATGGAGTCCAAGACCACGCCCTACACTCTAGGCTCAGACCCCAGGTCGACCTCTTAGCAGCTTTGATAGAGGAGCATAAGACATTACCGCTTGGAGCTACTGTTTCTCATCTGTAAACCAAAGATAATAATGCCAATATCACAGTGTTTGAGGATGAAGTTATTCCATTTTAAAGCAGCTGATACCTGCTCTACAAAATTTTTAAAGAAAGTCTAGTGCAGGGATCAAGAATGATGATGGGAGTCAGCAGCTGCGCGCACGTCATTTAAAACCCGTCAAGAAAGCTGAGTGTGGCGGCACACACCTGCAATCACAGCACTCTGGGAGGCTGAGGCAAGAGGATGGCAAGTCCCAGCCCAGCTGGGCAATTTAACAACTTAGACCCAGCCCTAAAATAAAAAAATATAAAAGGGCCAGAGATGTAAGTCAGTGCAAAGGGCTTAGGATTAACCTCCAGTACCCCCCAAAATTGTCTTAAGGGTGTCCCCTTTAACAGACAAAAGTGATGTTCCATACTCCTTTAAGACTGTTCTTATTTAGGCCCTATTGCTAAAGTCTCATCATTTTTCTTAGATTTTTCACAATTTCTATTCGAGAATTTCATCCACCTTCGAATCTCTTAAACATTTTTGATGGATCAAATTCATGATTATTGCCAGAGGTTAGGTGTCTTCTGACCTAATACATGAATAAATCTCTGCTAGTAAAATAATAATGATTTTTCTCTTTCTTCATCATTTTACAAAAGTAGGACATTCTTTCTTCTCTCCTTGCCATGCCCTCGCAGACAGAGTCACAGTTCCTCCCAAGCACTGAACAGATTGCGAAGGCTGCTTTGGGGGAGGAAACCAGCAAGTCACAGCCTCGTGGCTGAAGGAGGGATTCAGGCACTTGCGCTGGAGGCCGTGCTTGCTAGCAAAGCAGCAACATGCGGGTGGCTCTGCAACAGAAGCCGCTCAGCATGCCTCCAGGGCCCAACACGTGGTGTCCCCCAGGCCAGCCTGTCACCGCGCACGCACCGTATCCCCAGTCCCCATCTGGCTGTCTTCACAACAGCTTTGCTGACTTTATGCTCAGTGTCCTGGGCCTGCCTGCTATGGGCTATGGGCCTTATTCAAACCATTCCTTCCCCCCAAGGAGTTAAATGTATGTGTTTTCAACCATACAACCATCTGGGCATCTGACACCAGTCACCAAGTGATTAGTGGGAAATGTGGCAACATATCCAGGATATTTAATAAATACTTCTTGGATAAATAAAGGAGGCTAAAAAGTTCTACACTGGCTCCCTCCAGAAGAGATTGACAGAGAAGTTTCTTGCACTTCACTGGACCACTCTCAAGTGTCCTTTGAGGGCTCCCATTCCTCTAACAACACAACCAGGGTTACACAGAGTAGCCCCAGTGACCCATCCACAGGCTACTCCTCTCCTCATTGTCCTCAATTCTCCTAGCAATCTAATCCATTACCCCTACTCTAAGTAACACATATAATTGCCAATATCATTTTTAGCCCAAAGCACCTCCCCCAGTGGATTTAGAAATCAAAAGTTCTAATGGCCATATCTGCCAGGCATCTCAAACTCTATATATCTCACACTGAATTCATTACTTTATCCCTAAAGTCTTCCATTACTTTTACATTCTCTCTCACCACCCACTCTACCAATCCTGCAAGTATTTCTCAACTTCTCTAACTCCTGTCCCTACTCCTATGAAATCTGTTTCCAAGTTCTGCTGAGCTTACTTCCTCAGTATTATCTGACGAGGTCCTTTGTCTTCTTTTTTGCTTCAAATCTGGTGTGCAGTATTGATTATCCTCCAAACTAGTCTCCCTACATCCTTCAAGTCTTACAAGTAAGTTACAGTGATCTATATAAATACAAACCTGGCTGGGCATGGTGACTCATGCCTGTAATCCAAACTACCCAAGAGACTGAAGCAAGGGGATCACAAATTCAAGACTAAGGGGTCTTAAGACGGTGGAGTAAAAGCCAGCTGTGAATCACAGCCTCTGTGGGATCTGGAATTGAGATACCTGGAAAGCAACAACTTAGGAGAGAGGGAGGGATGGAGGGGGAGAGGGCAGATGGAGAAAGGGAGAGAGAGAGAGGAAGAAGGAGTAGAGAAGAGGAGGGGAGGGGAGGGGAGAAGAGGAGAGGAGAGGAGAAAGAAGAGTGCTGGAAATCATGAAAGACCTGACAGGAAAGCTAGAAATCACAGAGAAAGTGGAGAAACTGAAGGTAATACAGAGAAAAGGAAGAAGTAGTGTGTAATGCTAACCCCAGCTGCCAGGAAGGGGAACCTGTCTCCACAAACACAAGGTAAAGAGGATCAGCAGCCCCACTGATAAACAATGGGCTGGTAGTGCTAGCCCTGGGAAAATCCATGGTTATTGTAAGCCACAAACACAGTATGAGGTTTTACTCTGAGAGTGACACTTTTTGCATGGCAGGCTAATATTGGAGAAGAAATCCACTGCAGTGCCCACCATATTTAGGAGTAATATAATCAAGAGCCTTTTTGAGAAGGGGTTTATCACTTAAGACTGAGCTACTCTGGGAATCAGAAGTCACAGAACAATCACACTTCAGGGTTTCTGGTGTCACCTTACCACAGTGACTGGGTGGGAGGTGGCCACAAGGCACAGTCATGGAGAAGAAGAAGTATAGTCACAGACTCCCTGAAAACTTCAAGCAGAGATGAGCACAGGCTGCGGAGGACATGGTGGTTGTGCCCCTCTGCGGTGAGAAGCCAGACTAGTTGCATATGGTCTTCTAAGGGGGCTGCATCTGAAAGTGCTGGGGTTAAATCCAGGGCCCTCTTGGCCCCTCTGGCTGCCTACTTCCAGGACAGAACTTAATGGTCTGTTTGCTCTCCCCATTGGCTAATATGATCAAGAATACACCATGGCTTAGTCGTTTGCCACATTTTGGTGCATACAGACAAAGGGGTCTCTGGAGCAAATGGGGCACTCACCTCACCAGCCCACAGGCCACAAAACTAGTTGGGGACACCAGTGGCTGAGGGTGGTCAGAAGGGCAAAATGCTAAAAGCTTCTGTATGAATACAGCCCTGAGGCAGATATCACACCATTGGCTGACCCTGCCCAGTGGGAAAGGTGAGGCAGCTCTCAGCATTCACAGAGCAAAAAGTGGGTGTGAAAACACAATGGGCCAAAGTTAGGACTCACTATCCCTACCCCATATCTGGTGGATTCCAATAGCACAGGCCCTGCAGAGAAACTACTCACCCAAACACCTAAACATGGAAGAATTTTTTTTAATTCTTTTTATTTATTTTTTTTCTGTTACTTTTAACTTAATTCTATTTACTTTCTTTCATTCTTTTTTTTTTTTTTGTGGGTACCGGGGGGTCGACCTCAGGACCTCACACGCCAGCAGGCGCCCGTGCCGCTGAGCGATATCACCGGCCCCTTTTTCGTATGTGGGTTCCGGGAGTCGAACTAGGGCCCTCGCGCTTGCCGGGCAGGCGCTTAAGCCGCTGAGCCATCTCACCGGCCCCCTTTCTTTTATTCTTGAATTGGATTTTTATCTCACTTTTCTCTCCTCTTCCTTCTCATTATCCTTTGTTCTTTTTCAAATTGTACTTTTGCTTCCATTTTCCTTTTCCCTACCTTATTTTTATTATTACTATTAAACTCTATTAATTTTTAGCTATTTGGTTTCCTCTATGCTGTTATTGTACCTCGCACGCCAGCAGGCGCCCGTGCCGCTGAGCGATATCACCGGCCCTTTTATCGTTTGTGGGATCCAGGAGTCGAACCCGGGCCCTCGCGCTTGCCAGGCAGGCGCGTACGCCACTGAGCCATCTCACCGGCCCTGTATTGTCTTTGTTTGTTACACTACTATAGTTTGTTTGTTCCTCTCCAAGTGTACCAGAGATCAAGGCCCCAGAAGAAGGTTAGACACAAAGAAGACCCACAGGTTATATTGAGTAGGTTAACAATGGATATAAACACCAAAACATAGCCAAAGCTAAGGATAAATCACAGGGAGACTTAATCGAACTAAAGACATCTCCAAGGTAGTGACACAGTTTTTCTGCCCCCACTGATCTTAAACCCTCAGCACAAAAGCTACAGAAAAATGAGAAAGCAAGGCAACAAGATACTTCCCAAACTCTTAACTCCCCAAAAGCTGATCTTTTGTGCACTTATCTCAAAACCCAAATGGTCAAAATGTTTGAAAAGATCAAAGAAGAAACATATAAGCAAATTTATCAGATGTTTAGTGAGCTGAAAGAGGATTTAAAGGAACAGATAAGTTATTTAACTAATAAAATGTTTGGCCAGCATAAAGAAGACAAAAATAGTAGGCTGATTGAGTTAAACAAGACATTACCATATATGAATACCATTTTGGTAAAGAATTTAAAATTATGAAGAGAAAGCAAGCAGAAATCCATTATACGAAAAGTTCAATTGAAAGCATGGGTAAGAGGTATGGCCAATGTAAGGACAGATTTCACAACTTCAAGACAAGGTTGATGTAGTAGATCATCTAAAAACATCTGAAAACAAGGCAACATGGAAGCTGGATCCAACAGCTGCTAGATGACCAAAAAAAACCTCAAAATTATAGGAAAAAGGAGAAATTATAATATGATTCAAGAGGTATAAAAATTTTATTCACTAAAATCATAGAAAAATTTCCAAATCTAGAGAAAAAATTCAATAATCAAGTACAACAGGAACATAGGACACCAAATAGTCATGACCAGAAAAAAAAAAAATTCTCCACGACACAACATAATGAAAATTCCAGAAATTTAGCAAAATACTACAATCTGTAAAAGAAAAATAGCAAGTTACCTATAAAGGCAAACCTATAAGAATAATAGTAAATTTCATGCCACAAATTTTAAAGGCCAGGAGAGCTTGGAGAGGGATTTTTTGAACCTTACAGGTAAGCAGTTGCCAACCCAGACTTCTCTATACTGCAAAATTAGCCTCTAAATTTGATGTTAAATGTAGAAAAACTGAAAGCATTTCTTCTAAAATCAGGAACAAAATAAGGGTTTCCTGTCTCACCACTCCTGCTTGACATAGTAGTCAAAACATTAGCCAGAGCAATTGGCCAAGAAACAAAAGGGATATGCATAGGAAAGGAAGAAGTCAAGCAATCCTTCTCCACAGATGACATGATCCTTTATACAGAAGACCCAAAATTTAAAAAAAGAGAGAGAGAGATACACAGAGACAGAGAGAGATGGAGAGAGATAGAGGAAGACAGAGAGAGACAGGGAGACAGTGATAGACTCCTAGAACTAATCAACAAATTCATCAAAACAGCAGATACAGAATCAATACACAAAAATCAATAGCATTCCTGTACACTAACAATGAATTCACCAAGAAAGAAATCAGTAAAAATAATCCCATTCACAGAGGTTTCAAAAGAAATTAAACACCTAGGAATTAATCTAACCCAGGAAATGAAAGACCTCTATAATGAAAACTATAGTACTCTGCAAAAAAGATATTTTAAGAGGAAATTAAAAAATGAAAATACATGCCCTGTTCCTGGATAGGCAGAACCAATTTTTTCAGAATGACCATATTACCAAAAAATTATATATTTTTAATTCAATTACAACCACAGTGGACTCAATACCCAGTACCACAAAATGCATAATACATACATGCATGCATACATACTTACATACATACTTGACTCTGTCATTCCCATGTTTGAAAATCTTAAAGAATTTCTCTTCAATTAACCATAAAGCTCACACTGGGGGGTTATCCACTGAGCTACTCACAGTACACCTTCCTGGACTATCCGTATTTCTCAAACTTGGAAGGGCAAACTTTATCTCTGTATGAAAGTAAGTACTGCCATATAGCAGAGTTTGATGTAAAATTTGCACTAGCTGAATTACTACTGTCTCAGCAACCCATATCTTTCTAGAAACCTAACTTAAATCCCTCTCCCCTCCATGTTCCTTCTTCTCAAAGTTCTGTTTGTAATTTCTTGTCATTCTCAAGACAAGACATTCTCCCGTGTGTTTCATCGGAGCCAGGAAATTTTTATGTTTTATGTTCTTCTGTGGTCCCAGAGCTTAGAATAAGATTTAGAACATAGTAGACACACAATAAATAATTATTGAATAAATGCATGAGCCAAAAAACCAATATGGCTATTGTCTTTCCGTTACCAACCCTGTTCAAAACCGCAAAGTCCCTCAATATTCAGCACTTCCTCCATCTCCGCACGATGCACTTTCCAGGGTGCAGGGCTTGAAGCTGTTGTCTTTAAGGAAACATATACATACATAATTAGACTGCATAATTAATGTTATTCTTCATGAAAAATACCCTAATTACTAATTTTTAAAGTTTGAATAATATATCGTCTATCAGAAAAAGAAAAGAATCATATTTAGTTAATTAGCTGCCTGATACCTCTCGAATACTTTTCCTATTTGGTTTCCCACTTGTTGGCTGCATATTCTTTATTGCCTCTTTATATAACAATGATTTTTAATATTATTTTCCAAAGAGAGAACAGAAATAAAATTGTCTTTCCTCTGCCACAGTTAATCAAAATTTGTTTTTACGAGTGAGAGTTGGGCTTCATGAAACATGCTACATTATTCATAAATTTTCTGTATTGCTACATGAAATGTCTGATATATTTTATTTAACATAATTCCCATCAAAAAACAATATATAAAGGGCCAGTGAGATGGCTCAGCGGCGTAAGCGCCTGCCTGGCAAGCACGAGGGCCTGAGTTTGACTCCCAGAACCCACATACGAGAAAAGGGCCAGTGATATCACTCAGTGGCACGGGTGCCTGCTGGTGTGCAAAGTCCTGAGGTCGACCCCCGGCACCCACAAAAAAAAAAAAAAAATATATATATATATATATATATATATATATATATATATATATATAAGTTGTTTGTAATTGCATAGGAAAGATTTTCCAGTTAAACTGGACATCAGTGAGAAACAAAGCCTTTCCTCACAACTTTACACACTGAATGACTGGGAGCATTTTTCACAGATTAGCTTCTGGCTCCATATATTTCAAATCTTGTGTCATCTCCAGCCACATTCTCTGCATACTGAGGCTATGAAACATGTTCATATCATCTTACAAACTCTAGCCCTGCGCTCATGCATCACAGTGTCAGTTTAAATTGACACAGTGGACAACCCGGGCATTCTTAGAAGCCATTTCTACGTTAAGATGAGTAGCAATATCTTAAATATACAGGGCAGTACTAAAAAGCACATAAATATATCCCATCAAGTCCGAACAAAATGCATGCTCAACTTATCTTCCACTTATCCAAATCCCCAAAATGCTTGCTGCTAGTCTATACTACTTAACACATGGGGAAGAGGCATGGAAATTCAAGGTAGAGAAAATGCGTGCACTCTTACCTGAGTACGGCTGAAATAGCAAACATCTACAAATGTTACATAAACATCTGACCATGGGAACACTTTGCCAGGACATTGGACCAGGTCCAGCAAATGAGAGATCTAAAGCTTAAGCTTCACTAACTTCGCAGAAAATCTATTTCTAATCACTGCACTTACCAGATTGTATATTAGTTAATTAATCGTGATGGGTGGGAATTGGCGACCAATGAAGAAGAAGAAGCCAAGCAAATCTTGAAGACATTGCAGAAAGTGGTGGATCCACTGAAATCACTTCAGGCTGTCATTTTAAGACACATAATGTTGAAGATGCTGAATGGAAGGAACAGGATGTACAGGAGGAGAGAGAGAAGACCCGGTAGTAGATGGAGGATGTAGTAGGTTCTGTCTAGGGTGCAGCTAGCTGTGAAGGCTCTGAATATGATGCCTTGTTATAGCCCTAAGGCTGGGGAGCTTCTGTTAAAGCAATGAAGCCAGAGGCCAAGCTGGTAGGAGCCCAGAACCAGCTGGGCGAGGTGTGCTGGAAGAAAGGGGATGCTGCACCTGCTGATATCCACCCATTGCAAGAATGACGTCTCCCTGCAAAATCTATCCGTGCTGTTCACCAACTGTACACTAATACTGAAGATGGACATTCCTGCCATGGCACAGACAGTGTCCAGCAGGCTCAGCTGGCTGCGCAGAAGTCCGGCCAGAGCATCCACAGTAAGAGTTCTGGAATTTCTGAACAGATTAACTGGGCTCCTTGACAGCAAAGGAAAGGTGTAGAACAAAAAGACACAGAGCATGTTGGGATGTCTACAGCCAACCCATCTAGGCCCTTTTGGTGATGGGCGCTGCCTAGTGAGCCTCTGTGCAGAAGGTATACTTGGAACTGCAGCCACTGAGTATGTGGAGGCCTGGAGCAAAGAGCACAGTGGTCTTGGGAAAGGCAAGGTTCAGCCTTAGCTCCATGGATAACATCCCCTGGACACTGGGGCTAGCAGATCTAGGTGGACTGTGCTATGCAGTGACAGCACATAGTATGCTGAAGAGCTGTGGGTGCTCATAGGAACTCCACAACCATCCTCAAGCCCAACCTAGAGCTTCACCAAACTCAGCACAAGGGAAAGGACTATTCCTTTTGCAGCATTCATATGAAGTCACCCCTCCTGCTAGTGGAGAATGGGAACCCTCAGGGCTCCAACAGCCAGCTGCTACCATAGTACCATATTGGAAAATGACCTTCCCTGAGGTGCACGCCAAAGGAGGAAGGAAGGTAAAGAGATAGCTCACTGTACTTGGATGCTAGAACAGCCATGTCCAGTGATGCAACCAGGATGGAGGCAGGGAGTATTTTAATGAAGACTTTCCCTTTCCTGCCCTGTAAAACACTCCATCTCCTGTCACCACATGTTCTAGCTCCCTTGAGGACCACCATTCACCTGGCAGACCTTTCCTGTCCCTTTGACTATTCTCTGTTTTAAGCAAAGAACATGGGATTGGTAGACATATTGCGATCTTCCTATGGGACAGAGTCCCCAGATTTCTTGTTCTTGCCTCTTTAGCGAGCCTTGTGTATCTGTAAAAGTTCAGTATTTATTACTAAGGCAGGGAGCTTGGGTTTTAAGCAACGTTTTTTAAATTTTGGCTCCTTATGTGGCTAGAACAGAATCAAATTTGTTTGGAAAAAATTGTGTTTATTTCCATCTCCAATGTTGAAACTTCTTAAAAGTTAAGTTCTATCCTATTCATCTTTGCATTTTCAATATTTAACACTGTGTGGTATACAGCAAAACAAATAAATACTTATTATCAGAGCTGGCATGAGATGACAAAGAAGCCAGCACATTTAAAGGTGTGCATCCATGTCATTTTTAGGGCATTTAATCCTTTCTTGTTTTAGAAAGAGAACACGCTGGTGTCGATCAGACACTTCGTGCTGAGCAAAAGATGACTGACAAAGCAAAAGTCTAATAAGGGAAAAATGATATGCTCACTGAGAAAGTCATTGAGAAATCATGAAATTCAAACTGCCTTATCAACAGGCTACATTACACACATCTGACCAAAGTACAGTAAAGCTCATCAACCTAGAAAAACAGCAAAGACAAAAAGAAGTAGGCAACAGAAAAAAGACAAAGAACAAAGGTAAAGAACAAAGAATCATAAAATTTGAGAATTTTCTCATTTATTTCTCATAAATTAAATCTGTTAGATGTTTCCATGTGCTTTGATTCCACTGCCCTAGTCTGTTCCGACTGTTATTTATTGCTCACAGTTCCGGTGGTTGAGAAATCCAAGACCACAGTGCCATCATGTTTGGTGACTGGGGAGTGTCTCCTCACAGATGGTGTCCCCACCTGCACCCTCACTTGGAAGGAGCAGAGAACTCCCTTGGGCCTCTCTTATAAAGGTGCTGGTCCCATGGATGAGGGTTCTGCCCCTATCATCTAACCTCCTCCCAGAAGGCTCTACCTCTTAATACTATTTTGGGGATTAACATTTCAATATAAATTTGTAGGGTTGAAGACCCAAACATTCAAAGCATAATATATACATTTTAGCCTATTTATTCAGCAGGTATTTGGTGAGCGCCTACTATATGCTAGACATTGTGTGCTATGACCTAGAGTTTCCACCAAGAGTCAAGTTAGACCCAGTCCCCAGACATATGAATACTATGGCCTTATGGAGGATACATCATCACATCATTAGAAAGATAATTGCAAACTGAGGCTAATGCTGAGAAGGAAAGAACCCAACTCCATGATGAAGGGCCTTGACCTATTAGTTAAAGACAGCTCCCCTAAAACTAAGACATACAAGCTAAGAGTCAAAGGATGAGAAAGAGCTAACTAGTTGAAGAGGGTCAGCATTAAAGGTCATCCGGACTGAGGGACAGCATGGCAAAACTGCCATAGTGAGGAGCTAGAAACTATCTACTGTCCTTCCCAGTCTATTCTCTACCCTTCTCTACCCTGCCCAGAACTCAAAAAGGATAACTTCTGTATATCAACCAGATCCTTTAACCTCTGACTTAGGATTATTTTAGCAATTGTTTAGGGTATTTATTCTCCTGGCTTTCTCTTTGGTGGACATTGGGTTTATGATAGATGAGAGCTTCTTTCTATAAAGCACCATTCCAATTGAGAAGCTTTATCCTAGAGCTATAGCTCAGAATATTCCAGAAACCTGTAATCATTCCCTCCTCTTGTACCTTCAGGGACATACGTTCTTAGTAATAGCTCTCAGATCTTCATCTCTCCTGTTGAGTTCCCTTAACCCCATCCATACCTTGTGAACAATCCCCCATAATATTCCTTCTGTCATAGTTTGAATGTGCTAGCTAGCTCACATTGAGAATATGATACAGTATGTTTGAGAAACTGAAAGAAGATAGTGGTGTGAAATGAGGAGAGTGATGAAAATGGTTGGAGATCTCCTTGGGAACCAGACCAGCAAGGGCCTTCTAACATTATTTGGGGAATTTCAAGTTTTGTCATAAGAGTAATGGACAGACATTGAAGAGCTTTAAGCAGAAGGGACATAGTAAGGCTTGCTATTTTGGTCAAAGTTAGACTAGAGTTAGTTGAGAAAGAAGTGAGAAGTGAAAAAATGGAGATAACAAGGATTATCACTTGTAAGAAGTTTGGCTTTGAAAAAAAAGAAACTTCAGAGCAGTCACTGGAGAAAGAATGTAGGATCAATGGAGAATTTTTTTATAAGGCAAAAAAAATGTTCCAGGTACGAGAACACTGTAGAATGTGCATGAAAGAAACAGGGATGGTTATTATATGGTTAACAGAAGGCAAGAAAGAGCACAGATGATGACACTGGACATAAATAGAAAGAGGAGCCCTTCTTCGGACAGAACAGAAGGGAAGAGGATGGATGCAAATGTAAGTCTTAACATTTGTGTAATTGTTAGATGATGGGGTTTTCCATCTGTTGACTTTACCTCTCTTTGAAAGATCACTCATAGACAAGAATGAATCAGAGGAAGTGGGAGTGAGGTGGGAATAGATCAGAAATTTCACAGCAGTGGAGAGGGCTTAAGATATTAGTTGTTAGGAATGGATGTAGAACTTGGACCAGCTAAGTTCAGCCTGCAAATTTCACTACCACTATCGCATGAAGGATGTTATTTCCCTTACTGCTATGAAAAGCATAAAGATAATGTAAATCTAATAAAGGCTACTAGAGATCATCTTGTCATCAAGCTGGAGAGAAAAGCAGAACCCTGATGATAGCATTTGACCATCTAGATCCAGCTACACCTAAAGCTTTCTCACTCCTTTAGCTTTCCACTTACATAACCCAATAAAATTCCATTATTGCAGTTGCAGTTCTAACTTACACATGAAAAATTGTATAGTGACCATAAATTTATCATCCTACCAATATTTCTTCTTTCTCCTTGCTGCACTGCTTGAAATACAGGTATGGAAAAATGTATATGACCACTACAGCTTATCCAGGGAGAGGGTTTCTCCAGAAACAAGAACATCAAGGAGAAGTTGGAAGAGAATGAGCATGTTCCTCAAGGCCACTTTCTTTCCTTTAACCTACGGGCCAGACCTCATGCATCTGAGGCTAGGGTAACAACCGGATGACACACACATTCCAGGTTCAGTTTCCACGGAAAGAAGCTAATCTGACCACCCTTTCCACCCCTCCTATACCACTGGGCAAGGTAAGGAGATTCCTGGTGCCTGTATATTCACTGCAGAGAAGAATCCCTCTGTAGTGACATGCTACCGGTATCAAAGAGGGAAGAAGAGAAGAGGAAACCAAAAGAGGTGATGGATGATGAAAGAGTGTAAAATAAGCTTAAAAATCTTAAAAAGAATTCAGCCTGTTGTGTTTCCAGACACACCAGAATTTAACATTCAACGATGGCTGAAATCAAGACAAAGCGTAAAGGTTAGTCTTGCCAACTGCATGCTCTTCACGTTTTCTTATTGGGGATGGAGCACGGGGAAATGCCACAGGTCTATGAATCATCTACAATTGTGCCTGGCAGGAAATTTCTAATAATTTATACATTCCATCTGGAAGCAACTTAAAAGAACAATTATAAGTGATACCAACTAATACCAGTGATTAATAGATGAGGCTCTGAAGAGTAAGCCAACGGGAGTCTCAACCTCAGCATGACTACAACGGGGAGGGGTTTTCCTTTGACATAAGCAGAGGGTATTTACAGCTTCCAGTCTGATACAAATGAAAGGCCACCCCTTGTTGAGTAAATTATTTAAACCTCACTCCAAGATCAATAATTTACTTTAAAATGTCACTTGTGCCTTTGCATTATCACCTCTACCTTTCCAATAACTAAGAGCATTAAGAAGTTTTTTTGAAAGAAGGAAAGGCCATCTGGCCCACGCTCATTACCATTTATGGTTAATTATTATTAAAATTAATAATTTCACATAAAAGCACACAAACCTGAAGGCCTCTAAGTCCTTCAGTAGACATTATAGATCAGGTAAGTCTTACCCAGCCACAAAGCTGAGGAAGTAATTAGCTAGTAAATCCCACTGAAAAAAGTATTTAATCAAAATAAAAGTTGAGCTCCTGTACAGTACGTAATGACCTTTTCCTGAAAGACCATATATTTCCTAGTCCCATTTTCATACCAGATCCAATTCTCATTGCCCTTTGAAGTCAAAGTCACCTTTGTACACAGGAGATAGAGACGGAAACTTGGAAGCAAATGAAGAATAGAGTCCTAGTTTTATCCAAGGTAGCTTTACAAAGCATCACTTATCCTTGAAACACATGCACATGGTTGCTTTAAAATTGTAACTTGATTTTGCAAATGCTTTTCTTCCCAATGAAGCTTTGCCTTATAATGCCTGTTTTGATTTACTTTCAAAATATTTTTGTAGGCTACATAGTAGATATTTTATTCCATCTTACACAGATCCAAGAGTTTTTATGGTTTGACTGAAATTATACTATTAGTAGTCAGTTCATAGCATCTTAGTTCATTATTCAAACCACTGTCAAATGTACTCAAACTTTTTTTGCTCCACACATACTTCCTTTTTTTATCCATACAATCTATGCTTTTATATTTTGTATTCCACTAACAATAAATATATATCATTATGTTCTTGTAAGATACGTTACAGCACAGAATGGGGCTAGATCATTTTCATGCACAAAATGGAAATAATAATCTTAAGAGATATTACATAGAAAGTGCATAGCACAGTGAAGACATAGGGTGTTTTGCAAATAGTCATAATTATTGCAAACATAATTTTGTCTTTTTTCCCCCTTTCTTCCTCACTTCTCCCCTATCTCAAGTAGCTTTTCTTCAGACTGAAACTTTTCTAATTATTTTCAAGCCTCTACTATTTGCAAATAATTTCCAAAGATCTTTTGCAACTGCACTCTCAAGGAACATTTTCACCATCATACCCATCACTTTTTGCTATATCCCATGTGAAGTGAGCAGTTTCTCGGCACCTGTCTAATTTACAACACAAACTACCTACCCTCTCAACTTGCTCACCTCTTAATCTGCACACTTGCAGTCGGGTGGAAATCCATTTCACTTAAACAGATTTTACAACCTCAAGACAGCAGCGCATCCCCAGCCCATGCCCTTTGGCCTCCCCGACTCTCCTGCTGTTTAAAATGGAAAAGGAAGGAGAGGCGGCATGGTTTGCTCAAATGGAGGCAGCACCTAAGCCCAGTCCTGATTACAAATGTCAAGTTCTTTCTGAAATATTTCTGAGGAGTGAGAGAACAAGCAGATTTATAGGGTACATACTTCACTGGTTTTTATTTTGGTGGTGCGTATAGATGAGAAAAGATTAAAAGCCCAAACGAATGTCTAAATCATTGTGAGCGCACTACTGCAGTACATTTCCTAGCCACCAGCACCATGGACAGCACTCCAGTGGCCTGGCTTGTTCCTCTGGGGGAAAGGCGGGAGGGGGTCCCCAAAGAATAAGGATGGAAGTTCTAAATTGTCAAAATATTATCATTCTTGAGCAATATATCATGAAAAAAAAGTGGTTCAATTTCTAATACGAGTTTTCTTTGAAGTTTTAAGCACCAAAAACTAATTCAAGGGTTTGGGTACGGTGTAATTCAAGGTATAATTTATATTTACCATTTAAGTTCTAAGTATTATTTCTTCCAGAAATACAAATCAAGAAGAAGAAAAACAGTGATTAGAAAACCATTTCATAGCTCAAAGTTCTGGATTCAAATCCCAGTTTGAACCCTTTCTGACCAAATTCAATCGGATAAGTTACTTAACTTCTCAGGCGTCTAAGCATAACGCATGACACTTAATTAACCTCCCTAAGCATTGTCAGTGAACTGGGGGCATCAGTACCTTGATCTTAAATTTAAATAGAGCAGCATGGGTACTATTATTTGCAACTAGTGAGTAGTAATTGTCTTATAAAAATAATTTTTAAAGGAACATTGGATCACAAACAAAAAAATAGATGCCTATGATAATTCAAGTTTCTATTTTACCAAAAGTACTATTTAGAACAGAAGGGCTTTCCCAAACTTTTCAAATGACACCAAACAAGTTAGCTACTTTTCCTACCTGAAACCCAGTCTCCCTTCCTTATCTATATCTCAGTCAGTCTCACTCACCCCTGGCATCCAACTCATAACCACTTTCTCTCCTTTCCAAATGATGATGCCCCTACCTTAATACTCATTTTGATTTTAATACTTAAGTGCTTGAGCCATTGCTTATACAGTCAACTGTCATATACAAAAGAACCCAGAACTCAGTATGCAAAGGAAAGATGTTTATTTCCAGAGGCTTTGGCGATGGTGTGATAATAAGGGTCAGATTATATATGCGATCAATTCTGGCCTTTTGCATGTCAATTAACATACCACACTTGGATGTTTTATGATAACAAATCTCTCAGAGGAATGTTATTATGCTCATATTTTAATGTCTTAGGGGTCAGCATATCATGCACAGATATCCACTGGCATATATTCAAATGCAGAATTGCCAGCTTTATCATTTTAAATGATTTAAGCCAATGAAAGGATACTCCATTTGTTTGCTCAATAGTCAATTGAAATAGAAACGGTTAGCTGAGTGCATCTCCCTTGAAAGTCTCTTCCCTTCTAGCGCCAATTACAGAATATGAAAGGCACACACTGCACCGCGTACTCAGGATAATAAATCACTAAATTGGAAGCTTCAGTTACCTTGCTGACTTTGATAAGAAAATTAATAGAATTAGCAGCTTATCTGTCTGTCCAGAAGAATCACATTATGAAAAGAGAGAGAGAGAAGAGGGAAAAAAAAGAGTGAAAAAGAAAAAGAAAGCAAGCTGTTTCTATAGCCAGGGTTGCCTGTATTTCTTAGTGGGGAGACAGTTTGGATAGTTTCTTTTGGTCCCCTTGTGGTGACAAAGCTCTGACAAAAACAATGCAATAAGCACTATCAATTATTGTCTACTTGTTCTGTTTTCATGTATAATTAAAGCTGGACAAAGCCAACATTGGATCAGACATTAAATAAAGCTACATCAGGCAAAATCCAGCAACAGCCCAATTACTGATAAACAGAAATCCTAAACAGATCAAAATTGAGAAGTGGGGATATTGAGATTATTTTCCAAAAGAGGATTTACAACCTTGCATTTCTTGGAGAGGGAAATGGTGTGGTGCTTTTCTTCTTTTTTTCCAAGGGAGGATAATTGTTTACAATAAAGCTGCTGCTCTCAAAAGAGAATGGGAAGACATGAGTCATTTGTTAAAGGAGACCCTTAGTAGCCTTCCTTCTGCCCCTTTTTCTTTAAATATATATGATGATCTGTAATTATTTCTTTGAAAAACATTTCGACAGCTGTAAATGATAATAAGCCAATCACTGTGCACTCTTTTTCTCTCCCGGCAGCTGCAGAGCTCCCATTCCAGCCAATTAATTGATATTTGTAAAGTGCTTTGAAACCCAGAAGTGGAGCTCATAAGTGCTAAATATTGTTCTTACTGCTGCTGCATTAGGAAAGCCAGCCCCTCTTCAAACAAGCCTGAAAAGAACAGGAGCAAGTCTGAGTGACTAAAACAATAAGCTAAAACTCCAGGGCATCAAACAAAAATTCAGATCGGTAGGCCTTGTTAAGAAACATCAGAAGTTAATTACTAAAGACATGTCACTGAAAACTGTGTGTCAAATATTGAGCATGGGAAAGCTTTAACTCGGCTACATTTATTATTTTCCTATGTGTAGACCAATGTGTTAGTTCACAACGCACTTTTTCTCAAAACAAAGAAAGTGTTAAGCATTGCTTGTGAAGCAATGCATGTTGGAAAAGATAGTGCTTACTTGTAAAATGTGTCTAAGACAAGACTCACACATCATCAGACCAACTTACAGAATGTTTGGCCTTGTACTACTGTCTTAGATAAAAAAAAAAAAAAAATTCCTCTACCAAACCAAAATATACTATAGATTATCTCAATTCTTATTTTCTGGCAACGTACAGATATTGGGAGATGCTTGAACTTTGGATGTTGGCATGGTTTCCAACAGATCTCACTGTTTTCATTCAATATTTCAATTTTTAAAACTCTTAACTGATACACCTACACTTCTACTGTCTACATCACGGACAGCGTTGGTCCTAAGAAGGGCTGATATGTTGACATACGTTTCAAAGCACAAAGTAAAGGAGAGTCTTTATAGAGATATTTTACAAAGATAGCTACGATTGAAATATTATTTCTTGGTGCAATAACTCTAGAGATGGAGTCATAAACCTGCTGGCACCCATTGCTGTTAAGAAGAGCTATGGATGGCAAAAGTCTGCCCAATCATAGACCAAGTACAGCAGCAGCTTGCTTGACAATTCTATGTTGCTAAGCAATTAATTGTTGACAATTTAATGCCATTTCTTTATTAAAAAATGAAGAAAATTACAGATGGTTAGCATCACCCAGCAACACTTACACACACATTTTGAAACCAAAGATAGACATTTGCGAGTCAGACAATGGAACTGGTGAGCATGCATACATAACAAGGCTACAGAGAGAAAAATCAGGGAATCCTACGTGAATGCCATATATACAAGACAAGCTGCTTATTGTGATGTCATTAAAAATAAAAATTGCAACACATGCAATGTTTGTATTTCAAAAGCTGTGCCCAAGCTTGATATTTTAAATTTTTTTCAAAATATATAGCCTCAATAAATACTTTGAACACTAGAGAATCTAAAATTGTTGTTAAACCTTCCCACGGTCAATTTAACTGCCTGAAGACAAATACAAAGTTTTATAAAATTAAAGCAAGGACTTTGGCTGGCCTCCTTTTTCCTATCATCTTGGTTGTCCTGAGGTTGACAAACAGAGCCAAACTTAATTTCTAACCTTGGAGAGTTGGCCAAAAATAAATAAAAAAGAGAAGGAATATTAGAGCTCCTCCTATTCCAAATTACTTAAGAAAACTACTGTAGCTCCTCAAAACAAGAATTCTGTAGTGAGTATTTGGTTTTGGAATACTTATGACCTTTCTTCTAACATACTTTACACTAAGGTCTCTCCTAAAAAGAAGTGGTTTTATTTAAAATGCTAAACCTAAACAATTTTGACAGTTCCATCTTCTACTGAGTAATGGGACAGAAAAGAGAATTACTTCATGAACTTTCCTTTCAGTTGAAGTTGGGCTTTAGATCAAAATGATGGAAATCAAATCACATGAGCATATAACCTAAAAAAGAGATTCAAGAGAAAGGACAGAAAACAAATTTTGTTGCAAAATGTATAATGTATTATTTTTCATCACTTTATTATATAATCTTTACTATTATATTACACTGTACTATTATAATCTGATTTAACCCTCACAAGACTTCACGGAAGGTATCATTACCTTCACTTTAAAATAAGAAATCTGGCCATGTGTGGTGACACACATCTCTAATTCCTGCACTCGAGGCTGAGGCAGGAAGATACGGAGTTGAGACCAGCCTGAGCTACATAGCAGGCTTCAGGATAGCCTGGAGTACATAGCAAGACCCTGTCTCAGAAAGGGAGAAGGGGAGAGGAAGAGGGAGAGGGAGATCTGAGCTTCAGTTATAATAACCATTTTGCTCAAGATGGAGAAAGCACTTAAATTTGGGTTTAGGATTGAATAATTCCATAGTGAATGCAAATGCTCAATGTAATATAATCTCCCCGCCTGCTGCAAACCAAACAACCTTTCTCTCTCCCTCTCTCTCTTTTCTCTCTCTCTCTCTCCTCCCCACAACAGGCTTTCACTGTGTAAACCAGGCTGGCCTCAAATCCTGATCCTCCTGCCTCAGCCTCTGAGCACTAAAATAATAGATGTGCACCACCACACCCAGCCCCAAACCAAACAAATTTTAAGTTAATCGCCAAGCAACCTGCTGAATAAGAGACATCGATATGTTGTTGTGGTTAAGGGGCTCTGAGTCCACAACTTATCAACTCTGACCCTAGTAAAATAAATAAATAAATAAATGTTTTCTTTGCAAATTAGAATAACAGTGTACAAATTAGCCATGTAAATTTTTCTAATGTCAGGTGTCGATTTTGAGGATTTTATAAAATAATGCATGTGAAGCCCTTGACAGAGCACATAGCATCTAATGAGAGCTCGATAAGCATGTCCTATTACTATCATTTATAATGATCATGTAGCTAGGGCAGGGCACCCCTTCTGTTATGATTTCCTTAGAAATGAATCAATATTGAACTTGTTTTTAAATACTGAAGAAACAGCAAGTAGCTAGATGGCATCACCAGGTGTCTGAGTAATCACCTGAAACATTTTCCCAAATAGCATCAAATGATGTACACTTTCCATCCACTCCCGGGTGTGCGCACATTTTGAGACCTAGCACATCTGTCTTGCACTAATGATAAAATTAAATTGTCTCTTTCACATAAGCAACAAGAAGCTAATCTCTCATAATGCAGTCTGATAAATTCTTTTTTTAACCATGAATCAACTATCTGCTGAGCAAAACAATTTTAAAAAATCACAAATGGCTAGCGAATACTAGTCCTCACTTCATAATTTACTTCCTGCCTCTGTTCATTCTCCATAGATGAACTCAAATCACACGTGAAGCATGTTGAACCTATGCTCATAAATTTCAGTTGACCTATAATTTGTGATATCAAAAAGTCAATACTATAGAACTGGATTCTTCCTTCCTAAATTTGAAAATGTGCCAGGTTCATTAAAAACAAACCAATAAACACCCGTTCTAAAACTGTGGCAGCCTGTGCAGACCTAGGTCTTCTTTGCATTGCGGTGTTGACAGTGAAATTACATGGGGGAGACTGACTGAGGCATAGATATTGCCTCGAAATCCTTTAAAAATCAAACTAAATAAGAACAAAGTTGAAATAATCCTGTTAAATCCTCAGGAAATTGTGAAGGGTTTAATTTTGGATTATGACTCATCTCAGAAACTCTTAAGCCACACAAACAATAATGACTGATCTCTAATACTTCTACCACTATCTGGCAGTGCTCATATATTTTTAGTGTAGGATTAATTGGCCTTAACAGGACTGCTCTTACACGCAAATGAATAGGCACTCACCTGTAACTTTGAGTGTCCCTGTGTTGGGTTGAATTGCATCTCAGCCACATGCACTCTGCAAAATTCCTAGGTTGAAGCACCAACCCCTAGTACCACATAATGTGACCATATGTAGAAGCAGGATCTTTACAGGGTAATCAAGTTACAATAAGAATATTACAACAAACCCTAATCCAATATGATTGGCATCCTCATAAAAAGGGGAAATTTGAGCCAGGCATGGTGGATAATGCCTGTAACCCCAGCACCCTGGAAGCTGAGGCAGGAGGATCAAAAGCTAGTTCATGAAGGTTAGCAGATCCTGTCTCAAAAATAAAAAAATAAAAAAAATTAAAAATCCGGGGCTGGGAATATAGCTCAATGCAAAAGCCCTGAGTCCAATCCCCAAATTCAAAAATTACAAATAAAGTTAACTAAAACCAAGAAGATATAAGTAAATAGATAATAAATATAAGAACAAAAATTAACAAAAGAAGAAATAAACATTCAATAGAAAAGATCTACAAAGCAAAAAGTTGGTACTAAAAGGATTAATAAAGTAAAGCAAAAGCCACTGAAACTGATTAATTTTTTAAAAGCCACAAATAACTAACGTCAGAATGGAAAAGGAGCCATCACTACAAAGGCTATATAGATATTAAAAAGACAAAACACAAAAAATTGGTGAACAGGGTCGGTGAGATAGCTCAGCGGCATAAGCGCCTGCCTGGCAAGCATGAGGTCCTGAGGTCGACTCCCGGTACCCACGTTAAAAAAAAAAAAAAAAAAATTGGTGAACAACTTTAGGCTACTAAGTTAGAAAATGTATATGAAACATACAAATACTAAAAAATAAATACAACTAATTTCTTACAGCTGAAATAAAAAGAAACACAAAAGCAAAGCACTCATAAATATTTTAATACAATATGTAATTTAAGTTTTCCTCTCTTGATTCCCACCACCACCACAAAGAAACAAAAACTCCAGGCCAAATAGAAAATTCTTGCAAACTTATGAAAGAAATGTAGTACCAACCATCAATAACAGTCTGAAAACACTAAATAGAAAATTCCAGAAATAAATAATTTGTAAGTTTTAAATTGTGTGACATTCAGAATTGCATTGTAAAAATCTCAAAACCATTCACACTTCCTTCCGAGGAAATGAATTACCCCTTTATCTGGTGCTTAGGTTCAAGTAACCCTTATTTTAGTTAATAATGGAGCAAGACTTGTGATGCTGGTTATTTTATTACAGTATATGGTTATAATTGTTTTATTTTTAGTTATTGTTAGCCTCCTATTGTGCCTAATTTATAAACTAAAATTTATCCTATGTATGTACATATAGGAGAAAGCATAGTTTACAGCGTTTAGAACTACCTGAGCTTCCAGGCATGTACGGTACTTGGTGCAGGAGGAGAGGGGTCTTCAAATGCATTCCCACAGCTAAGGGAGAACCACTGTGGTGCCAATTTTAAACAAACTCTTTCAGAAAATGAAAAGATAGGGAATAATTACTTATTCATTGTATGTGGCCAGCTTTTTCTTATGATGAAAAACTGAGATGAACATATGAGAAAAGAAAATGACAGGCTAATTTAATTCATAAGTGAAAATCGGAACTATTTTCTATTCATAAAGAAAAACACAGCTCTTTTACAAGCATAATTTGTTCCAGAAACATGCTTGTAATCCAAAGCATTTGTATATCAAAGCGAATTTCCCCATAAGAAATAATGGAAACCTAGATGGTTGGTTCCACAACCCAAAATATTCATATTAAAAAAGATAACAATACTAATATAACACAAAATAATAAATAAAATACAAAGTATAAAGGAAAATAAACAAACAAAGCTACAATTACCTTTGAAAACCTTTGTGGCTGGTGTGAAGGAGACAAGAGAGAGGAGGGTTATTGTGTAGGGCGAATTTCACTGTCCCTAACGAAACCACTGCTATGCATTGGCTCAATGGAATCTTTTTCTTTTTGTGCAACTTTAGCAAGAACCTATTCAATGATACTTGCTCTTGCCTCCTCTTGAGGACTTCACAAAAAAGTGACATTGCATTGTCATTAAACAGATTCGTCACTTGTATAGCTACTGCCTTATTCAGGTGGTGCTTTTCTACAAAAATTTGTGCTGTTTTCCACATTTTATACATCTCCCTAATCTCATTTGAAGTGAAAGATTCCTCTGCCTTTTTCTCCTCCTCCTCTGCAGAAGAAATCTCCATAACCTTTTGCTGCTGGGAGACAATCACCTACAATTCCCAGAGAAAGAGAGAGAGAGAGGAACCATTGGCTTAGTCATGATCATGGGATGTTCAGTGTCACATTCCACTCATATTGCAAGAAATTGCTTGCTTATCAAGTTAAAATTTATTAGACATTTTTGCTCATATTGTGAAATATTCACAGAACAAGCTACTTACAATCCAAGATTTTATTCTATATGCCATAACCCAGTTGGGTGCATCCCAAGAATATAAGGTTGATTCACTATTTGTGAAATATTTCAATGCAATTTATCATGTTAAGATACCAAAGGGAAAATATCATTTTCTCCTGTTAATAGATGCATTAAAAGCATTTGATCACAATCAACATCCATTTGCAATTTAACACACACCAACACACACACACACGTTGAAAGCATTCCCTTTAAGATGCAAATAGGACAGCAATACATATCATACCTATTTTCATTAAACATTATGTTGGAAGTACTACCCAATGTAGTTGACCAACAACAATACACTAAAAATCAATTGCAAAAAAAGAAATACAGAAAAAGGAGTTTTTTAAAGATGGACTGCTCAGGTTGAGGAGACAGAGCTTAGAACCAACAAAGAACAGGGCAGACAGAATTCGCAGGATCAGAAGAGTCGAATGGACAGATAACCCCAGAGATCTGCAAAGGGTACCATTATAGTATTCAGCAAAGTACTGGTCAGCACATATATTAGAGAAAACTACCCAAAGCCAAGGAAAGAACCATCCAAGAGGTTTAGAGGAAACAGTATTCAGCAGTCACACAGCAGCCACGAGTAATGCCTGTTCCCACCAAATTGAACATCTCCTAATAAATAGAGCATAAGGGTTTTGCCTCGGTAATGGGAAATAAGTAACACTACACTAAATGTTAATGTGTCCCTTCCTAACAAGAGTTTGAAAGGAACAAACGTTTCTAGTATCTTAACTGCATCCCAGAAAAAAGCTTAGGAATACTTACGAGAATACGAAAATACTCAGCACTCAACAAAGTAGAAGTCGTGTATCATGACTACCAAATTATCAAGTACAGAAAGAACCAAAAAAATCTTTATAAGGGAAAAAAAATTCATTAAAGCCAAGTCTAAATGGACATACATGTTAGAATTAGCAGAAAAAGACAATGAAACAGTTATAACTTTTCCATATACTGAAAAATTAAATATAGTAATGCCATATATTTAAAAGGCTAAAAGTGAACTTTAGAAATAAAACTGCAGTGTCTTAGAGGAAAATATACTGGATAGGATCACTAAGATTAGAAAAGTAGAAAAACATATTAGTTCACTTGAATACATCCTAATAAAAGGCTTCAAAAAAAAAAAACACTTTGAGAGAAGAAAAAAAAAAAAGGATAATCTAAGTGTTGTGGGAAATATTTAAGCAACCTACTAAAATGTATAATGGAAGTCCAGAAGAAAAAGAGATGGAGGAAAAAGAAAAAAATATTTGAAAGAAAAAAATTCTAAATTTGATAAAAATTATAAGCCCACAAATCTAAAAAACCCAAAGAAGCACAAATGCAAAACACATAAAAAAACTACAAAAAAATAATTAAATTGCTTAAAACCAATGATAAAATGAACATTTTAAAAGCAGCCAGATGTTTTAAAAAGATATTTACATAGAGAACAAAGAAAAGAATGACTACAGATTTCACACTGAAAACAATGTCAGCAAGAAAAGAGTGGATCAACATCTTGAAAAGTACTACAGGAAAACTTATTAATCAAAAATAACTTTCAAAACCTAAAGCAAAATAGCTAAATAAAATTATGACCAGATTCACATGTGGAAAATGTTCAAGGATTTGCTTTAAGTAAAAGGTAAATGATACAAGATGGAAATGTGGATCCATACAAAAGAACACTAAAAGAGATCCTACTAGTAAATATAACATTTTATTATTTATATCTTTTTAAAAGATAACCTTTTAACAGGTATAGAGTTTCTACTTTGGAGTTATAAAAATATTCTAGAATTATACAGTGGTGATGGTTGTTCAGCCTTATAAAAATGTAAAACCCAGAGAATTATATACTTTAAAATGATGAATTCTGGGCCGGTGAGATGGCTCAGCGGTTTAAGCGCCTGCCTTGCAAGCGCAAGGGCCCGAGTTCGACTCCCAGAACCCACATACAAAAAAGGGGCCGGTGATATCACTCAGTGGCACGGGCGCCTGCTGGCACGCGAGGTCCTGAGGTCGACCCCCCGGTACCCACAAAAAAATAAATAAATAAAATAAAAATAAAATGATGAATTCTGTGGTATGTAAATTATATCTCAGTACAAATAATTTTTGTAATTAAATGATTACCCAAAAATAATATCAATTTATAGTGGGGTTTGTAACATAGGTAAAAGAAAAATGCATGGCAATAATAGACACTAATTCTCTCCCAAACTGATCTATAGATTCAGTATATTCCCATTCAAAATTCTAGCATATGTTTATGCAAATCAACAAGCAGCTTCTAAAATTCATACAGAAACACAAATTCCCCAGAAGAGTCAAGACAAGTTTGAAAAAGAAGAACACATTTAAAGACACCATCATAAAACAAAGATTTTAAAGACTGAAATTACTATTGCCAAGGATATCTAAAGCCATTCTCTAAAGATAGTGTTGGAAGTATAAATTGCATACCCTATAGGTTAGCAATTCCACTTCTAGCGATATACAAATACGAACATCGGTACATATGCACCAAGAGGCATGTACAAGAATATACATAAAAGCACTTGTCATAAGAGAAGCTGGACACAATCTAAATGTTCATAAGTAGAACAGATAAATTATGGAAAATTTACACATATGGAATTCTAAGCAATGAAGATAAATTACATGGAAGAAAAGTCTCACAAACCTAATGCTGACTGGCAGGGATCTAATGTATCTTAGGCATAATTTTGTAATTTCAAAAATGCACAAAACTAAGCCATGGTGTTTATAGAGGCCTACTTAGATGGCAACGCATTTTAAAAGCAAGCAAATGATTACTACAAAAAAACAAGAAAATATAGGGTATCTTTGGTAGGGAAAGATAGGGCTTTCATCAGGAACGGCACCCAGTGGAATTTCTAAGGTACTGCCAAAGTTTATTTTCTTGATTTAGATCATGGTTCTATGGCATTTATTTTATAAAAATTTCTTACATTTATTTTGTATGCATGTTTTCCCAAGTGAAGCCTATTTCAAAACGGAAATATTTAGGGGTAGGGAAAATCACTTTATTTTCATTATAGTAGAATTTGGGTTATGGGCATGTGTTGCATCTATTATCTTTACTCTAAATAAACTATAGCATTTTATTCTACAAATTCTATACTATCTGAATTTTGGAAAATAATCATATATTATTTTCATGGTTAAAAGCAATAGCTTACAAAACATGGGGAAACCAAAGATTCTAAGATTTTTGAAAGTGAATAGAAGTGGTAAAATGATAGGGAACAGAAGTTTAATCAATAAGAAAGAAATAGCTCCCATTCTCAGCTACCTTAAAATCTTTGAAAGAGTAGTAGTAGTAGTAAAAAAACAAACAAGTCCTATGCCTCTTTCTTTACTCAATCAAAGCACTTAAGCTCTTCCCAGGAGTGATACGTAAATATGAATATTGGAATTGACTTTTTTATCAAACATACAAGAATAAATCAAATGAGTTCTATTCCCTTCAAGGTATTCATCTCAGGAAGTGAGACACTTTTTCCAATGCAGCCTTTACAAATGCAAACATTTTGGCTTGCCTCTTGGAGAATTGCTTTCAGCGCCCATGGCATTTTTAATAACCTTCAGGATGGTGAATTCAACCTCTGGGAATGAACTGAGAAAGTTATTTGGCTCTGGCCCTGATAAATAACATAGGTAAACTCATTCACTCAGAGTATATTGATTTGAACCAAAAATTAAGGTATGGCTGTGAACAGATGGGACTAGTCTTAAAGGGAATTCCCAAAGAAAAATTCAAAATAGTTTGAGCAAAAACAGCATAATTGAAATAAGTTTCTTGCGTCTTGAGTAACTGCTTTGTAGAAATGCACACGCTCTATGCACTTATCAACCTGAGTGAACCGAAGTTGCTCCAGACCCACGCAGGGTGGGGCCGGAAACACGGTGAACAAACCCCACCCTCATCCGGGTCACCTGAATAGATGCTTACTAACAACCTGCCTTATAATTTACAGTCACACATTCACTTTTTGATTCTGTCTTTAATGGTTTCAATGAGCATCTCTGCATTGTCTTTACCATATTAGGTTTTACAATATTCCAGGAGCTCAGCATTCACATTGCCTCACCTGCGCAGTTCTGTGAGTAAGGGATAAATATCCAAACTGCTTCTCCAGTGGACAATTACTATTTGCTTATATTACTTCGGAGCTGTTAGTAAAGAAATGTAACTTACTCAAAAAAGAAAAATACATGCTGATTTCTTAACAAGATTAGCTTTTAAAAATCTGTAATATTACTTAAAAAACAAGAATATGATCACTTTGAGCCTAGTAGGAAGGATTTGGTCACACAGGCTCCCTGGTTGTGCAGCAACTTCTGCGTAGGAAACGGATTTTCCGAGGTGTCTGCGGAAGACAGCGTCTCACGGGTAGCTCAGAGCTCAGCACCTTACCTCTCTAGCAGCGTCTGGAATCACGATGTCGGCATAAGTTGGCACACTAACCAAACTGTGGGAACGAAGGTGTCAGAGTCTGTGATCACACACACACACACACACACACACACACACACACACACACACACGGGCTTTGCTCAGGTTGGCTCCAGCCTGCGATCAGCCCTGCTCCGGAGCGCTCTGAGCGAGGGGACCAAGCCCTCCTTCCTCCTCCGCTGGCGCTGGCGCGCGGCCCGCCACGCTGTCGCCTCCCGGCTGCCGCGCTCTACTTCCTGTCTTCCAAGCCTAAGTGCTCTTTAATTAGCCTTCATCGCTTCCCCAATTTAACTACGAACATTCAGGGCTCCTTGCCAACTTCACGCCCACCTGGCATCCCCCACACCGCACCTTTGCCCAGGCCCGGCCGAGCTTCTGAAGCATCTCCGGATGCAGATGCTGCCCAGCCTCCGCGGTCCAGCGATGCTGTTCCACCCGCCCTGCGCGCTTCCCGGGGCTTCTGGAGGACGCGCTGCGCCGCGGACAGTGGCGTGCGGTTGTTTGTCTGGCGGGATTGTCAACTCTGTGTAAGATGGAGGAGGAGAGAAACAGGAGTTACGTATACACCTGTGGGCAGCTGACTTTCCAATTCAAATGCCCTTTGGGAGGGGATTTTTATTTTTTCACGTCTTAATCTATTGTTTGTTACTAGTTTGTTTCTTTGTTCTTGTTCATTATAATTATAGATTTTCTACTTTTTAATTCATCCATTTAAAAAGTGAAATTGCATTTTTTTTTCCCCCGGAGAAAGAGAAAGTAGGGACAGCTTAGATCAAGAACTATCGTGATCCATAGGCTTTCCCCACCTAGGATTCGTGTGTGTGTGTGTGTGGTACCTGGAGATCGAACCAGGACCTCAGCCATATCTAGGCAAGTGCTCTACTACTCTACTACATCCCCAGGCCCCGCCTCAGGCTCTTTACCTCGGGCTTTCAGGAATCAGTGGAGTACTTCCCCACTTTGCTGACTTCCCTGCTCCATGGGGCAACACCCAGCAAAGCCCCAGAATTCAGAATTCAGCATTACCCCAGGTAAGGCTTGGAGTGGGAAGGCCCCTGTTAGGATATTTTTGCTTGAACCTTCCTAGTAGAAAACACACACACACACACACACACACACACTGACCAAGGCAGCTTTAGCACTGCCTTCTGTTTGACTAAACTTCATACAAGTTTCTTCCTGATCATGGCCCTCTGACCTCCCTTTCCTTAGAGCATTACTTTAAAAATTCGCAATTATAAATTCTTTCTCTGCCCCTCGGAGATGTAAACCCTCTCCCAATTCCTTGCAGTTTAGCAAACATGGAAAGCCTTTCCCATGGACCTGGAATCGGCCCATTGAAATGAAATCATGAAAGAAGATGGCCTCCCTAGTCCCATCTCAGTAGGGAGGGTAGGATCCTAACTTACAGAAGAACAGCTTAGCAAAGGCCTGGCCTAATCACCATGACAACACCCCTCCCCATCACCAGGACCTTTCTACCAGCTCGCCTTGGGACTTAGAAATTCTTCTGACTTGGTTCAGAGAGGTTGAGTTCAATCTCTCTTCGCTATTGCAAAGACCTGAAGCCATAAAACCCTTAGAAGAGAACATAAAGGAAATGCCCCTTGACACTGGCCTCAATGATATTTTTAAGAGTCACACCAAAAACAGGCTACAAAAGCAGAAATAACTAAATGGGACTATATCAAAAGAAAAGCCTTCTGCACGGCAAAGAAAATAATCAACAAAATGAAATAATCTACAAATTGGGATAAAATATTTTGCAAAGCATATATCTGATGGAAAGGTTAATATCCAAAATTTACGAATATCTCATGCAACTCAGGAACAGGAAGAAACCAATTTTTAAAATGAGTCTTAAAAGGCCTGAGTAGACATTATGTCAAAAGAACACATTAAAATACCCAATGGGTATGTGAAAAGGTACCTGCTATTAGTCATCAGGGAAATAAAAATAAAAAGCACTCTATCACCTCACACTTGTTAGGATGGCTATTATTAAAAAGACAAGAGATAACAAAAGTCAGCAAGGGTGTGGCAGAGAACGCTTGGCAGTGCTGGTGGGAATGCAGTTGGTACAACCGTTAGGGAAAACCACGTGGAAGTTCTAAGGAAATTAAAAATACAACTTCCCCAAGATCCAGCAATCTCTTCTCACCACGAGCCCAAAGAAAATTAAATCACCTCCTTGTAAAGATATCCATGCATCCATGTTAGTTACAGCATCATCCACACTAGTGAAGACATGAAAACAACCTAAGTATCTCCCAACAGATGATATATAAAGAAAGTGTGATTTTGTGTATGATACATCCACAAAGGTGGAAGAGGAAGAGGAGGGGAGGTAGAGGGAAAAAAAGAGAATAAAACAGCAGTTACCAGGGGCATGGGATGGAGGTCCAAAATGGACAGATGTACATGGTATGATCAAAACGTACGGTGAAGGTTTCATTTTTTTAAGTTTCTTACAGTAAAAGACACTTTGCCATTAACCTGTCCTCCAAATACTCCGCCTCACCCTGAACACACTTACTTGTTGTTCTTGGCACTTTCTGAAGCGGTGCAGGAAGTCCTCCTGCGTGTCTTTAGTTGTGCTGTCATGGCTGCCTCGACGTCCTGAACTGATTCAAACTATTTAACTTTCGTGGTTGTTTCCACTTTGCAGAAGAGCCAGAAGTCGCATGGTGCCACATCCGATGAATAAGGTGAGTGAGCACAGACTGTAACGTTTTTACAAGCCTTAGTTCTCTTCGGATGGCACGCAGCAGAAGCATTCACTGTATTTTTTATCAAACCTCATAAACATATTCAGGATAGAGGACTTTGAGAACTGTTTCAGAAAATGGCAAGAATGGTGTTCAAGGGTCGGTGAGATAGCTCAGCGGCATAAGCGCCTGCCTGGCAAGCGCAAGGTCCTGAGTTGGACCCCCGGTACCCACAAAAAAAAAAAAAAAAGAATGATGTTCAAAATGAGGGGGAGTATTTTAATGGTAATGTGTCTTTTATTATAATAAATATTTTAATTATTTGCTATATATTTTGATCATACATCATAGGTCAGAGGTTCAAAAGTAGCAGATGTGGAAGATGAACAAATCTAAATACCCAACAAACAACACTAACCGTAGTTAATAACACTGTGCTCTACATATTGGGGATTTCAGATAAATTAATAGATTTTTTACCTCCTCTTGCCACAGATACAAATAACTATGTGACATGATGGATATGTTCATTTGCTTCACCTCAGTAATCATTTTGAGACATTCAGTAAATATACAGATTTCCCATAACATCATATTGTGTATCTTTAATATACACAACACAGTTTATTTTTCAAAATAACCATCTCCCTTCCCGTAGCAATCTTGACTTCCACTGGAATTTTGTGTATATATGGTGCTCAGGATGGCACCAGGGCCTCACACATGTTAGGTAGCCATTTGGCTACTGAGCTCCATCCTCAGCCCTGGAATATTCCTCAATTAAGTCTTCTTTGTATGTTTAATTCCGTCCATACAATTTTCCTTTGACAACACACACATACACACACACAGCTCATCCCTGAAAAGCAAGAACCCTGTCTTTGGTGTAGGAAACTTCTATCTTGGTATTCTTCTCAGTTCCTGGAAGAGTAGATGCTCTGTAGTGCTTGAGTAACAAATAAATTGATTAATTAATGATAAAAGCATGAATAATAAAAGATTAAAGGGTATGTGGCTTGCTTCATTTAACAAATGTTGGCACCTCTGTGTAAATGGCAGGCACCACACTAGACACAGCCCTTACCATTGAGGATCTTAGAATTCACTGGGGCAAAGAGACAAGCAATACTATAGATGTATAAGGTTAAATGTGAGGGGCTGGACTATGATGGGGAGAAGGGTAAGGTGGGCAGGGGAGGACTGAAAACCAAGCTTGAGCATAAGTGTAAAGAAAGCCAGGGGTGATGGGAAATGAGAACCAAGAGGGAAGGAGGAAGTTCCGCTCTCAGCCTGTGGGAGGTCACAAATAAAGAAGGGTACGCCCTACCTGGGTGAGAAGAGAACAGCCACTCCCTTCCCTGGGGAGCAAGGCAGGCAAAGGGTGTGCCTGCTGCAGCAGGGAAAGTGGTGAGGATGCAGAGAGCTGGCTGGGCTATGAGCAGCCTGCCTGAGGTGGAACAGAGAGGAGCCTAGGCCATGCTTGCCCAAGCATGCTTCTCCATGGGGTGCCTGCTGCCGAAGCTGAGGACCTGCAGCTGCTAGAGAGTAGATACTCCAGAAGCCCGGATACAACCAGTGCCAGAGGCAGCAGCTAGGGATGAGGGAATTCGTGTTGGCATGGCAGAGGGAAGCTGCTCAACACACACTTGCCCTAGGCAACTGGGAAGTGGAGCCCGAGGGAAGAACACGGGAGAGGAAGGAGCCAGAGACCAGATATAATCCTCAAGATCACACCTCCAGGACCACACAGACACACCCACAGTGTGCTTTACTAATCCCCCGGGCTACTCTCAGCCAATCAAGCTGCTGATCCAGCTTAACCCTCATGGAGCACACACCTGAGTTTAAGATTATACCTTATTAATGTGCTTATTTGATTAATATTTACCTATTAATATTTGCTTCATGAGAGCAGTACCTTCATACTTCATGAAGTATGTTCTCTACCGTATTCCATTCATGCATGTCTTAAGAGTACAGCTGAGTAATTTTTTTAGATTTTTTTAAATTTAAAAAATTTTGTTATTAAACAATAATTCTCTTTTTGCCTCTTCCATATTCTAAAGCAAAATTTAAAAAGGCCTTGTTTGATTAATTCTTCTCCTCTGTTGAGCTGCATCACATTGAAAAACATACCTTTTGTGGGAAGTTGAGAAATTAAGCCAAAGGGAATTTATTTTTTGTGCTATTTTTCTAAGGATTATCACTACATCAGGTGCACAGATTTAAAAATATTTTTGAACACTTCCAGGCATGCTTAACATTTGGTCAGAGTTATTCTAATAATTTGAAAAGGACTTTAATGTCCCAGGGTTTTAGTTTTCTCATCTCTAAAGTAAGCTGCTGGGCCACGTGATCTTAGTCCATCCTCGTGGGGCCGTGCACAACAGCGATGGATTCCTGAATTGTGCTGCTGTGAAAGAAAGGAAGCGTTTGTTACTTGTGAAAACAGCTTATGGTTTCAGGTGCTACCAGAACAAATGCTTTAAGAGTTCAGTTGTGGCTGCTGGGGCAGAGTACTTATCTAGCACGCAGGAGGCGTTGGGTTCAATCCCTAGAACCACAAAAATCAAAAAACAAAAAACAAACAAACAAACAAAAAATAGTGACTTCAGGCAAAGTTGCAATTTCACTTCATTACCAGGTATGTAACAAGAAAATGAATTTACAGAAGTCATTTTTATGTTTGGAAAAGAAAGACCTGATGCAAAGTTCTTAAAAGGTATAGCCATGTTACAATAACTGGTATGTAAAGATAAAATATTCTTTAGCAAACAGAAATGCAGATATGGTAACCTCGGAATTATTCACTGGCAGTTTGATTCAACAATGTAGCTTACAGACACAGTCAGGCTTTCAGTCCAGCTGTGGGTAAGTCAAGGCAAATCTGCCAGGGGTTTCAGCTGTTATTATCAAAATACGACAGGGAAGAAAGAATATAAATTGTCTGGCAAAATAAACAAAAACTGGCTATGAAGATGTACCACAAAATATGTTTAGAAACCACTAACAGGAAAGCTGATAAAATAATAATAAGATAACCTCTTGTGTGAAATCTCTGGATAATCTCTCAAAGCTTTAGAAAAAAGAATTAGATGTAGTCAACCACATATCCACGTCCCCTGCTGGTAAGCCAGTGCAACAGAACAGTGATTCTGGGACACAGATTGGAAATACAGATCAAATTCTTGAAACATCTTCATATAATTTTGAATGAGAAATTCTACACTTATAAATTTAGCCTACAGATAAAGAGACAAATATGTATATTTACATAAATGTTTAACGCAATGTTGTTTAAAACAGTAATATCTTAGAGATAACCAAAATAGAGAACTGATTAAACATATTTACAAATCATTAAAATAATTGTTTTGTTCTACACTATTAATATGTAAAGATCTCATATACTAATCACAATAAAGGTATCTTCACTGGATAAAAGCAAGTTTTAA
This sequence comes from Erethizon dorsatum, assembly GCA_028451465.1. Lineage (NCBI taxonomy): Eukaryota > Metazoa > Chordata > Mammalia > Rodentia > Erethizontidae > Erethizon > Erethizon dorsatum. The sequence goes on along the minus strand of CM051834.1, from coordinate 60,142,436 downwards.
AATGTTATATAAATTCATTGAATTTAAAGCATTTGAATTTCACTGTGTTTAATTTTACCTCAAAAAAGAAGTAAAAATTATACTCCAGGTTATGATATACATTTTAAATGTTGATCTCTTAAATTACTCATACCTGCTACTTTAAAATGCTTCAAAAGATAAAGTAGATTGATGGGTGGGCAGAAAGTCAATAAAATGGAAAGATATAGCAAATCTAAAAAAATTTTAATTGTGAAGAAACAATCTATAAAGTGATAGCCCATTTCAGTTACTTGTGCTTTGAAAATCATGTATTAATCTAACTTTTCTCACAAATCTATAAAGACTGAAATTGTAGAAGTGGAGTGAAGAAAAAGAAATGGAAATGTGAAACCAAAACATTGAAAGAGCTCATCTGTGGGTCCTTTTTTTACTTTCTTACATTTCTGCATGTTCACACTATACGTGTACGTAAGTTTCATAATTTCAAAACATGAAATTGTCACAGAGACTCCCATTTGCTTTCCAGTATCCATTCACCCCTTCTTCCTTGATAACAAAACCCCAACACTGTAGATGGGCACAGGACTGGGCAACTTGCCGAGGCTTCATACGATTGTTCGATTCAGCGTGGCCACGAGACTGGCTTCTGGCTGAGATGGGACTGCGCGATACTCCACGGCGAAGCACCCCCTTTTAAGAATGGAAACCATCCTGGTAGAGCAGAGCAAAGCAGCCTGGGCCTCTGGCATCATGTAACCACTCCCCAAGTCCTGGGCTGCCCACTTCTACAGGGAGAAAAGTAGCATACCTCTTGATTTAAGCCATTATTTCCAGATCTTTGTGGCTCACAGTTGAGTATATCCTGCCTCCTATAACTGGATCCATTTTGAAAATATTAAAAATTTTAGAACCACCAGTGTTCTTTACAATCTAGATTTCTTAATATATAGGTTCAAATGCTGCAAATAAAATGAAAACAGAAAAGGAGTAATATCTCAGAATAAGTCTAAGCTTAGAGAATTGAAGGATAAAATGGGAAGGTAAGCCCAGGAACAAATAAATGGATATCAGTTTCATGTGAAATGAAAGCAGTTGTACCCAGCATCATCAGTCACTATCAGGTGCCCTGTATGACTATTAGCATTGCCTGACATTATCTTTCCAGTCAGTGGAGTCCTGAGGGAAAGGGACATAGCTAGTGGGGTGAGGATGACACGGGGACAGGCCCAGACTAGTTGACCATGTCAGCCACTGTGGCAAGGCTGGGAATGATCAGCCTGAAGGCCTGGGTGTCTGGGGAAAGTACCAGGGAGCTTAGAAAAGAAAGAGAAATATAAGGAAGAAAAGGACAAACACTTCACATTTACAATTTGCCCAGGGTTCTCTTTGTCACCAAATCCCATCACAACATCTGTCATAAATAATATCAAAGTATTTACCCAATATCTCATGGGACAAAAGGATGGGCATGAAATAAAATATACAATACTGAAGACAGAGGGAAAGGGAGACATGGCAAAGAAACTATGAAAAGATGAAGATTTCATCTTAACAGGAGTTTCAACTTTGATGATAAAAAATCTTGTCATCTGATGTAGAGGAGAAAATGTTATGAAAATCTTCATTTGAAGGTGTTGCTGAGGGACCCATTTCATCCTCACATCTGCCTATAAAATGGCAGCCAAATAGTTGTGAAGTCCCACAGAGATTTATTGGCCCAATGTGAGGCCACCTAATACCGTAAGGGATGTGTGCAGCCGGCCTGGGATTCAGGCCCAGGCATCAGAGAGACTCCATTTTCCTACTAAATTTCTGCAGCTGCTATTGGTGTTTGTACTGGTACCTCCCAGGAGTGGAACAAAGCGGGTGAAATCACAGGTTATACTGGGGGGGTATCCCACTGCGGAGGCCTCATGACTCCCCCACGTTTTTCTCTGCACCGAGAAATAGGGTGTCTGACCAGTCAGCCATGAGATTACCCTGCAGGTGTGAGCCAGGATGGGTCTTGAATGTTCTCAGGCACTGAGAAAGGCAGGCAGGCTGCAAAACACAAAGAAACTAGCCCCAGCTCTGCACCACACCTCTTGAACCCTCATGCGAATTATGCTGTATCCCAGCCCCCTTGCTGCAGATACAGGCAGGTGGAACGCCATGAACATCTGTCCATCACGAGGGCGAGCTGCAGCCCCTCTGCAGTAAGTTCCCTAGTAAATGCTGCGGGCCAACTACCATGATGGTTTGTACGGCTTTTTTTTTTTTTTGAGGGTTGAACCCAGGGTCTTTTTTGTTTTTAATTTTGAGACAGAGTCTTGCTAAATTGCTCAGGCTCATCTTGAGTTTAGGATTCTCCTGCTCAGCCTTCCAGAGTGTAAGGATTACGGGTGCTTTCTTTGTGATCCCAGCCAGCTCATCTCAGAATAGTTGGAGACACTCTCTTGTGGAAATTCCCCTGTCACCACTTTGGGGATATGTATTAGTCATTTATGGTTACTGAGATTTAATATCTGATACCCATAATTTAAAGGAAAAGACGTTCGCTTTGGCTCATGATTTCAGTGTGTTCAGACCATGGTTGGCTGACTCCAGGGCAGAAGTGCATGGTAAATAGGCATGGCAGAGGACAGCTGCTTGCCCCATGGCAGCCGGAAAGGAGAGAGACAGGGAGGAGCCAGGGACAAGAATACCTCCTTCCAGGTCACACCAGTGACCACCTCCAACTGGTCCCCACCTCCTGGCAGCATATTCAGCTTATCCACTGATGAGTAACCCCCCACCATGGTCTAATCACCTTCCAAAAGCCCCACCTTTGAACACATGAGACTTTAGGGAGATATTTTAGATTTAAACTTTAACAAAGTAATTCCAGGCATGGCAGGACTAACACAGATCTAGAGACGACAGCCAATGATGGGAAAAAATAAAGAGGAAGAGGACTAGTGCCTAGAAAAACATGAAGTAAGGCTGAACAAAGATGGCTTATGGAAAGCCTTGTGTGGGAAAAAGATATGGGCTGCAGTGCGAGGAAAACCACCAAGTGGGGGCCTGACTATATCAGTCCCCAGGGAATCGGTCCCTCTAACAAGCAGTGTTATTGAGCTGACCCCCGTGTTCACTTAGAGGCATACTGTAGAAAAAGCTACTTGTGACTAGCCCACTACCAGTTAGAAATAATGTGTTAGAAGTAATATTTCCTATGAATTCAATCTGAGTGGAATTAGGTTTTGTGTAAAGTTAGCACAGAAGTTCTAAACTCTCATTAAAGAATTTGCTCTACATATGAAAGGACAGGATCCCATCATCAATAAGAGTGAAAAATGTTAAGCAACATTAAACACTTTACAAAAAGACTCCTTGGAACCTTTCTCTGCCCAAAAACTCCATGGCTGCAAGGACCACATGGTGTGCAGGGCTCCTCAGTCCATTTTATCTCAGGTCATCGTGAGCGGAAGCAGCTCAAGACAGAAGGGTTTCACAATTCACTTTGTGTAACACTCACTCAGAGTATGAGGAAGGACTTTTGCCAGACCTTACTTTGTTTAAAAATAATAATTAAGCACGTGAGATCCTGAGGTCGATCCCCCCGGTACCCACAAAAAAAAAATAATAATAAAAATAAAAATAATAATAATAATAATAATAATTAAATGTTTATCAGCATCTGAAGACTCTTGTGCTTTGCAAATACCCGGGCCCTGGTCCCTCCCAGAAAGCAAAGGACAGAGTTCATGTCCTGGCCGGAAGACAAGAGCAACAGCAGGACCCTGTTTGGGAGGAACTCTTGGCCAGAGACCCAGGATGATCCTCACTTTAATAACAGATTCTTATTTGCAGTAAGCAAACAGTAAATACTTATAAGAACCACACGTGAGGAATACTTTAACAGGTCTGTCTCCCACAATGCTCTCCGCCATGTCTGCGTGGCTCCTCCCACCCCTCCCTCAGGTCCCTCCTCAGATGAGGTCTCCTTCTACAGACTCTTCCTGTCAAAAGGCCACCCTAGGAATTCACCAGATGCTTGCTTTGCTTTATTTTTTGTAACACATGTCCACCTACATATTATAGATTTATTTGTTTGTTGCTTGTTCCCTCACTAGAATGTTTGCCCAGTGAGTCTGAGGATTTTGTTTCATTACCTCTGCATCTGGAGCACCTGGGACAGTGCCCCTCTGTCACAGAGTGGGACCTAGATACAGTAAGTATCTGCTGATTAAATACTCAAGATAACCTACACTGGTTTCTTAGCCCTCTACGAGGGACATTTTTCCTTAAAATATTTCACATATTCAAGCATTAAACTCCCTACCCCCATTTCCGGTTAAAAATACTGAAGTGAGGTTTATCCATGGTCCGGATCTCTTGAACTTGTCACATTAATGCTTAAAGTCAGGACTTTTATTTTTCAGATGGTTGGCAATACAAACACCCAGTGACAGCATCATCTTTCTATTTAGGACTAACGAGAGGTGAAATTATTCTTTTCTTTCATTAAAAAAATTCCAAGCAGCAAGTAAGCAAAATGCCCCATCACATAGACCAAATAAAAAATTTGCACAACATCACAATATTGTGTTGTCTCTTGCTATGAACTGAGTCAAGTCCCCCAAAATTCACACACTGAAGCCATAACCCCCAGTGTAACTGTATTTGGGGACAGGGTCTGTAAGGGGATACATAAGATTAGGCCAGGTCATACAGTGGGTCCTGATCAAAAATTACTGGTGTCTATGAGAAAAAGAGACACTAAAGATATCCCTCCCTCCCTTGCACACGGGCTTACACTCATGCACACGTGCACGTGGTTTGACTGAAAAACAAGCACATGCAAAATTAGAGCCCAGGAAGGCATGGCTGCTAAAAGACTAGCATTCCCCAAGAATCGTTTCACTGTGTTCAGCTGTCCAGGCACTTGGAGGCTACTGCAGCCATGACCCAAGGATAATGGGGTATTGCTCAAGCTGGCGGAAGACGCTGGCACCATCCACATGATGCTGGTTTTGCAGGCATGCAGAATGCAAGAGTTATGAGGTCACAGAAGTATCCAGCGAGTGATTCAAAGGAAAGCCTCAGAGACCAAGCAATATGTGATAGGACCAGAGTCCCTGCAGGCAGCCCAAGGGAGCTCAATGCATGAAGCCATGACGGGGGAGCCAAAGCTTCAGTGGAGACCCCAGGAAGCCAGGGATTCCAGGAATGTGGAACATCTGTCAAGGAAAGCTATGGGCAGTGAGCAGAGTTAGCCCAAGAGAGGGACAGTGTGAACTGCAGCCAGCAAAGCCACAGAGATAGGGCGGCCCAAGCCCTTTGGATCTCACAGCACACCATTAAATCCCTCAGTGCCAGACATGGAGCCACAGGATTTAATGTTTGCCCAGCTGGGTTTTGGTCTTGTTTTGGTCTGATTCCGCTTTGCTATTGCCCTGTTCCCTCCTTTTGCAGAGGGACTGTTTAGCCCATGCCTATCCCACCACTATATGTTGGAAGTACCTAACTTTCTTTTTGATTTTTACAGGGGCCCACAGCTAAGAGTTTGTCTTGAGTCCCAGAGAAGACTTTCAACTTGGACTTTTGAGCAATGTTGGAACTGTCAAGACTTTTGGGAAAGAATTCGTACATTTTTATTGTACATAGGATAGATATATCATGTTAAGTGGAATTCGGGCTTTGTTATTTATTTTGATATTAAATATGGTTTAAAGAGATATTAGGGTGGCAAGCTGGCAAGGGGTAGGCTGGTGGTGGTTAATTTTGACCGTTGAGACTGCACTGAGAAACGCCTAGAGAAGTAGTAGAGCAGGCTTTTAGGGTGTTTGCAGAGACATTTAGCACATAGGACAGCAAACTGAGGAAGGAGAGCCCCCCCCCAAATATGTGCAGCACTAACCAATAAGCTGGGGCCCCAGACAGAACAAAAATGGAAAGAGCAGCAAGCCCAAGCACACAGGTGCCTCTCCCTCGCCTCTTCTCTCCCCTCCCCTCCTCTCCTCTCCTCTCCTCCCTTCTTCTCCTCCCCACCCTTTCTGGCTGTCATGCAGTAAGCAGATTTCCTCCACCATGCTCTGCCATGCCCTTGTGCCATGATGTTTCTGCCTTGGCTCAGGCCTAAAAGCAATGGAGCCAGCTGACCATGAAGCCAGCTGAGCCTCTGAAACCATGAGCCAAAATAAACCTTTTCTCCTTTACATTATTTGTCTTAGATATTTTGTCACAGTGACAGAGAGCTAATACAAGCAGCCCACACAGACTAAAAGACCTGTTGTTGAAATGCATGTACATTTTCTTGAGAAAACTAAATGACCCAGTTCTTGTAAACTCACACTTTCTGCATGAAGTTTTACCTAGCAACCACCTTTTCATGGTGCAGAAGTGTTACACGGTGATTGGACATAAGTTTCAGCCAGTTAGGAGCACTGTCCAAGGAAGCATGTTTCCCAGCACCAGCTGGAACCACCCAAAGCATCTGTCCAGGGAAAATCCGGATAGATATTTTGAAAGGGCATGTTCCAAAGATAGAAAGAAGGGCAAGGGGGAGCATGTGTAAGGTTAGGACAGGAAAGTTAAATAGCACAGTGAGCTAAAGCTTAGGAGAAAATGCTAAGACAACACAAAGGTTAACCGCGTTCGATCAATCAATGCAAATAGAAGGCATAAGCCCACTTCTTGAGAAAGACCGTGTAAGAGGAATATATGACTGATACAGAAGAGCGCACGTCTTAACAGCCCGTCTCCACCAAAAAGAAAGACATTCATATTGCAAAAGAAGAACAAACATGGTTAAGAGGAAATTGAACAGCTAAGTAAATTACAATACTTCCATCCCTAGCATATGAGGCAGCCACTAAAAATTATGTTTATGAAGAGTTTTTAGTGACATAAAAAGATGCATGACATAAGATTAAGGAGGAAGCAGGATACGAAATTGAATCATGAATAATTTCGATTTATGAAAAATTAAAATCAGAGTAGATAGATCAGATGGTTATATGCTAAAATGACACTGGTGGCTTGTAGTAAGATTTTTATTATTTCTTCCCTGAATGTTATGTTTTTATGAATTTTCAAAAATGAATATATATTACTTTAAAAATCAGAAACAGAAGTAGAAAACTAAAAAGACAAACAAAAAGAGCAGTCAAAGGTACTTCAGACCATGGTAAAGCAGCCTCCAGCTGGTATTAACCGAGGCCAAGAGTCCAGACCCAGGAATTGTGATGAGGGAATCCGTATCAGTAACACCTAAGGACTCATATACACTAAGTAAGAGGCCAGAAAGCTCTGGTTTTCAAAATAATGGGAATTTTAAGCCCCTGGGCACTATAGCACAAGGAAAGACTTGATTTGATAGCTTTGAAAACCTGGAAAATGTGATAGAAAAGGAGCAGGAATAGCTTTATTCTGCCCATCACTCCCCTAAATGCGAGCTTTGTCTGGCTCGTGATTGTTACCAAACCCTAGGAGAAACGAGACAGGGGCCCCTGCAGGCGCCAGCTCTGTGCGCCCTGCGTCCCACACGGTCTCCTTGTAATCGGTGGCACCTGGGAGTTAGGGCAGAGGCTTTCTGCACCCACGGCCACCCTCCCACAGATCACAGCCTCCTACAGTCGCCCTCTGCTGGCTTCCTCCTCACCCAGCAAGGTTCCCTGAGCCCGAGCTATCCCTTCTTCCAGCTCCCTTCAGCCTGTCTCCTCCAGAGCTTCAGTTGTTCGCGGACATTTGAGGGTTCGCCCGGACGAAGCCTGGGATACCTCCCAGTGCGTGCTTCTCCTAACTAGCCCTCCACGAACCTCCACGACCCTCCACGACCAGGGGAACCGACAGTCTAAAATAGCAGAACTCCCCTCAGGAGATTCGCAACACCTATTAGCATACTAAAGATTTTTTAAAAGCTGACACTAAAGCATCATGTTTACACCCGACCACATGTAATAAACTGCTTTTATTAAACGGTTTTTTAAATCCCATTGCACCCAATAGATTAGAGACATTGCCATACACTTTGTTACCCTTGGAGTACGCAACTAATGTACCTTCCCTCCCAGTAACACATAGGATCTAGAAATGATCTGATGCTCTTGTGCTTTTGTCTAAAATCCTGATGCTGGAATTAGGACACTGAGCGCCCTGGACCACTCCAAGCTACAACTTCTGCCTCAAATCTCATGATGGAGTTTGACCTGCCCACGTGGTGGTAGAATCCACCCCGTCACAGCCAACAGAATAGGGAGTGGTCCTCTGCCTTTGTTCCCAAGGGTCAAGGGTCTCAGGACCCTTCCTCCTGAGCCGTGTTCTGCTTTTCCCTGGTGTCTTATACACAAAAGACCACTTTGCATCAAAGCTCAGACAACGAGCAGGTATTAGCAAAGAGGCCATCAGTCCAACAACCTGGTACCCAGCCTTGCTCACCACCTGGCTTTTTGAAAGGGATCTTTACGTCTCTCTTGTCTTTTCTGATAATTAACTCATATTCTCAGATCATTCGTCATTTCTTCAGGAACACCTTCCTGACAAAATCATATCCCCATCTGTAATCTCTTATACCCCTTGGTACCTTGTACCACTTTACAAAGTAACTATCAAAATTACCACTGTATACTGATTTGTATGAGGATAAAATTAATGTCCCTCTCACTATGACTAACACAAATAAAAGCTGCATTCCATAGACTGTGTTATATGTTTCACAAAATTGTGTGTCCCCTTATTACAACCCAGTTAAAAAGAAAGGTGAGGGGCCGGTGAGATGGCTCAGAGGCGTAAGTGCCTGCCTTGCAAGCGCGAGGGCCCGAGTTCGACTCCCGGATCCCACATACGAAAAAGGGGCTGGTGATATTGCTCAGCGGCACGGGTGCCTGTTGGCGCGCGAGGTCCTGAGGTCGACCCCCTGGTACCCACAAAAAAAAAAAAGAAAGGTGAGAAGACGCCATTACTACCCCATTTTATAAATGAAATAAAGTGAGGAATAGAAGGGCTGAGGAATTCGACCAAAATTACAAGCTAACAAGTAACAGACTGAAATTAGAATCTGAACTTTCTGATTCCAGAGCTCTTATATCTTTAGCAAACAGGCTATATTGTCTGGCCACTAGGCACCAAATTCCATGAGGAAATGGCCCATATCTAACTTTGTTCGTCACTGTACCTGGAGTGCCTACCTACTGTATATAACCATTCTTAATATTTTTGAATGAATAAATGAGTGAGTGGATAAAAGCAATGCAAGTACAAAATTCAAGTATTCCAGAAATATACAATACACAATATTTTAAAATTGTTCAAAATCTTACCCCATCCTTCTCAGAGAAAATTTTTCAGCAGTTTTCTAACTGTTCCTTACAAAACAGAATTTCACTGGGTAGTGTCATCAAAGAATATTACATATGTGGCTGATTTCATGAGCTTTTGAGACCTTCATAAAGACAAGAAACTTTCCACTCAGAACAATACCATTATGTTGGCCCATCTGTACTCACATCTTTCACTGACACCTCTCCCACCACCACAAACACTTGTGATGTCACTTAATATTAACAGACGATGGCTAAACAGATGTTTATCACCAAAGCAAAACACGCCATTCACCATATCATGAGGAAGAAAAAGAACTATACACTCAGGGAAATGTCTGTACATAGAATCCAATGGAATGAGTAGCAAACCCTAGGAAGGAATAGTTGGTAAATGTTAAAACTGCAGAGAAAAGCCAGGCGTGGTGATCCACACCTTTAGTCCCAACACTCAGGAAGCTGAGACAGGAGGAGCACCATGAGTTCAAGTTCACCCTAGGCTACATAGTGAGTTCAAGGCCACCCTGAACTACATAGTGACATAATGATACCCTGTCTCAAAAAAGAAGAAGAAGACAAAGAAGATGAAGAAGGAGGAGGAGGAGGAGGAAAAGTAGAAGTAGGAGAAGAAGAAGGAGAAGAAGGAGAAGCAGGAGAAGGACAAGGAAAAGGAAAAGAAGAAGAAGGAGAGAGAAAAGAGAGAAAAAGAAAACTGTGAGGGACCCACAGCAACACGCAACCTGTCCGACATTCTTAACATCTATTCCAATGAAAACAGAAATCATGTTGATCATTTGTGTGGAGAGCCTAAAACTGAGAAATATTTCAAATGACAAAAATCAGTCCTTAAAATTATTCCAACTGATGGAAATAATGAGTCAAAAATCAACCAGTTTGCATCTAGAGGGATTCAATACAAAGTATGAATTTAAGTTCTAAGACTCCATAATATGAATTTAGAAGGAGGCCCTTATTTCCAGGTTAGCTTATGAAAAAGGCCTGGACACATTCAAAGACTGATTAAGTAATCCACACTTATTGCACTTTTGACATATGTGGCAGAAACTGTTAGCTGCCCAATAAAATCCATTCTTCCCTTTTTCCACTGCAATTGAATTAAGCAAGTCGCATGGCTGCCTAACTGGACTGCGCTCTCCAGCCTCACTTGTAGCAGGTGTGGTCACCAAGGAAGTGATAAACACCACTTCCGGCCCGAGCGGCTCTGCCTTCTTCCCCACATCTTTCCCTGGCTCTCTAGCTAGAACCATGCACGGCTGGTACCAGCCCCAACTGAGAAGGGACTGTGAGGCCCTACAGCGGCTGAAAGATGCTCCAGAAAGAGCCTGGATCACTCAGTGAGCACATGGAGCTGCCCTGCCCACCAAACTCGTCTGTAGTCCAGGAAAACGAAATAAGCTGCTTGCTTCTTTAATTTACTGATTTCCGGGAACTCTCTGATTCCATAACTTTTGCCAAATAAATATGACATGCATCACTAGAAGCCCTACACTTAGCTCTGTTCAGCTAACCATAGAACCATACTTTTTCAATGAACAGATCTGTTCCACTGACAGTCTGAAGGAATAAGTTCAATTTTTAAAGGGATTATTTAAAAAATAATAATAACCCAAAAGGAAAGCATTGAATGATCTCGTTACTTTGGTGACAGAGGGGGACAGAGAGATGACAGTGAAGCAGACAGTGATCTGGTCCTGTGACAAGCGCTCTGCAGAGCACGCCTTATATTTTATGCCTTTCCATTCTGGGGCTGGGGTTTGGCCTGAAGCAAGATGCTATCTACAAATATTTGAAATGTATGGTTTAGATCTAAAACATCCCCCAAATCCTCATGCGTGGGGAAGGTGACTGAACTGTGGGGGCTCTGTACTCGCCAGTGGCTTCACCCATCAATGAGTGGAGGAGCTGAATGTGCTGATAGGAAGGGGGCAGGTTGGAGGCAAGTCTCTGGGGTGTGACCTGGGAGAGTGTGTTCCCGTTCATGGTTCCTCCCTTCTCCCTGTTTCCCGGCTGTCATGGGTTGAACAGTTTTCCTTCACCATTTCCTTCCACCATGCTTTTTCTGCCTTGGAGCCAGTCAAACATGGACTGAATCTGGGAGTCAAAATAAACTTTAAGTTGTAGGTATGTGGTATTTTGTCTCAGCAATAAGAAAGTGGCTGAGACAGAAAGAAGAAATTCTCTTTTTTACCTCTGTATACTTTTTATTGTGTATGAATATTTTCTCACTGAAACATATACTAGAAATACTAGAGGACATGGATACATCACGATGGTCTCCATTCAAGCTCTTCCTTTCTCCAATTCCTCTTCTCCAGAGTAATCCATGGTAACAGTTCCAGACACGTACATCCGAAGACTCATTATCTGTAGCTTCATATAAAAACCAGCTAGTTCACTTGTCATAACCTCTAGAAACCCCTTCTTGACCTCCAGATGAGCTAAAACTAAGATCCTTCTCCAGAACCAACTTCTAACTTCATGCTTAAACATGATACATGACTTTATCTACTTATTTATCTCTCTTGCCCATTAGACTGTTCTGTTCTTTGAGGACCAGACAACCTTTATTTATCTACAGATGACTGCATGGAGACGTAGTAAGTTCAATAGATGTCTGTCAAACTGAATGGAACTGAAGTTAAAGGATATCAGATTTTGTTCAATAAAGCCAAAGTCGAAGAGTTAGGAATTACTATTGAAAGGAGAACCAAATGTTTGTGAAGTAACTATTTTAAGGTAAAGGAGTTTTTAATCAAAGGTTTTCACTCAAAGAGTTTCTTGCGTTGTGAGAGAATTTGGCTTATCCATGATCAATACTTTTTAACTTCAAAATGCTAATCTCCAGTAAATCTTTGTTCTATTTAAAACAACATTTTGTTGTGGTTTTCCAAGAGCTACAAGCCAGAATTAAAAATCTAATATTCTGCCATTCACAGAGGTGCACACCTGTAATCCCAGGTACTTGGGAGGCTGAGACAGTAGCATCACATGTTTAAGGACAGCCTGACAACTAAAGAGCTGGAGCCCAGCACTCCTTAAGTTTAATCCCCAGTACCCCCAAAAAAGCCTAATATTCTGTCTTCAGTTCTGGCTCTTCTCTATTATGATCCTCCCTGAGTCTTTCTTCAAGATTTTAAGAAGACACTTAAAAAATAGCCCTCTTGTTATGAAAATAATTAAATCTCTTGGTCCATTTTCTTAAACAGTTTAACCATAATTCCTCCCTTCTTCAACAGAATGGAATATGTGATTGCTCAGAATTTTTAAGCAATATTCTTATAATACACATAGAAAAATAAGCACACCCTTATGCTTACCAAGCTCTTAAATGTTAATAATGTTACTTCTCTAACAAAAATATTGCCCAAGAAACCTTACCTTCCTAAAGGCAATATTTAAGCTGAAACATCATTTTTCTTCTCCTATGGATAAAGAACAACTAGGTTACATGTTATTTAATGGAGTTTTTCCTATTTTTATTTTTCCTGTTTCCTCTGCTCTTTTACTTCCCCCCCCCCAGATGAATTGTTTCCATTAAGTTTTCATGCTATCCCATTAATTCAAAAGAATTCTGCATGGTATGAGATTAGAAGAAAAGCATTTCCTTTCAATATTATCATGAGACTTTTTTCTGGTAAAAGATTTTTTTTCTTCTTCCTGTGGATCTTCAGTTTGCTCTCCATGATTTTCATAATTATTCTGCTGTTATCAGTTCCCCCTTAAGGCCAAATTCAATTGCTTTGAGTTTATCTCCAACCTTTAGCATTGCTTTCATATTATTGGGTATCTAATTAGATAAGGTTCTTTTGTAAATACCATTTCAAAACCACACCACTGAATGGCGGGGACCTGCTGTTACCTCCTCAATCTCTTCGCTCAGGTTCTCCAGAAATAGTGTTGGCTAAACAGTGAACACTGTAGCTGTATTGCAAAGATGAAAGCAAAAATCCACATGTGAAACCCAAATTGAAATCGCAGAAGGCAGGATTCACACTGCTAATTGTTGCTTAGCAATAAAATGTGCAAAATGCGCTAATGGAACAGTGACACCAGGCACCAGAGGGGTCTGTATCCACACTGGCAGGGAATCGGGGAATTAGAAAGACAACAGTAACTGCCAGGAAAGGAATTTCACCCCTTTGGAGCCCAGGGAGGGTTTCTGCTTCACTGCTACTTCTAATCTGAAAAACAAGTCCCTTTACCCATTTGATAGGATGGTTGTGGTACTTCAAGATTCCAGGAAAATAGATATTTAGAGGCTCTTATTATCCCAAAAGAGTCTCTGATAGATTTGTACATGTCAAAAAAAAAAAAAAAATGGGTTTCCTCTCCTATTATAAAAAGATTTTTGGTGAGGATAGATATTAAAATCCCAGCTTGAGCGAGGCACTGTGGCACACAACTTGTAATCCTGGCACTCTGGGAGCCTGAGGCAGGAGGATCGCAAGTTCCAGTGCATCCTGGGCATTTTAGCAACTTAGCAAGACACTGTCTCAAAAAATAAATAAATAAATGAAAAAGGACCTGAGCGGGTAGCTCAATCTAAAGGCCCTAAATTCAATCCCCAGTCCCACTAGGAAAAAAATCCTCTTTAATGCCTCTGCAAAGGGAGCTGAGCGGAGCCAGACCCACTCTCACTGTTCCCCACCACATGTGCTCCGTGGGCAGGACGTAAGCGCCCAGGAGGAAGGCTGAGTCTAAAGACCCAGAACCAGCAAGCCTCAGAGCACAGGAGTAAACTGATGCAGTCTTAACCTGGGACCTGACCCAGCTTTATGCTGGGTTTTGTTCTACTTTCATTTGTTTCTGAGACGGTTTCCAAGATTACAAGATAACAAGATTCCAGGCTCCAAGTTGCCTGCACAGGAATCAGTTTTCCCATTATTTCCAGCTTCGCTGGTTACATTCAAATGTGCAGAATGACAGGCAGGAATGGGTGGGGGTTAAGTACATGGACTCTGAGCTCATATTAAATTAATTTTTTTTAAATACATACCAAAAAAATAAAATAAAAGTGCTTTCAGAAAAAGATAGGCTCCTGCACAGCAGGGGGTCACTGCTGAGCAATAGAACATTTGCAAGTCGAACCACGGGTGCTTGTCTTAGTATCTCTCTCACAAAATCCTTGTTGAGCACATCTACATATCCTGCGCCTTGCTGTGTGCTTTGGGCTATGCAAAGTTTTGTACACGGCCTCTCACTTGCTGATAATGCCGCAAAGATGATATGCATGGGCCAATCAAGGGTATACAAAGGACTATATAAACCTAACAGATTAGCTTTGCCTATTGATAAACTTTACATAAATGAGGTCATAGAATATTTTATTCTTTAGTATCGGCCATCTTTCACTCAACATTATGTCTGGGAGGTTCATCCATGTGATGCATAATCACACTTTTTGTTTTTCATTGCAGGGCAGTAGTATTCCATTGTGTGGATATAACATAGTTTATTTATTCTCCTTTGACAGACAGACATTTAGGGTTTTCTTCCATCTCACTAACACAAAGAAAGCAGTTTGTACAGGTCTTTTGGTTGACATGAGCACAAATTTCTGCCAGGCATATCTGTTATGTCTATTTTTAGCTTTAGCAGATGCTACCAGTTTTCCAAGTGGTTTTACTAACCTACACATCCACCAGAGATGAAGTTTCGCATACTCTACATACTTGCCAATGTTTGCTGCTGATAGTCTTATTAGTAAAGAATTATGGTTTTAATTTGCAGCTTCCAAATTATCAGTGATGTTGAACACTTCAGTATGCTCATTGGTTAAACATTCTTTTTGATAACAAAGTTCTACCAGATCTCTTTGAACAGGGCTGAAGTTTCAAATAATCATGATGTAAGTCTGCTGATCTCATTGGCCTCCAAGAACCCATGTCCTGATTAGAAAATGACGTTGAGGCCCTGACTTTTGGAAATGGGAAAATCTCAAGAGAGCTGCCTGTCACTAAAGCTGTTTGAGAAAAGACTTGATGTAAAGGAAATTTGTAGAGGAATATGAATACCAGCTGGAAAGGGAAATAAATAAACACTTCTTCCAACACTGGTACATGCTTCAGGGACTCGACTGTTGGTAGATCAGCAAAAAGTGGAAGTCAGAAGATGAACATTTTGTTCTTTTATGCAGTGAGGACAATACTAAGCCCTAACATGCATTATTTCATTTAATTTTTGCAACAATTATACAAGGTAGATACTATTCATATTACTTAGCTATTGCTGTATAATGATACAACCACAAGTGTCACAGTTTAAGACAGCACATATTTTTACCTCACACCAGGATGCCAGGTACAACTAGGGTCCTCTGCTGGTTGTACTCAAGGTGTGGGTCAGGCCTGGCTTCTCATCTGAGGCCTGACTGGCACTGGACCAGTTTCAAAGCCCCTGTGATGGTTGGCAGCATTCAGCTCCTCATGGTCTGCCAGCCTAGGCCACTGTGCGGGCTGGTTGCTCAGCACTTTGCCACATGGCTCACTCCATACAGCTGCTCACGACATGGCAGCTTGCTTCTTCACCACCAGAAAAGAAGAATTTCATAACAAAGCAGATGCTACATTCATATTTAACATAATCATGTATATTGTGCAACCTTTGCCATATGCTGGCAGCAAGGAGCCTATCACAAAGTCTGCCCACACTCAAATGGAGGGAGTGACCCACTGGGATAGGAACAGAAACCAGGAAGTGTCCTCAAAAGCCACCATCTCCTCTGTTATGTCTTGTGTCTAGATGTCTCCCCAAAGTCTCATGAGGTCATAGGTGGGGCTTTTCAGAGGTGACTGGATCTAGGGTGTGTGATGCTGGGATCAAGTATATGATGCTGGGATCAAGGGTAAGTGATGACTAAATTAGTCCACTAGTCCAACCCTAACTCTAACCCTAACCCTCACCCTAACCCTAACCCTAACCCTAACCCTAACCCTAACCCTAACCCTAACCCTGGTTTGACGCAGCTCTGGGAGTGGACAATGGGAAGGCCCTCCCTGGGTGTGAGTGCTACCCACTCTAAGTGGGGGTTGCCCGGATAGAATATAAGGGACAGAAAGAGAGCTGCTGTGGTCACTTGTCACTTGCTACTTTGCTACTTTGCTGTTTGCTGCCTCACTGCCTTCTACCTGCCATAAACTTTTTCTCCTCTGCCGTGCCACCCTGCCTTGGAACCAGGCAACTATGAACTGAAACCTCTACAAACTGTGAGCTACAGTAAACCTTTCCTCCTTTAACTTTGCGTGTCAGGCATTTTGTCTCAGCAATGAGAAAAGTAACTAAGACGTCCTCCCTTCATAGATGAAAAACAAAGAAAGGTAAAATAGATAGCCAGCCAAAAGCTAAGTCAGGATTTGAATACAAGCATATCTAAATCTAGGGCTTGCCTTCTTAACCTCTGTATTCAAAGGTGGGAGTCAGTCGGAATGGCTTGCGGTGAATAAGCCTAGAGAATAAGTTGGAGACTCACAGAAACAAGGAGGCAGGAAAGGAGAGGGATATCACAGGAGAGAGGGGAGACTGGTCCTACCGGAATACATGCATTGTTTGGGTGAGGAGGGCAAAGACTGGACAGCCAGAATAGCATGAGAAGTCTAGCAATACTGCATCAGTACTCAGCGGAGAATTGCTGTCATTTCTAAGCAGTAGTTTTTAAAGTATTAAGATGAATTAAATATGGCACCCTCATTCTAATCAATACATCTGAAACTTCTCAAAAGAATAAATCTTAATATTAACCAAAGTAGTTATCCATCTTTTCTTGGCAATGCTTCTTAAAACATGGCTATAAATAATTTATACAAATATATATTGACTATTAGCTTAAAAATACTTCTCACCGGACATCTTCAGTGAGATCTAAATGGAAGAAGGCTTTTCAATATAAAGAGTAACACATTTTTAGGAAGTCTTCCTCACCCCACTCAGGTCATAAATCCTAGAGCCTGTGCTTTAGTCCTCACAGATGAGCAGTGAGGCAGGACATGGTGGAAATCAAGGGCCCTCTAAGTGCAAGATCACACAGTCCTCTGACCCGAGGGACACGGGCCAGCTTGATCCTCTAGAGGTCTTATGGTACGCAATGGAGGGAAAACTTGAGGTTTGAGGCAAAAAAGCTGTATAAAAGAAACAGAAAGTATAAAATCAAGTTGCTGTCCAACGTTTATGCTACTTCCCTTCATGCCTTACTTTCACTCATTCCAAATAAACAAAATCAACCTAATGTTTGATATAATGAGAAGAGATGATCCATTATCCGTCCACTATCCAGACTGTGGGTTTGGACTCAGGCCACCTCTAGAATCCTCCCTCCTCAGCTCACAGAATGGGTGACCACAAAAAAACTACTTCATTTATTCACATCTACTTCTCAGATCTAAAATGGCAAGCAAAAACGAGCTAATGCATAAGAAGTTTTGCAGAAGGATAAAATAAGATAATATGTTACAGGATTCACTTAGAGAATAAATGGGAGAATAAATTATTCATGATTTTATCATTAGTATGCAGTATAATAATTTGCTAATAAAAATATGACAAATTTTGTTAAGAAAAGAAATCCAAGAGAAAATACATCCATGAATCTTTTTCCATCTTACGCTTTTCCTGCTAGGACACATGTACCTCCAGTAGTGGAGCCTCTGTGTAAATGAACTTGATGCCTCTTCCTGGAGTATCCGCTTCCCTGAGAGAAGGGAAAATACAACTGCCTTTCAGTACATTTTTTAATTATCTTTATATTAAATTCATGAGAAATGTTTTATGTGGTCAAATATACAGGTTTCCAAATAATAGTGATTAAAAATATCTATAATTGTACTATTAACCTGGCAATTGAGAACTCAGATGTAAGGCTTTATAAGTTATAATACACAATTTTTATATTATATATCAAAAGGAGCATTCTCATTCCAAATGAAGCCTGATACATTATACACGAGGCTTTCTCTGTATTTTAGACACATTAAATTTTTAAATTATACTTATCTTTTATATGTCATATTCAAAATACTAGAAATCTTTCAATCCTAGTACACTTTACCACAGATCACAAGGAATTTTTATATTATCTTTGTCAAAGCCAAGAGAAATATTATAAATAAGTAAATATCCACCTGAACTTTTATGATAAAACCCAAGATTTCAAAGCATCCTATATAATACATCCAGGGAGTTCAATCTTTTCAGGTATTAGAAAATCTTAGCTACACACTTTTTTAAAAACGGATTGCACATCAGTTGTATTTGAATATGTATAATAAAATGCTGTCCAAAAAGTTATAGCCTCTCACATGAGGCCATGTCCAATAAGAGGTTATTGGACAAAACAACTCTTAACCACCCAAAGAAAAAATTCACTAACTGAAAGTTACAGAAAAGAAGAATTTCCTCTAATTCGTTCACATTTAAAGCAAAAATAAAAACTACTTTTCTGCGTGTGTACATGCACACACACACAGTTAATTTTTCAGCTACTACTTATACCACAGGCAGCACATGTTCAAGTATATACAATACCCCCTCCCTTTCCACAGAATGCATTTCAAGACCCCTCAGTGAATGCCTGAAATCGGGGATAATACTGCACTTCATGTATGCTGTTTTTTCCTATACATATATTCCTATGATAAAATTTAATTTTAAGCACAGTAAAAGATTAATAAGAAAATAAAACAACTATAATATACCCTAATAAAAGTTATGTAAAGATAAACATAGTCTATCTTTCTCTCTGTCTCTCTCCTCTCTCTCTCTCTCTTAAAATATCTTATTGTACTTTCATTTTTTCACTTAAAGGAAGCACTTTATGGACTTCTCTCTGGCATATCCAAAGTGTGATCATTACTACCATTGGTTTGAGGGCCACTATTAAGTAGAATCAGGTTACAAGAACACAAGCACTGGGTTAGACAGTCGGTGGAATATCTAACAGGTAGGTGGCATATACAGAACGGATATACTTCTCAGAACCAAGGGAGCTGATGACAAAGGGATGATTCATATCCTGGGTAGGATAGAGTGAGATATCATCTTGCTGTTCAGATTAGTGTGCAATTGAAAATTTCTGACTTGAGTATCTCTGGAATTTTTCATTTAATATTTTTAGGCCATGGATAGCTGCAGACAACTGAAACCTTGGAAAGTTAAAGCACAGATAAGTGGAACTATACATGTTTAAGTATTTCATATCATTCCATATCAATGGGCATCCTTTTAAAGACATGTTGAACATTTGAAAGGTCTTTATATCCCTTACGCATCAAGCATGACTCTGATTTCTGAAAGATTCAGCTTTCCTTAAATTTCTCTCCCCCATCTCCCAAGGCAAATACAGTAGCTTTAGATTTTGTTTCTCCAGAACATTTTTCCCACTCAGGAAGAAAGATTTTCAACAGCTATTTGGGTGGATACTTAAACAGAGTTCCCTTAATGTCTTAGTCACTTTCTTGTCACTGAGACACAAAACCAACACCCAAAACTTAAAGGAGGGGTTTATTTTGGCTCATGGTTTCAGAAGGTTCGGTCCAAGTTGGCTGGCTCCAAAGCAGAAACAGCACTGTTATAAGGGTGGAAGGATGTTCACATCATGGCAGTCAGGAAGCAAAGAGAGAAGGGAGAAGCCAGAGAGGGAGATATACTCTTCCGGGTTACAGGACCAGTGACCTGCCTCTTCTGACCAGGCCCCACCTCCTAAAAGCAAATCTGCTATAGTGCTCCCACGATCCAGTCATTTCCCAAAGGCACTGCTGCTGAGTGCCTGAGAGTTTTGGGGGTCATTCTTGATCTAAATCAGAACATCCTACCCCACCCCCAAAAGACTCATGTGTGTTGCTTTAAGCAAAATACCTTCAGTCCCCATTTCTAAGAGTCACCATAGTTTTAACAGTTCCAGCATTGCTGAAAAGTCCAAGTCCAAAGTCTCCTCTGAAACTTAAGACAAACTCAGCTATGAGCCTGTGTAAAAGTTAGAAATAAAATTAAACATGCTGACATACAATGCTGCATGGTAAGCATCCCCATTCCAAAAGGGGAAAATGGGTAGATCACAAAAAATCTGATCTAAACAAGACCAAAACCCCAAAGGGCAAATATTAAATCCCATAGTTCTGTGTCAAGTGCCCAGGGCAAGTTGTGGCAAGATGTGAACCCCAAAATGCTTGAGCAACCCTGCCTCTATGGCACTGCTGATTCCAGCCCTCATGGCCTGTCTTTTGCTCACTCCTATGACTTTACTTGGTAGATTATCCACATGTCTTGCAACTCCAACTTCCTGGAGTTTCCACTGCATTTTAAGCTTCATTAGCACAGGTTTATACACTGGCCCCTCAAGGACACACTGCCTGGTCTCTCTGGCCTTCCGAAATCTAGGTGGAAACTTCCTGAATCTACAACTCTTGCATTTCGCATGCCTGAAAAACCAGGCACAGTGGATGACATCAAAGTCTGCCCCCAGGTCAAGCAGCAGCTGGGCCCCCTTGGATCATGGTAGCAGATTGCCTGGATAGCTGAGTACTATAAACCAAATTCTAGGCATCTTTCCTATTGTTCTGATGCAAAGTACTTGGCTTCTTTTTTTTTTTTTTTTCTTTTTTTTTTTTTTTTTTGGTACTGGGAATTGAACTCACAACCTCATGCTTGCCAGGTAGGCACTGTGCCGCTGAGCTATATTCCTGGCCACTTGGCTTCTTTTTTTTTTTTTTTTTTTTTTTTTTTTTTTTTTTTGTGGGTACCGGGGGGACGACCTCAGGACCTCACGCGCCAACAGGCGCCCGTGTCGCTGAGCGATATCACCGGCCCCTTTTTCGTATGTGGGTTCCGGGAGTCGAACTCGGGCCTTCGCGCTTGCAAGGCAGGCGCTTACGCCGCTGAGCCATCTCACCGGCCCTTTTTTAATGCTAATCTTGTTAGCAACCATGCTGCCCTCTGCTCAAACTTTATAGACACTTCCTTTCTAACAATACTGAAAACTTTAAATGGGCTTTTTGCTCCTGTTTCTTAGTGTAACTCTCACTAAAAGCAGCAAGCAGTATCCATGCTATAGCCTGAACTTTTGGTTGCCTTGAAATTTCCTCCTCCAGATTAATTAGTGTACAGATATTAATCTCATTCTCCTGTAAATTCTCAGGATGAGCAAAATGTACACAAGTTTTCTGCCAGAACATAACATACATGAGTCCAACTGCCAATGGATTTCTTGTTCCCAGCTGGTCTTCTGATCTCTGACCAGAATCTCCCATCAAGCTCAGCTTACAGCATTCTTGGGTTTCTCTAGTCAATAAGTTCAAACCTTCCCAAACTCCTCCCACAAGCCAGCTCCAAACACTTCTGAACCACATGATCAGGTAGTCACAGCAATAACCCCTCTACCAGTTAGGCACAATGCAATCATATATTTTAGTCATTATCCTTACTTCCAGGAAGTTCATATTCTAATAGAAAATTGGGCAAGGTAAAGTTGTCATCCCACATTTTAACAGATAATAGGGCCAGAAATAGATTTTAATCTGGGTTTCTGATGCCAAAGCCTACATTGCTTTTAGGACACCATATTGAGATTTACCATTATTTCCCCAGTGAGACTCATACCGCCACGTTAGTCACCTGGAATTCTCTTAGGACTCTGCTTCTTACACTCACTAGTTGACATAGGAAAGTGTGGGCTGCCATCTAGAATTACCTGCACCTGTTTTTGTCCAATATCCACAATCACTGAATTAGCCAGGGCTCTCTAGAGAAACAATCAGTGAGAGAGAGAGAAACAGAGATTTGAGGAATTGGCTCATGTGACTTGGAAGTGGAGAAGCTCCATGACTTGCCATCTGTAAGCTAGAGAATGAGAAAAAACAGTGATATAATTCAATGTGAGTCCAAAGGCCTGAGAATCAAGGGGGCTGATGGCATAACTCCCAGTCACATGTAAAGGCCTGAGAATGGAGCCTTGCCACTGGTTAAGCCCCAAGGCCCAAAGGCTCAAGAAGCTGGAGCTCCATGCCTGAGAACAGGACATGATGTCCCAGCTCAAGAAGACAAAGAGCTTTAACTTTCCTCTGCTTTTTGTTCTATGGGGCACTGAACAGATTGGACAACACCTACCCACACTGGTAAGAGCTTTCTTCTTTACTCAGTCTACCAATTAAAATGCTAATATCTTCTGAAAGCACATTCATAGACACATCCGAAACCTTTTCCAGCTATCTGAGCAACCCTTATCCCAGCCAAGTTGATACATAAAATTCACCATCACGACCACAGACAATTATTTTCAAGTTTTAATCCAAAATAGCCTGGTACCTGCTGGCCAAATGTGGAATAATTCTAACATCACAAAGAATAATGACCATTGTAGAAAACAGTTGGAGGAAAAGAGAGGATGGCTGCCTAGGGGGTGACAGCAAGGGTGAATGTCTCCAAATTGGTGCTGGAGAAAAGCAGGTACTCTGAGGTGGGAGAAAAAGATAAAGCCTGATATGGGAAAATGAATGAAAAGAGATCTAGCTGGACCAAACTCCAGCATCTAGGGAGTCCGTGAGGGAAATTCAGACCACTCCTGGATCATGGCACCCTACACCCCACCCCATATCCAGCATACATGCTACCTTGGGAAAGGATTGGACTAAGAGAGGGAGTCAGCCCTCCGGTGATGGCCTGGTTGATAGAATAGATTCACCATCACTCTCACCTCCCTACTGGTCACAGGGAGTGAGATACATGTAAACCGCGGATTCAGAGAAGCCAAAAGCAAGAGAACAAGGCAGGACAAACTGCCACGCACCTGGGTCCTGAAAGCAATGCTACAGCACCCACTAACAGCAGGATTGTGGGGAGAGAGAAGTCGCCCATTCCCATTGGATATTCAGTGTACCACTACCTAGGATTACCAACCTGCAGGCACCTCCTAGCTGGGGACTGCAGAGGGGAAGGAGACACAAAACGGCAATGAGTACAGGGAGTAAACAGTGGAGCAGGGGAGATCTGTGAGAGGAGAGGTGGACAGAAGGTGATTCAGCAGAACCAGAACAGAACAGGTGTTCTCCTATTGTTTGCCCAAACACCAAAAAGGCCTGAGACAGCATGAGGTCCTGCCCACTGCCCCATGCTGGCAAAGGGGACCCTCTGCTGAGCCCGGTGGCATCCCCAGGTTCCGCTGATGGGTCTGAGGCCAGAGCTCTTGAGACAGACAGACAACTGCAGGTGGAGAGATAGAGACAAGCACCTGGGCTGGAGGTGCTCTGGTCATGTACTAGGCAAGGAAAACCTGTGCAGGGAAGACACAGAGATGACCACAATGTATGCCAGGCACTGTAGAAAGGAAGAACTTGAGGTCCCTGGAAGAAGTCAGCAGAGAACTGGAGAGCTGGAGGTTAGGCAGACTCCACCACATTTGTTTCCCAAAAATCAATTAAGACATTCGGATATTGAGATCACCATGGAGGCCTGCAGTTGGTCACGTTCAGAGCACAACATGCAGCCAGGACACAGGTCCAGAGAAAGCAACAGCCCAACTGCATTGAGCATCCAATTCCGTGGCCCAGAGGGGAACCTGCGTGGATGCTGGGAACCGGGCGGAGACTCCAGTGCAGAGGGAGCTGTGCTGACCTCCGGGTTCACATTCTAATTGTGTTGAAGTTTTTGTTTTTGTTTTTATTGTTTCCTTGTTTATTTGATATGGGTTATCTTGGTTGGTTGGTTGGTTGGTTCAACTTTTTACTTTTTTCTTCTGGTTCTTTCTTCTTTATTGGTATCGTTTTGTTACTTTGCTTTATTCTGTAAGGTTTTCCCCCTTTGACCTACTCATTCTTTTAGTCCTTCTGCTCTTTTTTTCTTTTTTTACTCTTCCTCCCTATTCTTTTCTCCCCTCTCATCCTTATTTTCTCACCTCCTTGCCTTCCCTCTTCTCCTCTCCACCAATCTTATGGCATCTGTATAACAGGGGCCTGTTACATACGTGCATTAGAAAATAAAAATTAACCAGTGCTATAAAGTAAACAGCACCATTCAAAGGCGTGTCAGGGTAACCTTAACAAAACTAGGCATACAAAGCTAACTGCAAATATAACAACAGGCTCTGACAGTCGCACAGCCTCCATCAATCTCTAAATACACTTCCACCCATCTGCACACCTTCTCCAGCCTGCAAAAATACACCTCAAAGCCCCCTCAATACTAGCCCTTCACTCGAGATATAAAAATAGTTCCAACACAGTCCAACCTCCTGTTTTTCACCTATTGATATTTCTCTTGCCTCTGTCTCTTCCCATTAACATAGCCCCTTCCTTTTCTTCCTCATCCAAATCCCAGACAAACCACAAAGAGCAGTATGGTGTAGTCTGTAAATGTATCTGTACGTAACACAACTTAATTCTTTTTATGTTCCCTTCCCCACCACTCACAACCTCCCATCCTTCCAACTCTTCTTCCCTTCCCTTTTGCAAAACATCTGTCTCCCTCTTTCCCATTATCTATCCTTCATTATGCCCTTTAATTTATTTATATTTTGGGTTTCTCATATGAGAGAAACCATGTGATCGTTAAGATTGTATATCTGATCCGCTTAATATTATGGTTTCAGGGTGCACCCATTTTCCTACAAATGACTCAAATTTATTATTCTTTGTGGTATAGTAGTAGTCCATTGTGTATAAATGTCACATTTTCTTTATCCATGCATCTATTGGTGGATATATAAGTTGAAGATTTAGCTATTATGAGTTGTACTGCTATAAACATTGGTATGCAAGTATTGCAGTAATATGATGTCTTTAACTCTTTCAGAGTTAGAAGAGGAATAACTGGGTCAAATGGAATTGCTAGTTTCAGATTTTTAAGGAATCTTCATACTAATTTCTTTAGTGGCTTTACTAGTTTACAATGCCACCAACCAAGTAGAAGGGTGTCTTTTCCACTGCAGCCTCCAGCATTTGTTATTTTGGAATTTCTTGATGATAGCCATTATTTCTGGAATAAAATGGAATCTCCATGTTGTTTTTATTTGCATTTCTCTAATAACCAGAGAGGTTGAACATATTTTTCATGTATAGTGGACCCTCAAAATTCATGAGGGTTACGTTCCTAGAGCACCTGTGAATTGTGAAAAACTGCGAATTTCAGATATGGTCAGAAAAATACCTATAAAATGCCTCTTTTTTATAGTTTAAACCCAAAATATGCTGTCTCCCACAGTTACGTAATTTAATTTAATAAAATACTGTATTAATAAAGCCTTAGAAAGTGCAGAACATTTTGGTGGCACTTTAGGGATTTTAGGGCTTTAAGAAGAACAAAACTGAGAACACAGGAGATAGCTACACGCGGTACAGTGATCTGTTATGATGCGGGGATGCTGCTGCGTCTGCTGGAGATGCGTTACAGGGCAGCAACCAATCAGCAGCAAGGAGAACTGAATGCACTCTCTGATTGGCTACTTGCAAAACTCCTCCACGAAACTGCAGGGTTTCTTCAAACAGTTATTAGTTAGGTTCTAAGGAAAATCTGCTAGCAACTGAAGTTGTGAACTCTAACCCACGTCTTCATGGTAGTATACCATATATATTAGCCATTTGTACTTCTGAGAAATGTCTATTCATTTCAGTTGCCCATTTTTTGATTGGGTCTATTGTTCTGGAAAGTCTAATATTTTTGAGTTCTTTATATAGTCTAGATGTTAGTCCTCCATCTGAGGAAAAGCCAGCAAAAATTTGTTCCCATTCGGTAAGTTGTCTCTTCATCCTGTTGGTTGTTTCCTTTGTTGTACAAATTTTTGATTTAATATGAGCCCATTTGTTGATTCTTGGTGCTATTTTTTTCTGTAGTCGGGGTTCAAAAACTCTTTGCCTATGCCTCTATCTTCAAGAGTTTTAACTATTTTACCTTTGAGCAGACTGCTTCTATTTTAACATTTAGATCTTTGATCCATTTTGATTTCAGTTTAGAACATGGTAAGAGATATGGGTCTATATTTAATCTTCTGCATGTAAATAACCAGTTTTTCCAGCACCATTTGGTAAAGAAGATATCTTTCCTTCGGTGTATGTTTTTGGCCCCTTTGTCAAAAACAAGATAGCTGAATGAGCCTGGTATTGTTTCTATATCCTCTGTTCTGTTCCATTGATCTACATATCTGTTTTTGTGCTAGTACCACACTGTTTTTATCTCTATAGTTTTGCAGTATAATTTGAGGTCTGGGATTGTGATGTCTCCTGCTTTGCTCTTATTGCTCAGGGTTGTTTTTGCTATTCAGGTGAAGGGCACTGGATTCACCTGGTTCCATGTGAACTTTAAGATTGTTTTCTCTGGTTCTGTGAGGAATACTGTTGGTATTTTGATAAGGATTGCATGAAGTCTATATACCAATTTAAGAAGTATGGCCATTTTAACAATATTAGTTCTGCTTATCCAGGAAAAGGGGATATCTTTCCATTTTCTGATGTCCTCTTTGATTTCCTTTTGGAGAACATTGTAGTTTTCATTGCACCGGTGTTTCATTTCCTTGATTAGGTTAATTTCTAAGTACAATAAAACCTTGATTTGTGAGAAAAATTTGTTTCATTCATAATTCAAAGCAAGCAATGAGAGACAGAGAGAGAGAGACAGAGAGACAGACAGAGGGAGGAACCACTTGTGATCATGTGACATTCAGCATGCTGTACTGCTAGTATTGTAAGATGTCACTTATTTATCAAGTTAAAATTGCTTAGAAATGGATTTCCAGGAAGATGAAGGAGTGGTAAGCAGCAAGAAATTGGCCTTTCCAAGATTTGGAATCCAGACACTGGAATACAACAACTTGGTGAAGAAAAGAGAGAGGGAGGTAGATTGCTGGGACCCAGAAACTATACGATGGGAAAATCAGAGCCTACAGAGAAATTGAAGAGACCACCATACAGTAAAAAGAAGGGGTAATCTGCACTTCTTCCCTGACTCCTTGTTTATGGCTCATGAAAAGGAAGATTGAATCTACAGAGACACAGTGAAACCAGGTGAATCCAGTGCCCTTCAGGGAGAAATGAACCAGTGGAATGAAGCAGTGGATGCTGTGTGCTACAGTAGCTGGTGAGCGACTCCAGTCCAAGCACTTTCCATATCCCCTGGAGAGAGTGCTTCGTTGAACACCATTCTAGGGAAGGGCCACAGGTTGGCTTCATCTCAGGGAGTCTAGTATTAAACTCCAGCAAGGGACACCCATAGTGTTATAAGGTAAATGACTCAAGCCCACCCCCATGATGAGAGGCCTGGTTCAGCCTGAATTTCCATGTATTTGCAAAACTCTGAACTGGCCTAATCCTACTGTTGGCTTGCTGGTGATTACCCAGCATGGATCTGGGTTCTGACTACCTCCTTTTTCCACCAGCAAGAGCAGAGTCACACCTTGAATTGCACACTACCACAAAACTGTAGACATCAGAAAATAACCATGGGCATGAAATCACAGAGAAATTTCCTTTTTGTTTTTTGGTTTTGTTTGTTAGGTTTTTTTGTTTGTTTGTTTATTTTGAAATTTTTTTGTATGAGTATGAACATTGTTTTTAGTTTTTTGTTTTGTTTTATTATTGTTTTTTTCTTCTTTCTTTCCCCCCTGTCTTTTTCATCAGTTTCCTGGGGCTTGGGTAATCTTCTTTTGTCCTTCAGCCTTGCTTCTAATCTCTTGTTCTTCTTTTATTTCTCTACTTTTTCCTCTTCTCTCTTTTATGTTTTCTCCCCTTACTTGAATCATATTTTTATGGTTTATATAATTTTTTTCTCCCTCTTTTTCTTCTATCTTGTATCCCTTCCCAGCTTTTTGTCCTACCTTTACCTAATTCTATAGATATCCTTCTACTCCCCAATAAGATACTTTGTACCTCTCCTCTCTCCTTCTCATATCATAGAGCTTAAGGTTTCAAAATTTTCCTTTTGCATCTCCCCCTTCCCAAACCCTAAATTATTAACAGCATAACCATAAAGCTTTGTTAATTTTTTGATAGTTAATTCTGTAAAATTATGGTTGAATTCTTTTCTACCATCAGCAGATCTATAGCTGTTGCACTTAGTACATATTAGCTCTGCGTCAATACCTAGGTTGCTTTAATGTTTACATCATAATCTATGGTTTCTTCTCTAGGAATAAGAGTGGTACATAACTGGTTCCTATGGTATGTTAATATCCAATTCATCTCAGGAAATACTACTATAGCTGTTTCACCTGATATTAACAAGGTCATATCATTATTACTATTTCTCTGTAAGCCAACACTCAGATTGCCTTTGTGACATTAACAACACTAGAGTACATTCCCAGAGAACTTGGTTGCTGGGCTAACTACAAGGAATCCTCCTTCCCCAAAATAACCAAGATGGTCGAATCTTGGGCCTGTGGCAAAGGAATATAGCTAGCCATGCCCTAAAGTACATCACTTGAAAACCAACTAAAGAGATCTCTATGTTAGCAACAAAGTCTTTTGAGTATAAGTATCCACAAACCTCAGCACAAAACAAAACAAATAAAAACAATACAAACATGGGAAGAAAAGGCAACAAAATGCTTCCCAGAACCACCAACTCCCTCATAGCCAAACCAAAGGCCACCAAAGGGCAGAATAGTATAAGTCATACACCTGAATTACACAAAAGCTTAGCACAGGAGGTTAGAAAACAGCTCAAAGAGATACTGAGAGGGATTAGAGAGGCTATAACTAAATATATAATGGAAGTAATAACCAAAAAGATGCAGGACTTCTCAGAAAACACTAATAAAAAGCTAGAAGAGTTAAACAAAATGATATAAAACATGAATGATCAGTTTACCAAAGAATTAGAGTCCGTGAAAAAGTTTCAACCAGAAATCCAGGAAATTAAAAATCATATTGGAAGTATGGGCACCAGGATGGACCAATATGAGGATAGAATTTCGGAACTAGAAGACAATGATACCTTCAAAGACAATAATACCTTCAAATACACCTGAAAAATAAGAGAAAATGAAAAATTGATCCAATGACTGCTAGATGATGCAAAGAAGACTAATCTAAGAATAACTGGAATAAGTGAAAAATCAGAAGACAACACAAAAGGCATAAAAAACCTGTTCACAAAAATAATGGCAGAAAACTTCCCAAATGTACGGAAAGAAATAAACCTACAGATAAGTGATGCATATAGCTATGACCAAATAGCTATGATCAAAAGAGAAATTCTCTATGCCACATTATACTCAAAATTCTGGAAGTCCACCAAAGGGACAAAATTTTAAAAGCTGTTAAAGAAAGGCAACAAGTCACACACAAAGGTAAACTCATTAGCATCACAGCAGACTTCTCTACACAAACCTTAAAGGTCAGGAGGGTATGAAGTATTTTAAGCCCTAAAAGATAACAACTTCCAACCTTGACTTTTTTTATCCTGCAAAACTTTCCTTGAACCAATTAACAGTATACCCCAAGCGTCACTCAAGCAGTGCATTTGTTTATGCACTGACTATCCCAAGTGTCTCTTGGGCAGGTGTCATTTCAAACAGTTGATTCTTGTATTGAATAAATTTGATAAAATTGTCTTTTTGTATTTCCTGTTAAAAATTAATGAAAATTAATTTAATTAATGAAAATTGCAATGTTTAGTCAGCCTGTATTTAAATGATTGGGCTGTTAAGTGGTCAAAATTAATGGAGAAATAAAGTATTTCCATGACAAGGAGCACCTCAAGAAATGCATGACCACCAAATCAGCATTACAAAAAATTCTCAAGGAGATCCTAGAAAGAGACCATGAAGATAACCACGTCAAAAGTCAAAAAGAGGGCCGGTGAGATGGCTCAGCGGCTTAAGCGCCTGCCTTGCAAGCGCGAGGGCCCGAGTTCGACTCCCGGAACCCACATACGAAAAAGGGGCCGGTGATATCGCTCAGCGGCACAGGTGCCTGTTGGCACGTGAGGTCCTGAGGTCGTCCCCCCGGTACCCACAAAAAAAAAAAAAAAAAAAAAAAAGTCAAAAAGAATCAAGCCATGAGTGGTGTCACATGCCTGTAATGCCAGCACTCAGGAGACTGAGGCAGAAGAATCACCATGAGTTCGAGGCTAGCCTGGCCTACCTAGTGAGTTCAAGGTCAGGCTGAACTACATAGCGAGACTCTGTCTCAAAGAAATGAAATAAAATAAAATAATCAGCACAACTGGCAGGATGAGAAGCTAAGCAAAAGGGGAAAAATGCAATGATAGGAAAATAATGCGATCATAGGAATAAGTCAGTACCTCTCAGTAATAACTTTCAACGTGAATGGCCGCAATTCCCCAATCAAAAGACACAGATCGGCAGAATGGATCAAGAAAGAAAACCCAAAAATATTCAGCATACAAGAAACATGTTTAATTCAAAAAGATACCCACAGATTAAAAATCAAAGGATAAAAAACAATACTCCATGCATTGAGAACCCAGAAAAAAAAAGTGGGATTTGCTATCCTAATTTCAGACAAAGTAGATTTCAAGCTAAAACTGATCCAAAGAGACGCAGAAGGTCACTACGTACTAGTTAAGGGAATTCAATAGGAAGTATTAACAATTACAAACATACAAACACCAAATATTAGTGCACTCAACTTCATAAAACAAACACTAACAAGACAGGAAAAATCAAATAAACACCAATCTTCCCAAAAGTTAAAGACATCATACCAAGAGATGTATGCGTACCCATGTTTATAGCAGTGCAATTCCCAATAGCTAAATCACAGAAACAGCCTATATGTCTATCAACAGATGAATAGATTTTTTAAATGTCGCATTTATATACAATAGAACACTACTCTACCATAAAGAAAGATAAATTTGAGCCATTTGTAGGAAAATGGATGCATCTTTGAGAGCACAGTGTCAAGCAAAGTCACTCAGACACACAAGCTTAAATATTGTATGCTCTCTCTTATATGAAAAACTCAATATATATGAAGTATTAAATAAAAGACAAATAATAGGAAAAAGGAGAAAGAAAAAAAAGGTTTTATAATCCAGCACAGACAATGTATATAAAAGTGTACCTTAGTACCATTGTCTTATATGTTTTAGGTGTTCTTTGGCCTATTAGACAAGTTTTCAATCTGTATATATGATAATTAACTTTAGAAGGTCTTATAAGATAAAGAAATCTGATGCTAGAAAAATAAAAGGGGGTAGAGGGAGGGGGAAAAAGAAAGGAAATGAAATGTGTTGTGTACATGTATCAGTTCCCTACAGTGAATGTAATCATGTTCTGCAAACGTGTACTAATAAAAGTCAAAAAAATGAAAAAAAATTCTTGGAAATGCTTGCTTATGTTGCAGAACACTTGTAGACCCAAGTTGCTCACAATCCAAAGTTTGATCATATCTAATTTTTCTTGATACTATTGAGAATGATATTGTTTTCTTAATTCCTTTGTTGATGAGTTCGTTATTGGCATACAAGAATGCTATTGATTTTTTGGTGTTGATTTTATATCCCGCTACATTATTGAATGTTGTTATTCTAGGAGTCTTTTGGTGGAATTTTTTGGTCTTCTATGTAAAGGGTCATGTCATCTTCAAAGGATGATATTTTCACTTCTTCCTCCTATACATGTCCCTTTTGTTTCTTTTTCTTGCCTGATTGCTCTGGCTAATGTATGTGATGTTGGCAGTAAGTTTGTCACAAATGGCTTTTATCAATTGAAATTGGGTCCTTATGTACCTATTTTCTTCAGGGATTTGTATCATGAGTGGATGTTGGATTTTGTCAAAAGCCTTTTCTGAATCTATTGAGATGATCATATGATTTTTGTCCTTTCCTCTGTTTATGTGGTATATTCTATTTATTGATTTGCATAGGTTGCTCCATCCTCGCAACCCTGGGATGAAGCCTACTCAGTCATGATGCATGTTCTTTTCGTTGCATTCTGTTTGTCAGTATCTCGCTGAGGATTTTTGCATCTAGAGTCACTAAAGAGATTGGCCTACAGTTCTCATTTTTCCCTGGGTCCTTGTCTGGTTTGGAATCAGAGTAATGCTAGCTTTTAGGAATCACTCTGGGATTAGTCCTTCCCCTCCAATTTCACTAATGAGTTTGAGGAGTACTGGTGTTACATCTTCCCTGAAGTTCTTCTAGAATTCAGCATGTTTTCATGGCTCAGTTTTGATAATTAACACATCTAGGAACCTGCAGTTTGTTGGAGCACAGTTTTTCACAGTACAGTAATACCTCAGTTCACAAAGGCATCTGTGTGCAGACAGTTCAGTTTGCGCATATTTCCACGACAAAGAGCACCTTAAGATGTAGAGGTGGGATAGTGAGTTACCGCTGAGAGCTATCTTGTTTTACACTCATGTTTTTGCGTGTAAATGCTGAATCCTGCCCTGCCTTTCCTGCTGGGTCTAGTCAGTCAATATTGTCTGCCTTAAGGCTGTAGTCACCCCAGCACCCTCCACTTTCCATGTCCTTCTGTGCACCCCAATTCATTACTTTTTCCACTTAGCTTTATGGCTTATGAATTTGTGAGGTGACCTCCTGCTCCAGAGGTCCCTCTGTCCATACACCCCAGGCTGTGTTAAGCATCCAAGCCCAAGCCTATCCTTGCTCACACTGGTAGATGAGGAAAGCAAACGGACTACTGAGTACTGTGCTAGATGGAGGCAGTGGGGCAGGGATCCAACCAGATCACTGGACTTAGTGCTGGCACTTGCATACCCAGCCCCCTCTGGAAACCACTCCTGAGCAGCCTGGCTTCTCACTGCAGAGGTCAGGGGCCTCTACGTCCTTCCTAGCCTGAGCTTAAACTTCCCATGGCAGTCTATGTCTAGCCTGTCCCCTCTCCATGACCACCCTCTTGTGGTCGTCTCCCACCCAGTCACTGTGGCAGGGTGACACCAGAAACCCTGAATATAGAGAGTTGTTCCATAGTTGTGCTGTGGCTCAGTCTTAATTAACTCCTTCCCCAAATGGGTCCCAATTAAACCCTCTCAAATATGGCAGGTACTGCACTTAATTTCTTCTCCAGCTCTAACCTACTGTGCGGAAGTCACTTTCTGTGTAAAGCCCCACACTGTTTTTACAGTTTGCAATAACTGTGGACTTTTCTTGGAACTGGCACTGCCACCCAGTGTATTGCTCCTCCCTGGAGCTACCAAAACTCTCTGTGCTTAACGTGTGTCAGTGGAAAAATGTCCCCCACCCTGGGAACCAGGGTGAGCTTGCTAGACTACTTCATTCTTTTTTCTGCACTGTGCTGTTTCTCTAGCTTCTCTATAGTTTCTACTTTTCCTGTCAGCACTCTCCCAGTTCTCAGAGATCTACTTCTTTTTATCATCTTCACCAAGTTGTTGTTTTTCAAGTGTCTTGACTCTAGATCTGGAAGAGCCTATTGCTCGCTGCTGGTATCTACTCTATCACTTTTAGTCAAATTTTAATATTTATGATTGACATATAATTAGATCTATTGATGCTTTTATAACCATTAGAAACTTTCTCCTTACCACAAAGTGACAGGGTCCAACACAATTAAATTGAAGCGGTATACAGTATATTTTGACAGAGCCAAGTACACATCATTGGAAAACAGAACCTAACTAAAGAGGTCCTCATACCAACAACAAATTCTCTTCACTTTGTTTGACCTCAACCCTCAGTACAAAAAAAAAAAGGAATATGGAAAACAAGGCAACACAAGGCCTCCAAAGATGCCTGACTCTCCCAAGGAAGATCCAAGGCACACTGATGGAGAGGAAAATAAACACTCAATAGCTCAGTTGCATGAAATGATTAAAGAGGAAACAAAGAAACTTGATGAGCTCAAAGATGGTGCAGCCCAAAAGATAGTGGAACACACAAACTGACTAATGTGGTTATGGAAGAAACAAAAAATTAGAAGAGCTAAAAAAAAACTGTTCAAAATATGAATGATAAATTTACTAAAGAAATGGACTACTCCATGAAAAGGTACCAAACAGAAATGCTGGAGATAAAGAATCCTATTGAATACATGAACAGCAGAAATGACCAATGAACTCAAAGACAAAATGGAATCACATGCTTATGTACCCAGAGAAACCTTAAAAACAAAAAGAAGGCAAAAAGAAACTTATCCAACTGCTACTAGATGACACTAAGAAAACCAACATAAGGCTGACTGGAATTGAGAGAAATTAGAGGAAAACACACTTGGACAGCTCCCTGAGCCAGTTTAGTTTAGGTCAGAAGTCTAAGTTCACTGATGGGTTTTGAGGTCCACACTCGACATTACAGCTCCACAAGCATGTCGTTTCCTCACCAGAGAATAAAAC
The DNA here is from genome assembly GCA_028451465.1 of Erethizon dorsatum. Taxonomy (NCBI): domain Eukaryota; kingdom Metazoa; phylum Chordata; class Mammalia; order Rodentia; family Erethizontidae; genus Erethizon; species Erethizon dorsatum. The sequence continues at coordinate 60,107,899 of CM051834.1, read as the reverse complement.
AGTGGGGTAACAGAAGAGTCAGACCACGAGAGCCGGAGTATTCACCTTGCAGCCAAGTTACATTGGAGAATTTATCAAAATTCTTACAGCTTTGATTGTAGAAACAGGATCTGGTTCATAGAGATGTTAGGAATTTTAAATCAGATACTGTATATCAAGGGATACAGAGAAAACCCTCTGAAATTTGATCTCCATTTCCCAGATTCAGTCTCCCCTACTTCCTGCCTGCTCCCCCATTTAGGGATGTCTCTTCTTACAGATTCACTCTCAAATCCCCATGTCATAAATCAACGTGGTTTTGCATTTCTATAGGACAAGAACGTTTACTCCCTTGTTTAATATGTAATTTTTTTAAATTATATGACATTGGTAAGCCACAGAGAAAAAAATGTTTGAAAAAGTTATATTTGACTAAATATTAAGATGTAAAGTGTACAAATGACTCTTAAAGCACAATACCTCAAAGAGAAGCCAGTAAAATATAGTCAATAAATTTGGACAGATACTTCAAAGGAGAAGACATATGAATTATTAGTAAACATAAGGAAAAGTGTGTATTATCATCAGAGATGTACAAATTAGAATCATAACAAGGTACCTTACACAATCACCCAATGTGTTAAAATTCAAAAGACTGACAATGCCAAATATTGGCAAGGACGTGGAGTAGACGGAACTCTCATACCCTATGTGCCAGCAAAAGACTTAAATAAGGATGTTCAGAGAAATTTTACGTATAATAGTCAAAAACTGGAAATCACTAAGACGTCACTAGGAAATGGATGAATAAATTGTGATGTATTCATACAATGGAACACTGCTCAGCAATAAATAGGAACTATTTACTGGTACAAGCAACAACATGGGTTAGCGCCAGAACAGTGCACCAAGTAAAAGAGCAGTCCGAAATCCTAGGACAAGAAAAGTAAGAATTTCCTGGGAGAAGTCAAAGGAAAGTTCCAACCTGGTGGTAATATTATGTACAGTGATAGGGATTTACAGTACATAGAAGTTTGCATTTTTAAAAACTCAATAAATATACACCGAAGATTTGTACATTGCTTTGTATGTAAAAGTTATATCAAAAGAAAAATAACTGTAAACAAATACTGCACATTGCTTAGGGAAAAGTATACTAATGTCTATAGTTTTCTTTGGAATGTGTTAAAAATTAAAATGGATTAAAGGATGAGAAAAAATACCTGCATAACTATGTGTTAGAGACAAATAGAATAAAATGCTACTCCGAGAGGCTAGAAAACAGAGAGAGTGTATTCATTGTAAAAACAGTTCTTTTATAGTAAAATATTGGAAAATTGGGAATAATGTAAAACTGAATTGTGAAAGTTCATTGGAAAGGAAAACTTCACAGTAATTGCTGAAGAATACCCATGAAAGACACAATATTTTTTAAATCACACACACACATACATACATACACACATACAACCTTTTTAATTTTAACTGGAGCTTCATAGAACATTTACAGGTTTGTCTACTACAGAGAAACTTTTTTCTCAGACACTTAAAAACTTTTTAAAAGTTACAGTGATCATGAAATAAAAACAGAGTTAAAAGAATAATATCACATGATCTCTACCTAGGGGAGGGTGGTGGGTTCTCTTATCACCCAAAATACTGTATATGAAAAAGAAACTCTATAGGAAATGAAGAAACACAAAGGTTTTTTCTGAAATTACATTACTATTTGCCACTTCTCAAGCCAGACACTATAACTTTGAATGTATTTTTAAGGTTTTTGCATAAAGTTTACTGTATTGCCTACACCAGAAATTTCGACTTTTAGTTCTTGGCCTCCTGCATCATAGTCAATGTAAGTATTTGCTAAAAATTCCAGTTCTTAGGACCAACTCATACCAACTGAATCAAAAATCTAAGAAAGGTGGGGTGATTTTTTTTTCACATACAAAAATGAAGCCAGAATGAAGAATCAGGGCCTGCATCCATGTCATTTATAGGTACCAAATATGTTGCCACAGCAAGGGGCACAGAACGAAGACTCCCGGGCAATCTAACCAATGCCCTGTGCCAACCTCTGGACGGCTCCCGCGTGTCCCCCCGCTGCTCCTCTCCCTCTTCACTGACAGCTTCCCAGCCTCCCGTGTGGGAGGCACAGCTCCTTAAGCGCGGCTCACTTTCCAGCTGATTTACAGAGTAAGGCTGATCGCTACACTGAGGGTAATTCGGGCTCACTGACAGAGTGATTTCCATGACTCCCAGCATGGCTGGTACAATGGGAAGAGGAAGAGACTCAGACTCTGACCACTGAATTCACTCAGTTAGTTACATACGTTTTTGTGCATTTATAATGCAGAGGCCAAGTCTCCTCCTTCTCTGTGCTCCTTAGAGAATCCCTCCAAAGTTTCCAGGAAAGACTTGTACATTGCAGATACATGTATATGATTTAACACACCTCTACTATCTAATCCTTCATAAAGGTAAGAATGAACCAAGATGGATGATGAAAGACAATTTTAATGAAGAAAAGGAAGGAGCGATGTCACCCGGGAAGCATTGATGGGTAGGGATAGAGAGCGCAGTATGATGTCTCCGACCTGCTGTCAACGGCCCACAAGCCGTGTTCCCAAGACCGCTGGTAGGAGTAGTCACCTCACGGCAGGCAACCCGGAACCACCACTCCCATTGGCCAAACTGTGTTCCAAAATCCTGATCCGAAGAGCATCACTCCTCCAGATCTGTAGCCACAGGACAATGAGTTTTGGAAAGGCTGCAGACAAAGTGCTATTTTGGCTAGAAGCAATGCTGCTCTAACATTAATGATGAGAAATTCCACTCTAACAAAATTTATTTAGCCTTCCTTCTCACATTTCTGGAATCTATTTGACCACTTACGCCTTTCACATGTAACACATGCACGGAATGCCCTGAAGGACAATACTTTGGAACCGCTCTGGTGGGGATGCCTTTGCTTCCTTGCATTCTCTTTCTTGGCTGCCCAGGGCAGGCACTGTGACCACTCTGACTGTCCAAAATCCCAAGTGAGATGTTCATTCCATACCTGGAACGCGGCTACATGATTTCCAGGGTCACTCGATGTAATATGAAAGTGTGGGGCACTTTAAGGGTTCAAATGTTATGAGAAATGTCATAGATAGTACTAGCACAGCCAAAAGCCAAGCGTGGGATTTTCCTTGGCCTGAGCCCTGTGTGACCCCCAAGGCTGCAAGCGATATAGCCAGCCTGCCCATACCTGCCCTCCATTCCTCGCCTTCCCAGCCTCAGACTAAAACAAGAAAATGACTTCATTAGAGTAATTTTGTGAGTTGAAAATAATTATATTAATGGAGGGAAGGCCTTCACAGTAATAGAGGAAGGGTTTTACTTGACAATGGACAGGAAAAAAAATGAAAAAAAAAAAAAAAACACCCTGCTTAAATCATGAGCTTATTTTTAAAAGAGAGTATTTTCTAAATGAACGTTGTGAATGGTGACACACTTTGAAGTCATCTCAAGGACAAAAGAATGAGTTTAGTCTAAAATGTGTTTAGGCTAAGAAAAGAAAGTTTGGAGGTCAAGAAAGAGTCAAATGGTACCTATTTAGCTGTGACAGTCCCATGGAGCTAGGTCTTGAGCTCATTCCTAATGTCTGTGTAGGATTTCATGAGGACTAGAGGTTGGGCCACCATAGGCAAGGGACCAGTGTGTATCATGCAGCAGGGAACTTTTCTTGGTAAAATTCCCTTGCCATATACAAGGAAGATAAGACTGCTTTTTCCCTTTTGCAAAAATGCAAAAATCTTGAAAGCAGCCAGAGGAAAAAAGACATATTACATACAAAGGAACAAATATGGGAATCACAACCAGAATTATAGCCAAGTTCCTTGTCAGAAACCACACAGACCAAAAGACAAAGGAATGATACCTTGAAAGTGCTGGGAGATGAAAGGTGCCAACCAAAATTCTACACCCTGCAAAAGCATCTTTCAAAAAATGAAGGAGAAAGCAGGTATGGTGGCACATACCTGTAATCCTAGCACTCTGGGAGGTTGAGGCAGGAGAATGGCAAGTTAAAGTCCAGCCTGGGCAACTTAGAGACTTAGCAAGATGCTGTCTCAAAATTTTTTTTAAAATTCACTTTAAAAAAGCTAGGGATATAGCCAGTGTGAAGGCTTTGACTTCAACGCCCAGTACCATAAAGACAGATGGGGTGGAAGTGGGGTGGAGAGCCTTTCTCAGAACTGGGGATGTAGCTCGGTAGCAGAGAGCTTGCCCATCATGAACAAGGTCCTGAGTTTGATATCTAGCAATGAAAAAAAGCCTTAGATATTAAAGGACATTCTTCAGGCAAAGAGAAGGAATATGATAGTTTGTTTAGGCTTCAATGACAAAATACTATGAACTGAATGGCTTAAACAGCAAAGATTTATTCTGCCACAGCTCTGAAAACTAGAAGATCTTGATCAGAGTCCCAGCACATCCAGAATCTAGTGAGGCATCTCTTCCTTGCTTGTAGATGGCCACTTTCTCGTTGAGGGCTTACAAAGTAGCAAGGAGAGCGAGCTTTCTGGCATCTCTTATTATGGGGGTAGTAATCCCATCAGACCAGGGCCCTATGCTCTTAAGTTAATTAATATTTAAAGGACTCATCTATAAATTCCATCAGATTGGACCGGTGAAATAGCTCAGCAGCATAAGCGCCTGCCTGGCAAGCGTGAGATCCTGAGTTCGACTCCCAGTACCCACATAAAGGAAAAAAGGGCCAATGATATTGCTCAGGAGCACAAGCACCTGCTGGCAAATGCGAGGTCCTGAGTTCGACTCCCAGTACTCACATTAAAAAAAAAATTCCATCAGATAGGGTTAGGGTTTCAACAGATGAATTTGGGAAGAATGAGAACATTATTTATTTCATAATAATATCAGACTAAAACTTGAATCCATACCCCTCAAAGAAGCATTGAAAATGAAATTCATTAAATTCTGACAGAATAAGACTATTACCTATTTTTTCAACTGCTATATAGCCAACAATTGAAAAAGTATCTGGACAGTGTTCGACACATATTTCTCTTCTTTAAACCTTACAGTGTCTTTTTATCAGTACACATTAATTATACAGAATGATGGGTTTCATTCCCATACTCATTTAACATACTTCAATCAGATCCCTCCTCGATTACCTTTCCTATCCTCCCCTAAATATGTCTAAATGAGTGCACGAATGTCTGAATCAATGAATGGACATCCAGTGAAATGATATGGATTTTGAAGAAAACTAAATGATGATTGATAGCACAAGGTTAATATTATAAGGGCATTTATGCACTTGGTTTTACACTAGGTCACATAAAAATTAATTTTAAACTCTCCAATAGTTTTACATTTAAGATCAGTAGGATTCCATTCTTTCAATAGTGAGACAATCTCTTACTGTAACTGCCTTAACAATCCCATAAAATAGAAGCAGAGTTACACTTAAATATGAAAATGAACATTAAGTTTTAGGAATAATCATCCAAATCTACACTACAAAAATGCTAAGAAAAGTACAGGCTTAAAGTCTAAAGGAATTTAAAATATAATACAAAATATCCATTTATAAGGCAAATTGACCCATAGTGAAACAAATCTTTGAATTGATTTATGTATGGAGAGACCAACTAGAAAAGGGCACAGAGAACTTTCTGGAATTATAGAAAAATGTATATTCATAGGAATGTAAAGTATACATTTTATGAATTTCTCAAAACTACTCAAGACTTATGCCTTTCATTGTACGCAACTTTTACCCTCAAAAAGATTAAAAAATATTGAACCCCACTGCTTCGTTTTGCTTTAAGCAGTTATACTACAGGCTAAGAATTCTAAAACTAGTTTCTGTATTTTCTGAGTCTGAACGCATAGTATCTGGGGATATTAGGAAGTGGGGTCCTCACAGTTGGAGAAGGGAGCTTAATTAATTAATTAACTAGAGCCTGACCATGGTTTTTACACACCACTCTACACTGGGGGTGGAGCACAGCAGGAAGCCCTTTGGAAAAAAGATTTATTTCAGGGATGGGGTAGAAGAAGTATAATGTAAGCATGGAACATCTTGCCAGAAAGTAAACAAGTACTCAAAAGAATAACTGGAATACGCCAAAAACCAGCTTGAGACCCTTCCCGCCTACTTTTTATTAGTCCATATTTGTAGTACCTAATGATTACACTTATTACAGGGAGTTTGTACACATACATAACAAATCTTAATTCTTTTTTGCCCCCTTCCCCTCCCATCCCTCCCTACTCCCTCCAACTCTTGTTCCCTTCCCACTAGAAAAGCTCTATTTCTGTTTTTTTCTTTAATTCTCTCTTTTTTAATCTCTTTTCCATTCCTTCTCTCCCCCCTCCATCTCTGTGCCCTTTCCCATTTGAGGCATTTGTAGGAAAATGGATGCAGCACAAGACCATAATGTTAAGTGAATAAATCACACACACAAGTATATTTTTTATAATTATATTTAGATATGCACAATGATCCTAGCTTTTTTGAGAAATTTCCACACTTATTTCCACAGTGGGTGCACCAGTCTACACTCCCACCAACAGTGGAGAAGGGTTCCTTTTTCCCCACAACCCCACCAGCATTTGGTATTGGTTGATTTGTTGGTAATAGCCATTCTTTCTGGGGTGAGATGGAATCTCAGGGTTGTTTTAATTTGCATTGTTCAAAAGATCAGTGATGTTGAACATTTTTTCATATATTTATTTGCCATTTGTATTTCTTCTTCTGAGAGGTGTCTATTTCAGATGCCCATTTTTGGACTGGGTCTTTAAATTTGGGGGGTCAGATTTTTTTTGAATTCTTTATATGTTCTAGATATTAATCCTTTGTCTGAAGAACAACTGGCTAAGATTTTTTTTCCTGCTCTGTGGGTTGTCTTTTCACTTTGTTGGTGATTTTGTTTGCTGTGCAAAAGCTTTTTAATAAGATAAGATCCCAGTTGTTAATTCTTTGTAGTATTTCTCATGCAGTCAAGGTTTTGTTCATGAAGTCTTTGCCTACACCTATGTCTTCAACAGTTCTACCTGTTCTCTCTTCCATCAGATTTAGTGTTTCTGTTTTAATATTTAGATCTTTGATCCTTTTTGATTTTAGTTTAGTGCACAGTGATATACATGGGTCTAGTATTAGTTTTTGGCATGTGGAAAGCCAGTTTTTCCAGCACCATTTTTTAAAGAGGCTTTCTTTCTTCCAGTAAATGTGCTTAGCCCCTTTGTCAAAGATAAAATGGCTGTGTTTGAAGTTGTTTCTACCTCTTCTAATCTGTTCCATTGATCCTCAGGTCTGCTTTTTTGCCAGTACCATACTGCTTTTATCACAGTAGCTCTGTAGTATAATTTCAAGTCAGGGATTGTGATGCCCCCTGTTTTGCCTTTGTTGCCAAGAATTGTTTTTGCTATTCTAGGTCTCTTCTTGTTCCAAATAAATTTTAAGAATGTTTTCTCTAGTTCTATGAGGTATGCTAATGGTATTTTAATCGGGATTGCAGTAAATCTGTATAACAATTTTGGAAGTTAGGCCATTTTCACGATGTTGGTTCTTCCTACCCATGAGCAAGGGTTATCTTTCCATTTTCTGATATCCTCTTTGATCTCCTTTTTCAGAGTACTATAGTTTTCAATGTAGAGATCTTTTACTTCCTTTGTTAATTGATTCCTAAGTACATTTTTTGATGCTATTGTGAAAGGTATGGTTTCCCTAATTTACCTCTCAATGAGTTTGTTATTTGTGTACGGGAATGCTATTGATTTTTGAGTGTTGACTTTGCATCTAGTTATGCGACTGAATTTGGTTATTAAATCTTGAAGTCTTTTGGTGGAGTTTTTGGGGTCTTCTGTATAGAGTATCATGTCATCTGCAAATAAAGATAATTTAACTTCTTCCTTACCTATCTTTATTCCTTTTATTTCTTTCTCTTGTTTAATTGCTCTAGCTAATGTTTCCAGAACTATATTGAATAGGAGTGGTGATAGTAGACATCCTTGTCTTGTTCCTGATTTTTAGAGAGAAAGCTTTCAGTTTTTGATCATTTAGTATGATGTTGGCTGTTGGTTTGTCATAGATGGCTTTTATCATATTGAGGTAAAGACCATGTATTCCAATTTTCGGTAGGGTTTTTATCATGAATGGGTGTTCACCTTTGTCAAAAGTTTTTTCTGCATCTATTGAGATGATAATATGGTTTTTGTCCTCGGTTCTGTTAATATGGTCTATTACACTTATTATTTGTGTATATTGAACCATCCCTGCATCCCTGGGATGAATCCTACTTGGTCATGGTGTATAATCTTCTTGATGATTTGCTGCATTTGTTTGCTAGTACGTTGTTGAGGATTTTTGCATCTATGTTCATTAGGGAGATTGGCCTGTAGTTCTCTTTTTTGGTTGGGTCCTTCTCTGGTTTTGGTATCAGGGTAATACTTGCTTCCAGAAATGACTTTGGGAGTACTGTTTCCCTTTCAATTTCATTAAAGAGTTTGAGGAGTATTGCCATTAAATCTTCTCTAAATTTCTTGTAGAATTTGTCAGTGAATCCATCAGGGCCTGAGATTTTCTATGTTGGTAAGTTTTTTATTTTCAATTTCATTGACTGATATTGGGTTATTTAGAATTTTTACATCTTCTTGATTCAGCTTTGGTAATTCATATGTATCTAGGAATCTGTCCATTTCTTTTATGTTTTCTATCTTATTAAAGTTTCTCAAAGTAGGTATTGATAATCTTCTGGATTTCTGCAGGATCTGTTGTGATTTCACTTTTCATTCCTACTTGCATTAATAGGAATGAGTCTTTTCTTTCCTTTTTTGATAAGGTTGGCTAAGGGTTTGTCAATTTTATTTAATCTTTCAAAGAACCAATTCTTCAATTCATTGTTTTTTGTATTATTTTCTTAGTCTCAATTGCATTAATTTGTGCTCTGATCTTTATAATTTCCTCCCTTGTACAAGTTTTGGGCTTGATTTGCTCTTTTCCTAGATGTTTGAGGTTCAACATTAGGTTGTTTATTCGAGCTTGTTCTGTTTTCCTGATGTGAGAGTTCAACACTATTAATTTTCCTCTTAGAACTGCTTTCATTGTATCCTATAAGTTCCAGTATGTCATATTCACATTATCATTTAATTGTAGATACTGTTTAATTTCTTTTTTAAATTTCGTCTGTGACCCATTGGTTGTTCAGTAGAGTGTTATTTAATTGCCATGTGTTTATGGAGTTTTTGTGGTTTCTTTCACCACTGATTTCCAATTTCATTGCACAATGGTCTGATAATATGCATGGGATAATTTCAATTATTTTGCATTTACTTAGGCATGTTCTATGGGCTAGTATGTGGTCTATTTTGGAGAACATCCCATGTGCTGCTGCGAAGAATGAATATTCTGATGTTGTGGATTGGAACACTCTATAGACATCTACTAAGTTCATTTGTTCACAGGTTTGGTTTAATTCTGATATTTCTTTGTTGATATTTTTGTCTAGATGATTTGTGACAATGGGGTATTAAGGTCCTCCATTACAATTGTGTTAGTCTTTATTTGATTTTTCATGTCTGTTAATATTTGTTTTATATAGGTCTATGCCCTGTATTTGATGCATATATATTTATGATTGTTATCTCTTCTTGGAGTTTTCCCTTAACAAGTATGTAGTGTCCTTTATCTCTTTTGATCGGTCTTGGCTTGAAGTTCACAATGTCTGAGAATAGGATAGCTACCCCTGCTTTTTTCTGGGTTCCTGTTCCATGGAGTATTGTTTTCCATCTTTTGACTTTCAGTCTATGAATTTCTTTTTGAGTTAAAGGTGTGTCTTGAATGCAGCATATTGTTGGATCTTGCTTCTTGATCCATTTTGCCAGTCTGTTTCTTTTGATTGGTGAATTGAGACCATCTACATTGATGGTTATAAATGATAATGTATTGGCTTGTCTTTGTCATATAATTTTCCTGTTGATGGTTCCTTGTCTTGCCCCTCTGTTTAATTGTTTCCCCTGCCTGGTGGCTGCTTTCTATTGGTACTCTTGGACTTGTGGGCTTTGCTTTCTTTCAGAGCTCTCTGTAGGGCTGGTTTGGTTGTCATGAATTTCTCCAGTTGTTCTTTCTCATGGAAGTATTTTATTTCTCCATTAATTCTGAAAGATAATTTTGCAGGATACATCAATCTTGGTTGGAAGTTGTTTTCTTTTAGGGCTTGATATACTTCACTCCAAGCTCTCCTTGATTTAAGGGTTTGTGTTGAGAAGTCTGCTGTGATTCTTGTGGGCTTTCCTTTGTGGGTTTCATTTCTCATTTGTTTTCATTTCATTTGTTTCATTTCTCTAACAGCTTTTAATATTCTGTTCTTGTGCTGAATTTCTGGAATCTTGATTATTATATACCCTGGTGTAGATTTTGGTCATGGCAAATTGGAGTTCTCTATGCCTCACTTATCTGTATATCAAATTCTTTTTCCATGCTTGGGAAGTTTTCTGCTATTACTTCCCTGAACAGGTTTTTTATGTCATTTGTGCTGACTCCTGCATTTTCATTGACTCCATTCAGTCTTATGTTGTTCTTCTTTGTATCATCTTGCAGTTGTTGGATTGTTTTTTCATGGTCCCTTGCTATTTTTAGGAGATCTTTCTTTTTTTGATCACTAACCACAATGCTGTCTTCTAGGTCTGATATTCTAACTTCACATTTTTTAATATGGCTTGGCAAACTTTCAATGGAATTTTTAATTTCCTGGATATCTATTTGAATCTGTTTCATGGATTCCATTTCTTTCCTATGTTGGGCATTCATGGTTTCCATTTTTTCTATGCTTCTCTATTTTTTAAATCTGTGTCTACTCTAGATTTGCTAAGCAAGTCCTTCATTATGGTCATCATCTCTATTCTTGTCTGTGAGATTATTTCTATTTTGATATTCTCTACAGCCTCAGGAACATATTTTTTAATTTCTTCTACTGTCATTCCAGTGAATTCAGGTGGATAGCTTTTGTTTTCTTCTATCTTGGGCAGTGCATTTGTCCATGGTGGGCTAGAAGTCCGGGATTGCATTTTGCTTCTGTGTCTTGTCATTTTCTATTTTTTTATTTTAATTTGTTTTCTGTGTTGTTGTTTGTACTTTTCTTATGTTAGGTAATTTTATCACTGGTATCAAAGCTTCCCTAGGAAATGTCTATTCCTCTGAGATGTCTTCTAGGTGTAGCTGGCTGTTGGTCTTTGAGACACATGAGTTTAAATATCGCATGATTTCTCTTATATGAGAAACCCGAAATATACAGAGCAAAATAAAAGATAGATAATAGGAAGTAGGGAGATCTTTTTCAAATGAGACTCTTCCATTGACCAAATGAAAGACAATTTAATCATTAGGATAAATAATAGTAATAATTTTTTTGTGTGTGTGTGGGTACCGGGGACTGACCTCAGGACCTCGCATGCCAGCAGGCGTCCATGCCACTGAGCAATATCACCGGCCCCTCTTTCATATGTGGGTTCCAGGAGTCGAATTCGGGCCCTCGCGCTTGCCAGGCAGGCGCTTAAGCCGCTGAGCCATCTCACCGGCCCCGTTTAGTAATAAATTATTAATCAATGACTAAAATGAGAACCCCTGAGTTTATACTGATGAGAATAAATAATTAGATAAATGGAGAAGAGAAAACACTTCCTTATAGTAGAATGCTAGCTAATACATATAAAAGGAAGGATAGATGTTAGAAAATTGCAATGAATACTAAGATTGATTAGTGAACATTTGATGAGGAGCAAAAATGTACACAACATCTTAATATATTTCCCAAAAACTTATTAATTATAAAGCAAGATAATAAGTTTTAGTGGAAAGTCTGACATACACCATCTTAGCCAAGTGGCAGAAGTTAATCTCATCAATATTGGAATAAGGCAACCTTCCTGATATAATGAACTGAGAAAGACACAATATCACTTCTGTGATTTTCTTGCCAAAAATGTACATGGTGTGATCAAAATTCATGCTGAAAATTTAAATTATAAAAATTTTATCACGGTAAAAAACACATTGCCATTAATCCCCTTAACTTTGAACACACTTATACCATCATTCTTACCACTTTCTGAAGCAGTTCAGGAAGTCCTCTTTTACAAGTGTCTTTAGTTGCACTGTCATGGTCATCTTAGTGCCCTAGTCAATTCAAAATATTTACCTTTCATGGCCATTTTGACTTTGGTGAAGAGCCAAAAGTCACATGGTACCAGATCAGATGATAAGGTGCATGAGGACACACCACAGTATTTTTATTTGACAGAAAGTAATATAAACATTTGATCAATGAGAGGTAATCAAAACATATGGTGAATGCTTAAATTAAAAAATTATTGCAGTAAAACACACATTGCCATTACTCCCCATCAAAATACTGCCCCCCTTGTTTTGAACACATTATCATTCTTAGCAACATATCTTTTACTGTGTTAAGTTTTTTTAACTTAAACATTCATCATACTTTTTGATAACCCCTTATATAACTCAAATTTAATCATGAGGAAATATCAAACAAGACAATTGATGGATATTCCACAAAATAACCTGTACTATTCAAAATTTCAAAGTTTAGATACCCAAAAGAAAGGCTGAAGAACTCTTCCAGGACTGAAGGAGACAGAGAGATGACAACTAAAAATAATGGGTAAGCTAGACATGGTGACACATGCTGTAATTCCAGCACTTGGGAGGCTGAGGCAGGAGAATTGTGAGTTTGAGGTCAGCCTATGCTACATAACAAGTTCAAGGCTAGCCTGAACTGTATAAATGAGACCATGTCTAAACAAAATGAAACAAAAGAAAACAACAGTGATCCTGAATGGATCTTAGAGAATTCACAATATTTGAATAGGGACTGTGGCTTAGATCATTGCATCATGTCAGTGTAATAATTTGTGGTTTTAATCATTATACTTTATGATATACAGGAGGTTTCCTGTTCAGAGGAAATACACACTACAACACAGAGTGGTAAAGTACCGTACCATGATGTATCTAATGTCGTCAACTTATTCTATAGTGATTCTATAGTGATTCAGGAGGGGGAAAATCTGTATGTGTATTTCACACACATATGTACATTACAAACAAGATGACAAAGCAAGGGAGGCAAAATAAATATGTTTAGCATTGTTAATTCCCATAAAGTGTATAAGGGAGATCTTGTACTATTCTTGCAAATTTTAAGTTTCAACTATATCAAAAATAAAAGGTTTTTTTTAAAAAAGGAACATTTAAGGATATGGAAAGACGTTTAATTCTGAGTGATACCACTAGGGTCACATGACTGGCAGCACCCAGACTCCCCACTTGTACTCACAGAGCACCGTTGTAGAAGGTGGCATTCATCTGTTTTCACCCAAAGTCATCTGTGCAAACTTCAGAAGAAACAATTTCTTTCAGACCCACGGTCTTAAAACTACTCAAAACCTTCATGGAAGGAGAACTACCATTGTTGAAGACCTACCATGTGGGAGGGAACATGATAAAGGCCCACAGTGGAGAATCCACATGCAGATTTGAAGCCTACCTCCACTTTTTAAAATATTTTTATTAGTATATGTTTGCAGCACAGGGTGTGCATATTCATCTTAGCGAGTGGGTATATGTACTTAACATATCTGGATTCCTTTTATTCCCCTTACCCACCCCACCCTCCCTCCCTCTCTAGATCCCCCCCTTTTTTTTTAGTTCATATTTGAGACGTATGATTACGTTCATTGTGGATAGTTGGTACATGTACATCATGCATCTTAATTATCTTCACGTTCCTTTCTCCTTCTCTGCATCTCTTAGTTCCCTTCCTATTTCTAAAAGATTCATCTCCATATTTCCTTTTATGTATCTTTTATTTTGCTCTTTACTTACACTTTGGATTTCTCATATAAGAGAAATCATACCGTATTTAAGCTTGTGTGTCTTATTTATTTCACTTTACATTATATTTTCAAGGTGCATCAATTTTCCTATAAATGATTCAAATTTATCCTTCTTTATAGCAGAGTAGCATTAGGTTATACAAAAATAACACATTTTCTTTTTGATTCATCTGTTGATGGACATATAAGAGGCTTCCAAAATTTAACTATTAACTATTAACTACGAGTTATGCTGCTATACACATAGGTATGCATGTATCACTGTTGTATGATGTCTTTAACTCTTTGATGCCTAAAATGCCCAGAAGGGGAATAACTGGGTCAAATGGAATTTCTATTTTTAGTTTTTTGAGGAATCTCCATACTGATTTCCTCAGTGGTTGTACTAATTTACATTCCTACCAACAGTGTAGAAGGGTTCCTTTTTCCCTGAAGCCTCATCAACATTTATTATTATTTACTTTCTTGATGCTGGTCATTCTTTCCAGAGTAAGATTGAATCTCAGTGTTGTTTTAATTTATATTTCTTTAATGGCCAGAGAAGTTGAACATTTTCTCATGTATTTATTGGCTGTTTGTACTACTTCTTCTGAGAAACAACTATTCATTTCACTTGCCCATTTTTTGACTGGGTGTTTATTTTGGGGAGTTTAATTTTTTTTTTTTTGAGTTTTTCATATATTCTAGAAGTTAGTCCTCTGTCAGAGGTGTAGCTGGCAAAAATTTCTCCCATTCTGTAGGTCGTCTCTTTACTCTGTTGGTTGTTTCCTTTGCTGTGCAAAAGATTTTTCATCTGGTATAATCCTGTTCTTTTTTTAATAATGGCTTGGCTAAACTAAAATTTTCATACCACATAATTTATAAACAAATTGTAAGACTCAGTAGATTTTAGCACATTGACAGAGTTCTACAATTGTGACTACAATCAAATTTAGATCATTTTTGTTATCCCAAAACAAAACACTCTACCCACTAGCTACCATCTCCCAATCCCTTCCCACTCAATCTAGGCAACCATGAGGTATTCTCTATCTTCATAGATTTTCCTATTCTGGGATTTTTTTCCTTTTTTCTTTATTCAAAATAGACCATGCTCATAGCAACAATAAAGAACTTCACATATCCAAAGAAGTGGAAATCCTGTAAAGTGAGCTCTCATGCCATGTTGGAGTGAAAGTAAAAACCAACAGCAGAAACATACTTAGAATACAGTGACAGGGTTTTTCTCCTCTATTTTCCTATCAACTTTTTTCTATAAGGGAAACCATGTGATGTGCAAGCTTGCATTTCTGATGTACTTCACTTAACATTATGGTCTCAAGGTGCATCCATTTTCCTACAAATGACTCAAGTTTAACTTTCTTTGTAGCACAGAGTACTCCATTGTATATAAATACCACATTTTCTTAATCTATTCATCTGTTGATGAGCATATAGGCTATTTCCAAGATTTAGTTAATATGAATTGTGCTGCATCAATAAATATGGGTATACATACATCACTGTGGTATGATGCTTTTAAATCTTTTGGGAAGATACCTAAAAGGGGAATAGGTGGGTCAAATGGAATTTCTATGTTTTTAGTTTTTGAGGAATCTCTATACTGATTTCCATAGTGGGTGTATCAGTTTACACTTCCACCAACAATGAAGAAGGGTTCCTTTCTCCCCACAGTCTTGCCAGCATTTGTTATTGGCTGATTTATTGATGGTAGCTATTCCTTCTGGGGTGAGACGGAATCTTAATGTTGTTATAAATTGCATTTCTCAAATGGTCAGCAACATTGAATATTTTTTGATGTATTTATTGGTCAATTATATTTCCTCATCTGAGAAGTGTCTATTCATTTCAGATGCCCCTTTTTGATTGGGTCTTTAATTTTGAGGAGAGTCTTTTTTTTTTTTTAGTTCTTTATATATTCTAGATACTAGTCTTTTGTCTGAAAAGTAGCTGGTAAAATTTTTTTCCCATTCTGTAGGTTGTCTCTTCACTCTGTTGGTGGTTTCCTTTGCTGTAAAAAAGCTTTTTAGGGTTAGGGTTATACTACAAAGCTACAGTGATCAAAACAGCATGGTATTGGGGAAAAAAAGACTTGTATCTCAGTGGAACACAATAGAAGATACAGAAATAACTCCAGGCAACTCAGTTACACAATCTTTGACAAAGGGGCCAAATACATTTGCTGGAGGAACAATAGCCTCTATAACTGATGGTGCTGGGGAAACTGGCTCTGCACATGCTGAGGGTTGAACTTAGACCCTTGTCTCTTACCGTGCACAAAACTAAAATCTGAATGGATGGAAGTTCTCAACATTGAACACAAACACTTAATCTGCTGGAAGATAAATAGGTAAAACTTACGAAGACATAGGTGTAGGCAAAGACTTTCTCAATAAAACCCCAGATGGACAAGAAATAATGCCAAGAATCAACAAATGGGATCATATTAAATTGAAAAGCTTTTGTACAGCAAAGGAAACCACCAACAAAGTGAAGAGACAACTTAACAGAATGGGAAAGAAATTTTTTTGCCAGCTACTCCTCAGACCATGGACTAACATCTAGAAGGTATAAGAATTTATCATCCCATTTGTTAGGGAAACACTCAGAAAAACCCAGGTTGTATATTTGCTATAGGTCTGAATGGCAATACAACTCTTGCTGTTATTGTTTGTGCAACTGGAGTTCTGTTCAAAAAGTCTTTGCCTACACCTATGACTTTAAGAGTTTTACCTATTTTATCTTCTAGCAGGTTTCTGTTTTAATATTTAAGTTTTTGACCCATTTTTATTTTTGATTAGTACTTAGTGAAGACATGGGTCTAGCTCCAATCTTCTGCATATGGATAGCCAGTTTTCCCAGCACTATTTGCTAAAAAGGCTATCTTTCTTCCAATATATGTTTTTTACTCTTTTGCCAAAGCTCAGGTGGCTGTGTCTAGGGTTGTTTCTACAACTTATATTTTGTTCCATTTATCCACATCTATTTTTGCACCAATACCATGCTGTTTTGATCACTGTAGCTTTGTAGTACAGTTTGAAGAAGAGTATTGTGATGCCTCCTGCTTTGCTTCACTCTTTATTATGTAACATCAAACCATTTCTCATTTCTGATTTTTCATCACTAAAATGGAACAAAATTATCATCCAGCCAGGAGGGAAAGGAGGTGGAAAAAGAATCATGATGTGTTATGTACATGTACCAATTCCACCTGATGAATGTAATCACTATGTACTGAAAACATGTACTAATAATAAAAAATACTATTTAGTAAAGTTGAGTAAGGAAGAAAAATGTAAAAATCATGGAGTAGGTATGCAAGAAGTTACCAATTTTTCTGCTGGGAATTTCTATGCATTATCATATTTAATCTTCACCATCACTATGAGCAAAGTATAATCATCCTCATTTTTACATTTTAGAAAGTAGAGACATAGCAGTTAAACACAGCACACAGTTTGTAGGTAACCCTAGATTTGAAGCCTGCTCTGACTGATTATGAGGTTCACACTCAGTTCGCTGAGCCATATTATCCACAGGCAAAATATACAGGAATAGAAAAGAGAATAATGAGGTGGCCTCTGCATCAAACTAGTTAAAATGACCCTGCAGCTAATGGCTCAAAGAACAGTCATTGATCTTCGCCTATATGTTGAGGATTTCATTTACATCTTCTTAATAAATGATAGAATAACTTGAAATGACATTTTCGTTATTACCTCAAACCATAATGCCAAAGGACTGCCTGTGACATGTCAATTATATGCTGTTACCATTATGAGTCTTTGCCCATCTATCATTTCCCACTGCTGGTACCCACATCACTACTAGCACTGGCACTATTAAGCAATGTCTAGACATCTTCATTATCAAGTTCATTATACTTTGCTTTTAAGGCAAATTACATAGGTTAAAGCTGGGGCCTTAAAAAGCCATCAAACAAAAATTGCATAGTACATTTCAACTCCTGTACTTTAGTAGAATGTTAATCCTGTCATTTCACAGATGAGAGAACTCAGGCTCAGTTATTCCCGGCATTTCTGAATGCCTCATGCCCATAGCTCCCTGAGATTCAAAACTGAAAATCATTAGCCAGTATAAACAATCATAATTGCTGCCATAGTAGTGAGAGAGAGAAAAGCTAACAAAAATAGGTCACCAACTATCTAGGCCTATTTTATTCAGTTTTATAAATTGGCTCCAAACCCACATACTAAGCCTGTAAAGACATAGAAATCGGGCTAGTTGCAACGATAAACATGGCTCTATGAAGAAATACTTAAAGTATTTAAAACATTGACCTGTACATCCCAACCCTTAGTTGCACACAATAGAACCCAAATAAATGTTGAGGAAAGAAGGGAGAGAGGAAAAGAAGTGGTGATGTTTTCTAAGGCTGTCTCTGATTAGCAGCCAGTGCATTGCTTCTAAACCTCAAAAAAGTCAAAAAAAAAGAGTAAAAAAACTTTCTAATTGGAATTAGAAAGTTTGCTAATTCCAGTGCCATAAGGCTTTAATTATTTGTAACTAGTCTGTAATCTTAGCATGTGTTGTGGATTACATTTGCCACCAAATTTGAATTCATCAAAAAAATCACTAAAAATTACAAAATACAGTGTAATCCTAAATATTCCCAGTTGTTCAGCCCATTTTTTCTCCAAAAGCAATATAATAACTTAGTTGAATTCAAGCAAAGGAATGGAGGAAGTGGTATCTGCAATGTGGCTGCTATGATGAGGTCACGACATCCACCCACTTTGGTTTGAAGGCTCTGGGAAGTCAGCAGGGGCCTTGCCTGGGGCTGTGCATTATGCAGCTCTAGAGTGGTATGAATTACTATTGTTGTTATTGTTCAGTATTACTCAATAGACCCAGAGGTCCCCCAAAGCCTTACGGATTAGTCCACTGAAGAGTTTATAGCTAAATATGACTTGGGAGGTGAAGCCTGATTGGAGGAGGCAGGTCACTGGGGGTGTGGCCTGGAAGGGTGTATCTCCCTTGCTCCTCCCTCGCTTTCTCTTTGTTTTTTTCTGTCATTCTATAAGCAAGCCTCCCCTACCATACCCCTCTCCCATGCCACCCTGCCTTGGAGCCAGCTGACTACGGACTGAAATCTCTACAAACTGTGAGCCAAAATAAACCTTTCCTTCTTTAAGCTGTGGGTGTCAGATATTGTGTCTTAGCAATGAGAACATAACCAAGACAAGGCCCCAGCCACATCATAAAAAGACCGTGGTCCATCCAAAGTACACAGGCAGTCATCGCTAGACCAGTGCGGGCAAGCTCTTGTAGGCAGATAGATATGAAGGGTGGGGGCATTGGAGCAGAATGGACCCTTCCACCCTGGGAACAAAGAAACTCTCCTCTTCATTCGTACTTATTCAAGAAGAGGGCATGGAGCCCCCTAACGATAGGAAGTGTGGGAAAATTAAGGGGACCCAAACAAAGAAATTTTCCCTCCTCAATCACACATATAAAAGAGGAAGGTAGAAAACACCCTCAAGGTGGGAAGCATAGGAAAATAAAAAGAACAGAGACAGAGAAGCCTGCTCATTTCATTATAGGCAGCTAAGTTAGATAGAAATTAATATACAGTCAGAGAGGGACTGGGCTCTCAAGGAAGCCAGCAGAAAGAATAAAGACATTGGAACTGTAGCTAGAGATGCGTCTGGAGACCAGGCCTACATGGCTCCCCGAGGGATGGGCAACAACTTGAGATTATACTATAATCAGTATCACTGGTTCAGTAAAGGCCAGATGGACATCAGTCACCCGGGTGGGTGACCAGAGCATCCAGACCCATCCCTTCCCAAAACGCCTTTGTTCTTTCCATGTACCCTTGCTATGTGACCAGCTTCCCTATTGGATCAACGTTAGCTAAGCAGCTCTACTTGTAATCCTATAGGTCGATTGTAGTTTGACCCACGTTGTACCCACGTTGTGACTTTGCTGGATAAATCACCCCTGACAAAGGGCCTTGGTAGCAACCCACTTCCAGGACTCCTCCTGGCTGTCAGGAGCAGAGACATTCCCCAATAAACTATTCCCCACTATTCCTATTCCCCAGTAAACTTTTCCTACTCCTAATCTCCTTTGTCCTTTGGAGTCCATTCTTCGATTTCAGGGGACATGAGCTCAGCATATCTGACATCTAGCAGGTTGGGAGTCATATTTTCCCCTCTATCAATTTCATGTTCTCGCCAGGGACACCTCTCTCTGGGCCGTCTTTCCTATTCTGCAATAAGCTCTATTTTCTCTAAAACTAAGACTTTGCTTCGTGTGTAGTCTTTCACTCTTCAGGTTTGGCAGGAGGAGTGATATCTTCTTGGGCCACCAAGAACCAGGAAAATTCGGCTACACTCTGTTGAGGAGCAACTTTCCGACCAGCAGGATATTTCACCACATGTGAAGTGCTCAGTAAACATTCGATGACTACATCCAAACTCCAGGGCTCCCTTGAGTTTTCCTCGAACACCTCACCCTCAAGGCAGTGTAAGCACAGTAACAATAGCAACTATTTATTATCCCGAACTACGTAATAAATTAAACACGCTAATCCCCACGACAAACTTATAAGCTAAGTACTGTCATTAGCCCCATTGCTCATATGAGAAAACTGAGGCTTCAGTGAAGTCATTCGCTCAAAGGTAAACAAGAAGTAAATAATGGAAGCGGGTTTTCTACTGGGTTTCTATAACCTCAGTAACTGGGCTTTTAACCATAGATGAGCTGTAAAGTCCTCTTCTATCCTTCATGTTGGATGAAAAAATACAGCTCCACAGAGGCTAATAAAACAACAGTTAAAAGTGTGGATTGCAGTCCAGGGTTCCCTTGCATTTGAAAAGCCCTGGGCACTAAGTCTGTCTTCTGTGAGTGGGAATTTTGCAAGTTATACAAATCCACGCATCCTGTTAAATGTGCACTCGCAGAAAACCACCAATGTCTGCAGCCTTTACAAAAGGCAAGTTCATCACGGGCTCGAGGTTTACACTTACACCACTCGCTCTGCTTTAACAGGTTTGGACTTTTTGCCCCTTGCTAATGAAGCAAGATCTTTCCCATTCCACTCAGGAGAGAGAAATCTCTCAGCGAGCGCCGGCAGCTTGCCTTTGAAAATACGGGACTTTGTAGCTGCCTTTGAAAGGTCTGGCAGAGAGGCCCCGGGCAGACACTGCCCCCAGCATCTCTGACTGCCTCCACTGAAGCTCTAAAGGCTGTTGTTCTTGAGATACCTCTATTAAAATGCAAAAGTCTGCATCACTGCCAGACAGAGAGCCTGAGCCCGGTTCCCGCAGAGTTCCGGATGTGGCCTCAGGCCACTGGATTCACGGCACCTGCCAGAGCCTCTTCAGCCCAGCTGTGTTCTCAGCCACGTTCCCTGGCCGGCCCAAGCTCGCTTCTGCCCAGCCAGAACCTGGCAGGACTTCCTTCCTCGTCACGCACGTTTCTCCACTGGCTCATCTCCCTCAGCCTTCAAATAATGTCCCCGTGGGATTTGTCATCCACACCAGCACACTTCTTAGAGTGAGGGGGACACTGTATTAGTAATGGTCCAGAGCAACAGACAAAGCTACAACCTAGATCCAGTCACCCCAACAAATATCCACAAGTCCCGATCTTACAAATTAGTCTTGTGCCTCTGTTAGGCAATTTCCAATTTCTTCTCCTTTCTTCTCTGGCAAAATTCTAAAGTTACTTGTTTAAAAATGTGGCCTCCATATATTTACGATCTTCTTCCTCTTTCCCCTCAGTCAGTCTTCTGCAGCCACCATTCCATGGAACTTTCTACATATTAACTCAAATTTCCTTTGCTCACACCTCATTCTCCTAAATCTCCACTGTTTTCCTCAGTCTCCCACGCCCCAGTCTTCAGCTTCCTGAAGATCTCTCGATCTCATCTGTCCTTTGAGTGTTCCCTATTGCAAATGACAGATACCATCAAATATTTGAAAGACCTGTCTTTTCCAAATTAAACTTCAGTTATCCCTCATCTAATATAATTACCAAATCCTCTCAGCCTGACCATTTCCTCAGTCCAAGCTCTGGTTCATCAGTGTTCTCTTTGAAATGTTTCATCCAGGAAAGAGCAAATTCCGGCCAATATGGAAAAATCCAAGGTGGCTTCTTGCTACTCCATCTTGAGTACCCCTGCTACCCATTTCCAGTTTTATAAGCAGTCTTGTCACTCCAGAGGTATCTATCATGGTCAGAGTCAACAAAATCTCCTGAATTCTCATTTGTGAATTTTTACTAAGTTGCTTTTTTCCATCTTGACCTTGTGCAGTGGATTTTTTTTGTCAACCCAAATACAGGATTTTATATTTATCCCGGTTACATTTTAACATCTTAATTTCAATCCTATTTCACAGCCTGTCAAGACCCTTTTGAGTTTTAATGCTATCATTTATCATGTTAACCCTTCTTCTATTGAGTTGTCTACAAATGTGATAAGCATCCTTTACATGATTTTCTCCTTTCTGTGTCAATTTCAGCTTGAAGACAGCTGATTTTTCAAATGTAAGTGTTAAAGACCTTTTCTCTGCCTCTCAGCTGCCCTGTGCAATCCAGGGTGTGTGATATAGAATGTCACCAGGAGCCCTCCCTGCCTGTCTGAGGTTGTTAGCCCTGCCATGTGGCATCGTGGTTCCCAAACTTTAGTGGACATCCACATTACTTGTCACAATTGCTAGAGTGCATATTCCCAGGCCCATGTTTCCGTTATTCTGATTCGGTAAATTGGAGAGGTATGAAAGAATACATCTTTAACAAGCCCCCTAATAATCCACAAATAAACTGCACATAGTAAGTGAATGCTTCTTTAGAACCCCAAATGCTTGCCTTTCTGAACTTGAGAAGTGGTACGGTGGTTGGAACAACTTCTGCTTTTTAACTCCTTTGCAGCTCTCAAATACTTTTGTAGGGAATTCAACATAATGTCACCCTGCCTACATTTAGCTATTGTTCATTCTCATTTTCTAGGTAAATTCACATTGCAGGTAAACAGTACCAAATGACTCCTTAAAGGCCATACAATTTCAAATTATTTAATAAAGTGAAAAGAATTAAATGGCTTCTTTATGGTCCTAAATTTAAATAAATCATTTGGGATCTTAATTTATATGTCTTTGACCTAGGATATGTAAAAAAAATTCTTCTGGTCCCATATTCATGAAATATTGTATCTCAGTTGTTAAAAGGAATTTCAACTGTTTCTGTGCTTTCTTTCTAGTTTATCTCACTTTAAATTTTATTTTGTATTTATTTTTAACTCAACATTATTTTATTGGCTTTTAACACCATGGGTTTAGTTTCCTAATATTCTTACACTCATCACTTTTAAAATACTTTATGTAAAAGGAGTTTTATGGTGATATCTTAAGTTTTAATAAGTTTGTTTTGCCTTCTTTCAAATCTTTCATTTTGCTTAACCATCCTTATTCTCATCTCTGGACTTTGTTTTTTGGTGCCTTCCTTTCATGGTGCCTGACACCCCACCCCCACCCAAAAGTGGGTCATAGGGAAGTTCACAATGGAAAGGATCCATGTCACAAGAAGCAAGTATAAGATCACCCAGCCCCCTTGGGACCTGCTCCTCTGGCTTCTGATTCCTCATTGAAAAGACTCAGGAGACACAGGAAACCCCACATCAGGGACCTTCGATAACCCACCTAGAACACCTAATGTCATTTTTCTTTTGCTCTCAGTGCATAAGAGAAAGTCTGTTACATTACAACTGCTAGTTTTAGGATGTGTGTATTCCAAAACATTTGTGTTTTGTTTTTCTAAACCTAACTTTATGCTGTAACTACCTTCATGCAGTCAAATCTCTCAATTAAATCGCCCATCTGCCATACCCGGATTCATGAGCGCCCAGGTAGAAAGAGACAGAAATGATAGTGGTTACTGTTTATTTAGTAACTGCTACATGGCACACTATGATAAGCAAGATTAGATGGATAGATAGATAGATAGATAGATAGATATAAACCCTAATTAATCTTCACAAAAATTCTGCCAAGAAGATGTCTTAGTCCATCTGTATTGCTATGACAATGTACCCCCATCTGGGTAATGCATACAGAGCAACAGTTCAGCCCTCACAGTGCTGGAAGCTGAGAAGTCCCAGACGCTGGTGCTGGCATCTGGACAGCGCCTTCTTACTGCACCCTCAGATGGCAAAAAGAACAAATGCTGTGTGCTCAGGTAGCAGAAGAGAGTGAACCCACTCCCACAGGCCTTTTATAATCCGCTCACCAAGAAGCAGCCAACACGGCCAGATCCCCTCCCAGGGGCTCCACCTTCCAATCCCGCCACCTGGCGATTTGTTTTTAATATGAATTCTGGAGGAGACACCACACTCAAACCATGGCAGGTGGGTTAGCATTCTTCTTTTACAGGAAAAGAACCAAGATTTCAATGCTCTTTCTACTACGCCACTCAGCCATTTGGCCGAGTGGGTCTCGGGGAGAGCTGAAAACACTGGTTGCAGCGGACACTGTGACGCTGAGGACTTGTGTCCTGGCCGCTGGGTTGCTGCTGCTAGAAGCCGTCCGGTTAGGACCTATCTGAGATTTCCCCTCAGCTGAAGAAAGCCCCTGCCCAAAGTGGGTCAGCCCATATTCTGTAACTCATCAAAGGGGACAAGGAGGGAGGGTCACTCTCCTCACCCAAGTCCAAGGCAGCCCTCAAGGGTCATCCCAGCTCAGAGCTTCCATGGGCGGCCAGGAGCCTTGCTAGGGCTGTGACACTGGCCACCTCCTCCTCTGCCTGACCTGCTTTCTTCCATTCCCTACACATGTGGGTCCTGAGAACAAACAAAGGTCTGTTTCCTGGAAAACCTGACCTACAGCATTAGTTTTGCAGTAGAACAGAACAAGTTTTATTTATTTCTCCTCTTTACCAAAAAAAAAGCAACAAAGGCAGTTTTCATAGATATATAAAATACAATGGGTTAACATACTAGAGGTGGCAGAGAAAGGATAAAGAAAAAGAAAAGCAGGCCGCATATGGTGAAACCTATAATCACAGCTACTGAGGAGGCTAAGGCAGGAAGGACTGCAAGTTCAAGGCCAGCCTGAGGGACTTAGTGAGTCCCTATCTCAAAATAAAATAAAAAGGACTGGGGATGTAGCTCAGTGGTAGAGTGCTTGCCTAAATGTGTGAGGCCCTGGGTTCGATCCCCAGTAGGCAGGGAGGAAAGAAACAAAAGGGAAAAAGGGAGGGGGAGGCAGAAGGGGAGAACATAAAACGGAGCCAGGCATGTGGCTAATACAAAAAGTAATCCCTTAGCTGGGGTGGAAATTTGGCTCTTTTTTTGCCAACACGAGAAAGAACAAACTCATCAATTCTACAGTTCCTACTAACCTTAAGAGACTGGGCCACATACAGTAGCTCAGGAGAAACTTACATCAAAGAGAAATACCTCGTGAGAGTCCACATAACGATCTCCGCAGCCGCGCCCCAGCTGCACAGGTGAGTGTCATGGGGATGTTAGCCCGGCTTCGTCCAGAACGAGGACATTTCCTGGGATGTGAGACTTTTAGTTCTAAACCCAGTATCCTCTGCGGACAGCAAGGCCAGTTGATGGTCCCGGACCGGTACAGCTCCAGCGGCGAGTCAGTACAACAGCACGTCTGCTGGGGGCCGGTATGAACCCATTCCTGCTGGTCTGGCCCAATGTGGGGGTATTTTCTAGGTTACCTAGAGAAGTGTTTAAACTTCACGACCTCCATTCAATCCTGCATGGCTAGTTATTACTTTCTGCTGAGCTCTTGCAAGATGATGCATACTGCAATGGGTTTAATGTTCCACCCCTCAAAATAACCGAAGTATAGCTATTTTATGGTGTCCATTCAATAAAGAATTATAGCCGTAAGCAGGCAATTGGACTAGGAATAGAATTCCCATTCTAAGATGAAAATGGAAAAGGCTGACAAGCGCACAAGTGATTTTTACCTCCACTTGGCAGGGAGCTAAGGGAAAATTTGGGGACAGGAACAAAATTATCCATTGAAAGTAATTTTGAATCTTCTCCATTACATAAATGCATGTGCTAAGGCAGTAATGGTGAACATTTTAGAGTTTTCAGTGATACAAATAGCCCACTGTAGCACGCATGCCATAGGTTTGCCAGCACTGTGCTAAGGTAAAAATACTCTACTCGAAATAAGTGCCTTGCCACAATTTTAGCTTAGAAAAATCAGGAACTGAAAAAGGTAGACGCTACCCCAAAATCAATCACAATAAAACATCTACAGAATAATTAACTTAACTCTTTGCCACTTTTTAGGTATACCTGCCATGATAAATTATTTATGGAGTTAACAAAAAAAGGAACTGAATAATTTCCCACTACCTACATCTCATTTCAGCAAAAGATTCCCATATATCCACTATCTAGTCTATAAATAATAATCCACTAGTTTATCATGCTGACTTGTTTTTAATGGACTGAGTTTAAGAGTTACAGCCAATAATCCTGATTTAGAAGTTCCAGTTTAGCAGTTGTCTCTTAGCAAATAACCTTTGGAAGTCATTTAACAAATAAATATTCCCTATTTCTGAGGGATCTAACCAATAATCATGGATTTTCTTTTCTGGTCAAGTTCCACTTTGTCAATTGTAATTTGTAAAAGAAACTAAGAGGAAGTTAGAAACAAAGTTGAAAATTATCCAGCTAATCTGGGTTTTGTATACAGTGTGCACCTGCCAGATGTGTATCAGAATATTCTTTACCTCCATTGACATTTCCAGATGACTGCTAAATTCTTTTTCCTGTTCTAGTGTATAGACAGCCACAAGTAAAACTGAAATGAAGACATTCCATGATGCCAGACCTCTAAACATACTGCTCAGGGGTAGTGACAATTGTCCCTCAAATTCAGAAGGTGACCCATGGAAGTGGAGTACATTTTATCTTCTGAATCATTATTTTCTCCTCTCTTAAGATATGAGTTGGTTGAAATATCTCTAGTGAAACTAAGAACAGTCACTCGGCTGGGAAGTCAAAACAAAGAAAATGGTCTTTCCTGTACATCATCTGTATTTTTCCAGGAAGATGATGGCTCTATCAAAGTATCTCAGGCTTTTGTCTCATAAAAGCTAGGGCACTTCTAGGCATGGTGGGGCACCTTTGTCATCCCAGAGATCTGGGCCAAGCCTGAGGCAGGAGGATTGCAAATTTGAGCCCAGTCTGGGGAACTTAATGACACAGAGACACCCTATCTCAAAATAGAAATTTGGGGATATGAACAAAGAATATTATACACATGTATGAAAATATCACACTGAAACTCATTATTCTTTGTAATTAATGTGCATTAGTAAAAAGTATCCCTGCACAAAAGGGGGTGGAGAGTTGGGGATGTAGCTCAGTGTAAATGCAGACTGCGTGCTCCTTCCCTACTATGGCAAAACAAACAAACAAACAAACATGAAGTCATTAACATCTGTGGAGAGGAGACGACTTCAGCACTGTGACAATGGCTCAAAAAGCTTGCCGGCTCTAAAAAAGCCCTGTTTATATTTCTTCATTGCTTTATTCACCAGCTAACTTCCAACCCTCCATTTCATTTTCTGCAGAGCCGATCCAGTGAAAGGCAGAATAGCTGGGTGCCCCAGAGCCGTGTACTATGGCCACACAGCGGGGCATTATGCATCCCTTTCCCCCCAACTTCTTCACAGTCCCCTACCTGCTTCACCGTCACCTCAATTCCATTACATGGCTTTGGCGATTTGCAACCGCAGTTTAAGTCATTAAACAGGAGGAAAAGAGCACCACTGGCTGGACAGTGAAGTCACCGTCTCCTCAGTGCGGTACACTGGCAAGCTTTTCTTCCTCCTCAACACCTAGTTTTATCTGTGACTAAGAGCTCTGAAATTTTACTACTTAACCTGATCACTTTTGCATTGCATCAAAGGGAAGGGCAGTAATCTTCCTGACAGAAGATTTAAGACATAAGCAGCTTAGCATGCAGGTCTAGGAGACTTAACCCTCCGTGCCCTCGCAGGGCACTGCTAATGGAGCTCCATCTCGATTTCCAGCTGGCTTTTCAAAAAAGCACATGAGGACAGAATTGCTCCACCACCCCTGCAGTGAGGCATTTTGTACACCTCCAAAAAGACAAACGAGCAAAAGCCCTTCCTAGGGAGAAGCAGGACTGCAGCAGGCATCCTGGCTCTGGTTTTGTGAACTCTTGAATCAGAATAATTTCCAAATATATCACTGTCAGTCCACACTGTTAAGCCTGCCATCCAGGAGCCCAGAAATTGCATTGCTACCTCATTCTTTTCTAAAGGCGAAGTGAACCCCTTTAGAAAATTTAGTTATATTTTATTGTGGCTATTACATTTTGCCATGCACAAATGAATCATATGTAAGCATTTTTCACTCTCTAAAGAACATAAATATTTCTATTTCCAAAATGTACATGCATACATTTGCTTAAAAATAGCTGCCTTTATTAGCATAATGATTTTCCCCCTGTGTTCAGCTCCAGGAATTAGTGGTAAATGTAAATGTAATCAAGGGCACCACCATGCTTTTAATTTGGCAAGTGAAAACCACTTATATCTTCCATCATTGTGGCAGAGCAAGTCAGTTTTATTACCAAAAGAAAGTTAGGAATGATCAGATTACCATCTGATTTTTTATTTTTTCCATAGTTTATATCTTGCCTGAATAAAAATCTTGCTCTTAATGTCAAGTGTCAATACAATTATGGGGAATTGGACACCTTTCTGGGAGACAATCTGCCAAATATGAAACAAAAATATGAATATCCGGGCCGGTGAGATGGCTCAGCGGCTTAAACGCCTGCCCGGCAAGCGCGAGGGCCCGAGTTCGACTCCCGGATCCCACATACGGAAAAGGGGCCGGTGATATCGCTCAGCGGCACGGGTGCCTGTTGGCGCGTGAGGTCCTGAGGTCGTCCCCCCGGTACCCACAAAAAAAAAAAAAAAAAATGAATATCCTTTGACCTAGAAATTCTATAAATTTACCCTGATGTAGTGGCACAGAGAAACAGATACAGATTCACTGTATTGCTGTATACAAAAAAAAAAAAAAAAAAGACATAGCTTTAATGCCAAATAAAAGGCAATAGTCAAATTTAGTAAGATATGCAAATGAAATCTAAAGTTATTGTGTGGCTCAGATATTTAAAATATTTGAAAATATTTGGAATAGAAACATCTTGTACAATATACAGAATTTAAATAAAATTATTTATACAACAAGGAGATGTGGAGATGTGGAAATGGGAAAAGGATCTGGAGATGGGAGAGAGACTGAAGGAAGGAGAGGAAAAAGGGAAATAAAAAGGATCAGGAAAGCTGGGTATGGTGGTGCACACCTGTAGTTCCAGCACTCAGGAGGCTGAGGCAGGAGGTTGCTCTGAGTTCGAGGCCAACCTGGGCTGCATAGTGAGTTCAAGATCAGCCTAAACTACACAGTGAGACTTTGTCTCAAAAAAAAAAATCAAGATACAATATGTATATGTACCAGTTCGCATGAAGTATCACAAATATATACTAATAAAAATTATAGCAAAAGGTTATCTGACTCAAAAAATGTATTCATGCAACAAATATTTATCAAGGACTTACTAAGTGACAGATTATTTCATAGCAGAGCTCAGCAAACTTTTTCTTTAAAGGTCCACATAATAAACATTTTAGGCTTTGCAGGCTATAGGGTCCCTGGGCAGCTGCACAACCCCACTATAGTATGAAAAGCTGTGCTTCAACAAAACTTTATTTACAAAAACTGGGCTCCTGAATGGATTTGGCTCCTGGCTGTTAGTTTTCTGAGCCCTCTTCTGGACAAGTGAAATAAAACATAAAAAGCTATGAACTCATGGACTATATATATATATATATATATATATATATATATATATATATATTTGAGATAGATAGATAGACATTATTCAATAGATGTTCACCAATCATTCATTAAGCAAATCTCTGGGATTGTACCAGACACTGTGCTACAATTAGCTACTGATTCAGTGATTTAAAAAAGAGATTTGGTCCCTGCTATCATAAAGTTCATGGTCCAAAGAAGATGACAGATGAGAAAGCAAATAAAAACAATAATTCCTGACTGTTAAAATTTGTAAGGAAATAAAAATTAATATAGTTATCACTGGGTAGTGAAATGTCTAATGAGTTTTTCCTTTTTTTCTTACTTTCTTCTATTATGTATTTGAAATTTTTGTAGTAAGCATGTATTATCATTTTGAAAAAAACTAGTCTCAAAAAGTTGTAAGTAATGAAAAAGGATAAAAAGCCTGATTTGTGCTTTCTTTAGAACATGTAATCCTAGTGGATTTAGAGCTCTAGATGATCACTACATTTTGCACACTAGTGATCCCAGTTGTCTTTGAAATTGACTGCCTAGAGCAAAAAGTCTTACTGTTCTCTAAAGAAATAAACAAAAATCTTTGTCTTTGGTATATGGATGAGGGGCTTAGTGAGGGACAGAAGAATCCTAAGACTTCTCTATTCACTTATTAATTTTGAATGTAAAATAAAGAGCTTATGGAAGCATAGGAGAGCAATAATCCCAAATACCAACAACCTTTTAATAATACTGGGTCTTTAAAAATCTATATTTTAATTTTAAAAGGGAAGAGTGTAGTAAAACATGTTTTACCCAAAAAAAGAGCTGGCGTTTGCCCTCGGCTTCTGGGAGGTAATCTACATCACACCTGATACAGCATCTTTGTTTAGGGCTGGGGCCAGCCACATCTGACCATGGTAGGTGGGGAGCTGACCATCCCAAAAAGACCAACCCTATGACTGAGGGGATCTGACCTGGGGGCTGATGTCAGCCAGTGAGCAATCAATCAATCAATCAATCACACCTCTGGAATGAAGTCAGAATAAAATCTCTGAACACCAAGTTCACATGAGCTTCCCCAGTTGAAAATATTTTGTGTGTTGTCACATACGGATGCCGAGAGGGCAGTGAGTCCTGGGAACCACAAAAGCCTCCACGTTTGGAACCCCCACACCATGCCAGATGGGTCTCTTCCTTTAGCTGATTTCAGCCTATTTGCTTTCCCTGTAAACCATAACCTTGGGTATTGTCAGTTTCAGTGTGTTCTGGGAGTCTTTCTAGTGAATTATGGAGCCGGAAGATGTTTTGGTGAACTTCCTGAACTTGCAGTTGGCATCAGAAGTGAGGGTGACCCTGTGGAGGGCTGCGCCCTCACACCTTGCAGTCAGGCTAACTCCATGCAGGGAGCATTAAGAGGAGAAAGATGATAATGCGCTGGTGAAATTACTCTTGAATTTGTGGTAAGACTTCATGCTTTGGGTTTCTTTCTCCTACTGCTGCTTCCAGAGCCAAATATCGTTCACCAAGTTTAAGTAACTAACTGCAGTGATTTCAGATTTTACAAAGATACACACTGTCCTGAGAAAGTTCTGTCCTTAAGGCACATCTACAAATATTTTCATACTTTACCCATAACTTTGCTTTAGAAAGATATAAGTACAATCTTTTTTTTTGCTTCTAATATATGAGGCAAATAAGAAATCAAATACACTAATCACTACATTTCCTTGATGCAAAAAGAACAAAATTTACTAGAATATTTAACCAACAGCTTTTTAGTGAGCCAGGAAAAAACATGTTGCATTTAGTTTTCTGATTTAGTCCTTTTAAAATTTTGTTTCCTAAACAAGGTTTAGATATATTGCATTCTTTCAAAAGTGAAAGCTTAGATGCAAGTACATATCTATCCTCTGAATAGTGCAACGGTTTGATTAGTCAACTGCTTTTCCTGGACCTTATTTGGGAGTGACTTTGGGTTTGACCTTAAGCTTTTCACAATGGCAGCCTCTAGTCTACCTTTATCTTTAATGTATGAAAACTGGAGAAAATCTTTAAAGGCTTGAGGGATTTCCCTAGTGGCTCTGCCAGTCAAATGTGGGCATATCATAAATCCTAGGTCATCCAGCCCATGATTTTTTAAACATGAAAAATAACCCAGGCAAAAATATAATAATCCAGGCAAATTAACCCTCAGAACCTCCTACAGCTAAGGCTCAAATACAAATGTAGTTCTTCATTTCCTGCATTTCACCTAGGTAAGTCATTTGTTAGGCACTTTGAGGGCCTGAATTCAAGATGAATTCAACCTCTAAAAACTCAGTCTAGTTCTGAGCTTGTCCTTGACTCTGAGTTCCAGGGCCTTGCACTTGAAAAGATCAGGCACAATGCAATTATGAAGTCGTGTCTGACTTTTTGAAGTGTAAATCCACTGCACTTGAAAATGGCAAGTGTAAAATCCATTCTTAAAAAGCACTTGACATTTTCACATACAGCTTTACAGCCGTGGAAATGTGAGGAGGCTCACACAAGATGGCCAGGAGTGGCTTAAAAAATGAACAATGAGAAAAAGGTTCTAATGTCTGATCAGAAGTGGAAATCTCATTTTTAGCTCTTTGTTTTGACTGGAAAATTAGAACTTCTTTAATAGCTCTGCTTTGAAAAGCTCCTCTCTATGAGTTGATTTTTTTTTTCAGGTAACTTTTACCTTCTAGTTTATATGCTTAATATCGCATGCTTTCCTATTCACAAGGGCTTCACAGGTTATCCTGATGTCTTTGTCCTGTACCTGCATCCTAAAGCCATCATATACATCAGGGGTTGGTAAACTATGTCCATAAAGAGCCAGACAGTAAGTGATTTCTGCCGTTATAGCATGAAAGCAGCCATAGACAACATGTAAACAAATGAGCTTGACCGTGTTCCAATACCACTTTATTTATGGACACTGAAATTTGAATTTATTTTAATAGTCATGTACCATAAAATATTATTCTTCTTTTGATCATTCTTTAACCATGTAAAAGAATAAAAGCTACTCTTGGGCTGGTGAGATAGCTCAGCGGCATAAGCGCCTGCCTGGCAAGCGCAAGGTCCTAAGTTCGACTCCCAGAACCCACATAAAAAAATAAAATAAAATAAAATAAAAGCTACTCTTACTTGTCGAGCTGTACAAAAACAGGGAGCAGGCTGGGATTTGGATCCAGCACTGTAATTTGCCAACCCCTGGTATTGATGGCAAAACTAATGTCCCAAAATAAATCATAAATAGCAGAGCACATTTTTTGGAGTTTTACACATTCTATGGGAAAGATCTCTTAGGGTTCCTCGGTATCTCTGAGCATCAAAAAGCCAACAAGGCGTTTGATGGCTCAACATCTTGCTAAAGCCACCAGCCAAGGCTCTGAGCTGTGCTCTCTCAGTCACCACCTGCAAGCCCAGGACCCTTCCAAGGAGCCACCATCATACTAATGGCAGCACACTGGGGGCTATGGGAAAAAAGCAGGCTCTCAGGATCTCCTCCAAACTTTCTAAATCAAAATCTGTTTTGTCCTGGAAGAAGCCAGACACAAAACATCACATATCGTATGAATCTGTTCAAATACAGTATGGCGATCAGGTAAATCCATACAGAAAACAGATCAGCGGGTGTCAGAGGCTGGGTGGGGAGGGAGGAACTTGACGGACTTGGAGTCTATTTGATGATGGAAACGTGTCAGAACCAGATCGAGGTAATAGTTGCACCACATTATAAATACATTAAATGTCACTGAATTGTGTTCATTAAAATGGTGAATGATTTTATACTATGTGGATTTTACGTCAATTAAAAAAGAGCCAGGTGCAATGGTGTACACCTATAATTCCAGCTGCGCAGCAAGCTGAGGCTAGAGGATCATGAGTTTGAGGCCAGCCTAGGCAACTGAGTGAGATCCTGTCTCAAAACTAAAAAAAAAAAAAAAAATTAAAGGGTTGAGGATGTAGCTCAATGGCAAAGTACCTGCCCAGCATGTGTGAGGCTTTAGGTTCAAGCCCCAGTACCAAAAAAAAAAAAAAAAAAATTTCCATTTTAAGAAGATCCCTAGGGCCGGTGAGATAGCTCAGCGGCATAAGCGCCTGCCTGGCAAGCGTGAGGGCCCGAGTTCGACTCCCGGAACCCACATACGAAAAAGGGCCAGTGATATCGCTCAGCGGCATGGGCGCCTGCTGGCGTGCGAGGTCCCGAGGTCGACCCCCGGTACCCACAAAAAAAAAAAAAAAAAAGAAGAAGAAGAAGATCCCTAGATAATTCACAGGCTCACACATGTTAAAGTTTGAGAAACAACCTGTGTTAGGTGAAGGACCAGGTATTTTCAGACTGGCTTACCAATTTTCAGACTGGATTTTCAATATAAAGGGACAAAGCTCCATTCAATGATACTGTTACATGTAGTATCGTGACATTAATGGTTATCTAAATATGGTTGAAACATTTTCTTACACCTTGGGAGTAGGAACTGTTAAAATAGTCTCACTTTTAAACTCTTTTTCCCAGTTTTTCTTACATATTCAATAGGGAAATTGCTAGTGCCAAAAGAGATATCAAATATCTTTCACCCATTAAATTTGAGTTTATGCGATGCTCTTCTTGTTCCAAAAGCTGCTCGCTAGCACCGCCTATTCCCTCCTATTACTTATTCGACTGTAATAGTCTTTAAATATTTTTTAACTTTCACAGATTAACTCTCCAGAAGAAGTGTTACCCTGCTTGATATTCGGTATATATTTTCTGGTGACAGCTTTATGGAATAATTAAATTTCATACGTTTTTTCAGCCTTCTCTGAATATGCGTTAGAACACCAACCATCATAATTCTAAACCGATTGGCTTGATTTGCTTATTTCAGCCCACATCTCACAGGCCTGCTACATTTCCATATGCTCCATCCCATCTACACTCCATCCCTCGGCCCAAATTTATTGATTGTGCTGACAGTGAAGAAAGCCATGGGGCGCTGATAGCTGTAATATAATTTCCACTGGAGAGCACTTTACAAAACATTCTGAACTTTAATATGCCAAACTGGAGAGGTGCCAGTTCAAGCCAGGTCACAAAGGAAACTGGAAATTGCTCAACAGCAGACTGGACCTGAGCTTTTCAAAAATTATTACTAGAGTTTAATATGTAAGCAATTGTTATCACAACTTAGCACAGCAGAAAGGAATCCTGATGTTTAGATGGACTAAGTACCTTAATAAGGCTCATTTGGATGCAAAAAATAAATGAGCATCAAGTTAACATTAACTTTTAATGCTTGCCATTTTATGTTAATTCATATTTTTAAATTGTGGCTGATTCTTTGCAATCAGACTATGGCTAATTATATCTCCAACATGTAAATCTGATAGAGTGCTGGGACCAAAGAACAACAAAAATACCCAACAAAGACCTTGAAGACTCAGAACTGTCACTGTGTTAACTGACAAAATGCCAGTCTGTGAAGAAAACCTGAGCTCTCAACTACTATGCCGTCACCATTCTTCCTCGAGGTCAAAGTTTGGTTTGCATAACCATGGAAACCACATTGATCCATGCTGTTTGCAGATGTTTTTCCCTGATATTTTTCTTTGTAACTGATGGCTCTATCTTAAGACATAAGATCTATATGTTAGGTAAATGTAGACTACATTTTCTGGAAACCTCCAAGCTGAAAACATCTAAATATAAGAAGAAATCTAGACTTATACACATTATCCCAGCCAATGCTAAGACTCCACTGCTCTTCAACACCAGACAAAATGATATCCATATGCTATTCAACTCTTTAATGAGACCCAATTCTATTAATACGATCCATTCTAAGGGCACAGTTGATCAGAAGCTTAAAATTCTAATAATCCCAAAAAATTCATGCATTTAATGAGGGTCTTCCTTCAGCCAGGCATTTTATAAATGCCATTTATCCTGCTGTCCTCTGTAACCACTCATGAGACAACTGACAGTCACTTGATTAAAGTTACCAAGCTAGGAAATGAGCAAGGCGGAGTTGCCTCGTTTAGGAGTTGGATAGATCTGGGTTGTTCAAATCTAGATGCATTTATGTGTTGCTACTCACTAGCTAGGAGGACCCAGCTTCTGTGCTTCACTGGTGA
The DNA here is from genome assembly GCA_028451465.1 of Erethizon dorsatum. Classification (NCBI taxonomy): domain Eukaryota; kingdom Metazoa; phylum Chordata; class Mammalia; order Rodentia; family Erethizontidae; genus Erethizon; species Erethizon dorsatum. Next base: position 60,072,018 of record CM051834.1, on the reverse strand, counting down.
AGACCCTGAGGCTCAGAGAGGCTGAGAAACTTGTCTAAGTGGATGCAGCCACTAACGGCAAACTCAAGACCAGAGCCCAGATATCCCGGCGGCTGAGCCCGTCTGTCCCCACATCAGGGCGACAGAGTTTGGAAGTACAGCTGATCTGTTCCAATGCAGGCTCTGACTCAATAGGCCTGAGACGGCCTCAGCACGTGGCGACTTGAAGGGTCCAGGCCAACTGCTGTGTGCACTACATAGCCATCATCTCTGGTGGAAAGAAGAGGCCCAGAGGAGCATTTCTGGATTTCCCATAGGGGAAAGGACAGCACAAAACACTGCTTACATACACTGATTTGCCCAGGCTTTTCCATAATCCTACCTCCCAAGACATCTCTCAAGTCCCTGGCAAACTTGATTGGGCACTCTATCCTCCACTGCTTTATATACCGCAGACGACACAGCAGTAAACATGGGAGAAAAGACCCAGCGTGGGTTAGAAGAGAAGGGGGGCCAAGCATGGTGGTGCACAACTGTAATTCCGGCACTCGAGAGGCTGAGGCAGGAGGATTGCTGTGAGTTTGAGGCCAGCCTGGGCTACAAAGTGAGTTCAAGCTCAGCCTGAACTACATAGTGAAACCCTGTCTCAAAAAGAGAAGAAGAGGAAGAAGAAGAAGAGGAAGAGGAGGAGGAAGAGGAAGAGGAGGAGGAGGAAGATGAAGAGGAAGAGGGGGAGGGGGAGAAAGAGGAGGATGGGCAGGAGGTGAGAGAACCTGGCAGACTGCAGGCAGGCTCGGCTCCATGGACCCGCACCTGTATGGCTGCATAGGGGCCCAACCCAGACAGCCAACAGGCTCACATTAATGCCTGGCTGTCACCATCTTGGAATTCTTAATAATTTGCTTTACCACATGATTAACACACTATAAGTCACCCTTTTAAAGCGCTCAACTTTTTAGTATGTTCACAAAGTCGTGCAAGCATCACCACTAGCTCCAGAACGTTGCCATCCCCCAAATGGAAACCAGGAACCCACAACAGTCACTCCCTTCCCTCCCTTGTCCAGACCCTGCCAGCCACGAATCCACCTTTAATCTGTATGCATCTACCAACTCTGGGCATTTCCCTTAAACAGTCATACAATATGTGGCCTTTGTATCTGGTTTGTCTCAGTATAAATTTCAAGGTTTGTCCACGTTGTAGCACTGCAAGAATTGTTCCTTTTATTATTGATAACGTTCCATTACATGAATGCAAAGTATACAATAACCAGTTTGCAGACAAGTTACATTCTATTTATTCATCAGACGATGGGCATTTAGGTTTTCCTACTTTTTCAGCTATTATAAATAATGTTGCTATGAGCATCTACGCACAAATTTTTATAGAGACACATGTTTTCGATTCTCTCAGGTCCATGGAGAGGAATTGCTGGATCACATGGTAACTCCAACCCTAAAGAAGTGCCGGATTGCTTTCCAGAGTGGCCGCTGTACACTGCGTTCCCATCCACAGGGTGAGAGGCCGTGAGTTTCTTCCTTTTTAACAAGGGACTGCTCACTGACATTTTACCCCTATTTTTACCCTTGCTATTTTACCATAGCAAACTATGATGCTGGCACAAAAATAACTGTAAAAGGAGTTCTTAGGAGATTCCGCCTCTTCCCAGAAGCCGCAATCCACACCTCTCTCTTCCCTCTTTTCTCCAAAGACATAAAAACCTGAGGTGTGGAAAGAAACCCACTCATTCTAATAGCCTCAGCAGGCACCCGAGAGGCATAAAATAAGGCTAATTCACAGTGTAGACTATTAATTCACCAACTCCCCAAGCCTCCCCCACCTCCCTACCCTGCCGCCTCTGTCTGACTCCAGCGGCTAGGATTCTTTCGAGTGGGAGGGAACTAAGGTTCATATTCAGTCAACAAGAGTTTATTTGCCTGCCAGGAACTGAACTACCTTCCTCCAAGGGTTCTCAAAGCTCATAAAAGACCGGAATTCAAAGGTTGAATTGATTTGCCACATCAATTAAAATTCATTCCTGTTAAATTAACATTCTGTGTATTAATCAACAAATATAGTTGACATGAAATTCGTTTCTACTAGAGAAGGGGGAGAACGAGATTCCTTCCGTGGGGAGGAAGGGCGGTCCATTAAAAAGTAACAGAAACTGGAAAGTGGAAAAAAGAGAATTTGGAAATATTTTACGTATTTGCCCAGGGGTGGCTCTGTTTGCTGCCATCTGGGCAGGGCTGCGAGGCACTCCACTCAGAAGTTTTTGTCTCGCCAATGCCTGCAGGCAATTCTGCCTGGCTTGATTTATGAAGGAGATTGGAGCATATTCTTTTTGCAACATTGCCTCTTTCCCTGAGGATTTGTTAATTGAGGTATCACCTCTCAAGAATCATTGAGTAAAACTAATATATTACATTGCATGTTTCTGATTTCCACCAGGGTAATTATTTCACAAGGCGTATAAAAGAGAAGACCACGCTCTTGAGCATGTCAGATAGGAAGCAGTTTATTCAGGACCAAAAGGGAAAATGTTGATTTCCCTAATTTACACACTGGAATTAGACTTTATTTCATTTCTTTACCCTGTTTCAAGAAATGAAACATAAATTCCTCCTGACAGGTCAGTACAGGTTAGTTTTAAGTGCTCATAATTCAGTTACAGTGTCTTCTGGTCTTCTTTGACCAGCAATCAGCCAAAGTCCATCACATAACTTTGTAACACACGAAATGAAACACTTAACTCTTCTTAAATATTTTGGAATATTTACTATCTAGAAGGATTATAAAATAATCGAGGATAAATTCCAGGGCTTCCTAGACTCCTAGCAACAGGAATGTGGAAATGGGGACCCTTAAGTATTTTTATTTTTCCCAAAGTCCAGTGATAATCAAACGATACATCTGCACCAGCCAGCAACAACAAAAGTTAGTTTCTTTGCTTTGGGCCACAATCCTATCAACTGTCATTCATTAGGCTTTCTGATTGACAATATGCTGTTGATGATGATTCATAAAAATATCAGTTACTTAATAAAGTCATTTTGTAGATGACATATTTCAAACCTGAGTATATGAGAGAGTTGTCAATTACTAAATGGATCCGTAGTATTGAGGAGTCTGGGGAAACCTGGAATACACTCTGAACCTTCAGAAAATTCTGTTCTTTGAGCATATATATATATATATATATATATATATATATATATGTTTCCTTGTTTGTTTTGTTTTTGCAGTACTAGAGATTGAACCCAGGGCCTTCACAGTGAGCTATGTCTACATCCCCAGCCCATTTTTTATTTAGAAACAGGGTCTTGCTAAGTTCCCCACGCTGGGCTCAAAGTTGTGATCCTCCTGCCTCAGCCTCCCAGAGTTTTAGGATTACATGTGCGACCATGCCTAGCTCAATTACTGTTTTTGAGCACAAGACTATTCAAATTTGTGTCTGTGCTTTTTCATCCCTGTTTTTAGGTCTTTCTCCTCGCTCCCCAACTCTTCCCACCTGGAACCTAGAAGGAAATACACCTGAGGGAGGATGCTTCCCATGCAGGTCCTTTTTGTTGTTAACCAATCCAAATGATTCACATTGTTGATAGACTTTCTTGGCAACAAAGGCATAAATTTAAACTTTGGACATTAGCAGCAACTGTTTTCTCTCTGCTTCCTGGAGGGGCCCTTCCCCAGCATGGACACCCACCAAAGTCTTGTAAAAGAAACTTTAAATCTTAAAGTCTGCCACTAAATTCAAGGACAGGAAAGGTAGGCACAGTACGTTCCCATAATTAAAGAGTGGCAAAACTCAGCTAGCCTTGGCATTCCAACACAGCTGCAGCGTGTAAGATAAGTGTAACTCACACAAAGTGCACCTTGTTGTATTAACCCACTCCAAGGTTTTAAGGAATTATCACCCAGAGACAGCTCGACTCAGTCTAAGACAGTGATTGATTCTTCCTGCTCACCCTAGCCCTGACCTCCCTGCTACAGGATAAAAAAAACCCCAATTAACTTGCCCGAAATAAGTCTGCCTAACGACGTATGACAAGACAATGTAGCCAACTATAGAATATCCTGTTATCACCCTTCCTGCTAACAACCTATATAAGTGATTGTTTAACTCCAAGACAGGGCTGATGATTTGGAACTGAGATTCCCATCCACCTGCCAGCGTAAGTAAAGCTGTTTGCCTTCCGAGTGCCTTTGGTGCCATGTGTCTTCCATCTGGCTCTGTCCCGTTTTTCCGCAACAGTCTGAGTGGACATCCCTGGTCTTGGGAGGCTTTGAACAAGAACACCTTGGTTTCTATAGTGCTTCTCCACTGGGAAGTTTGAAGAAAGACCAGGCTAAAGAAACTTCAGGAGTTAATTCCAGCTCACACCCAATCTTTTAAAAAATTAAGTTTAAGTGAGTATATCAAAGTCAAATGGAAGCAGGAATGAGGCAGGGATGAGTTATTCCCTCCAAACTGAAGGCAGGAGAGCAGCGATGAGTTCTTGCTCTCTGTCAAAAATGACAGTAATAGGGCCGGTGAGATGGCTCAGCAGCTTAAGCGCCTGCCTTGCAAGCGCAAGGGCCCAAGTTTGACACCCGGATCCCACATACGAAAAAGGGGCCCGTGGTATCGCTCAGCGGCATGGGTGCCTGTTGGCACGCGAGGTCCTGAGGTCGACCCCCGGTACCCACAAAAAAAAAAAATGACAGTAATAATGTACAATGTATTTCATTAATACACTCCTTCCCCAAAAACACTGAAATGCTTCATAAAAATCTCCACAAGCTAAAGTTTTCCTCTCACAGCGGGACTTAAACCAACAAAGACAAATTGACCAGGTTAACCTCAGCTACTCCATGTGAGAGGAAAACCGCTGGTCTCCATCCCAGAGCCTCCCACACATGTAGCTTCAGACACCGCAGGGTCAAACAATAAATGTTGGATACTATGTTTTGTTTGTTTTCAGTTAGTAAATATAACCACCATTAGCCATAAATATTCACATTTTAAAATTTTAAATTTTTTGCTTTATTCCACAGACAATGGAAAGCCATGAACATTTTCTGAGCAAGCAAATGACAATCTGGAGCTTGTGTGTAGGAGACTGCCATGTGAAGGGGAACGGCACAATGGAAAGGTTCAACAGATAAAGGGCTTCCCTCACAGGACAGTGCCAGGCAAAGCAGAGTTAGGCAGAAAGGGCAAACAGGTCACGGATCAAAGCAATGCTGTGAAGAATAAAAACACTAGCAGTGAGCTGCTGATCGGAAGGGAGGGATGGTGGGTGGGAAAGATACCGAGCGGCTGGGTAGAGGAGCAAGACTAGGATCAGTAAGCTGTGAAGTAGGAATCCATTCTGTGAGAGTGTTCCGTGCAAACAACCCACTCTGCTCACCCAGGACTGAAGCCAATGCCATGAGCAAAGCAGGGCAGAGAAAGAACTTCCCTCCACTGAGCTAGCCAGTGGGAAGGTGAAGGACCATCTGGCCAGGAGCCTGATTTCGAGCTGGTGTATGTGGGAGAGGGTGACCACAGACCTTTGGCGTCTTCTCACAGGTAGAGGTTGGTGACCAAATGACGCACATCTGATCCTGGTCAGGAGATGTTTTTCAGTTCTGCGAATAACAAGAACAAAGATCATTAGTCCCTCAGGCTGTTCCCGTCCCTGACTGGTTCACCCGAGTGCACTTCCTGGGATGGACGGTTAAGAGTAGCGGTCCGAGGACCTCTTGCTGATCATGAAATTGGTAGTGATGAAAGAAATGGACTTCATCTGATTATTGTGGGTGACAGGCATTAGATGGGGTTAAACAGGTGGCCTGGCCCAAGATCTAGTCTCGATGCTTGGCTTCTGGGGTTCCCTAGGTGCTGCTCGGCCCCTCCCCCACACGCCCCATGGATGGTGACTCCCCACCAGCACCTGCTCAAAGGGCTGAGCCACCACCTGCCCTCAGCCCAAAGGGGAGAAGCAAGCTGTGGGGTACAGCACAGGAGAAAGCACCAGTGCACAGAGATTCTCTGGGGTCTGAAGACCTACTCCCTCGGCTGCCATTGCTGTGCAGTCCAGGATGACGTGCAACCTTTTCTGAACCAATGCTTCTTCATCGCAAGATGATGTCCCTGCCAGGATTGTTGTAAGAATAAAGAGGCTTATGCACTGTGGCCCTCGCACAGGACTGGCATATGTCAGGGTCTGATAGCAAGTGATGGTTACTATCAACCACACAGATGCTTCTGTTCTAGGGCTGAGACCGTGCACAGCTTTCCCGAGGTCATGCAGTAAGTTAGTACTAAAACAAGGACTCCACGTTTGTGTGTCTAACTCACGCTGAAGTCCTTATGCTGACATTGTGACGCTCACAATCCGGCTGCTCCCCCACCCCTTGTGATTCTGTCCTTGCTGTTCACACGGGTCTTAGGCCTCCGAAACTTCGCACTAACTCCAGCTCCTCCCATGAGACCCAGTGGACACATCTACCCTGTGGCAGTAGTTCTCATAATGTGTCCCCACACCAGCGAGCAGCATCCCCGGGAACCAATGAGAAACACGGATTCTCAGGGCGCACCACTGGGTTTAACAAACCCTCCAGGTCATTCTGATGATGCAGTCTGAGGACTACAGCCCTAGCCAGGCTCAGTGGCTTGCACCTGGTTGTCACAGCTGCTCGGGAGGCTGAAGTGGGAGGATCACTGAGCACAAGGGTTCAAGGCCAGACTGAGCAACATAGTGAGACCCAATCTCTAAAAAACAAAAGAAACAAGCAAACAAAATCCTGCAGCCCTCCATTTCAGTAAGATTTTCCAGTACCTGAAAACCTGCTGTAACGTGAATCACCTGCTTGGGGTGCTGTCAAAGGTGTTGCTAGCACCCTCTGCAGGCCATGGCTAGGAAGAGAAATACAGTGCAAGGGACTCGGTGGGCAGCAAGACCTTGCCTTGGGGAAGGGGAGCCCTCAACAGCTGACGCACTGGATAAGCCCCAGCGCCCCGGCAGCCTGGCCACTCCATCGCCAGCAACAGAATCAGTGTAGAGAAGTTAACCACAACGTCCAAAGGAGACTTTGCACATTTGACACTGACATCGCCCACGGCCTTCTCTACCATTTCAAGTATCTAACACCAGCTCCCTGAGTTTAATTTTTCAGGGCTCACAATCCACGCAGGATGATGGAGACACTGGCCTTCCGCTGGTCTCATGCTCCACATTACCTTCTCCTGCACCCAGCGCCCTGATTACAGGATTCACAACTACCCGCAAGCCCAGCTCCCAGAGGCCGTCTCCAACTCTTCGGCCCCTCTTGTAATGGCGCAGATGGATTCTGTTATTAAAGCTTCCTCCTTAATTACTGACTTACGTGCAATTCAAGTTACTTTCTTGCAATTATGTTATTTGGCAATAATTGGATTTCTAGTTTTAATTGGGCCCTAAATTAGCAATAGCTTTCTGAAAGCCATTACAGTGATTTCTAACTACAGTTTTTGCTGCTTTTTGAGTACATTATATTTCAAACAGAATGATTCACCAGGCGAAGGAGTCGCAGCTGTGGTGAACCCTTGCACAGGATCCTACCCGTGATTTGCAAATCAGGCGCTGTTCTGTGGTAGCTAAACACGTTCTGCGAGGACCACACTGTCCACTGAGTGGTGCTGTGTCCTGAGGGAGGCCCCCTACCCGGGGGCAGAAGTCAGTTTGGTTTGGGGCAAAGGTCCAGCCAAATGACCAGATGTTTAGCTCCACTGTGTGGGGAAGAGAATGTTTCCTGCCCCCCGCCGCTGCAGGTGGACATCTGAATCATACAAAAGGAAGGAAAACCGAACTACCCTTGAAAGCTCCTGAAATGAAAATTGTGCTGAAGCTACAGAAACCATAATCCTGTCGCTGCCTTCCTTTCCTAAAAGGGCCGTTTACTCAAATCGAGTCCAACAAGTATCTGTCGCCTGTCAGCTACATGCTAATTATTGCAAACTACACTGAGCCAGGAAGAGACAAGGCCACGGTGTGGTGCCACGGTGTGGTACCACGGTGCGCTGAGGTGCGAGCTTTGGGGTCAGCCGCCTGCGTTAGAATCCCAGCTCTGCCGGTTCTGGGCTGTGGGGCCTCAGGCAAATTTCTCTGCTCTGTAGTTCTATTTCCCTTATTTGTAAAATATACCACAAGATTGTTGCATGGATCATGTGAGTTACAACAACCCCTACCTTATCCACGGGGGACACATTCTGAGCCCCTCAAGGATACCTATGGTACCAAACCCTATATATACTATGTATATATATAATAAAGTTATATATATGATAGTTTAATTTATAAATTAGGCACAGCAAGAGATCAAAAACTAATAATAAAATAGAATGACTATGTCAATATACCGTAATAAAATTATTTAATGAAGGAGAGATAGTAGGAAACAGTGATGCAGAGTTTTTGGAGAAGGGAGGGGGTAAAAGGGATCAAAAATGATCAAGAAATGATAGGTATAGGTACCAATTCTCCAAAATGACTAATAAATTCTTAAGTTACTTAAAACTTATAGGGCCAGTGAGATGGCTGAGCGGCGTAAGCATCTGCCTGGCAAGCGCAAGGTCCCTAGTTCGACTGCTGGATCCCACATATGAAAAAAGGGGCGGTGATATCGCTCAGCGTCACAGGTGCCTGCTGGCGCGCAAGGTCCTGAGGTCGACCCCCGGTACCCACACAAAAAAAACTTATAAATTGTTTATTTCAGGAATTTACCATTTATTTTCAATTCATAGTTAATTATGGGTAACTGAAAGCATGGAAAGCGAAACCACTGATGAGGAGCATTATGGTATTACAGGGAAAGGACTTCTAAAAGCACCCAGCACGTGGTGTTAGCTTTATTAGTTTGGTTCAACGTGACGAGGACTTGTCCTGCCCGCCTCTGTATTACCCAGGATCCAGTACAGCGACTGGTCGATAGTGAGGACCGGTGGGTGTATTTTGTTTCACAGGAAAAGCAAGTCTACAGGAGGTGCCCTAAGAGAGAAGGGTTTCAAAGGACAGAAGGCCTGGAAGAGCTGTGGAGAGGCCCCTGGCAGGCACTACAGCCTCCTGCAGGGAGTGTCTGCTGACCCTGCCTCACAGGAGGAAAGCCCTGCCCTCTCTCCCTCATTGGCCAAACCCAATTGGAACCAGTAAATGTGATGTGTGTGTGTGTGTGTGTGTGTGTGTGTGTGTGTGTGTGTGTGTGTGTGTGTGTGTGTGATTCTTTATTATTTCATTAAATAATAAAATCTGGGGACAATGTAATAATAGTTTTCAGTTGGTAATAAGTTACACATATATAACCAATAATGTGGAATATTAAAAAAAAAAACCTGTGATTTCTTTTGCTGACAAAATTTGTTCGAGGGTTGTGGCCTACACTTAAGGGAAATGCCACATTCCAGCCAGAAGTCCAAGTTCATGGACCCCTGCATTCAGGACCCTGGAGCTAGTACTACATGCCTGCGTTCATCTCCCCAGAAGCAAAAGTATTAAACAACTAATTCTAGAGTATAAGTGAGATGGTCATGGATAACTTGGAGGCCATCTCATTGGTCTATAATCAGTCTTCGTAAAATGCATTTGTTCAGTAAAAATGTACTGAGCATGTACCGTTTGCCAGGCACTGGGCTAGACACTGGGCACACATCAGTGAAAAAGACATCCAAAAACATTCTTGCCCTACTGAGGGGTGGCAAGAGGTGGAAGAGAGGTCAGACAATAAACAAAAATAAATAAATGAGGCTGGGCCTGGTGGTGCACACCTGTAATCCCAGCACTCAGAAGGCTGAGGCGGGAAGGTCACCAAAAGTTCAAGACCAGACTGGGCTACAGAGTGAGTTCAAGGCCAGCCTGAACTACAGAGCAAGACCCTGTCTCAAAAATGAATAAATAAATAAATGATATTACATGTTAGGAGATAATAAGTGGTATGAAAAAATATACAGTACATTTTAAGAAGTATAGGGAACCAGAAGGAAGTCTGTGATTTTAAATAGAATAATCAAGGTAAAAGTGAAGCTTACACCAAGACATTAGGGGGCGAAATCAATCCAACAGCCTTGACAAATGAGTCATTTCACCCACAGTTGCTCTTCTGCATCCATTCCTAGCATGGTTCAGTAAGCAGCAGAGGAGTGGGTTAGGGGACCCTGTCTGCTCGCTGCCGGGGGTACTCCTTCCATTTTGTCTTCCTCGCCTATTAAAGGGGAGCTGGGCGAGGTCACCACTGTGGACCCGGGATTCGCCCTTCTTGGGCGGGGGCGGAGCTGCAGGCCCTGCAGGGAGAGGACACTGGAGGCTGAGTGGCAGAGCCAGCCACTGCCCCACCTCCATCCTTGACCTGCGTGGTTCCGTGAGGCTGCAAATCAGATCTTATTTGGGGAAAAAAAAAAAAATGTTTTTCTCTAAACCAAAGCGGGGAGAGTCTAAAAATCATTAAATGGATATTATAGTTTTCTTGTAAATAATCGTCATTCAAAAGAAAAGTTAAGACGCATGGATACACTGCCTGTGACTCACGGCAGCCCGTGGTTTCATTCCTCCTGCTGGTTCTATCACATTAGTCTCCACACAGAGGTATTTATAGTGACGATAATGAGTTTCAAAACAAATCTAATGAAATGTGCATTTTCTTAGGATTCTGAGTTCCCCCGGTAAACAAGCATTGATTCAGGAAACAAAATTACACAGCAAATTGCCCAAGTGTGGCCGACACCTCCTTGCCCTTCCCAGCACCTCCCCCATGAAGGTGTCCAGACTGGTTTTCTTAAGGAACCACCTGATGATCCCCATTAAAAGCAGTCCTCCTCCTCACACACTCACCTCGAGGAATTTCCTAAAAGGCGATAGATCCTCAGTACAGGGTCCCACTCAGTTAGACGTCAGACATAGCATAGCCACATAACTGATTATATTGCTCTCTCCATAAATATTCTACCACCAAGGAAGAGATTTACGATACTGTATCTTCGGTTCAATTTTCAGAACGATTTACAGCTCACACACAACCAAAAACTTATTACCAACCGCATTATTTGAAAACAAAGCGATAACTTGCCATCCTGGGAGAGGACCCAAGGAGCCTTCGGCAGCGCCTTCTATCTGTCTCCGCGCTATCTCTGCCACTCCTATTACCGCAATATATATAACAAACATCTTAAGTGAAATTACAAAGCCCACGCGCCACATGGCGGGGAGTAGTCTATTAAGTGAGAAGCCTTCAGAGGGCTACATATTTGTCTTCAAACTAGGAAGCTTGACAACACTTCAAGAAATGGAGAGGCCTAAAGTGCAGGTTGTGTGAGCGAAGGATGAGCCCCTTGGAGCCGCTCCTGCGGAGAGCTGGTCCTCAGCGTAGACTCCGTGGCTCCGGTGCTGTGTTCGGTCCTTCTTGCCGGACCGCGCTCACCTGCCTTCACCGCGTGGCTCCTGTCCCCACCCACACCAGTGTGAGCTAGCAGCACCGGCCCTAAGCACCAGCGGCAGATCAGAGCCCCCAGGGAACTTTCACACCTGATCCCCACGTCCAGCGATTCTGGTTTAATTGCTCTGTGGTGGGGCCTGGACACCAACATCTTCCAAACCCTATCCGCCCTCGATGCAGATGATCCTAATGTAGCACTGACCACCTGACTTAAGGGCCCTGCGCTTGAGTGTCCTCTGCTGCGAGCTGCATTTCACAGGCACGCACTCTGCACGTGTGGGGACTGGGCGGGCTCGTGAACCCCCAGAGCCCACCTCGGCCGCGTAAACATGAGCGACCACTCCGAGTACACTGGGTTGGATTAGCCAACGCATAACCACAGTGTCCTCGGCGTAGTTCTCCATCACTGTTGCCAACACACGGCAGCTAATTTAGTAACAAATATGCCTTATAAAAAATTTGAATTTAGAGTTTTCACCAGCGAAAGTTTCTAATTTCACTCTTGCTTTTTCATCCCAAATGTGTTATGCTATTGCTTTCTATACCAACTAGTGTATGTGTGGTACTGGGGATTGAACCCACGGCCTTCACACTGAGCTATATTCCCAGCCCTTCTTTATTTCTTATTTTGAGACAGGATCTTGCTAAATTGCTAAATTTTCCAGGCTGGATTCAAACTTGTAATTTCCCTGCCTCAGTCTCTCAGAGTGCTGGGATTACAGGCTCGTGCCTGTACCCATTTTTCTTATTCCATTATCACATAATAGGGAAAACAGTAGAAATAGATCAAGGAAAGTACGAGCATCCAGCACGTTACGTGCATCGTTTTACTCCCAAGTATTTTCCTCATCCTGTTTCAGTGACACATTGGAGAAGAAATGGCATCCCTCATTTATTAAGAACATATTTTCCTCCATGACTAACTTTATGTTGTCATGCAAAAGGGAAACTAAGTCCCTAAATTCAGCATTTCGGCAAAACTAGAGTGAATATGTACTTGTTTGTATCAGCAAAATCACAAAATAAAAAATGCTCGCGTCACATTTCATTTTAGCTCCAACAGTATTTGAAGTCCTTCTCCATCCAGCCAGCATGAGGTACCAGCCGCAGCTTGACACAAAATGGACCTTGTCCACACCCAGCACCATCATGGTGGCCGTATTGTCCTCTGGTGCCTGTAGCCATGCAGTCAGCCCGCTGGGAAGTGACCGTTGTGATGGACAGTGGTCGTGATGGTAGCTGAAACGGTCCCTGAGCTGAGTTGCAGGGACAATAAATGGGTACAACTGCAGGCTCAGTTAACCTGGAGAAGGGGAATTTTGAAAAAGGAGCTAGTAACATGGTCTCACAATTCACTGAGGTTCCCCTCCGATTCCTCCTCCTGTGTCCTCACCCTGGCACCCGTGTCACTTCACTCCGTGGGCTCTGTGATTCACTTACATTAAATCTGCAGTTTAAAACCAGGTTCTTCATTGTCACAGTTTAAAACTTTTGAGTTTCTTCAATTGGGTCCCTGGGAAAGCCGACTTCAGACTGCTGTTTAAAGTATGAATAATTCTGCCCCCCCAGCCAATCGGGTCAGCCCCTGCCACATTCTTTTGAGGTGCATGTTCCCCCAGGATTGCCTCCAAAGCTTGCATCTTTGAAAAATATCTGTAATAAAAATTCAAATACATTCAAAAATGAACATAAATAAAACATAATTTCCTCCAAGTGATTTATAAAATACTAAAGTATTCCCTTCCTTGTCTCTGCCTGTCGGGAGGGCCGTGGCACATCTCCTCGGGGTGGTGGAGCTGCTCCTTTTCCCCTCCACGAGACCAACAGGCAACACCCAGGAGCTGCCGGGGCTCACAGCTACGCGTCCCACTGTATCCATCGAGGTTCTGCATGCCTGTCATGCAGGGAGAGATGGTGTAGCTCTCTGTCTCCTCCTCAGGGGAATGCCAAGAGGTTCAATCTGCCAGGACAACAACAAGTGTGGTGCAGGGGCGCAGGTTACCCCATGGGAATTTTTACTTCTTCTCATCCCAGCCTGCATCCACTCCCTGTCAATCCCAGTGTCACTGCCTTGGTAACCATGGTGAGACCTAGAGTGGGTCTGAGGCAGGACCAGAATGCACAAAATCTGCTGGAGGGCGTGTGAAAGCACAGGACTCTTTGGTTCCTGATTCAATAAGTAGGTCTGGTATGGGGCCTGAGAATCTGCATTTCTAAGATGTTCTTTCCCCCACACACATACCCCAGGATACTAATGTTACTGGAACTCATTTAGGTTCTCAGGAAGCATGATGGCTTCCTTAGGACTTGGGTAGGAAAAGAGTTGTGCTCAAGGACCATTCCAATGCAACAGACCCAACCACATCACACCCCACAGAAAGACTCCAGGGCCATGTGATTCACACAGGATTGTCTAACACACACACACACGCACACTTTGTGAGGCTCTCTAGAAATAATTCAACACGAATTAGACACAGGACCTTTCCTCTTGTGTAACTCACAGACTAGTGGAGGAATTGCCGTAGGAACAAATAACTAAAGAACAATATGGGAAGTGCCTTACAGGACGTGTGTATATTAAAGGTTGCAGGAGGCCCTGGACTGAGCCCTTAACTAAGGGCAGTTAAGAAAGGTTTCCAGGGCCGCTGAGATAGCTCAGTGGCATAAGCGCCTGCCTGGCAAGCGCGAGGTCCTGAGTTCAACTCCCGGTACCCACATATTAAGAAAAAAAACAAAGGAAAGTTTCCAAAAGGAGGTGGGAGCTGGGATGTAGTTCACCAGTACAGCATCTGCTTAGCATGTCCCCAGCACTGCTAAAAAATTATAAAAATAAAATATAAAAAAGAAAGTGACATTGGACCCAGGACCTGAAGGGTAACTAAGAGTAGAAAGAATGAAATAGGGAGTTTCAGTCAATCAAAGGGACAGATGTAAGTGGCAGCTGAGCCACCTGGAAGGGCCTGGTACTCATAGAAAATAGATGAATTTCACGTATACTCACAGAAATGTTTGGAGATGCTGGTATATAAGACCCTAAATACCAAACAAGGGTGTCGAATCTTAAAACAATGAAATTATTTTCATGTCAGATCTGTTTTTGCATGACAGACCCACTCATGGGATCATCTCAGGACTCCAATCCAGTTCCCTGAAGCTCTTTGTCCAAGATGCCTTGAGTTTGAGGAAGGATTGGCCACAGAAATCAAGCAGACACCATAAGTGGGCTGGGAAATCGAGACACAACACAGAGACTGCTCAACAAGCTGCTATCTGGAGGCTACTACCAGGGTAAGGTCTGCCCATGACCCAGGAAGCCCACGTGGGACGCCCTGGCAGGAGTTTTCAGCATTGGCCATGTGCTCAGTAATCCGTGCATGCAGCCCTGTGAGCGCTCTGCTGATAATGATGGGGCTGTGGGGCTGTGCTTAATATGCAGCCGCTGAACCAGACCCAAACACGAGCCAAGCACACGATAATGAGAAAAAGTAATAAGACAGTTGCTGTATGGGTATAAATTTTACAGTCACAAACTGAGATGTACAAAAATAGAACTTTTGGGAAATTGTTTCCCTGTATATCAACCTACCTCAGCTGTCAAACCCCCTTTCACCTGAAGCAGAAAATTTGGCCTAGTTGCTTCCAGGACAACAAATCAATCCTAAGTTGTTCCCCTGTCCTTGAAACCATTTTTTCCCCAGAGATTATTTCAGTCACATGGGCTCACGCAGCACCCACTGAGAGGAAGCATCTTTTCCCCAGCTCTCTCTGCCTTGGTCACACCCCCTGTCCACTGCCCAGGTAGCCACCAAGCTTGGCACCTTCAGGGCTAATGACACTGTGGCTGCTGCCGAACCCTGCAGGCACCAGGACTGTGCTTGTCACCAGGGTCCTGTTTGTGTGGATGTCAAGGCTTCTCCGGGCTCCTGGCCACTCTCAACTACTTCTTCACCCCTCTCAAGGGCACTGAAAACCTTGTCTCCTCTCCTGCACTACTTCAGGGTCGGGGAAACTTGATGACAAACGGCTGTGAACGCTGCCTGTTTGCACAAACCATTCTGCTGTTTTTAATAGACTGGGAGCCCCATTGGTGCAGGGGGCGCTGGGTCGAAGGGGGCTTCTGTCATTTCAGCCTTCACCCAGCAAGCAAGGCACTGCACCCTTGCCCTCAAACCTCCCTCAGTGTGGTCAGGGCTGTCCCTTGCCTGACCCCTGCCAGGACTCATCCCAGGGGCCGCAGGATCCCTCTCAGGCACCCTCCATGCTGGGGACGGCCTCTTCTGGGCTCTGCTCTCCGTCCACCTCCTCTCCGTCCCCTCCTGCTACCAGCTGATTGATTCTTATCTCTTTTTGAGCAGTAAAATCTGTTACTCAAAAAAAAAAAAAAAAGAAAGAAAAGGAAAAACAGATATTTTCAGATTATTTGGAGCATAGATCCTGGTCATTTGTTTATTTCTCAAATATTTTATTGAAAATCCACTGTGTCAAATATGTTCTAGGCACTTAATATACATCAAGAAATAGAAGAGGGAAATGTAAATCTAAAAACTGCACTGCAATTCTATCTCACCCTAGCCAGGATGGCTTGTAGTAAGAATATTAAAACAGTAAGCGCTGGCAAGGATGAAGGGGAAACAGCCCTTCTCCCCTGCGGGTGGGCATGTAAAGGAGCTCAGTCCCTCTGGAAGTCAGTGTGGAGGGTCCTCAAAACCCGAAACACAGAGCTACCATTTGATCCGCTTTCCCACTCCTTGGCGAGTACCCAAAGCAATGAAAGTCAGCATACTCTAGGGACACCTACGTACCCAGGTTTATTGTCACATGATTCACAAATGCCAGGATGTGGAACCAGCCCAGAGGCCCTTCAGCTGTTAAAGGAATAAAGAAAATGGGGTATATGTACACCATGGAGTATTAGCCACTCTGTCATTCACAAGAAAATGGATAGATATGGAGACCATCATGCAGAATGAAACACGCCAGACTCAGAAAAACAAGTATCACATGTTCTCCCTAATATGTGGGATCTAAAAGAGATGACAAGAAAGTCAGATGGAGTCTGTTATTAGACAAGAGCAAGGGAGTAAGAGAGGAGGAGAGGTGCAAGGGGGGCAAAATGCACACATTGAAACCCCTCCCTGAAAATGTGAAAGGGGGAGGGGAGCAGAGTAAGGGAGTGACAGAGGTGTGACAATGAGCAAAGGATGTGTGTGTGTGTGCATGTGTGTGTGTGTGAGAATCTGCCAATATGAAACCCATTAGCCTATATGTCCAATCAAAAAGTGAAAAAAGTCAAAAAGGAGAAAAGAAATGATTTTGGTGTGAGACACATAGACTGAAAGATGAAACATGTACCATGTAAATCATAAGCATAATTTTTAAAAAGCTGAAAAAAATTAGTAAAAAAATATAAGATAAAAAGAAACAAAACAAAAAATCTCATGAACTTATATTCTGGAGGAAGGAAACAGGTTACAACAATAAATATAGTATTCTACTGCTCAATGAATATATTATATATACCTAGCAGTTATATGGCATAAGTGCTGACTACATAGTATGTTAAAAGATGATACAAAAATAGAAAAAGAAATCTCAGTGTTAGAGGTCAAATGCAAATGAACTAATCAGATTATGTGGATGAGGCCTGGCATTGGTTTGGTTTGGTTTGGTTTGGTTTTTGAGACAGGGTCTCACACTGTAGTTTAGGTTGGTCTTGAACTCGCTATGTAGCCCAGGCTGGCCTCGAACTAGCAGCAATCCTCCTACCTTGGCCACCTGAGTGCTGGGATTACAGGCATGCGCCACCACGCCTGGCTTGGCATTGGTATTTTTAAGACTCGCAAACAATTTTAACATTCAGCCAGATTTAAGAACCTCTGCCCCTGTCCATGCAAATTATTATTATTGCTCAGTAGAGGCTCTTCTTTTGTTTTATTGCTTCATTTATTCATTAATTTATTTAATAAGTATTTAGTGAGTACCTACCATCTTCCAGCACTGTTCTGAACCCTGGAGACCCTGAGATGAGGAAAAGAGACAGAACCTCTGTTTTCACACTGCTCTCATATGGGAGGATTATTTTCCCTCTTATCACCCCATTTAATTCTCACAACACACACAGGCAGCGATTATTATTGTCACCATTTTCCTGGTAGGGAAACTGAGCCTCCATCAAGGTAAGAAACCAAAGTTACACAGTCACTAAGTGACAGAGTGAGGACTCACATCCAGGTCTGGGGGACGCGAAGGACCTCTCCCTCTCCCCCTCCCTCTCCCTCTTCCTCCTAGCATTTCCCAGTGAAAGGCCTTGATGCATGGTTTTTGCTTTTCCATTTTATTGTCAACACTTTGTGGTGGACCAAGTGTATGGTATAATTTAATGGATTAAATGTGAACAACTCCAAATTGTATAATTGATTACATTCAGTTTTCATCACAAGTTACTAATTTGATTCACACCTGGTGATGTGACAGCTGGAGGGAATGAGTTGGGGTGGGTGGGAGGTTAGGCCTTTTGGGTCTCCCACATATGTGTGAATTAATTGCATAAAATACGTGTTATTTTAAAATCTCAAGTGGGTCATGACCTGTGATTAGGAAGGCCACACAACTATCATCAGTTTACCTGCTGGACACCGGAAATTACTGTAATCAAGCCTGATAAATTCCAAAATTAATTTCATTAACTCTCCCTATACATGAGATCCTATATTTATAGCACATGCTTAATTTCACGTTCAGTATAACTGTGAGTTATTTTAAACACACACACTGCTATGGGTTGAAAAAAATTCTCAAAGAAATTCATACATTGAAGCTCTAACCCCCAGTACCAAAGCATGTGACCCTATTTGGAGATAAAACCTTTAAAGAATTAAGTTAAAATGAGACCATTAGGGTGGCCTGAATCTAGTCTGACTGGTATATTTATGAGAAGAGAAAACTTGGGGCTGGGGTGTAGCTCAACGGTGGAGCACTAGCCTGGCATGCAGAAGGCTTTGGGGTCCCAAGTACCTCAAATAAAAGAGAGACAGACAGACAGACAGACAGAGAGACAGCATTTGGACACACAGGCAAACCCCAGACCATGTGTACACGGGGGAGCCCCTGGGAGGACACAGTGAAAAGGCAGCCATCTGCACACTGAGGAGAGGG
This sequence comes from Erethizon dorsatum, assembly GCA_028451465.1. Taxonomy (NCBI): domain Eukaryota; kingdom Metazoa; phylum Chordata; class Mammalia; order Rodentia; family Erethizontidae; genus Erethizon; species Erethizon dorsatum. Next base: position 60,053,454 of record CM051834.1, on the reverse strand, counting down.
GCCTCAAACATAAACCACAGCTGCCCACACCTTAGCCTTCTTGGACCTCCAGCCTCCCCAGAATGGTGAAAAATAAAATTCTGTTCTTTAAGCCACTCTTGCTGTGGTACTGTGTTATGACGGCCCTAGAAACTAATACATACACATATCACATTTAATGTAACAAAAAACGCCCACTCTATGCATGACACACAAGTGTACCATTGGGCAACTCATAGAGTTTTCTTCAAGGAGCTCGCAGTCTCTTAGGAGGACAGGGTATGGATGACAATTAGAGAAAAACAGGAGGTCCACTGCCAAAGGAGCCATCGAGGAAATTAGTGAAGAGCTGCTCTAAGGGGGGCCAAAGTACAGATCACAGAAAGCACAGGGTTTGTGAAGAAGGGGAGGCATCAAAGCAGACCATAGTACAGAGGCACGAACATGTAAGAGGCACTAAAAAGCAGAGGCGACCTGCATTATCTGGATATGCGACCTTCCACAGTTATCCTCGGCTGGAAACGATGATGGGCACCCGGGAGGCCGTTGGGAAGACGGACAGGAACATGGGAGGAACGGCCCTCACTGCTGTGCACCCGGCAGATGTAACAGAAGTATGGGGGCTCGGCATGAGAGCCTCACTCAGAAAAAAACGATTTGGATCGAGCGATAATGAAATGTAGGAGTGTCCTCTAAACTAACCTAAATCACCCAATAAGAGAGATTTTCTCTAAATGGAAATTTTTGCTTCCAAATTGGCAATGCATCAGTGTCATAATATTAAGGGGCATGTGTAGAGCATTAGCTCGTGTCAGGCTTTGTTTTAAATACTTCGTGTATATTAATTTCTTATATAATCAGAATAATCCCTCAAGCTAAGTCTGATAATAATAACTATCCGCACTTTATAGATGAAAAAAGTGAGGTAGAAAAGGTGGCGTAACTGAGCCACAGTGGCAGTTTGTAGCAGTAGAGATCCTAGCATGGGCAGCGTTGCCCTGACTACCACACTACCCAGGCATCTGTACCACGAGCTTGAGCCAGCCTGAGCAACTTAGCAATTTAGTGATATCTTGTCTCAAAATAAAAAATGAGAAAGGGGTTGGGGAAGTAGCTCGGTGCAAAGGCCTTGGGTTCAATCCCCAGTACTACCACCAAAAAAAAAAAAAAATGCTCGAACCCTCTCAATTTATTAATGAAGAATCTAAGACACAGACACGGCCATAACTGATTTACTCAAAACTACATAACAGGCAAGTGGCAAAGCCTCAACTCCAAGCTCTGCCTGGATCCAGGCCTTCTTTGGCTTTCTCCTCACTCTTTTCAGAATAGATAAAACTGCAGAACTTTTACAGATTGTCTTATTTTGAAGAGAGTATGTGCACTCTAGGAACTTCCTGAAGAACTATGACTTTAAACAGACTCTGAGCTTAAACAGACTCCTACTTCTTCATGTGACTCGGCAATTATTAGAACAAGAGGGGGAAAGGAAAGAAGGAGGAGGAGGAAGGAATTCTTAAAATATAAATTGTATGACTACAGGGAGCAAAAGAAAATGTAAAAACAGTGTTTCTCTCGTATGCACAATAAAGGCTGACATCTACTAAGTCTTATGCTGGACACATTTGGTGTATGTTCTCATTAATCCTCACACCAACTCTCCCAAATATTATCTCTCTCATGATTATCTCCATGTCAAGATGAGGAAACAGAGGATCACAGTGGTGAAGAAACCTGTCCCAGTCTTACAGGTGGCCATGGGGGAGCAGACTCAGAACCAGGTCTGTCAGAACCCAGCACCTGCTTCATCCCATCAAACTCCCCTCTGTGCTTCTACTCCGGCTATCCCTACCCCTGCTGCTGGAAGCCTTCACTCCCATCCAAGTCCTAACATGTCCCACACCGCCAGTTCTCATCTTCACTGCCCACTTGCAACTTGAGTGCTGCCAGACATGGGCATCCAGACCGCCTAGGGTGGCGGGTTAAAATGGAGAGCTCCGTGCCCGTTCCTAAAATAGTGTGCTAGAGGGCAGGAGACCCAGGCTCAATTCCTCATTTTAACAAGGTCACTGGGGGGTGCTGAAGGTCACTAATGTTTGAGGGGAGCAGTCTGCACTAGATCACATGAAGTCTGTGTGCTAATTACACGCGGACCCAGGGGCACTTGGAATCGGGCAAGAAATACACCAGCTCCAAGTAGGTTTGGTTATAAAGACAGCTGTTTGGCGTTTCCCATAAAAGCAAGATTATAAAAGTTTATTGGGCTCCTAGGCCAGCCAACCAAAGCTGAGTTAACCATAATCTGATTTAACTATGGAAATAATTGAGCATTGGTGCTGATAACTGAGGAAACATTAAATACAGAACACAAAGAAAGAGAGAACATGGTGGTCCCCAAAACACTTATTTCTCAGTCTGCGTTTTTGCATACATTAGGTTATCCATTTCTCATGGCATTTCCAAACACACAGATGTAAAGAAAGGAAAACGGATACCCGATGTTTAAATCAAGCTCTGGAAAAAGCTACATTTAAAAGCCAGGTAGGTGATTCAAATCAGAATATGTTTTGACTCTTTTCTTAATAACAAGGAGGATCAAAAAGACACATTTCCAGTGACATTTATAAAGCACTGATTTCCTTTTCTTTCTGACCCAGGAACATTCGATTCCCTTCAAAGCTGTCACCCTGAATAGGAGCATGATTAACCACGATGACCTAGTGACAGGTGTGTTTGGAGTAAAACAGTTTCCTCATCATTAAAGCACATTTATTGAGCACTTACTACTGACAGGGCCTTAGATAACACACAGACTTGGAAGACATTTAGGTCATGGAGACCTCGGAACAACAGGATTGAGAGAAGTGAAGAAGCTGAGACCAGAGCAGATCGGGACTGGGAGCATTTAGGAACTTCTGCATTCAGTCTGGACAAAGGAATCCTAAAAACACTCGAATGGAGGTTTGCCCCAGCTCCTCATAGCTGGCACGGTTCAGTGAGCGGGCACAGCCCTCTCCCGGTCACCCTGCTGCCTCTCCAAGGCTACTATCGTTGAACAAATGGCTCCTTGGCCCTGGCAATGACCCCAGATAATCTGAGGGGCAAAAGACCATGCACCCCTTATTACATTATCATTTTATTATTGTCTGTTAAGAAAGACATAGTGCAGTATTAAAAATCACATAGTACCACATTAACACGTACGATCTTAGGTGTTTCTATATCAGCTTAAAAAACTAACAATTTAAAATTTTCTTTAAAACTTATTACCTTATTTTATCTATTAAGAAATACATATTGTCGAAAGGCATTATTATCTTAAAATAACTCATGCTTTATTGCACACTGCAGTATTACATTCTGCATAAATCTAGAAAGCACTTAAGCTGAGTGCTGTGTTCGTTCTGCAGACAATGGTTCATGCGCGTAGGAATCTGAAGATCCCTTTAATCAGATCAAGGGCTGGGGGCAGAGGCTGAGTTCTACAGGCTGACATCTCTTGTCCCTGCTTAGTACCTCAAGGGTTTTCTCCCAGATTCTCCTTGACTGGGTCTCCATGCAAAAGCGCCCAGTGTCCCGCAAGGGCAGAGAGGTTAGACCTGGTAGAACAGTAAGTCACACAGCAAAAGCCAGGTTTTCTGTAGAAGCAGCCTTTGCAAAAGCTGTCAGGGGCTCCCCAAGTTTCAAATTGGGGACTGAGCCTAGATGATCTCAGAGCAGCTCTTTGATTTTGTGAACATGTGAGTTCACCCCAAGGATACCCAGACTGCATAAAATGTGGTTAGTAAAGGGACAAAACAAAAAAATCACTATTACTCAAGCCATAAATGTCCGACGCTCACTAAGGGAGACAAGCACCGTCCTTAGGAATATTTACCCTATAAAACAAGGCAGCACAGTGGGTTAAAAGTAGATCATTCATAAGGTTTATTCCTCAAAAGTCAAACATGATTTCAGTTTGGGGTCATCCACCAAGCATGAAGGTTGTGGAAAACAGCACTATTAATATTCTATAAATTCTTTATATAGTACTTGGTAGAAAATCATCATTTGTAATATTTATCTGGTGCTTGAATGAGAACATGCGATAATGTGATAATTCAATTTTCTACTTTGACATTTCAAATACGACCAAGTCATGATAATCAATCAGTAATATATTTATCATCCACATGAAGCCAATTATGCACCAATAATCAGTGAGATTTTGAACTTGTAACCTAGACCCAGTGCAGTGGTGACAGTGAAGGTAGAGACATTTGCTATAATTATGCTGTTATTGCTTCTAACAAAATGTTTTATACCTGAAAGGGCAAGGAGTGCTTTTAAAACCTCAATTCCAGACTGGCTCTTTATTACAAATTGCCTTTTGAATCATAAGCTTTTTAGAAGGGCACTAGGAGGTGCAGGTTTAGGAAGACAGAATGAGCATACGGCTCATGAACCAGACTTGGTCTGTGGCTCAAATCTCAGTTCTGCATTTATTATCTGAGTTACCTTGGGCAAAGCATTCAAACCCTCTATGCCTCTGTTTCCCCATCTATAAAGGGGGTAATAACTACCTAACAGGGCTATCATGGATTCACCATGATGTAGGGTATACACATGCTCAATAAGCAGACACTATCAGTAAAACCAAAGAATGCACCCAAAACGTGTAGGTCTAGAATATATTTTTAAAAGGTTAACTTAAAAGCTTTCCATATAATTAAACCAATGTAGAGAGAAGAGAAATATTTAAAACCTAGCATCCATTATAATCAAGTATCTTTTTAAATATTCTGATTACCAGACAATTATATGCACTACTTTAATAATATCATAAATGGTTGCACTTTGTTTATTGCATTCTGAAGTCCTATGTTGGAATTATAGGCATATAAACCAGGGCTATTAAGAATGTCTGTGGAAGGAACTTACCGAGGCATCATTTGACCTGAATCTTGTCTTTGGAAGAAAAAAACCCAAATAGCTGCTTCTTTCAGATGCCAACCAGATACACAGTGTTCATCTGAAGTCATCTAAATATTATGTGTGTGTGTGTGCATGCGTGTGCACATTTTAACTTGAATTTCCACAGCACCCCGCAGAAATGTTTCTTCCCAGATGAAACAATTGAGAATATTGTCTGGGGCCAGAATGGATTCAGAGACACAGGACACATCTCTAAAGGAAGCTTTCCATGAACTCCTCTCAGATCCCAGTAGCCCCTTGGGGGCTCCATGGTTATTGCCAGGAATACTTGAATTAGTCATTCACTGTGAGCAGACCTGTAATGGTATATTATCACACAGAGATAATATGCTATTTATTACTTCAGCTATTTATTACTGTGCGACAAACACCCCGAAACATACAGGCTCAAAACAAATTTCTGTGGGTTGACTAACAGTGCTACTGCTCCACATAGCATGTGCCACATGCCGCCTCCATCCAGGTACTTGGACAAGCTGAACGTCCAACATGGCGCCCTCCCATGGCTGCCGGCCCTTGTCTACTGGCAGAGAGGTCAACTGAGACTGTCAACCAAAACACCTTGTACATGCAATTTCCATGTAGAAGGGCTTCTCGCAGTGGCTAGACTACAAAAGGTACCAGCCCAAAGGGCGCATTTTAAAGGGCCAGATAGAAGCAGTGAGGCTTCTTAGTGAGGGTTCTTCTGTCAGACAACTTACAGGGCCAGCTGGGATTCAACGGGAGGGCGCTAAACTTCACTTCTCAGTGGAAGCTGCTTTTACTCAGGTGTCTTTCAATGTGCCACTGGTAAAATGCAAATATATTGAAAGGTACAGTGGATTCCTTATGAATTTGTCATTAGCATTTTTTCCAGTCGAGTCATAGAAATGTATAAGCAGTCTAACATGATGAGTAAGAGTTCAAGGTCTGCTGTCAGATGGGTCTCAATTTAAATCCCTACACCCATTGGCTGGGTAACCAAGAGAAAACTCACTGAGCCTCAATTTCCCCACCTCTAAATTGGCAGTAGCAATAGACTTCACAGAGTAGTTAAGAAAACATAGGGCAGATGCTGAGCGCTCAGAAGAATCTCCTGCAGTTGCTGCAAGGCCAGGAAGTGTCTCCAGCTAAGGTAGCCACCCATCCTCTCCAGCCCCTGCCCCACTCCCTCCTCCCCTCCCTTCGTCTGGCATCTGTCTAAGTCTGTCTAATGGACAGATTGCAGCAAAGCCTCTGGAATGGCTGAGAAATGTCTTCAGCTGGAAACTTACCGGAAAAACGCTTTTTACAATTTGTTCATCCAAAAAGTAACAACAACAACAAATATAATTTAAGAGGTAAGATATTGATGGAGGAAGGGGAAAATTGAAAAAGTAGCTCTATTAGAGTCAAGTGTCATTTAAAAAAATTAACACCCCATTACCTGACAAGCCACCAGCTAACCCCTACATATTAGTCACACGTGATGACTTAGGTCTGGCACACTTGCCATATTTCTTGGGTCAAAACTAGCCACAGAGGCAAAACCCAAGGCACCTGGTGCATGCGGAGTTAAGAAAACAATACCCCAGTGCACAGAGGGTGGGTAGGACTCCACCAAAAAAAGTAGATACGGGGCCGGTGAGATGGCTCAGCGGTGTAAGCGCCTGCCTGGCAAGCGTGAGGTCCTGAGTTCGACTCCCGGAACCCACATACGAAAAAAGGGCCGGTGATATTGCTCAGTGGCACAGGCGCCTGCTGGTGCGTGAGGTCCTGAGGTCAACCCCCGGTACCCACAAAATATAAAAAATTAGAAAAAAAAGAAAAGTAGATGCAGGAAGGATGCACAACAGCACAGAGACAAAACGAGGGACCGAAGGAATTTCTACAACTGCCCTGTGCAGTTAGGATAACAAGCATAAATGAAATAAATGGGAGGCAGCAGATCAAATTGGGTGGTAGTCCAAGGTAAATCTAAGAAGCAACAGAAGTTCACAGAAATAACTCTGCTGGCCTCCCAGGGGCTGCTCCTCTTTCCCCAAATAACCCTTTCCTGCCTAGAACAATAAATGCCATGTTTCCCCCAAAATAAGACCTTGCTGGAAAATAATCAGCCTTGAAAACTACAGATCAAAAATGCCAGCCCTGATCAGCCCGTCCTTGCCTTACCCACCTTACAGAGTAGCCATGGAGCAAGACAATAGTGATGGCAGGTAAGGCAGGGATAGGCGGTGCTATGTGGCTTTTGACTGAAACTTAGTCCAAGGTTAGCCCCACCACATTCATGGTAAACTGAGAGTTCAATGCAGATTTTTTAGTGGAGATTTAGCTAAATTCAAATATTTTATTGGAAAGAAGAAAGGGAGTACTATGGCCCTGAACTATGCAAGTGACTCCTCTTGAAGTGTGAACTAGCCCAGCACACAGGATGTAGGAGGATTCTCCCCCGTATTCTGAAGCCCATGAGTCACGCACATGAGGGGAGCTGTGGAATTTACTCTATAAACCATTTGGAAGACCTGTGGCTGAAGATATTTATGGAAGTTAAATGGACAGGGCCTCCCTCCGGTGATACAGCCTGGCATGTCATGGGTGAAATAAGATTCTAACAAAGCTCTGCTGGTGTCCCCAACATAAAGACTTTTTTAAAGGCTGCTAGAAGAATCTGCCTACCTCTGCATCCACACTACATACAAAGACCCAGTGCAAAAGGCATTTTCAGTGCTATTTCCCTCTGTCCTTGGTTTGTGCTTACAAACTTGCTGAGCTGCCTGTATTCATCATTCTTATGTTTGGGGCTATGTATTAATAATGTTGAACAATGGATTTATCGAAAATGCATTAGACACTGAAATTAGACTCACTCTGAGACTTTCACATCTTTCACTGTATTTGTTATACTGTTGAGCGCTAACCCTTTCTTAATTTATAAGCTATAAGTGAGAGCCATCGTTTCACATTCCTGGTGGTTCATTTCATATTCTATTAGTGCCACCAAACAAACAAACAAAAATGACAACTTTCTAGGACTGCCTGACACCTCCGAGAATTTGTCCACTATATTGATGTTGGGAAAGCCCCTCGGTCACTGCTGTCGTACAGGCTGCTTACATATTCTTGCTTAAATCCAACAGATTATAGTAGGATGATGGGGCAGCTCACTGAATCCCACTGCTTTTGACCTCCCTTTTCCCAGAAAGATGATTTTCAAAACTTGTTGTTTGGTTGGACTTTGGCCTGCCTTCTCTTATCCACGATCCATGCCTCCCAGGAAGCTTTTGATGATAATCGCAAGGCAACCCCACACTCTCGGGCAACCATTGCTGCTTAAAGCCACTGTATCTCAGCAGACTTGGTTTATAGCTCATAGAATTAAATTCCACCGTCTCCATCCTGCCAACTACTTGCATCTAAATGAGCACTTAATTGGATGGGAGGTTAGCCAGGCAAAGGTGGCAGATCTGTAGCCATCCGGCCATGTGGAATTGACTGTCACTCATTAAAGTTATCCTTAAGATAAAGATTTAAATCTATTTCATTTCCTCACTAAAGTAAGTAGGACTGAGACACAGGAATTAAAGGAGATTTCCTGGCCAAGAACATTGACAGCTGAAATATAATCAGTTCACAAGATTTATAATGCTATCGACTTTGCTTTTGCATCCTAAGTTCCAGTGCTGACGCTCTGCCTGGGCTTTATTATAATATCATATTATATTACGGAGATCAGCTTTGCTGGTGATGAATGAAAGCCACTGATATGAAAAAATTCCCATTATCAGCTCGTCACCTAATCACATTAGCATCTTTGTATCCTATTATCAACTTTTCTATATAAAATAACTTTTCCTAATGACAGGGATTTCATTAATGCTATATGAGTGGTGCTAATATCATTTGAGAGTTCTTATCATGCATATCCTACTTGAAGGCGGAGTATATTTGTTTTCTACACAGACTTGAAAAATTGCAAACAGTTTCTAGCAACTCAGACAAAAATGATGCTGTATGGAAAAACTACCCTCTCGATTAGTATTGAAGCCTCTTCACAACTTGATCTCAACCTGCATTTGGTAATATGATGATTTACTGAATTTGAAGACTGTTAAAACAGATATGAGCCAGGCCTGGCCGTGCATGCCTGTAATTCCAGCTACTCCTGATGCTGAGGCAGGAGGATCCCAAGCTCAAGCCCAGTTTGGGCAACCTAGTGAGAGCCTGTCTCAAAATTATAAATAAACAAATAAATAAATAAATAAATAAATAAATAAATAAATAAAAAGAGCTGGGGATGTACCTCAGTGATCACTGGGCTCAATCCCCAGTGCTTATAAAGGTAGGAAAAACACTGCTGACTTACTGAATATAAAGAAGACTATATCTATTTTGCATTGTATATATATAATATATATATATAAAATAATGTGTTATATAATATATATTATATATTTCCTTTAGTTACCACTCATATAATTCTCAAAGTCAAAGCAGGGTAAAGTTCAGAGAAGTTAACTCTCACCTGAAACTGCAAGTGTTCTTATTCATGTCAGTGCCACTGAACAAGAGAATCTTTGCATATTTCTCAGCAATTGCCCAACTTTCTTAAGATGGGTGGAAACCTGATGAAGAAAACAAACAGCACTTCTGGAATTTTTTTTTTAGAGTGTGTGGAGTTTGTGGCTATTTCTGCAGGATGCTGAACCAACCGATCACCTCAGCAATTCAGTATGACAACCAGTCGATGCAGTGAAAAAATTAATTTTATCGGCTCAATGAACTGAACCGATGCCTGTGGACACATGCAAATCACAGACCTTTGTGGCTTTGCTGCTATGGCAGCTGCTTTTCTCTTGTAGCTGTAGAGAAATGTTCTCTGCTGGCCACAATTCCCACAAAAGGGGAGCCTGTTTCATGCATTTTAAGTTCCCCCAGCATCTAGTACCAAACCAGGAGACACTGCTCAGCAGTACCAGATACCTCTCTGGCCAATGCCAGCCTATTTCGGAGCCCCTGGATGGGCTCCCTGCCTACCCTGCTCATTCCTCCTGGATTCCAGGACTCGCCGTGGGTCCTACTTTGACGGTACAATCCCACTATCTTATGAACAGACAGAACAGCTCCTTTCCAAAACTTCTCCCAGGGAGCTCAACTAGTAGGTCCTCATTACAGACCCCCAGCACGAGCAATGAGATTCCAGAATTCCTGGAGTAGTTACCCAACGTGGCCAGACTTCTCCACTGACCTTTCTCACATGTCACGGCAGAAATGCACATCCTTAACACGAAGGGACCATGTCTGTATAACCCGTGCGATGGCTGGCAGACTGCAGGGTTTATTAACTATCGAATGACTGAATTAATTCATTCATTAGTTAGAGGAGGCTGTGTGAGTTAGACTTGTCTGGGGAAAGAGAATGACCACGCTGCTCATCTGTGCACTGAGAGGTGGAGGATGCGGTAGCTGCTCAGCCCAAGAAATGAAAGCTGCTTATTAAAAGGTCTCAGGATTCAGCACCAGTCTGAGACCAGGCTTAGAAGCTCCCTGCAGAGCCAGTACCGTTTGTCAGCACCTGAAAGCTAACCTAACCGGAGCCGACATCCACAGGCCACAGCAGCAAAAGACACAGCCTGTCAAGCAGGGTGGAGCTCCTCAAAACACACACCAACTTCCTTCCCTTTTCCTCCTCCCAAGCCACAAGCCCACTACCTGGTGCCGCCCTCACCCAGGATGGGTCTTCCCCATCAGTTCGCAGCCTACAGGCCAATCATCCCAGAAAGCTGCCCACAGACGCGCCCCGATCTGAGCTTTACTAATCTGCTAGGCCTTTCTTAATTCGGTCAATCACAATTTAAAGTATGGATTCCTGGGCTCCACTCCCAAAACGTCTTACTTAGTAGGTCCTAGATTGAGTGCAATTACCTGAATTTTAACAAATACCTTGGCAGACAAGCTTTGATTTAAAATATCAATGGTCTCCATCTATCTATCTGATTGCTTACTTTAAAATAAATAAATACATTTTTCAAACAAGAAAAGTTTTATAAATTGACTCATTTCTGCTGTAAGTATCTGTTTTGCTGTTGTTTTGATGCATCGTTTATTTAACCCTAGGAGAATGGTCAGGCATTTAAATGTATTTCCAGCCATGGGTTTCAGATGGAACTAGGTGGGAAGGTGCGATAGGGAGAGCACCTCTGAGTCTTACTACGGTCTCCCGCACATCCCTTTCTCGTGGTACCTCAGCTTCCACGTATTTCCTGGCATCCAGCTGCAGAACAAAATGCAACCGAGTTCCTTGCAGTTCCCAAGGCCCAGGTTGCTCCTCGTCCCCTGCTCCTGGGCCGATGCGGACTTGTCCATATTCAATGCTTTTTCCAGCACAGTGTGCTTCGTGGTCTCTGTTGGGCAGCAAGCTCCTTCAAGAAGGGGGCCGACCCCAAATTCCAATCTGAACCTGTCACTTACAGACTGTGTGGGTTGGGCAATGTCATTCCCTCGGCCTCAGCTTCCTGGTCTGCAAAATAGGTACAATGATTTACCTAGAGGCAGGATCCTAGGAAGCAATGATGCAATCCAAGGACACCGCTGAGCCACCTTGCATTGTCAGTGTTTGATAAATGTCAGCTCTTACAAATGGTTCCTCCCTGGGTGAATAAGGGGACAGAAGTAAGGAGCTTTGAGACCAGTCCTGCCACAGCCACCCTTAGCTCCAGCCAGCAGGAACAAAGAAGACAGGGTCACTACCACCCCCTGCTGACAGTGCGGAGGATTCACTGGAAGCCTCCGTGAAGGGTCCCATGCGATACATCTGGGCCACCTCCTGGGACAGGCGAGCACGGAGCCCACTGCCTGGGCCACCCTGCTGTCTTCTTAACTCTTGATGTCCCTGCGCTGTGGCAAGAACACACAAAGGGAAAGGAAGTCAAGGGAAAGAGCAGGAGGAGTTGCCCCTCACCTCACTTCTGGTGGGGGACCCCATCCTGGCTTGCTCACCACTGTCCAGGGCTGAACAATGAGTCCTGTGGTTTGCTGACCTCCAGGATGGGATGTCAGAAGTCCCTCTGCTGTGAGTGGGAAGAAGCCCAGGGGTGGCCTGGGCTCGCAGGAGATTTCTTTTTTCCTTTTTTCTTTTCTTTCTTTCTTTTTTTTTTTTTTTTTTTTTTTTTTTGGTGTTATTGTTGTCTTTTTGTGACAGGGTTTCACTATGCAGTTCAGGCTGGCCTTAAACTCACTTTGTAGCCCAGTCTGGCCTCAAACTCACAGCAATCCTCCTGCCTCAGCCTCCCAACTGCTGGGATTACAGGCAAGCACCACCACACCTGGCTCTTGCAGGAGAGTGCTAAAGAAGTCTCTCACCACTATTCCATCAGGGAACCCAGTCAATACAAGAAACTTAAATATTACCTTTTACTTTACAAAAAGACCTTCCTCAGATTTCAAAGCTACTATGGGTTGTATTTGTTTCTGATTTTCTGATACTAGGGATGGAAGGCCAGGGTGCTCTACCACAGCTACATGCCCAAAATTTGATTTTGAGTCAGGGTCTCACTAAGTTGCCCAGGCTGGCCTGGCATTTGCCATCCTCTTGCCTCAGACCCCCAAATGGCTGGGATTATAGGTGTGTGGTACTTTAGTATTGGTGCTCATAGCATTCTTGGATAAGGAACAGAAGGCAATCTAACAAACTGCGCATCGTACAGTGGTCATGGGGAACCAAAGATACAAGTAAAAATACAAATCGTAGAAACCACAATCAGCTGCGATCATGAAATCTTGTCCAGCATTCACAGTGTGCCCCATCTCACCTCACTTTGCACCGTGAGATCAGCGTGCTCTGCCAAAAGTCTACCAGAGAGGAAAAAGCCCTGAGGAAAGTTATGTGATTTGTCAAGACCACGTGGCACATAAGTGGCCAACTGGGACCTGCACCCAAGCCTTTGGATCTCAAGTCTTGAGATCCTCTCTAACACAGAGTCACATCCTATTTAGGGTAACTTGAATTCAGTTATACACATTCCCAGGGGTAGAGGGGAAGAGCAAACAAAGAAAGAAAAAAATGAAAAAAGGAGCCATCTAAACAGTACAGGCGACATCTCAGCCCTGTGCTTTTCATGCAAGCAAGCACTCCGAGGCATGGTGACGTCATTCATTGCACTGGACTCAGCACTCAGGTGATTCACACCCTGCCTCTCCCAGTGAGAGTCCAAGCCTTAAGGGCATGCATCTGAGGACAACATGACCACCAAACATGGATGAACACAACCAGTTCACCTGGTGCTCAACCCAAGGAAATGACTCTGTGTTAGATGTTGAAGGAAAAGAACTCAGTGATGGACAATGTCCAGACCCCCACGGCATCTCCCACAGAGCTCAGCTCCCATACTGGCTGTGGCTCCCCACTGCCCAGGAAGAACCTCCACTGACCCACCTCACCCAACCCTCCACATCTCTGAGAAAGACAGAGGTAAGACAGACATGGATGCCCCGTCCGATAGATGAGGCAGGATATACTGAGATAGGACACTGTGGAGGGAGGGTTTTGTCTCTCTCTCTCTCTGTCTCTTGCCATTTATGCTACAGGAAGGAGGGGACAGGGTAGTCAAGACGCATTCCAGTCAAGGCCCTAAGTGTAGGTTCTCAGGGCCTGGCAGTGCTTGAGCCAGGCCCAGAGTCACACAGGGACTAGGACACATAGCATCAGCTGGGTGCATGCTGGACTGAGGCTGGACGCCCCCCCCCAATAAAGCAAGCCACCAGCAAGCCTCCAAGGTTCTCATAGGACACGGAGCAGAAAGGAGCCCACCAGTGACTATAACTAAAGGTCTTGCTCATCTCAGGAGACAGCTGCTCAGGATCATGTTTCTATTGGCTTTTTTTTTTTTTTTTTCACTGTAGAAATTTCATATCATATTATGAAATTTCTGGCAGACTGTATCCTGTGATTGTAAATTTCTTCCCACTACACGAATGGGGAAAAAAACAAGATGGGAAACATCTATGAAACACATTAGAGGCATGAGAAGTGCCCTCATTTGGAATGCAGCCTGTTGGCTCATTTGTGGTTTTCTTTTGCTTCCCATATAGACCACAGTTGTTTCAAGTACTTTGGGGGACCCTTGTCCTCTACTGACTGACTGGATTGTCTCTAGGGTCCCCATCCTGAGTAGATGATGCCAACGTGTCACACTCAAGGCCCCCAGAACGGGTTCCCAAGGCACATGATCACTGAACAGCTGTCTTTGCCCTGGTGCTGGGCCTCTCAGGTGGCTGTAATGCAGCTCAGTTATGTAGATCGGACCCCTGTTGTGCCCGAGTCTCTGACACAAACTCACTCGCTATCCATCAAGCCGAAAGCGTCTCCTTTCCAACCACCTGCATGGGGCCTGTTCCACACCTGCGCCACAGCCATCTGAACATCAGCTTTTGCTTTTTCGGCAGTGAGGACTTCTCCCATTTCCAAGCCCAGTCACACGTTTAGTCCATTTAATCTCCTATTTATTCCAGTACATGTTTGTGTTCAGAGCCTGAGAAGGGTTCCCAGGGATTCAAAAGAAGAAGGAAGAGGAGGAGGAGGAGGAGGAAGGCTTTCCATGACACCCAGGTGTGCCACATTCAAGGCCAGCTCCACTAAAATCTGTTCCTTCTGTCAACATTTTTGAGTGCTTCTGAGGTATCAGGCATCCAGGCACAGGAAACGGAACCATGAGTGAGACAAAGGACTGTCCCCAGCAACCTCATAGTCTAGAGATGAAAACAAACTCCAGTATAGTGGGGCCAGTGCCAAGCACAGGTGTGGACTGAAGGGAACGGGAGCAAAGAACAGAGCCGCCAGCTCCGGCAGGAAAGTGGGAAGGGTTTGCCTGGATGGCTGCTGGAGGAGCGTGACCAGCCAGCATCTACCCCCAATCAGCCTGTCAGTGAAACACATTAACCTCGACGTTTATGATCTGAACCTGTTTTAAGCGCCCTGGAGCACAGCATCGAGTGGTTGCTAGGCTAATCCTCCAAAAGCTGCGGCAGACTCCCAGCTGTGCACCTGTGGGGCTGGGGTGAGGCGGCTCCCATTCTTAGGCACCCCTTGGTCACCATAGTATTTGACCCACCGGGTTAAATAATCTCTAAGATCGCATCTAGCTGAAACCTACATGATTATTATATGTAACTGCCGTCATCGTTCCTTAAAAGGAAAAAGCACTTCCATGAAGTTTCTTAATAAAGCTCACCAAAGCCAACATGTGCAAATTTAGCTAAAATAGCAGACACAGAAGAAGAAAGGAGACGCAAACCTAAAGACTAAAGAAAGGAGAGATGGTTGGTGGGTGTGGGGCACGGCTAGCAGAATCTCGCAGGAACACAGCAAGATGACACAGGTTGTCTGCACCCGAAGGGCAGAAAGTCCTGCTGACTCAGTTCTGACGGGTCCCCTTCCTGACCACAAGTTCAAGTTACAACTCACAGCTTCCCACGGCAGCCCGCTGCCAAGCGCCAAGGAGCCTTCCATAAATACAAAAGGGCTATGGGGAAGAAGGGCGTGCTCGTTAGGGGCTCAGGAGGACGTCGCTCAAACTGTCACACCGACCGCGACAGCGGCTGCTTCCTCCTGATGAGCCGCCAGTTCCCTCATCCCTGGGAGCGCGGTTAATCCAATGCACAAAGACCCTCAGATCGAGGATCACAAAAACTGTATGCACCCGAGAGCACAAATCGTTGTGAAGCGAGGTAAATCATAATTCTAAATGCGTCGCCTCTTTTTACTTCAACGGCTCGCCCAATTCCGAGTACGTCGTTTACAATCTCAGCTCATCTGTCAAAGTTGCTCTGGCAAAGGGGGAGGCGCAGCGCCATCTGGTGTCCATCCAGGGAAGAGCCGAGGCCGCCGAGGAATTGCTACCAAGTAGGTAGGGGCGGTAAAGGGACCTAAGGACATTTCCAAAGCAATTTTCTCTACTGGGAGGGAATACTTGTGAAATAATTTGTTACAGTGTGAATGTCAGCAAATTATTTTTGTGTGATATTCTAAATAAAATTTTACCTTATTTCAGGCAAAAATAGAATTTAAATGTAAAACCTAGTTTATAATATTTTAATTGATTCATTTCATGGAACACTGCCTGAATGTGAAATGAAATCTCTGGCCCTAATTATTGTGCTTTCCTTCACATTCATTTTAGGTAGCATAAAATTAATGCCTTACACTGAAGCCGATGTATACACAAATCTAAAGGGAATTATTTTGTCCAGGGTAAACATACTAAAGCAATGTTTAGTATTGCTAAACATTGGACACAGCATAGAGAAGAAACTGCCCTTTTGAGTTATTTCAGTAGACATTTTAAACTAACATATTGCAATTTAAAGAATTAATTCAAAAGTAAGTTTTTTGCTTTCCTTTTTTTAAAAACTGAAAGTTTGCACTGAAATTATTGATTTTTTTTTCTTAACTGGACTGTGTATGTCTGTCCTAATATAATTTAATAGCCTATTTCCACAGCTGACAGTGGTCACTGGGTCGCTTTCAATTACGAGTGAATAAATGCGGTTAAGGACAAGATGCTGGCTTTCTAATTTGGCTGATTTGGAGCTTTTGTGTTTTGACCAGAAGAACCCTGGTGAACAGGTTGTCCGGGGCTGGCCCGAGTGTCCTGGAGTCCTTACCTGTGGTAATGCCACCCTGGCAGCAGGGACCTGGACAGAGGTGGCCAGAGGCAGCTTCCCATGGTCACTTCCTCCTAATACTGATTCCAGTGGGTGTTTGTTACTAAAGTATCTACAGTAAGTCCCTGACTTACCAACACGGAGTTGTGAACTTTCACAGGTACAAATGGACCTCGTATTAAGAACATTCATAGATGCGAACAAATCACAGAAGCAGCTCACATGTCTGCCGGACACTGTCGCAGTTGTGCTGCCGTGTGCTCACTGTACATTGTGTAGTGTACGCTAGTGCAGTGCTTGGTCAGAGCCCAGGATGTCCGGAAGCAGGAGGAAAAGCAGCGGTGATGCCAAGGGGACTCTAGGAAGCTCAAAGCAATATACATCGTATATTTGTGTCAAAGGCGTGTAAGACTCACTTCGTCAGACTGTTATGGCTGTGTCTAGATGCCCCCCACCCAATGCACTCATAGGTGGGGCTTTTTCAGAGGTGGCTGGATCTAGAGTGTGTGACACTGGAATTGATTCATGGTGCAATGCTAGGCTCAAGGGCACTACGGTTAAGGGTGTGAGTGCTACCAGCCCTAAATAGCCTGGATGAGATAAAGAGGGCAGAAAGAGCTGTGCTCATTTCTTATTGTTTTGCTGCCTTTTGCCTGCCATGAACTGTTTCTCCTCTGCAATGCTCCCTGCCATACCACCCTGCCTTTCTTTTTTTTTTCCTTTTTTTTTTTTTTTTTTTTTTTAGCAGGAAACCAGGAATTGAACTCAGGACCTCCCACTTGCCAGGTAGGCGCTGTGCCACTTGAGCTATATCCCCGGCCCCCACCCTGCCTTGGAGCCAGCTGATTATGGACTAAAATCTCTACAAACTGTGAGCCAAACAGACCTCTCCTCCCTTTAACTTTGGGTGTCAGATATTTTGTCTCAGTAACGAGTGAGAAGTAACTAAGACATAGACTTATTAACAAATCTGACTTATGAATGTTCTCTCAGAACAGAACTCATTCCTAAGCCGGGGACTTACCGTATTCTTATAACTTGAGGAGTGACAGGAAGAAGTAAACTATACTTATTTTTATTACAAACATTCCCCAAAATCAAAATATTGGGAAAGAAAAAGATGCAAGAAATGCTATTTTCATGAAATGTACTGTAGGTTGAGCCATAAGAAATTTCTTCTAATTGACTACTTTTTACCTAAAATAAAGCAATTTTATATACTGCACCCTAATACTTAGATAACTCAAAGATGGGTACACTGATGTGACTATAACTTGGGTGTGATATCCCCTGCAAAGTCGATTTTTAACTGCACAGAAGTATGTTTATGAAGGCCCATGTTTAAGAGAAGTCAATTTGGGGAAACTTTTTAACTTCTTATGTGAACTTTTAAAAGTAGCACCATCGCTTAGAAAAAAGCTGACACAGATGAGTTTCCAAAAGCTCATTTAGTTATTGTGTCAGTCAGTGTTCCATCACTGTGGCAAAATACCTGCAATGATCAACTTAAAAAGAGGAAAGGTTTATTTTGACTCATGGTTTCAGAGGTATAAGTCTATGGTTTTGGGGGCCCATTCACCTCATGGCAGCCAGGAAACACAGAGAGAGGAGGAAAGGTCAGGATCCCAGTGTCTCTTTCAAGGGCCCTCAGTGACTTAACTTTCTCCCACTAAGCCCCACCCCTAAAAGTTCCACCACCTCCACTTAGTGCCACAGGCTGAGGACCAAGCCTTCTGCTCATGGGCCTTTGGAGGTGTTTACACAAAGCATTTAACCAGCAGTTATAAGACAGTTTTTAGTTCTTCGTCTTTTCTTGCTAGGTAAATCTCTGAGAGACTTTTCTTGACAGAGATAAGAGCTACATACAAACTTAGTGTTTTCATACATCAATAGACATGCTATGTTGCAAAAAGTCCAGGTTTTTTTTTTAACAACTCCACTGTTTAAGTAAGCAAGCACCTCCTCATGGAAAAAGAGCTCCTAAAAAGTACTTAAGGGGTTGGGGGTGTAACTCCATAATAGAGTGCTTGCCTAGCATGCATGAGGCCCAGAGCTCAATCCCTAGCACAGAAAATAAAAGCAGTTAGGTTCCCAGGTCAAGACATGAGCCTATAACATGCACAACCCAGCTACCCTATGACAGTATTTTACACACCTGAAATATAAGCCCAGAAAGCAGGAGCCAGGAAAGATCAAAAACTGACAGTGTGGTGCTTCATGCTCATGATAGCATTTGCGGTGTCCTAGTAAACTATGCCATCTTTAAGTATTGAAATACATATTTAGTTCTGAATAATACTGTTACTTGAGCATGTAAAAAAACTCAAAACCTTACTCTTTTATGTGTTCAAACCCAATGAGTTGATTTTTAATTTATGCACAAAAGAAAATTTGTTCATTTTTTTACATGGAGACAGGACCACACTCACAAGATTGGAATAAGCAGCCAGATGTGCTATTGCAAAGCTTACTGAAAGTGTGTCAGTCTGAAAGGCAAAGATCAACCAGAAGTGCTTTCTCCAAAACAAAATAGGACAGCTTGCCATAATAAAAAGATTGTCACTCCGAGAAAAAAAAAAGGAATGCAAAAAATTTTCAAAAACTACTTTTCAGGCCGGTGAGATGGCTCAGCGGCGTAAGCGCCTGCCTTGCAAGCGCGAGGGCCCGAGTTCGACTCCTGGAACCCACATACGAAAAAGGGGCCGGTGATATCGCTCAGCGGCACGGGTGCCTGTTGGCGCGCGAGGTCCTGAGGTCGACACCCCGGTACCCACAAAAAAAAACAAAAAAACTACTTTTCAAAGCTATGGGGTTATTTGAAGATGAAAGAATCAAAAGAAAACATCGGGAGTTAGCTTAGAGCATGTTCCTCACCGCCATCCAGCGTGTGCGGAATCAGCAAGAGTACTGTCAGTGGCTGGAAAATGTGTACGAAATACTCTTGCAATTGACTGATGATGCCTTTGACTCCCTACCCCCTTTTTAAACTTGATATATCATTCTTTTTTAATCCTTTTCTTTTTCTGTTTTAATTGTAGGTATTTACGGGTTGCAGTGTGATAATTTACATATACAATGTGAAATGATCAAATCCAGGTCATTAGCGTTTCCATCTCTTCAAACATTCATTATTTATTCATGTTGGAAACCCTCCAAGTCTTCTCTTCTAGTTCTTTGTAAAATTTATAAGAAATTGCTGTGAACCATAGTCACCTTGATGTGGTACAGAGCACTAAAACTTACTCTTCTATCCAACCATGTTATGGTACCCATTATTGGCTCTCCCTGTATCCCCTCTCCCCTCTACCTTTCCTGGACTCTGGTAACTACTAGTTCACTCTCTGCTTCTAGGAAATCGGCTTTTTAGCTTCCACATGTGAGTAATAACATGCAGGGTTTGTTTTTCTAAGCCTGGCTTCTTTCACTTAATGCAATGTCCTCCACCTTCACTTCTGTTGCCACAAATGACAAGATTTTCTTCTTTTTCGTGGTTAAATAATATTCCGTTGCATATATATATATATACCATATTTCCTTAACCCATTCATCTGCAAGTAGACACCTAGGTTGATTCCGTATCTGGCTATTAAAGTTGGTCCTTCTAAAAGAAGCATAGGGCCGGTGAGACGGCTCAGCGGCTTAAGCGCCTGCCTTGCAAGCGCGAAGGCCCGAGTTCGACTCCCGGATCCCACATACGAAAAAGGGGCCGGTGATATCGCTCAGCGGCACGGGTGCCTGTTGGCGCGCGAGGTCCTGAGGTCGTCCCCCCGGTACCCACAAAAAAAAAAAAAAAAAAAAAAAAAAAAAAAAAAAAAAAATAAAAGAAGCATAAACTAGATTAGATGTTTACTTTTACCTTTTATGGTTAACTTGTCTTCATTTTATGAGACGACCTTTTGAGTAAGGCATTATTTTAAATATTTCACTTGTTAAAAAATGGACAAGTGAAATGAATAGGCATTTCACAGGAGAAGAAATCCAAGTGGCCACTCAATACAGGAAGAAATGTTCAACATCGCAGATTAAAACAACACTGAGATTCCATCTCACTCCAGAAAGAATGGCTACCACCAAGAAAGCAAATAATAACAAATGGTGGTGAGGCTTCAGGGAGAAAAGGAACCCTTCTACATTGCTGGTATGTTGGGGACCACAAATTCACAATGGCTAGTTCTACATACCTCCCAAGGGATGACAGAGCCATGGGATTTTTGGTCTCACCCTTTTGAGATTTCCCATTATCCCATTAGGAGTAGGCCATCCTCTCCCACCTTCTAAGACTCAGACCACTAAGACTAAGACTGAGACTAAGACTAGTAAGACTAAAGATGCTCCAGGGCAAGATCCTCATTCGCTTGAGATCACCACCACCCTCTGAGTCATCTGATAATCCCGTCTTCCTCAATCAGTAAATGTAGTTCTGGCTGCCTCGTGGCCTTTTGTTCCCCGTGAACAACTGGTCATCCTGGATCCCTGCTGCACCGCCATTTTGTCTCTTGCTTTTTCTTTCTGCCATGCGCCGTAACACCCGACAGGAGAGTGGGGCTTACTGCAAGGTCTCTGATACTGGTGGGAATGTAAATTAGTACAACCACTATGGAAATCAGTATGGAGATTCCTCAACAAGCTAAAACTAGAAATTCCACTTTACCCAGTTATTCCCCTTCGAGGTATCTTCCCAAAAGAGTTAGACATATTACAATGATACGTGCATACCCAAGTCTACAGCAGCACAGCCCATAAGAGCTAAATCATTGAAGCAACCTATATGCCCATCAACAGATGAATGAATAAAGAAAATGAGGTATTTACACACAATAAAGTATTACTCTGTCATAAAGAAGGGTAAGTTTGAGTCATTTGTAGGAAAATGGATGCACCTTGAGACCATAATGTTAAGTGAATTGAACTAGACACACAAGCTTAAATATTGCATGGTTTCTCTAAAATGAGAAACCCAAAGTACAAATAAAGAACAAAATAAAAAAATAGATAATAAGAAGTGGGGAGATAGATCTTTCTCAAATGGGAAGGGAATCAAGAGATGGAGGGATGGGGAAAGGAGGTGGAGAAAGGGAAGGGACAGGAGATGAAGAAAGGAATAGGGGTGTGCTATGTACAGGTACCAGCTTCCCACAGGATTGTAAACATTATGCACTGCAAACATGTACTAAGAAAAAAGAATGTATACAAGTGTATGTTATATTTATTTTCACAAATGTATATATTACTTGAAGTTTCTAAATTTATAATTTTTACAGTTGAGATGTACAAAGCTTTAGGTCCCACTGAATTTTTTTAGGAACCCTGAAATTTTGTTTTAAATAGGGTTTATAGTTAATATGGGCATTTTGGTGTTAATTTCACTCAAAATCAAAATAAATACTTGCCAGTAATTTCCTTTTCTTCTGCTACATGATGGTGTCTAGCAGTGCTGAATGGGGAAAGAGCAAGGGACCTGGACCCCAAAGACCCATATCCAGGCTGCAATGGGACCTGCAGAGGCCTTAGACAGCAAATGGTCCTCTCTCACCAATATGCAATTAAAAGTAAAAAAAATCTCAAGCCATAAACTACATCAGATAAAGTCCTTAATTTTCCCATAATGCGCAATAAATAGTTTCTGTAAAATATTTCATTTTTCCCAAAAACAATCTTCAAAAAATTCTGGAGCTCCTGACTTGGTCTTCCTGCATATTATGTGCGCATCTGTCCCCAGAGAGCCCATTCCTCACTGCCCTTGCGCCTCCCAGCTCTGCTCTGGCCTCCACAGCAGACCTCCCGGGCCACTTTCTTTTTCTTCAATAGAGGGTTTTGATCTGAGGGCATCCAGCCTCCCGTCCAGCTCTAAAGAATTCCTCCCTGCTGGAACCAGAGAGCATCATGTTGCGCACCGTAAGGCAGACTCAGAAAGACAAACATCCCATGTTCCTTCTAATGTACGGAATCTGAAAAAGCTGCCATGAAAGTAGAAGGGAGACTGTTGTTCAACCAGAGGAAAGGAATAAGGGAGAAGAAGCGGATGTATAAGCGAGCAGAATCGGGGGAATGGATATGATCAAAATAAATTTTATGTGTTGAAACCTAATGTTTTGTAAAATTGATAGGCACTAATAATAAAAGGAAAAATAAAAATAAAAAGGAATAGCATCCTCACAATAAATAAATGTTTTTCCAAAAAGAATTCCTCCCTGCTTGGTCACTAGGCAATAAGAGGTCATAGGCAATGCTTAGAAGGACCTTTGAATCCTCCCCCTTCCTGTAAGAGAGAAGCTGTTAAACTAACCCTTCAGGCTATGCAAATGGATGACGGAAGCTTAACCCTTCCAGGTTAAGATAATATTGTACAATAATAACATCTGTCTTTAATAATATTAAGCATAAGTCCCTCGGCTAGGGGATTTCAGGCATTTTGAAGGATGACTCGGCCGCAGGCGTGCTTGCTGTGGGCAAGGGCTTCAGGCAGCACTGATAGGGTGCGAAGCCCAGTTCCACGCTGGGGAGAAACACAATGACCAGCCAGGGCACAGAGAGGTGGACCTCGAGCGCTCCCCCGGTAGTACAACCTGGTTACAGCTTTCCACATTTCAAACGTGCATACCCATCCACAGGGCAACTCTCCCGAGGAATTTGTCCTATAAATATACTAAGAAAAAAGGCAAAAGATGGATGGGTAGAAAGACCAGTTTCTTCTTAGACTCGTGCATACTAAGCCTTTCCCTGGAACTCTCTTCCAGAATCCTAAAGAAGAATCTCCACGTGTTACAGTTTACTAAAGTCTCAAATGTTATGAACACCTCAAATCTTGCATCGACCCTTCATGCACAAAATTTTAGAATACAAAAAAAAAAATCTTCAGACTAAGCAAGCCAAGAAGTAGCTTCTACTTTGAATACCCAGTCTCTTACTGGATCCCAAGCCAAAGAAATGATCTGAGAATCTAATTATATTATATTCTAGACTCACATTAATCTTATCAACCATAGATGATGACTAAAAAATTAATATTTTGTGGGGAAGGAGGTAAACAGAATGAATGTTAAAGAGAAAAATGAGAAAAAGATTGAGTGTCCTCATTTTCATGGAGACAGTTCAACCACAGCAGTTAGCCAGAATACAGAGCCTATAAACTTAGAACTCACTTAGAAAAGGAGATCGACTCCAATTGGTAGCATATTACATGTGACATTCTGCATTTTGCTTTTTTTGTTTTGTTTATTATGATGACTTGGTGATTATTCATATTGACACAAATAGACATGCATTAGTCTTTTAACGGCTGTGTAATATTCCAATGTTTATATGTTTTATTATTTAATTAGCCCTTACTGAATGACACATTATTTTATACTCATGTCCTGTCGAATACAATATTAGAATGAATAGCTTTTTATTGTTAGAGATTCATTTTTTAAAAAATTTACTATATATTTTAAACACAAGGAATTCAGTTCAGAAGGTTGATTAGAAAGTTCTTTGAAGGGACAGAATCACAAAAGGAAAAAGGTTAAAGAACCCTGGGGAATAAAGGAAGATGGCCTGGTCATCTGAGATCAGAAACTGCTAATCCCTCTGGGACAGGGCCTTCACTTGCTGCTGCTTCTCTGTTGACAAAATTATTGCAGCTCTGGACCTGCAAAAGCTGTGAGCCTCAGTGGCAATGGAAGGGCTGGAAAGATGCTCCCTATCACACTGGAGTCCAGACTTCCGCCACTGCAGAATCCGCCAGGTGCCAACAGCAACTACACATTGCCAGAGCGAACGTTTGCTTTGCCCCTCCCCCTTGGATCTTCCCATCACGAGCCAGGGCCTCTTCTTGGCAGAACAAAAGCGGAAGTCCGCTAAGAAGGGAACAGGAACACTGTGGTTTGCGGCCCCCGCCCCCGGGAGCACAGCACTGAGTACAGAAAGGCGAAGGGGGCCCAGGAACGACAGCAGACTAACTAGAGTCTGTGTCTCTTACGGTTTAGATCTGAAGTGGCCCCCAAATTCTCACGTGCGGGGGAGGTGACGATCGCAGGGCGCTGTGCTCATCGGTGGATTCGTGCACGGATGAGCGCATGCGGAATGTGCTGTGTGAAGGGGCCCTGGTCGGAGGAGGTCACGAGTGAGACCTGAAAGGCTGTATTCCTGGCCCTGGCTCCTCCCTCCTCTCTCTGCTTCTTGGCCACCATGACAAGAGCAGCTGTCCTCTGCCAGGCCCCTTGGCCATCCTGTTTCTGCCTTGAAGCCAGCAGGTTATGGACTGAAACCCTGAGCCAACATAAGGCTCTCTTCCTTTATGTTGTGGGTGTTGGGTTTCGTGTCCCAGAAACAAGAAAGTAGGTAAAGCCACGCCTGACAGGCTCAGAGCCCCTGGATGCTTGGCGAGTGCATTCAAGGACCCCCTTGATTTTCCGTCTCATGTTTAATAGCCCAAACCAGGCCCTTGATCCACTCCTGCAAGAAAAGTTTCTCCTTCAATGTTCCCCATCTCGACAAATAGCAATTCTACATTTTTAGTTGCTCCCATCAACAGTCTTCTTTGACTTCTCTCTCTCTCTCATCCCACATTCGATCCATCTCCCAATTCTGTCAGCTGTATGCCCAAAATATGTCAAGAATCTGATTACTTATCACCTTCACCTCTGTATACTCCACCTGGCTCTGCGCGCGCACGTGTGTGTGTGTGCGTGTGTGTGTGTGTGTGTGTGTGTGTGTGTGTAATGCTGGGGCTGCAGCCCAGGGCCTCAACAATGCTGAGCATTCACCCCACCATTGAGCTACACCCCCAGCCTCACTCTGCCTGGATCTCTTGCAATGGTCTCTTAACCTACCACTCCCACTAGTCTATTCCCAACACAACAGGCTGAGGCCTCCACCTAAAACATGAATAAAATCCCCACAGTCTTCTTAAAACATGCGAGGAGTCTCACTTTCAGGTAAGAGAAACTCACAGAGCTTACAATGTCACACTGTCGGAAAGGCCTTCTTGACTCCTTACGCAAAACAGCAACCCCGTCAACGCTCTCCCCTGGCCATGCTTTGCTTTCTCCACAGTGTGCGTCACCGCCGAGCCTGCGCTGCACTTATTTAGTACATATGTCATATCCCCACCATGGATGGAATTGTGTCCCCACCCTCAAATTTGTATGTTAAAACTCCACTCTCCAATCCAGTGGTGACTAGGACTTTGGGGAAGTAATGAGGTTTAGATGAAGTCATGAGGGTGACTCCCCTGCAATGCGATTGGCATCCATATAGGAAAATACATCAGAAGCTGGGCGTGGTGGCACACGCCTGTAATCCCAGCACTCGGAGGCTGAGGCATGAGGATCGCCACGAGTAGCCTGGGCTACAAAGTGAGGTCAAGGCCAGCCTGAACTATATAGAGAAACCCTGTCTCAAAATGACAAAAAAAGAGAAGACATCAGAGGCTTTGCTTCCCCTCTCCACCCACACGATATGGGACCCATCTTTCTGAAAGCCAGGAAGGAAGCCTTCACCGGGCACGGAATCAGCCTGCACCTTGATCTCGGGCTTCCCAGCCTCAAAAACACGAACTTCATTTACGTGAGCCACCCGATCTGTGGCGTTTTATGATAGCAGTCCTAGGACAGGACTAGGACAGCCCCACTCTCTCAACTGGATCAAAAAATCAACACGAGACCAGAGTCGGTCTTGCTCACTGCTGCCCTGGCCGCTCCTCAACACAAATACATTGGCACGGTGAATACAGGATGGAATTAACGAGCGGCCCAATGGCTCAGCCAGAACATGGCAGTGCGGGCCAGCTCCAGGGCCGGCTGATAACGACAGAGCCAAGTTCTCACTTTAAAACTTAACTTTTAAGATTAAAGAACTGTGTGAATCTCATTCACAAGTGGCACGATAAGCAGCCCATCTTGAAACCACATTCAGAAACTGCAAACAGAGATGCCACCTCTCCAGCTTTCTATTTGAGAAGCCCTATTTTGTCCTCTTGGGCATCTGTCCCGCCATAGACTTCATCTGGTAAACAGCCTTTGGAGATCCAGAAAGCACAGCATTAAATCACACTCCACATCCCAGCCACAGAAATGTGTTCATTTTTTGAAAGCTATGGCCCAACTAGCTCCGGGGGATGAGCCCACAAACACCCTGCAGGTCTTGACTTGAGAACCCAAGCAGGGCTTCCTTAATTCTCCCCAGGGAGCGCAGGCTGAGACAGAGACATGTTTGCAATGTGCGTCAGCTTCTGACGGTAACTCACCCGGTCCCGCTCACACACTCAGCCGTGTTTCCTGGTGTCTGCTGAAAACAAGATTCTTTTCAAAGTAGTGAGCAGTAACCATCGCTGAAAATCAAGGCCAAATAGGCCAGGAATGAGAAGCAGCTTGTACACTCTGGGTTTGGGCTCACCACAGCCAATTACTCTGACAGGGACAATCTTGGTGTCTTTATGTGGCCGCTGGAGAGAGCCTGTTTACTGAAAGGTAAATGAATTGATGTGCTCCCTCTATGTAATTGAAGAGAAGCCTCTTGGATCACAAATTCATCCAGTAATGCCTTTAAGATTCCTCTGAGAAAGGGTCTACATAATTTCCTTTGTATGTGTTCTCCAAAAAGACATATGTCTCCCATCTGGTGTTCTTGAAACCACAAATGGACACCATCGATTTTCTTAGTTTACTGTGTGCTGATTTTCAGCCAATAGTGTATAAGGTGAAGGAAACAATAACTGAATATAGAAAATATTGATCTACAACCATTGATTCAAGGCCCCAGGGTGTCAAAAGATTAGTTACTTTTAAAAGAAGTACTGAAGGTGACTTTCAACTACTTTTTATTGATTAACACAGATCAGATAAACCCTTCTGCTCAAAGCCATAGACTCTTCGAAAGCCATCGTGAGCAGACCAGTTTAATTCCTCACTCGAGGTCATGTAACATTACCAATGTATTTTCCAAATGCATGCAAAGGTATCATGTACTATTATCACATCATTTGTCATATTTTAATTTAACTATAATGATAACTTAAACGTTTAGTGTCTACCGTGTGCTGTGAATTGCTCTGAGTGATTTGCACATGTTACTGTTTAGCCTTCACCACGCCCATCTAGGGTAGGTACCAATGTTACCCCATTTATAGAAGGAGAACCTGAAGCCAGAAGGCTAAGTTGTCCAAAGTCAAACAGCTCACCAGTGGCAGAGGCACTTCTGAGTACAAAAATTTAGCATAAGAAATTATACTTTTAACCACTACCAATTGTAGTCTCAAATGTTAAGAAAAATATGACAAATTCTATTAGACAAAATTACAAATGAAAATTATTCAAATATTGGACATTATCCTGCATTTGAAGAAGATGCAAATGGAAAAGCAACTTTTAAAATTTTAAGTAATTTTCTGGTTTGAAAAGTTATGGAAGCTGGGCGTGGTGGTGCATGCCAGTAATCCTAGCACTCAGGAGGCTGAGGCAGGATCATCAAAGTGAGTTCAAGGCCAACCTGGGCTACATAGTGAGTTCAAGGCAGTGAGACCTTGCCTCAAAAAAACAAACACACAAAAAGAAGTTGTGGAAAAAATAATACAGAGAACAAAATAAACACATCACCCTATAATTTTATAAAGTTTGGAGGAGGATTTCCTATCATTTGTAACTTTTAAACTCCTCTACCAGGCATGGACAATCTGTGACCCACAGGCTGGACACATCTGTGTTATAATAAAAATTGTTTAAAAATAACGGAAATTTTGTTACTTTTATACATTATACTATATATGGTATACGTGGCCCAAGGCCATTCCTCTTCACTCAGTGCAGCTCAGGCCAGCCAGACATGTCCAGCAGAAAGCCAGAAAGTAAAACATATTGACAAGAATGTGGAAAAACTGGAGTATTTGTTCACTGCATGTGGGAATGTAAAATGGTGCCGCCACTATGGAAAAATAGTATAAAAGTCCCTCAAAAAATAAAAACAGAATTATTGTGATCCCACAATTCCACTTCTGGGTAAACACCCCAAAGAACTGAAAGAGAAGAGTTAGACAGATAGGTGCGATTATTCACAGGTAGGAGGTAGAAATAACCCACGTGTCCATTAACAAATAAACTGGTAAACAAAATATTATATATCCATACAATAGGAATATTCTTCAGCCTTAAGAAAGAAGGAAATTCTAACATACACTACAATGTGCTAATAAACCTTGAAGACATTATGCTAAGTAAAATAAGCCTATAACAAAAGACCACATATTGTATGATTCTACTTATAAGAGTTAACTAGAGAAGTCAAATTCAGATGCAGGAAGCAGAATGCTGGCTGCCAGGGGCTGCACAGAGGGGAACCAGAGCATTATTGTTTAGTGAGTAAAGAGTTTCCATTTGAGAAGATGAAAAAATGCTGGAGATAGATGGTGCTGATGGTACTTACATTGAAATGTATGCTTAAAATGGTTAAAATGTTCAATTTTATGTTATGTATCTTTTATCACAATAAAAACACTATGTAGTTTGTGTGCATGTATATTTACATATGTATAGACATAGTTTCTCTTTTTATGTTAATTGAAGCTATGAACTGTTCTTTACACTTCTTTCTTCTCATAACAGTGTATCTTAGAGATCATTCCAAATTAGGAGTTCTTTTAAATGGATGCCTAATACCCATAATATAGGATACCATAATTTGTCTAAGCCTTCCGTTAGCAATGATCATTCAACTACCATCTTTTGTTACACTAAACAATGCTGCAATTAAAATAATAACAAAAATCCTCTGGGATAGAATATGTACAATAGTTCTTGCATTAGCACAATGAGGTAACACGGTGTTAAAAAACAAACCCAGTGTGGGGCTGTACAACAAGTATGGAAATACAACTCAATAGGAAGAGTAGGTTCTAGAGTTCTATGGCAATGGCAAGCAGAGACACCGAAACGACAACACCCAGGATTTGGAGGCAGATTTATTTTATGTCCACAGGCACTGATCAGGATCATCCCCAAAACATCAGGCTCCAAAGGCTCAGGGAGGGAGGTTTTTATGGGGTTGCAAGAAAGAAGCAGAGTACTTGGCTATCTTTGATTGGTTCTTACAATATGCATCATAGTGATCAGCTGCGCATCACAGTGACCAGCTGTTCTAGGAGACAGTAGTAACAGGAACTGTAACAGGAACTATTAGCTGGGCAACTAACAAACTGGCTGGGGGGCACTTTCTGCTACATTTCCCCTGTCTTTTAATTTGCCCAGCAAATCTCTGCTGGGCATGTTACATGTGATCTTTTGAGACAAGGCCAAACTAGAAGCAGTAACGTTAGGGTTGTCAGTGATCCTAGGATGGGCTCTAGCCAAGGTACCCAACATTCTCTTATTACAGAGTTTTTCCTGAAGTTGCTTTTAGGAAGAGACATAATTTAGGCCTGTCTGTTCTGCAACACTACTCTGGCAAGGGAGTGAAGGAGTTAATCTGAGTGTCCAATATGCCTTGGATGTTTATCAAATTTTGGTCAAATGTTTGACTAATTGTCCATAGAGCTAAGGCAAAAGCCACAGCTGGCAGGGGGGGCAGGGAAGCAAGGACTGGGGTAAGCAGCCTGAAAAGACACAAAAATCAAGGGGAATAGGTACGGAGCAATCCTGTGAATGGTGTCCTCAGGCTTCAGCCATGCATGGACTGATCAGTGTCCACAGTGACCGGAGCAGGGCTTTGAGTGCATTGTCTCTTTAGAGTGAGCTTCAGAGGAGCTGTCTGGTCCAGGTAAATTTTCCAGAAATTTAGCAGGACCCTGGTGGATCTATGGCTGGATTTCTGAAACTTTAAGCATTGTTAATATGGTGCATACGGGGTGTCTACAGGTATAGCTGGTCTTTCAGCTAAATTTTTATGTACCTGGTTACAAGCTGTTTTTTTTTAACTTTTCTAGAGTTTTGTGGCCAGTATGTTGTATGTAGTTTTTATTTAATCTGGTTTTTGAGTTACATCTGCTACAAATGCAGGCCTGTTGTCACTGCCAGTGGTCAAGGTTAGGCCATATCTAGGGATGATTTTATACAGCAGGACACTACAAACTTTTGTTGCCCTCTCAGATCGGGTAGGGAATGTCTCGGGCCAGTCTGAGTAGGCACTGATGAACACTAAGTCTATCTGTATATTTGGGCAGAAGTCAGGGCCAATGACACAGATTCTGAAGCCTGAGCTAGCTGCAGGGGTATGGGTGCCAGCACTGCGGCTTAAGCTTGCAGAACATATGGTGTGGGCAGGTCTGGCTCTTATTCTTCTGGGAGTGCAGGGTAAAGTTTTTCTGGCTGGGGTCGATGTTTCAGATCGCCAGAGGGGGCTTAGGAGTGCAGGTTTGGCGTTATTGGTGGCAGGTTTCCAAACAGCAGCAGGAAGCAGTAGCAGGAGAGCTTTGGCCAAATAGCTTTGTCCAAGGTGACCACAGCATATCTAGCCTTTCAGAGTCCATTCCTAACACAGCTACTTCCATCTGTAAACAGAGTGTACTCAGCATCTGTCAGAGGGCAGGAGGTCTAGTACAGCATGTGGCACCTGAACAGTTAGGTCTCAACCTAAGGTGAGCTTGTCAGTTTTTTTATCAGAAGGACAGTGGCTATTAGATTGTGAAGGCAAGGGGGAGGCAGCCCTTAGTGACTAGATCCAAGTATTTGCACAGGTAGACCACTGGGCACTCCCAGGGGCTGATAGTCTGAGTAAGCATCATTGTTTCTATGGACTCAAGGATCCAGATTTTATAGAAGCAAGCAGCTCCAAGAAGTTTGTGGAGTTTCTTTCTTGTAACCAGTTTCTGCAAAATATTTCAGCAGAGCTTTTGTGCCTTTCCAGCTGGCAGCTTGGGTGTCATTAACCAGAAGTGCAGTGATACTTTGTGCTGAGAAACAAGTTTTTGAACCTCTGGGAGGTTGAGTCCGGGTCAGTTGCCTTTTGAGTCCAGAACTGGGGTCTTTGCAAAGAAGGACTGGCTGACAGGAGCCAATTGAAGGCAGAAGGAAGCATTCTTTAGGTCCAGGCAGGTGCACCAGCAGGCTGTGGGTGGCAGAAGACTGAGGCAATGTACATGGAGGGCAATTGTGGCAGCATTGGCAGCTCAGAGATCTTGAACTGGCTTTACAGGCAGGAGAGGTGTATTTTAGCAGTTTGACAGTCTATATATACTGTTTGCTCAGGGGACCATGACAGAGCTGGAAGGGACAGAGAAACAGGCTGTCCCAGAGAGAAGGTGATGGGGACCTGGCCAAATCCACTATTAGAGCCTCCCAAAAATAGCAGGAGCATTCTTAACCCCTTGTGGTAATGGAGTCCAAGTGAGCTGGCCTTTTTGTCCTGCCTCAGGATCTTCTCATGGGAGCAACTCACAAGCAGAAGAAGACATCTTTTAAATCTAGACATGTAAACCAGGTGGCATCTGGAGGTAACAGTCCAGAAAGGGTGTATGGGTCGGGAACCGCATAGTGCAAGGTGGTTAACAGTCCATCTGGATCTAAAACTGCTTTAGGTGGCTGAGGTGTGGCTGGATGCCTATGTGCTTCCCGTGACATAGGACATTGTCAATGGGGGGGCCACAGGGTTCAATCACAATGGGAGCATGGTTGGTGGTCAGGCCTGGAGGCGAGTTTTTGACCCATACCTCTGGGAAGAGAGTTTTCAGAATTTTAGGATTGCGGTTATCTGTCTCAGGATGATGCAGGCGTCATCTTCCTCCTGGGGAACAGTCAGAGTTGAAAGTGCAGGGTTAAATGAGAGGGAGGCTGACTGGCTTGGTGCAAAGGAGGTGGTCACTTTTAACTTGAAGAGGAGGTCTCCTCCCAGAAGCGGTATGGGGACTGGCTTATACAGGAATTCATGTTTGGTGAGATGTCCTCCCAGGCTGCAAGTTTGTGCCTGGCAGAAGGGGCGAGAGGCAAGAGTCCCAGTTGCCCCAGTGATGGTAACTTTTTGACAGAGGGGACTTTTGAAGGCAGAGAGTTTGGTTCCATTGTCTACCAGGAAAGTTATAGATTGGTCCTCAATAGGGATGTGGAAGATTTTGAGAGTCCTTATCTTTTAATCTGAAGGGGCATTTATTTTTTAGTGTCCATAGTCCTTATATCAGGCTTCTGAGTAACAGTGGTAACTTTTGACATATTGAGAAGCACTTGCCAGGGGGGGGTGACCTTTTGGAAAGATCATGGCAACTCATTCATTAGGACTGTCAGTCCAATTTTTTCTGTCAAAATATGGAATTCAGAAGAAATTGACAGTCATCCTGGGTGGGTGTTAGATGACACCATCTGACCAAGATAGGAAGCAGAAGGCTCTGGAGGGAAGGTCTCTGTGGCCAAATGCAGATAATGGCTTGCTGGAACTGGTTCAATTGGCTGGAAGTAAACGAGTTGGGAGTGGGGAATGAAGCTATAGTTGTTGGCAGCCACTGCAGCAGCCAATGAGTGTGCCAAGGTGGAATTCTCAGGAAGAATGGGCCTCTTTTTTCCTTTTATTTTCTCTTTGAGTTTCATTTTTAGCTCCACAATCTCAGAAAAGTCCTTTTTCCTGCAGTCAGGGACTGTGGGTTTTGACTAATTAGTTCCCATCTCTGACTTCTTATGTGTGTGTTGTGTACCCTTGAATGATGGTGCAACAGACAAAGGGTGGGTGCCCCTCAGAAAGAGACCATCCAGATGGCCACACCCCTTGTGGGGACTTAGTCATGACTTAGCTAAGGAGGGTTCAAGGCCTCCGTTTTATCCTATGTCAATTGCCATGGAACCACAGGTGAGGGCCCAATCAGGCACCATGACCAGTGCTTCCCAGTCTTGGTGCACAGATGGAGCAGCCTATGGCTTACATTGTCCATTTCATTCACTCACACATTCATTCAACAGGCACTCAGAGGTTAAACATTCCAACCCCCTTCCCTTGAGTGTGGTCCTGACTAAAGAGAGTTGATCAGACTCCCCTTCTGCTTGAGCTGAGCAGGACTGACATACTAACTGGGGTACCCCAGGGGTCTCACCAGAATCAGGCAGGCAGTCAGATAGTCAAACAGACAGACAGACAGACTGCATCCTCCTCGCTTTGGGGTTCAATGTGAGCCACTCGAGCGGGAAGCTAAGAATCTTCCTCGAGATCCCTGAGGGGACTCGAGAAATCTCAAGGGTGAACCTTCCCATCAGGACATGGAGAGGTCCTTGCTCAGTCCACAGGAGCCATGACAAGTGACCAAAGAGGTCAGCACAGTTGGTTTTCCCAGCCGACACACCAGATGCAATGGCAAGCAGAAACACCAAAATGACGACATCCAGGATATGGAGGCAGATTCATTTTATATCCACAGGCACTGATCAGGATCATCCCCAAAATATCAGGCTCCAAAGGCTCAGGGAGGGAGGTTTTTATGGGGTTGCAAGAAAGAAGCAGAGTACTTGGCTGTATTTGATTGGTTCTTACAATATGCTTCATAGTGATCAGCTACGCATCACAGTGACCAGCTGTTTCTAGGAGACAGTACTAACAGGAACTGTAACAGGAACTATTAGCTGGGCAACTAACAAACTGGCTGGGGGGCATTTTCTGCTACACTATGGCACAGTCAGGTGATTATACACAAAAAGCTGCTGTACAGTTTATAAAGAACTGCAAGGGAGGGCCCTGAAGGCTCCAGACATGGAAATGATAGGGACATGGAAATGCTAAATACTCCCATTTGATCAGTACCCATTGTATATGTGTATTGAACATCACACAGTACCCCATAAATATGCACAGTGGTTGTGTGTTGATTCAAAAGAAAAAATTAAAAAATTTTAAAAACAACCTCAAAAATTTTTACTAAAGCAAGAAATAACTCAAAGTCTCTTAAGAAGACTTGATTTCTTACTCAGGCTACACAACCTGAGAAGCCAATAAAAGCTTCCATCCCATGAGTTGCATGTTCTCACTCCATAATGCAGAATTAAGCTCCCCTCCTCAGTCATGGAGCTTTCTTTCCACCGTCTCACCCCAGACAAAGGCTCATGTCTCTTTGGTAGAACCAGTATTTGCTCCCCATGCAACTGAAAAGAGTTTGAAAAATGTAGGGAAACCACTTGATGAGCATTATGACTCTCTTCTACATCTCATTCACACAAATAATGTCCTCTCCAATGCTTATGGAGTATTTACAAAAGCCTTTTTGGTAACATTCTAGTGCTTATTTTTCATTCAACAAACATTTATATCATTCCTACTACATACTAAGTATAGGCACATGATAGTTACACAATAAATTTTTCCCAAACAAAAAATAAATGAAGCTGAGTGTGATGCACATGCCTGTAATCCCAGCACTTGGGAGGCTGAAGCAGGAGGATCTCTGTGAGTTCAAGGCCAGCCTGGGCTACAAAGTGAGTTTAAGGCCAGGCTGAACTGTGTAGTGAAACCCTGTCTTAAAAAAGACAGGGCCGGTGAGATGGCTCAGCGGCGTAAGCGCCTGCCTGGCAAGCGTGAGGGCCTGAGTTCGACTCCCGGAACCCACATACGAAAAAAGGGCCGGTGATATCGCTCAGCAGCACGGGCGCCTGCTGGCACGCGAGGTCCTGAGGTCGACCTCCGGTACCCACAAAAAAAAAGAAAGAAGAAATGGAGCCCTAATTAACTAGTAATTGCTGCTGTTTCTCCCAGAGCAATCCAACTACTAGAAATGTTACGAAGAGCAAAGAAGAAATGACTCCTGTATTCTCACCTAATCACTTGGCCAGAACCCGAATGGACTTAGCTTCCATTTGAGAGTCAACCTTGACCATCAAATGAAGAATCAGGAATCAGACTGAGCCCTCAACTACAACTAAACCATGAACATTGTTCAATTCAAAGTTCTCATTGCTTCAAGGTCAGTCCATGGGCCATGAATGACACTTAAGCATTCCAGCTTAGAGATCCACATTTGCATTTTGCACAAACATTATGCATAGGTGAGGAAAAAAAAGAATACGAGGCAGCCTAATCCAATGGCTAATTAGCAACACCTGCACCACGGCAATATTAGCATCTTGCTACTAGGGTACTGTTTGCATTATAGGATAAGTGATTATGCCTGTCAAATTATGACAGGACTTACTTTATTTCTAGCTCATGTATAAATGTAAATGCCATATTTTAAAATAACACCCCAAATTTTAGACATGACAATTGCACCTTTGGAATTTTAGTTATAGATTGCAGTTGTCAATGACAGGATTATAATTCCTAAAAAATTAGAAAGTTACATTTATACGAATAAGTACATCTTTTTAATTACTAGTATCAGAATATCGCCTCTATTTGGTCTGTCTGTTCTCTCTGAGACTCCAATGACTAGATACAAACTCTAACATTCATAATTCATAATTTGTCTCTATGCCTGCAGAACACCCAGCATGTATAGATGGTCAGTACATTATTCATTAAATTAATGAAGTTCACCTTCTACCTTCACGTTGCTGACTCCCAAATCTCCAATTCCAACCACCATTCAAGTTCCAGTCTGGTCACCTTATTAGGGCAAGAGTATTTTCATTTTCTTCCTTAAACCTCTGAATTTAACTAATAGGTAGAAACCTTTAGTTGAACTTTAGTCCTACTGCCCTTTCCATAGCCATAAACTTCAAAGAAGAGAAACAGATGGTGCTATCACAAACAAAACGGGTTTTCTTACCACTATCTTACAGCCATAAAACCACAAGAAAGGAGTAGCACGGGTGATACCTGCTACCCCATCCCCAGTGTTAATTGGCCAGATGTTTAAAGAACCTTAAAAACTTTCCAGAGAGGTGATATAATAAAAATTACAGTTTCCATGGCAACCAAGGACTTTGTAAGACCTCCAAAAGTATATTTAAGGAGGAAGACACAAAAGCTCGGGGTCAGCTTCTGCTGTCCCCGGCCGGCATCAATTAAAGAATTCATTTGTTTCTCGAATCTCGTCTTCCTGTGAGTGAATCTATCTTGTGATTTTGCCGTAACAACCTAACTAAATATCTTTCTTTCCATAGTTCAGACGCTGCATGCGCTACACACTACAATAAGTATTTACATCCTTTTCTTTTTTTTTTTTTTTTTTTTTTGTGGGCACCGGGGGTCGACCTCAGGACCTCACGTGCCAGCAGGCGCCCGTGCCGCTGAGCGATATCACCGGCCCTTTTTTCGTATGTGGGTTCTGGGAGTCGAACTCGGGCCCTCGCGCTTGCCAGGCAGGCGCTTACGCCACTGAGCCATCTCACCGGCCCTTCCATCCTTTTCTAAGTCTATATTCATTCAGACGAAGGATTCACAGTATTCCCTGCCCACACGTGAGAAAAATCTTCCAGTCTTCACGCTGTGAATGGAGTTTAGAACAGAAGTCTCAACCAGAGACTAGCAAATCCAGAAATCCCTAAAACCTACACAAAATGTGGTTGTGTGAATTTTCTTTTCCTTCTCAGGGTTGGAGTGGGGTTGCTACAGGATCCCAAGTGTCCTCAAAGAGAGATGTCAGAATCTGCCTCCATGTCGTGGGGTCCGCCACACCACAGTGAAAATTTTGCATCACGGTGTTTGCTTTCAATCGTCTGATGGGTTTTTTGACATAAAAATGGGTGAGATCTGTCTGGGAGGCTTCTGAGAACAGACCTAGCATGGAGAAGTTAGAAGAGAAAAGGAAACATTTCTGTCTCAGCTGTGAAAACCAGAAGGGGACGCCTGGTGTGTTGGGGAAGCTCCTGTCCATTAACCGACTGAAACCTGTTCAAGCAGAGGCTTACCTGGATCTTCACCCAGTGCAGCCCAGCTGTGCTGGGAGCAGGAAGATAAGCAAGCGAGTGAGAGGTGTCCCCTCCCCTTAGGAGTTCACAGTCACGCTGTACACACACAGGCACATGGAAATTAATAAACATGTTACATTTCTGCTTTCCCTCAAAAGTCATTTCCCTTAAACACTAGCTTTTACAATACTTTGTATATTAAAAAAGAAACTATGACTCCAAAATAGTTTGTATTCCATTTTTGTAGTTCACATAGCACTGGTGTACCACCTAACACAACGAACCCACACTCTCACGCTTAAGATTGAAAAGCTATGCTTGGCGCTTACACCAGGATCCCATCCAGAAACAGGCCCCATGCTTTCAAGAAAGATTTCACCTCTAGCTACAGCACAGAAACCTGTGGACAATGTTTTTTAAGTTACCATTAAAAAGTGTAAGAATGTTTTCCAAGCTCTACAGAAAACTACTCTTTCAGACAGTGGGAGTCACTTTTTTCACAAATCACTAAGCAGGAAAAGCTTCTATGGGTCCCAGTCTTTCTACTGGGAGCGCATTGGTTCATCTATTTCAGCTTCCGTCTGACAATGAGCCCTCGGAGTGATGACCTACCATTTCTTATAGAACAGACAGCTTTATCCTGAAGAGATCCAAAACGGCCTTTCTACTCAGCACACAGCAGTTGCTATCGTACTGTGAGAACCGCACCTTGGGCACATACTTTCTCCAGCTTAGAGATACTCTTTGTGATATTCCCCTGGTTTTGATCACCTTTCTGATCCCTCAGACTCTATGACAAAAAACATTCTCCAGTTTAAAAAATGTAGCCTTAAATAGAAAACTATAATAGTTTATCATTATACTGAGCATTTATTGAATTCTTTATTATTATTGAAAGGCAATTTATATTTACTTTAGAATTTGTAGAAATTTTTAAGGATAGGACATTTTGAGCTTGCCAATTTTTGTGGTTTTTTTTAAAAATAATAAGCTGATTTTTATAGTGCATTCATTCAAAACAAAGTTTACGACTTTCTCTCTCCCCTCCTTCCCTTCCTCTCCCTTCGCCTTCTCTCTCTTGTTTCAGGGCTAGGGGTTGAACCCAAACTCTCACAAAAATTGGCACAAAGTGGAATCAACTGGGCTTGGACATTTACCCTGATATGCTGACTCTGAAATTTCTTAATTCTATGTAATACAAATCATCTAACAGTATTAAAATTAAATGTAATTTGGAAGTAATGATGTGAACAATTTATTATGGTTACGGTTTAATCAAGCACATTTATAATGCGGTTATTCACCTTGGCTTCCCAGAAACTAATGGAAGAAACGGCTTTCCAAATGGCAGGGCAATGGACTTTGGCATCTGATCATTTATCACATGTCACCAACTACCTCTCTAACCTTGGACAAGTCACTCCGTTTCCTGGGTTCTCACCTGAAAACACTCACAATATTACCTACAGCCACAGATTCTGTTCATCTATATATTAAATACTTACCAAGAACTTACGAGGAGCCTAGCAGTAGAGCACTTTATTAGAAATCCAATCAAGAACAAAACAGACATGGTTCTTATTCTCGTGGCACTTATAGTGAAAGAGCAAAATAAGAAAACAGAAAAAAAATCACATATCATATAAAGATATACACAAGGGGTAGAGACAGCGAAGGAGAGAGCAGTGGTGGCCAACCTATGGCACAGGTGCTGCAGTGGGCACGCGGAGCCCTCTCTGCTGACAAGTGAGCCAAGTCATCCCAGCATCGCCCCAGCAGCCGAGCATCAGATATTCGGGTTTGATTGCAGGGTTGGCACTTTGTGATAAATCAGTGGGTTTTGGGTTGATGTTTGGGGACTCGGTCTCTAAAAGGGTCCCCATCACTGATACAGAGTGATCACTGTTACAGTGCAGATGACAACAAAATGAGATCACAGATACACAGCATTTGACACATAAAAGACATTCAATAATTATCATTTCACTGCTCCAGAACAAGATATAGAGAAAATCCTGGTTT
This sequence comes from Erethizon dorsatum, assembly GCA_028451465.1. Taxonomy (NCBI): domain Eukaryota; kingdom Metazoa; phylum Chordata; class Mammalia; order Rodentia; family Erethizontidae; genus Erethizon; species Erethizon dorsatum. The sequence goes on along the minus strand of CM051834.1, from coordinate 60,014,137 downwards.
AAAAAATAGGATTTGATGGGGCCGGTGAGATAGCTCAGCGGCATAAGCGCCTGCCTGGCAAGTGTGAGGTCCTGAGGTCGACCCCCGGTACCCACACAAAAATAAATAAATAAAAATAAAATAAAAAATAGGATTTGAAATGTAAAGGAATATAAGGCTAGATATTTCCACAAATTCTCCTACAGATACCTAGACAAACTGAAAAAAAGATAACAATAATCCTTTCTAACATGTAACTGAGTCCATTTAAAAAAAAAAGAAAAAAGGAGAATCCCCAAGGGCCAAGGGTAGGGAAATACTGAAACCCTAGTTGTAGGCTGACACTGAAATCGAAGTTGGTCCCAAAGCAACTGCTGGTTTCCATCATCTAAAGTCTTATGTTTTTAATGGCTGCTTGGGGACAAGGAGCAAGGCTGTGAACTTCCATAAGGAAGGGATTTGGAATTAATGCCCCACAAAAAGTGCTCACACTAGTTAAAGAAAATGCTAGAAAAGGCTGTCTGCCAACCAACAAAGAGAGAGAGCAAGATTTATATGTCCTGACCCAGATTCAGAATGTTTAAAAATAAAAGTCTCTCCTGAGGTTCATAACTTCAGGCTAAATTCCACGCAGTTGGGATTAAAATTCAGTCTCTAAAATTCTAAACAAGAAATTAACAGATACAGGTCAGGCAAATATCTTCTCACAATCTAAAATCATAAAGCACACCAGCAAACAAGTCTCCATGAGAAGTAAGCAGAAATTAGAAATTGGACCCTCGGGGGCTGTAGCTACTAGACACATCAGATGAAGAGCACAAAATGAATGCATAGAAGAAACATGCAGTGACCCAAAAATAAAAATCTGGAAGTCAGCTGGACTTGGTTGGCACATGCCTGTAACCCCAGAACTTCGGGAGGCTGAGGCAAGAGAATCACAAGGCAAGCCAAGCCTGTGCAGCTTAGAGCCTTAGCAAGACCCTGTCTCAAAATAAAAACTAAAAAAGGGTTAGGGCTGTAGCTCAGCGTAAAGGCCCTGGGTTCAATCCTCAGTACTGAAAAAAAATCTGAAAATCATTACACTGATAATGAGCTACCAGAACAAACAAAAAAAATCATTGGAAATAAAATTTGAAATAAAATAGGGAAGTAATGGGTGACTATAAAATATAATGGAATTACCTGAAAAATATCTGAAATTTAATCATGTCCCAAACTAGATCTTACAGAATGAAACTTGTACATCACAAAGCTTACAAAAATTCAAGACTTAAAATAAGCTATTAAGCTGGGCACGGTGGTGCACACCTGTAATCCCAGTACTCCAGAGCCTGAGGCAGGAGGATCACTGTGAGTTCGAGGCCAGCCTGGGCTACATAAGCGAGTTTGGTCAGTCTGGACTATATAGTGAGACCCTGTCTCAAAAAAAAAAAAAGTAAATAAATAAATAAATAAATAAGCTGTTAGATTATTAGAATAATTCCTTTTTTAGTGAAATGGAAAATCCTGTGTTTGTAATACAAAATAATAATTATAATATGATGAGGAGGACATTTTAGGCCTTCATAAGGATTCCCTCATTTAGAAATGAAACAGCTGGGCCAGTGAGATGGCTCAGCGGCATATGCGCCTGCCTGGCAAGCGCGAGGGGCCGAGTTCGACTCCCGGATCCCACATACGAAAAAAAGGGGCCGGTGATATCGCTCAGCGGCATGGGTGCCTGCTGGCGTGCGAGGTCCTGAGGTCAACCCCCTGTACCCACAAAAAAAAAAAAAAAAAAAAGAAATGAAGCAGCTATTCATTTTACAATTTTGAACAAGGATAATTTTTACAAAGAACCTCTGTTACAGGGAAGTAGTGTCTTAGTCCATTTTCTGTTGCTAATAACAGAATGCCACAGACTGGATAAGTTATAAAGAAAAGAGATTTATTTTGACTCACAGTTCTGAACCAATGTTGAGGGCCCCCGCCTGTGTCTAATGGTGGCATTCTTGTTGGCAGAGTCCCAAGGCAGTGCAGGGCTTGTGTGTGTGTGTGTGTGTGTGTGTGTGTGTGTGTGTGTGTGTGTGTGTCTTCTTGTCTCTCTCTTATAAAGCCACCAGGATTCATGGGCACCCCATAGTGGTGATTTTATATGATCCTAATCACTTCCCAAAAGTTTTGTCTCTAAACATCATACCGAAGTTTCTTCCCTCTTACTACTGCACAGTGTGGATTAAACTCCAACATGAGTTTCAGAGGGGACCAAACACAGCAGTTCAGTATCCGCCCCTGGCTGCCCTGTGCAGAGGGATCAGAACAAGGGGGAAGAGGGAGGATGGAGAGAAAGGCAAGAAGGAAGGCGCTGACACTCTTACCACATGGTACAGGTAGCTCAGGACTTTCCCGAGCGTCTGCAGAACCACAGAAAATGCCTGGGCTGGAGTCACTGGACAAGTACAGCAGCAAGGGAGTGCTTAGCCGGAAAGGTCCAGCAGAAGGAGGAGGTCAAGGGAAAAGGCTGACCCGGAGACAGATTCCCACAGCAGGGCCAACTGTGGTGAAGAACCCTGTGAGTGTCACCAGGAAAGCAGCAACAAGGTCGAAATCTTGGGAGGGAGGTGTTGGTTCTTTTCTCTCACTACCTCCTCCGTGTTCTAGGGAGAAGACAGGAGAAAAGTTACAAGGCTAACCTGCACTGGGGAAGAAGAGTTTTGCATCAGGTATGAGATAGAAGTTTTTAACTAAACTAGATTGACTTAATAAGAGAAAAATAACCAAAACATTATGAGATCTGCACAAGGAGGATTAGAGGTTGAAAGGCGGGACTTGGCATAGAATTATTAAAAGCAGTTTATATTCCAGTTTATTCTACATTTCAATAATGCAGCTACATTTTTGTAAAAAACAGAACAATACTCAATATTCAAACCCCAGCTTGACTATCAGATCTGCATTGGAAAGTCAATTTTACTTGTGGATTAAAATTTACAATCTAATGTAGAGGTACAAATTCCCTATGATGAGTGTTATCATTATGTATATCGAAAATGTACCAATAAAAAGAAAGGCAAAAAATCTACAATCTATGTAGGGCATAAAATGCTAAAGCAAAATGCTTCACATAGCAACAAATGAGTAAGTGCTGACTCCGGACACAGCTGGGGAAAGCTGTGCAGGTCCCATGGAGAACACGGGCTGCACACTGCCCCTGGAGACATGGACGCCTCGGCACTGAGACTGAGACGTGGGGAGGACTTCGCAGCAGAGGGCCGGTGCCAGCAAAGGTGCAGAGGTGACAATCCAGGCACAGTCTCCCTGGCAGCTCTGTTATTCATGTAAGGAATCAAAGAGACCTACATAAGTTTAGAAGATTAAAAGTCAGACTTCAGAAGCTGTGATGTATCAGCCAAAGGAATTTGGATTGCATTCGATAAGTAATAGAAAACCACTAGAGGGTTCCATAAAGTTTTTGAAATGATTGTCAAAGCAAACCTCAGAGAAAGAAGCATTTAGAAAAGGAAAGAAAACTTTCATTTTACAAGAGGGCAAGAGAGTCATACTTCAAAACTACCGACAAGTGTTTGAATTTAAAAACTGCAAAATTACCCACATGTGTTAGTCAGCTTTCCTGTTGCTGGGACACAATATTCGACACCTACAACTTAAAGGAGGAGAGATTTGATTCGCTCATGGTTTTGCAGGATTCAGTCCATGGCTGGATAGCTCTAAGGCAGAGAGAGACAGCATGGCAGAAGGGCATGATGGAACAAAGCTGTTCAGTTCATAGTGGCCGAGAAGCAGAGAAGCGAAAGAAAGCTAGAAAAAATGAGACCTCCATGACCCACCCAGACACCTCAGAAGTGTGCTCCACAAATCCCTGGGTGGTGGGGGCAGATTCCAAAACCAATCAAATGGACATTATCAAGCTTAACCATCACACTGTGTTACCAAGTTTACAATAATCTGTCCATGAAGGAAAACAGTACTTTCTCACATGATTATAATATCTACAAAGTTCACAATACAGTTATGAGGGAGAAAATCATTTACGGGAAACCATGGAAATTTTATTATTGAAGGGACCACATCCCAGTTGTCACAGGTGAATACTAAATCATATTGGAAGCAGACAAAAGCGCTTCTACACGAACAAAGTGGAACTGGGGGCCAATACATTTGATGTTGGATTTCAGTATGGGTTGTTGGGCTGAGCAGAATGGGGGAGACCAGAAGGCCATCTGGGTCTGAGCTGCATGTACCTTCCAGTTTTGCTACTAAGAACCTGAGGCAGAGCGGTCAATTGCCCTGACCAACAGCATATTATACAGTATAGAAAGGCCATCCTGCAGATGGGATATCACCTCTGTCCAGGCCTTTCAGTCAGCCTGCTGAAGCATTTTCCTCTTCTGATAACTACCAGTGAATTAATTCTTCACTGTGAGTGTGTTTGGGGGTCACTATCAACCAGACAAATGGTACCAGCCTTGCAAGCAACACCTATAATTCAATTATTCTTAATGAGGCAGGGCTAATCTAAGGAAGGATCAGCCTGCAAGATCCTTGATGCCTCCCTGGATATATCAGCATTACTGTCAGAGCATCTGCCTCCTTTGCTGCTAACTCTAAACACATGATTATTACATGATTGGTTACATGAATTAAGTTGTATGTTGTCAGGCAGATTTGTTTTAAGCAGGTTTACTTAAAAGGAATTTTTATCATAAGGCAGGAACATCCTGGGAGGGGGGTTTGAGTGGAGCAGGTAGAGTTACATGTGTCCTTGACTGGGCCAGTCTGTCCTGGACATAAAGTCCTTGAAGCTTGTTGGAAAAACTATATATATATTTTTAGGTAGGAAAACACAGACATTACAGCTGGATGTGGTCAGGTTGGCCTACCCGGCTATCTGGAAGAAGCGGCTGGACTCAGACATTCAAGGATGCCCGAGTTTAGCAGCCTATGTGACAAGCAGCATGAGTATGTCCTGTTTCAATATTGATTATTAATTTCTACTATAAAATTTCTATGAATTTGATACTACACTATTAATTTAGTCAACTTTTGTACTGGTCTAACATACAGAGGGTTATCTGCCAAAACATACACCTAGCTCCATGACTCTGCAATTACAGTTCCGTCTGTGAGCACATAACTAAAGCTGCATTAGGGCAATGAGAGTTGGCGCTGGAGGTGGGAAAGAAAGAAACCAGGATAAACTGTAGATGTTTTAGGGTGGGAGGTTAAAATGCTATCAAAATGGTTTTTATTTTCTTTTAAAAATGTTTTTATCTGGGCCGGTGAGATGGCTCCGCGGCTTAAGCGCCTGCCCGGCAAGCGCGAGGGCCCGAGTTCGACTCCCGGAACCCACATACGAAAAAGGGGCCGGTGATATCGCTCAGCAGCACGGGCGCCTGCTGGCGCGTGAGGTCCTGAGGTCGACCCCTTGGTACCCACAAAAAAAAAAATAAAATAAAAAAAAATAAAAATGTTTTTATCAAGATGTAATACGTATATGTACCAATTCCTTAAGGTGAAGGTAACTAATATGTACCACAAATATATACTAATAAAAAAATTAAATAATTTTTAAATGCAAAAAATAAAATAAATTTTATCTATCTCTTGAAAAATAAAGAAATATCATTACATCATAAGCAATATCTAAGCAAGACTGAGAATACTTCAAAGATGTCCTGCTCATCAATTGAACTCATACTAATATTTTAAAAAGTAAATTTTAAATTAATATAATATAAATTACAGTACAAATAAAACTTTCCCTTTAAAAGTAATATTTGAGAGAAAACTCAGCCTTGGAATTTTTGTCTTTTTTCCACACTACTGGAAATTTTCACCGAAGCTGGTTTTACGACTTTTTCTTTAAAAACATCATGTCATCTAATCAGTGGTAACTCTAGGCAGGCGGTGCCTCCCTTTTCCAAGTGTGTTCTGCGATGGGAAGCTGAACATGTGGAGACTCCGCTGCTTTTTTAAATTGTGAAAAAATGCATAAAACTTACATCTTAACAATTTTTAAGTGTACCATTTGGCTGTGTTAAATATATTCACAAAAGCTGGGAGGAGTGGTGCATGCCTGTAATCCCAGCACTCAGGAGGCTGAGGCAGGATGATCTCCATGAGTTCGAGGCCAGCCTGAACTACATAGTGAGACCCTGTTTCAAAACAACCCCAATATATATATGTATTCACATCGTTGGACAACAAATCTCTACAACATCTCATCTTTTCATCAAAACTGAAACCTGATATACACTAAACAACAATCCCCATCCCCTGTCCTCTAAATCCTTTTAAGAAAACCTCATTGAATTTTCCTTGCACACTGTTTTGTCATCACTACCAGCACAGTCGCCTTTGGCCCGGCCCCTCCCTGGCTCGCTGAGATTTGCCCACTCATTCCCACTCTGTTCTTTGCCCTGTTCCTCCTCCTCATGTTCCTAATTCTACTGTGTTCCTGAAGCCTGCCTTAGCTATGACAGTGGGGACAACCCTGCTGCAGCCGGAAGCAGCGAAGCAGAGCCCGGGGGCACGATGCAAAGACAGCTGCTCAGGCCCAGGCCAAGCTCACTCCTGCAGACCACAAGTCCTCACCATTCTCCTGCTGATAGTCTTCTGCCTTCTTCCCACCCTCTTCCAGCCATAGGAAGCCACCTTCTACACCAGCGTCACAAACAACACTACATCCAACAAGTACTCTGAGATGGCGTTCTGTGAACATGCAAGTTTAAGAGATGCTTTGTGATCTTTTCCCTCTTGGAAATTTCCAGTGTTCATCTGCAAAATAAAAGTTCTAAGAAGTCTTACAGTGAAGAAATCAGTGTAATTTTTTCCTAAAACAGCGCTTCCAAATTATCTAACTATGGTCCACTTGACACAGTGGAAAAGAACACAGGCTTTTGGATTCATAATGCTGTAGATTCCAGGGCCAGTTTTGTTATTTGCAAGCTGTGCTGTGACTTACCCTTTCTAGGACTTGCTCTCTTCAGCTGTAGAATAGATTGAATAATATCTACCTTTGCAGATTCATTGTAGGAATTAAGTTAGATAATTATGAAGGTATCTGGCATACAGTATTGTTACAGGGACTGTCAAATGCATTGTTTAACCTATTATCATTTTATTTTTTGTAAACAGAATTCACATATAGAGCCAATCACCTGCCTTCCTCTAACACTTTAGGCAGACCAACTCAGCTTCCTATATTAATATTCCTATAAATGTGTTTTCTTATAGAATATTCTAGTCTCAAGTCAACAATCTTTCAAACTATTAAAATAAAACTTTCATCACTATAAGAAAGTTCTTTGCAAAGTTCTAAAGCTTAGCGAAAATGAAAATAGGAAGGCATGATGAAGGAAAGAAACAAGGAAAAAATCATAACCCTAACTCTGTGATCACAAGGGTGCAAAAGAATAGATTTAACCTTAGTTGCAGTAACAGGAAAAAAAAATGTTGAAGACCAGAAAGCATTTAGACTAAACAGGCTTAATTAATGTGATTATTTAAACCAACATATGAGCCTAGACTAGATATTGGGCCAGAGGTGGTTCAAGAGCTTAAAAGGGGACTACCAGGACCACTGATAAATATTTAAATATTAACCAGGTGTTAACAGAATTGTATCACTGTTAAATGAAATGTCTTGATTTTTATTACTGTATCATTGTTACATGAGAAAATATCCTGTGCCTAGGAATATACAGTAAGTACTTGGCAAAATTTTGCTTTCATTCACAAACTCTGCCTGGGGTATGAACACAACCGGGCCATCTTCCCCACACAACACGACCACAGCCATCTTCCCCAGAATCGTGCAACAAATTAAATTCATGAACCGAGGCACCACTCTACACTGAAGTTATAGGGGAAAGGATGTAACTTATTCAAGTGGTTGGGAAATAAAAACAGAATGAGGAGTGAGAATAAATGAGGCAAAATGCAAAAGAGGAAAATGTATACAGGAGTTCCTTATACTATTTGTTTAACTTTTCTCATCTGAAATTTCAACATGGAAAGTTACCCAACATCCGTAACAAGTATAAGAAACACGTAACAGCTGGCTCAGGGCTTACCTGCATCTAGCAGCACTTGGTGCTGGGTTTCTCCCACTCGCCCCTGCAGATCTCCTCTCCACCCTGTCCCTCACCCAGCTGTCATCACTGGGAGCCTGACCTCTGATGACTCACTCATGGGCTTGCTGCCCCGTGTTCTCCTGTTGAGTTTGCCTGGTGGGAGGTGTTGTCCAGATTCTGATAACCTGCACCTTCTCTTGCCCCTTCAGGTTGGAAGTGATAAACTCCCCATGGTTATGAGCCCTGTAACATTTCACCATCCTCTGTTGTTTCCTAAACCTTGACAACACATTTGCAAATACTGAAATTCCACCAACCTCTCTCCCCAGTTACTTGATTTAGATGTATTTTCAGTATCTCCTGCGGCGCTAACACACATTTGCACTCTTTCAAAGGTTCTTATTTACCAGCTGAAAGCCAATTTCAGTTATAATTTCTAGATAAATCTGTATTTGACATATATGAGGTTCATAAATTTTCTGATTCCACACTCCTAAATTCCTTTCCTTTTTTCATACACGTGGATGTATATGAGGTGTGATTTTAAACAAATATAGTGAATGTTTGATTCTTTAAAAATTTCATTCAGTAAAAGACACATTGCCATTAATCCTACTCAAAATTCTCCCCCTGGTTTCAAACGCACTTATCCCATCATTCTTCCTGCTTTCTGAAGCAGTTCTGGAAGTTCTCTTTCATGGGTGTGTTTGGTTGCACAGTTGTGGCGGCCCTAATGTCCTGAATCTGTTTAAAATGTTTACCTTTCATGGTCATTTCGACTGTGAGAAACAGCCTGAAGTCATACAGTGCAGATCCGGTGAATAAGGTAGGAGAAGACACAGCATAATGCTTTTATTTGACAGAAATTGCTGTAAATTATGAACAATGAGGGGAGGTCATAAAATATGGTGAATGTATAAATTTAAAAATACATTGCTGTAAAAGACACATTGCCTTGAATGCCCCTCAAAATACTCCCCTGCCCTTCACACTTATCCCATCATTCTTGGCAATGTGTCTTTTACTATAATAAGATTTTTTTAAAAAAAATTTAAATATTCTCTGAATCTTTCAATCATCATGTATATTCTTCAGCTGCTCCTATTGCCAATTAATCCCTGCACCATTTCTAAGCACACTAATTCTACTGGTCCTTCCAGGAAAGGGCTCCTAGCTCTATTGCCAGCCAGGGTCTCGGTCTTCATGATTTCTGCTGCCCTCTGCCCAGGTGGCCTTGCCACAGTTCTTCATCTAATGTAGTGCTATTGCAGTGCTCCGGACACTGCAGGTATGAAGATGCCTGAAGTAGGACCTATGCTTTCTAAATGACCACAATCCGAAGCCAAAACATCCATGAATACAGTTAAATAAAACACGTTTTTATATCTTCAGGCATCATCTGCATTATCGAGGCACTCTCCCCCAGGACCTCCCCATTTCCTGGCTGTATAGCTTGGAAATTAATCTCCCCTAAGTGTCCTCCAGAGATACATGCGAGGCCCCCAGGGGGCCCGTCACGGACATCCAGGAGCAGGGACCTTTGTCTCTTCTGTTTTGGCCTCTTCATGTTGTGAAAAACGGTGGCCCTATCTTCTCTATCAAAGCATATAAACAGGAATGCCTCCATCCTAAACTTCATTTCACCCTAGGCTGCCTTCCTCCACCCCACCCACCAGGGTTGCAGTTGCTACAGTTACAAGGAACGTCTGCAGCCCGGACTCTGGGACCACCTCGCCAAGGACTTCCAGTCCCCCTCATCCACACTGCCTGGCAACCACATTCCACAGAGGAATGGTCCTCCCTCTTAATTGCATAACATCAGACAAAAAGTAGTAAATTTAAATAAGAATTTAGTAAAAGTCCTGGGTTAATGGAAAGTTGCAACTTGGAAACCACCGCTCAGCCTGTCCTATTGATGTCACCTGATCCACTTGCTGCTTCGGTCCATTACCAGAAGCACCCAGACTAAAGCTCCAGTGTTAAATGATGAAGAAAATAAACACAGACCAGAAAAATCCTAAAAGCGGGAGAGCATGCAACCATTACAATTATGTTAAAAACCCAAATAAACACTGATAATATTGACAGCGTCTGAATGAAGAAAAATATTTATAGAACTCGTTGTAGAGTATGAATCCCACCCCCCAACCTGCCACCACCACCATCCCCAGCCCCTGGTCAGACTTCTGTTTCCCAGAGTCTCTTCCCCTTGCAGCTCTGGCTTAAGAGTCATATTCTGGAGGAATTTTCAGTCAGACATGGTGACAAATAGACGCAGAGTGCCTGGTGTGCTCCAACTTGTCTTTGCTCCTGTTCATTCCACATCTAACGCCTCTTCACCCTCACCTCCAGTGAGCCTTGCCTCAAGCTCCTCTTTATGGTGAGGTGTACTGGGGCCTCTCAGATTTCCCCACAAGCTCCAAAGTGTCGGCCCATGCTAGGGCTTCAGGACAACTGGTTAATGGCTCCTTCTTGGTCCTCTTATTATAGGCAGCTAAGTTAGATAGAAATTAATACAGTCAGACTGGATTCTCAAGGAAGTCTGAAAAATAAAGAGGTCAAAATTGTGGCTGGAGATGCATCTGAAGAACACGAGGCCTCAAGGTAAAGATTCAATGACCAGGCCTACATGCCCCCCTAAGGGATAAACAGGGCTTGTATATTGTGATTAGAAATACCTGGTCCAGTAAAGTCCAGGGAGGCATCAGTCACCCACGTGCGTGACCAGAGCATCTGGACCCATCCCTTCCTAAAAATGCCTTTGTTCTTTCCACATACCCTTGTTACATAACCTGCTTCCCTATTGGACCAATATTAGCTAAGCAGCTGTACTCGTAATCCTATAGATTGATTATAGTCTGACCCGCATTGTACCCACATTGTCACTTGGCTGTACAAATTATTCCTGACAAAGAGCCTCAGTGGCCACCCCATTTGGGACCCCTCCTGCAAATCCAGGAGTTATTCTTCTCTCCTCATTTCCAATAAAACTCTCTTAAATTTCTATTCTGTGGTTCATGACTTCATTCCAGGACCATGAACTCATACATTCGATATCTAACAGATTGGAAGTTATATTTCTTCTATATCACTCCAAGTGCCCTTTCCTGAAATTCCCCTTACAGTTAGATACAGTCTTCTTCTGATAACCAATTCCTTATTTTGTAGCATTCATGGTGGCTTTATTTCCCTGGTTGAGCCCCAGCTGATACAGCAGTAAAGGAAAAACCCTTTTCCTCTACCCTCCTATGTTCAGCAGCTGAGGCCCTGCCAATTAAACTGGCAGAAGACAGATTGGCAGGGGGAAAGGAAACAAATTTTATTTGATGCTAACATTTTTCCTGTACATGGAGTCCATTGTAGAAAGGAAGCAGAAAGGCCTGAGAGCTTATTTAGCATTTGAATGGAAAATGATCAGTGGTGGAACAAAGACAAAGGAAAAGGGCAAGGGGGCTACCAGTGGGTGGCAAATTGTGGGAAGGTAGATGTATGAGGACATGAGTGGGCGGCAGGGGCTGTGCAGAAGGATTTGTCATGCACACTCCTCTCTGTGCACCTCTGGGCTGAGAAGTCTGCAGCCCTATCTGGTGGTAATTAAGAGACCCAGTGATGAAGAGTTCTCTTCCTGGTAGGGGAGAAAGAGACACTTTCATAAATGAAAATTTATGTCCTGCTTTTAGCCAGGTACAGGGCGTGCAGAGAGCTTTGTATCTGCATCAGCTGTTTTTTAATTGCCTTCAGCTCAGAATAATCCTTAAGCCCATGTAACATATTTTGGGGTAGCATATTCTGGTCCCCTTCGTTGTGTGTGTGTGTGTTTGTGTGTGTGTAAAAATGTCTAAAAAGACACATGCAAAGTGTAAACCCTTATTATCTCTGAGCTTATGAGGTGTGTATTTTGCTTTTTACTTGTACTTCTTAGCTTTTAAAACCCAGAAAGAATACTGAATTTTTGCTGCACTTGCTTAAAAACGCAGAGAGCAATGCCAGACTTGACGGTTTGGATGTAGCTTCTCTGGTCACTGAACACCTCCAGGAGAACAACGGATGTGGAAGACACACTGCCAGGCTTACAGGGCTCCTGGCCACATAGAGAGGATCATTATGAAGAGGGGCTGCAGGGAAGAAAAAGACATCCCAGGAGAAACTGCAGAAACAACTTATGGCACAGCGATGGATTCAGAACAAAATAAATGCAAGTGAAAAATAAAATAATGATGAGTTAACTACGTTTGAATGGTTAAAGAAGAAAATATCTATTTACGTGAAAATAGTTGAGCAGCAACACATTCTCGATCGTTTGTTGAACAGGAGCCCTAGTAAGAATGAATGGGGCACAGACTGCCTGGCATCCACAAGAGAACACTGCCTTCAATATGCAACCAGAAGTACTCAATTTATTCCCAAACACAACTGAGACATCTCTGAACAGCTATGAGCCTTTTTTTTTAAAAAAAGGAAAGAGAATAATTATAACTTTTCAGGCTTCGTGTGTGTGTGTGTGTGTACTGATCCCAGGGCCGTTTTCTCTGAGCTCCATCCATAGCCACTTTTTTATTCTGAGATAAGGTCTTGCTAAGTCAATAAATTCCACAGGTTGAGTTGAACTTGTGATCCTCCTGCCTCAGCCTTCCAGAGTGCTGGGATTTCAGGCATGCAACACCCTGCCCAGCAAAATTTTCAGGTTTTTGATCACTTTCCTAGTTTTCATTGATTCTTTTTTCATGCTGGCAAAGTAGATGTATAAACCTTAATTTTATAAATGGACAGATAGTGAAAATGAGAGTCAATTAAAAGGCTTATAATAAAATTCTTATGTTTAGTGTTTGTTTAAACCACTCCATAATATATGCAAAGATATGAAAATTCTGTATATAACTAGTCAGTCTTGGGCAATGAGTGGTTGCCAAGGGCTTTATGTTTGATTTTACAAGTCAGTTTGATTTTTCTGTGGGCAAAATGAGCAAAAGCTTGAAATAATTTCATATTATAAATTGTTCCAAATTAATAAAAATAATCAAATACAATAAATTAATTTCTCAGGTGATATTTTTAGCACAAATAGTTGGCAAATAATCAGAATATTGGGCAAATCTTTTTTTTTTTTTTTTTTTTTTTGGAGACAGTAGTATGTAGTTCAGGCTGTCCTTGAAGTTACTATGTAGTGCAGGCTGGCCTCAAATTCACCGTGATCCTCCTGCCTCAGCCTCCTGAGTGCTGGCATTACAGGCGTGCACCACCACATCCGGCTGTTAAAAATCAACACCTTACAATTACATCCATTTATTTGCAGCATATAATTATAGAGCTATGGATATAGAGCTAAGCTTTTTTCCTTTAAAAGAAAAAGTATGCCAGGTGTGGTGGTGCACACCTGTAATCCCAAAGCTCAGGAGGCAGGAGGATCGTGGTTTCAAGGCCAGCCTGAACTACTTAGGACACTGTCTCAAAAAAACCCAAAAATTAAAAAAAAAAAAGATACAAAAATTTTAACCAAAACGGGTATTCCAACCCCACGTTGTTCATCCACTTTTAAAATTCCTAGAATTCTGTATATAACTTGACAAATGGCATGCATATACATTTATGTCTATATATGAGGTGTGATCAAAAAAATACAGTTAATGGCAGAGCAGTCAGTGAGTGCCAGCAACTCAGCTTCTCCAATACAAAGTGTCCTCAGTCTTGAAAAAAATAGGTTGGAGAGGAATTGAAGTGAGTGGAAGTTACTCAAGAACCACGATGGAACCGACAGAGGAGAAGAAAACAGGATTAGGTGACACGGAAGAAACAGACCACTGGGGGAGAGACCTTGCAGCGCCCCCAAAGCAGCTGGTTAGCCGCCAGCGGGGAGTAAAGAGAGCTAACAACTGCTTGTTCACGGAGAACCGGACAACCGCGTCGGGACTGAAAGAATGGCAGCTGCAACCAGCAAGGAAAACGAGGGACACTGCTTCCAGAGCGGCCTCCCACAGCTGAGGAGTGCCCCGGGCAGGGCGCCTGCGGCACAGCCGGGAGCGAGCGCCCCACCGGGCGAGGGCCGAGCGCGGGAGCCGGGTCCCGCTTCCCACCGCGGATGCCCAGGGTGGCCGCGGGAGGGCAGCCGCGGGAGACCGACCGCGGGGCGGAGAGCGACGGGAGGGTCCCGCCGAGGGCAGGGGCAGGGCGGGTCCCCCCAGCTCCGCGCCCGCCCTGAGCGACCCGCACGCCCGCGCCGGGGCCGCGCCTCACACTCCCGGGAGCGGCGCGGAGACGGCGGGGCTCGGCCCCAACCCCGAGGACGAGAGCCGCGCGTCCGGAGCCACGCGGAGTTGTCTTTTATTATTATTGATTGTGTTATTTTTTAATTTTTATTTTACTTTTTATATTTTTAAAAACTTTTTAAATTCTTTCTTGATTTCCTCCTTCTGCACACACCCCTCACTTTTATTCCATTTTTTTACCCTTCCTTTTAGGGATGTGTGTGTGTATGTGTGTGTGTGTGTGTGTGCGCGCGCGCGCGGACGCACTTCTCTTCCTCTTCCTTTTTTCTCCCAGTATAGTTTACGGAGGGTAAGAGAAATTCCCTCTTGTCCCTTTATATCCCTCCTGTTTTTACACATATCTCTTTTCCTGGCTTCTTTCTCTGGTGTCTTATTCTCAATTTTTCTTTTCTTTCCCCTCCCCCCTTTCATTTGTTTCCTTTTAACTTTTTCTCTAATGTTTATATCAGTCATAGAATCTTTTCCCATTTCTCACTACCAATTTTGCACCCAGTTTTCCCTGTTGTCCCCTTCTGAATACATAACATACCATCATGATGGTCGGAGCCTTTGCATCCTTCCCAGTTCCTCCTTCCCACACCACACAGCAGAGGACTTAAAAAAAAAAAAAAAAAACATTTTTCTCTTTCCTCTCCCCCTCTAGCATTATCTAGTCCTCGACACCCTGGGCTTTAGATAACTGATTCTATAAAATCACTGTTGAATGCTGTTTTTCACCATTACAGGAGACACAGCTATTGCATTCAGTGCACATTAACTGTGGGTCAAAATTTGGGTTGTTGAAAGCTTTCACTCCAAAAATCAGAAACAAGACAAAGATGTCCACTGTCACCACTCTTCTTCAATATAGTTCTGGCAACATTAGAGCAATTAGACAAGAGAAAACAAAAGGAATAACAATAGGAAAGGAAGAAGTTAAATTATCATTATTTGCGGATGACATGATGCTCTACATAGAATATCCCAAAAACTGCACCAAAAGACTTCTAGATTTAATAAATAAATTCAGTAGTGTAACTGGATAGAAAGTCAACACTCAAAAATCAATAGAATACCTGTATGCAAGCAACAAACCAGCTGAGAGAGAAATTAGGAAAAAAACACCTTTCACAATAGCACACAAAAAAATGAAATATCTAGGAATCAATCTAACAAAGGAAATAAAAGACCTCTACATTGAAAACTACGCTGAAAAAGAAGATTAAAGAGGATATCAGAAAATGGAAAGATATCCCTTATTCTTGGGTAGGAAGAACCACTATAGTGAAAATGGACATACTTCCAAAATTGTTATACAGATTTAATGCAATTCTGATAAAAATTCCAATAGCATATCTCACAGAATTAGGGAAAACGATCCTAAAATTCATTTGGGACCAGAAGAACCTAGAATAGTAAAAACAATTCTGGCAACAAGGGCAAGCTGGTGAGCATCACAACCCATGGCTTGAAATTATACTACAAAGCTACTGTGACAGGGCCAGTGAGATGGCTCAGAGGCATAAGCGCCTGCCTGGCAAGCGCGAGGGCCCGAGTTCGACTCCCGGATCCCACATACGAAAAAGGGGCCGGTGATATCGCTCAGCGGCACGGGTGCCTGTTGGCGCGCGAGGTCCTGAGGTCGACCCCCCGGTACCCACAAAAAAAAAAAAAAGCTACTGTGACAAAAATAGCACAACACTGGCAAACAAAAACAAAAACAAACAAACAAAAACAGAAAAACAGAAAAACCAGACCTGAAGATCAATGAAACAGATTAGAAGATGGAGAAACAACTCCAGACAGATTTAGCCACCTTATCTTTGACAAAGGAAGTCAAACAACTTCACTGGAAGAAAAATAGCCTCTTTAATAAATGGTGCTGGAAAAACTGGCTTTCCACATGATGAAGATTAAAAGTAGACCCACTGACTAAATTAAACTAAAATTAAACTAAACTTAAACTAAATTAAACTAAAATTGAAATGGATCAAAGGTCTAAATATTAAAACAGAAACACTAAATCTGCTGGAAGACAGAACAGGTAGAACTCTTGAAGACATTGGTGTAGGCAAGGACTTTATGATCACACAGGAACTATCAAAAAGAATCAACAACTGGGATCTCATCTTATTAAAAAGCTTTTGAACAGCAAAAGAAACCACCAACAGAGTGAAGAGACAACCAACAGTGTGGGAAAAAAATTTTTTGCCACTATTCCTCAAAGGACTACTATCTAGAATATATAAAGAACACACACCAAAAAATCAGACCGACCAAATTTAAAGACCTAACCCAAAAATGGGCATCTGAAATGAATAGACACTTCTTAGGTGAAGAAGTACAAATGGCAAATAAATATATGAAAAAATGTTCAGTATCACTGGTCATTCAAGAAATGCAAATTAAAACAATGCTGAGATTCCATCTTACCCCAGAAAGAATGGCTATTATCAAGCAATCAACCAATAACAAATGCAAGTGGGGCTGTGGGGAAAAAGGAACGCTCTCTGCACCATTGGTGGGAGTTTAAACTGGTGCAACCACCGTAGAAAACAATGTGAATAGTCCTCAAAAAATTAAAACTAGAGGTTCCATTTGATGGAGCTATTCCCCTTCTTTGTATCTTCCTGAAAGAATTAAAAGCATTATACCACAGCAATATATGTGG
Organism: Erethizon dorsatum; assembly: GCA_028451465.1. Lineage (NCBI taxonomy): Eukaryota > Metazoa > Chordata > Mammalia > Rodentia > Erethizontidae > Erethizon > Erethizon dorsatum. The sequence continues at coordinate 59,997,170 of CM051834.1, read as the reverse complement.
CACAGTTTGTAATAGCTAAATGTTTATAGTAGCACAGTTTGTAATAGGTAAATTTTGGAACAGCCCAAATGCCCATCAACCAATAAACAGATAAAGATGTGGGGTTTTACAAATGGAGTACTACTCTGTCATAAAGAAGAATAAGCTTGAGATATTTCTAGCTAAATTGATGCACCTTAAGACCATACTCTTAAGTAAAATAAATTGGACACACATGTGTAAATATTACATAGTTTCCTGGTGTGAGAAACTGAAAGTGTAAGTAAGGACAAAACTGCATAATAGGGGCCGGTGAGATAGTTCAGTGGCGTAAGCGCCTGCCTGGCAAGCACAAGGGCCCGAGTTCAACTCCCAGAACCCACATACGAAAAAAGGGCCGGTGATATCGCTCAGCGGCACGGGCGTCTGCTGGCGCGAGAGGTCCTGAGGTCAACCCCGGTACCCACAAAAAAAAAAAAAAAAAAAGTATAATAGATATTGGTGTCTTAGTTACTATTCTCCTTGCTGAGACAAAATATCCAATGGCCAAAGTTAAGGGAGGAAAGGTTTACTTAGCTCACAGTTGGTAGAGGTTTCAGTCCATAATCCCCTGGCTCCAAGGCAGGGTGACTTGGCAGAGGAGAACAGTTCATGGCAGACAGTCTGTAGCAAAGCAAGGAGGGAGGAAGGGAGGGAGAGAAAGACAGAGGGAGAGAGTCAAGCTTCTTTCTGTCCCTTATATTATATGCAGGCAACCCACCCTAGGACAGGTGTAGCACTCACACTCATAATCCCAGCATTGGACCATGAATCCATCACCAACTCTAGATTCAGCTGCATCCAAAAAGCCCATTCCCCATGACTGCATTAGGCTTTGGGGAGACATCCAGACACAAACCATAACATTCTGCCCCTGACCCCCCAAAGACTCATGCATATCTCTTTATGCAAAAGTCATTCAGTCCATCTCCAAGAGTTGCCAAAATACTAAGTTTCAGCATTGCTGAAAAGTCCAAGTCCAAAGTCTCCACTGAGGTTTAAGGCAAACTCTTAGCTGTGAATCCCTGTACAAATGAAAAGAAAGGTAAACACTTCCAACACTCAATGGCACAAATTAGACACTTCCATTCCAAAAGTTACAAACAAGGGGATACAAGGGAATGGGACCAAAGCAAGTCCAAAATCCAGCAGGGCAAACATTAAGTCTTATAGTTCCATGTGGAGCCTGTGAAGCAATCTGTGGCAAGATGTGAACTCCAAAAGGCTTGGGTGGCTGCACCCCTTCAGCACTGCTGGTGGTTGTAGCTCCCATGGCTCCTCTCTTGGGCCCGCTCTACTCCATCCTTGCAGTTTTCCTCAGACTATCCACATTCCTGGCTTCTCCAAACTTCTGGGGTCTCCACTGTACCTTTGGCTTCACCCTCACAGCTTCACACACTACTACCCTTTCAGGGGCACAGTGCCTGGCCTACCAGGCCTTCTTCTGAAATCTGGGTGGAAGTGTTCCTGACTCTACAACTCTTCCATTCTGAATGCACATAAAACCAGTGCCATGTGGATTATGCCAAGGGCTGCTACCAGCAGAAGCAGAAGCCAGGCTTCCCTCTCTCTTGCCTATAGGGGTTGAGTGCCTGGATCACTGAACATTCTGAATCCAATTCTGAGGAACAAATTCTTTAGGCTGTTGCCATTCTGGAACATGGCGCTCTGGGACTTTCTTCTCAAAGCAACGTCTTTCACTTTTGCAATTTTGGGGCTGCAAAGGGTGGAGTCCTGCTGCTTCTTGTGATGCCCTCAGGCCATCTTTTGTATTCTCCTGTTCCTTCTCAGCAATCAAGATGTCTTCTGCTATATCTTTGTAGTCCATAACTTTAGTGGAGCTTCCTTTCTGGTCAAACTCATATTTTAAATCATTCTGCTGGGCTCTTTGCTCTTGATTCTCAACATAAATCTGGTAAAAGCCCCCAACAGTAGTCATGCCACCACATCAACATTTGACTATCAGGGTCTTGGCCTAACCCCAATCTCCCAAATAAGTGGATGGTGAATGGCTTAAATAAGAGACCAATAGTATGATTTTGGAGCATCGAGGAAAGTCAGAACTCTCTCTCAGGAGTAAAGACAAAGAGCTTCACTGAACAGCCTATATTCATTTGGTTTTCAAACAGAAGAAGGTTTATTTACATCACAGTCTGTAGAGGGAAGGTGTATTTACCTCACAGTTTGTAGAGGTTTCAGTCCATAATCAGCTGCTCCAAGGCAGGGTGCAACATGTTAGAGGGGCAATGACTCATGATGGCAGAATACAGCAAAAACAAGTGAGAGAGAGCCAAGCCTCTTTCTGTCCCTTATAGTGTATCCAGTCTACCAGGACTAGGGCAGTGCCAATTCAATCAGTGTACTAATCCAGCAATCACCTACCCTTAGTCCCAGCACCCTTAATCCCAGCATTGCACTATGAATCAATCACACACTCTAGATTCAGCCACCTCCAAGAAAAGCTTTGGGGGGCCAGGGGCGGAATGTTATGGTTTGTGTCTGGATGTCCCCCCAAAGCCTCATGTGGTCATGGTGAGTGGGCTTTTTGGATGCAGCTGAATCTAGAGTTTGTGATTGGTTCATTGTTTAGTGCTGGGATTAGCGGTGTGAGTGCTACACCCGCCCAAGGGCAATTAGCCTGCATACAATATAAGGGAGGGAAAGAGGCTTGCTTGCCCCTTTTGTTCTTGTTGCTTTTGATATCTTCCACCACCATGAATTGTTTCCCCTCTGCCAAGTGCCACCCTGCCTCAGAGCCAGTAGATTATAGACTGAAACCTCCACAAACTATGAGCTAAATAAACCTTTCCTCCCTTAATTTTGGATGTAGGGTATTTTGTCTCAGCAATGAGAAGAGTAACCAAGACAGAATTTGGTATCAGGAGTGGGGTCGTTGATGTGACTGCACCTGACCCTGTGGTTCAAGAGCCTTTGGGAATGGCTTGCAGGAAGAGTTTGGAAAGGTTCAGAGATGTCACATGAAAGAGTAGCACTGGAACACCTTAGGCTGTTTTTTTTTTTTTTTTTTTTTTTTGTGGGTACCAGGGGTCGACCTCAGGACCTCGCACGCCAGCAGGCACCCATGCCAGTGAGTGATATCACCGGCCCTTTTTTCGTATGTGGGTTCCGGGAGTCAAACTCAGGCCCTCGCGCTTGCCAGGCAGGCACTTACGCCACTGAGCCATCTCACCGACCCCCTTAGGCTGTTTTGTATGGGAGATTCTGGTCAGTGCTCAGAAGACCAGAGGCTGATAGAAATCCTGCTGGTAAAGACCAGGCTTCGGAGGTTTCTGCTGGGAAGGACTGTATTGGTTGTTGGACTCCAGACGACGTGTGTTATGGTTCAGCAAAGTTTGTCTGCATTTTGCTCATATCCAGAGACTTTACCTGAGACTAAGGGTGGTAGACTAATTAATCTGGCAGAAGAAATTTCAAGGCAGTGAAATGCTGAGGTGGTGGCAGGGCTATTGTTGGGGGCTTTTAGCCAGATTTATGTTGAGAATCAAGAGCAAAGAGCCCAGCAGAATGATTTAAAATGTTGTGAGTTTGGCCAGAAGTGAAGCTCCAGTAAAGCTGTGGACTGCAAAGATAGAGCGGAGATCTTGATTGCTGATAAGGAACCAGAGAATAGAAAAGATGGCTTGAGGGCATCGCAGGAAGCAGCATAACTCCACCCTCTGCAACCTCAAAATCACAAAAGTGAAAGAAGTTGCTTTGAGAAGAAAGCCCCAGGGCACCAGGTTCCAGAATGGCGGCAGCATAGAGAATTTCTTCCTCAGAATTGGATTCTGAGTACTCAGCAGTCCAGGCACTCGACTCCTACAGCCAAGAGAGAAGAAAGCCCGGCTACTGCTCCAGCTGGTAGCAGATCTTGGCATCATCCATGTGGCGCTGGTTTTAGGTGCATGTGGAATGCGAGTTCTGGGGTTAAAAAGGCTTCTGCCCAGATTTCAAAAGAAGGCCTGGGAGGGCAGGCAGTGTGCCCCTGAAAGGGCAGTGTGTGAGGCTGTATGAAGCCAAAGGTGCAGTGGAGACCTCAGAAGTTTGGAGAAGTGAGGAACGTGCATTGTCTGAGAAAATCCGCAAGGAAGGAGCAGAGCTGGCCCAAGAGAGAAGTTGTGGGAGCTATAACCATGGGAATTGCCATAGGGGCAGAGCCACACAAGCCCTTTGGAGCTCAACTTGCCACAGATTGCTTCAGATGCTGCACAGGGAACTACAGGACTTAATGTTTGACCTGTTGCCATTTGGATTTGCTTTGGTCCCAATCCTTTGTATTCCTGTTTGTAACTTTTGGAATGAAAATTTTATCTTTTGCCATTGAATGTTAGAAGTGTTTACCTTTCTTTTCATTTGTACAGGGACTTGCAGCTAAGAGTTCGCCTTACATCTTGGAGGGAGACTTTGTACTTGGACTTTTCGGCAATGCTGAAACTGTTAGGACTTTGGCAACTCTTAGAGATGCACTAGATGCCTTTTGCATAAAGGGATGTGCATGAGTCTTTGGGGGGTCAGAGGCGGAATGTTATAGTTCTAATGTAATGTTGATAGACTTAATACTGGTTCTTAAGGATTGTTAAACCTGTGTTATAATGTTCAAGTTGTCAAATGATAAGAATAAGTATGTCTTTGTATCTAGAAACCAGTTTAAAGAGGTGTCTGGTTGCCAAGTTGACAAGGGGTGGATTGTAATGGTTGATACATTGTGTCGACTTGGGAAGTTTAGAAGCTTAACTAAGTGACTCAGCAGTTCTATATGCTGGGGTGTAGAGGACATTCCCTAGGGCAGCTGTTTATGCCCTAGGATGTTACAATGGTTGATTCATTGTGTCAACTTGAGAAATTTAGAAGTTTAAGCAACTCAGTAGAGGCCAGGGTCCTCACTTTGTAAACATCCTCAGCCTGTGCAAGAAGAGAGCATTGAGAGGGTGGGAGTGCTACACCTGCCCTAGGATGGGTAGCCTGCTTACAATAGAAGGGAGGAAAAGAGGTCCCCCCCCTTTTGCTCTTGTTGCTTTTGCTATCCTCTGCCATCATGAACTGTTGCCCCTGCACCACGCCACCCTTGCCTTGAAGCCAAATGACTATGGACTGAAACTTCCATAAACTATGAGCTAAATAAACCCTGCCTTCCTTAATTTTGGGCATCAGGTATTTTGTCTCAGCAATGAGAGAAAAGTAAGATTTTAAAAAAAGAAAAAAAAAATATATATATATTTACCCTCAGGTTATCTGCCACCTGGGATGTCTGCTGTCACACTGCAGCCATGAGAAGAGAGCTCACGTGGCAAGAATGGTAATGGAGAGACAGGCTAGGTATGGTTTTTTTTTTTTTTTTTTTTTGAAACAGGGTCTCACTATGTGGTCCAGGCTGGCCTTGAACTCACAGCAGTCCTCCTGCCTCAGCCTCCCAAGTGCTGGGATTATAGGCATGCACCACCACACCCAGCTGGTATGGAGGTTCTTGATGACATTCAGCCACTGAATTAGCCAATCCAGGAAATGGCTTCTGCTTGGACTACACCTTATTATCAACCATTCCAACTTAAAAATTATTAAAACTGTTCTTTGTTTTGTTGCTCCTGGGGATTGAGTCCCTGCAATTGTTTTTGACTGCAAAAATAATTCAGACACATCATTTGAGAAAACTAAACATTTATTGAGTACATGCTTATTTAGTAACAACAGTTTCTCAATAAAAAGATGAGCAGAATTCCTCCAAAACAGAACAAAACAATTTCCCATCATTCCCAGGTTAGACTCAAATCTATTATTTTATGCTCCCTTTTAATAATTTTCAAAATACACAAAATATTTGGAGAAAGATGTTCACATTATTCTAAAGCCAAAATATTTTAATATAAAAGTAGTTTAAGGACAATAATTTCTAAATATCACAGTATATCCTGATACATTCCTCCAGCTTTAAAAACTATTGCTACTTAAAATATTAGTGTATTTACGCAAAATACTTGGAAAAAGTGAAACATCTGCTACCTTTCCCAGTTTCTGATTTCAAGAACAGGTGCAGTTTCTGATTTCCATCTCCTTCACAGATCTTGTGTTACAGCATCCATCAGAAACCATTGGTCCAGCTCTCAAATACCAACGACAACACATATGAAACATACATGCTTTCTAAATTTGCAATGGATGATGTATCCAAACAATACTACAAACCCTGGATTCATTTTTGCACGAAAAGATAACACTCCAATATTCCCTGAAGAGATTTTATACAGAGGTTGAAAACAGGTATTCCCCACCATGGACAGAGTCATTTACTTTTTAAATGGAATATACACTGTTGCATTCTCTTCACCAACTTTTAAAAGGGGCAGCAATCATACTCTACATATGAACCTGTTCACATATTCCAACTGCATATATCAACATAATCAAAGGCTCCACACCAGTCTCAAATTTGATATTAAAATGGCTGACCACAGATCCTCCAAATACCATGCACAGTATCAGTGGTGAGAAAAATTATTGGCAAAAGCTCTCTTTTATTTGAAAATTCTAAGGCAATAATCACATTAGGCATTTGGAATTACTGGTAGAGACAAGGTGACAATTCAAACTTTCCAAAGTAAGTCTAACATTGATTTGCAATCAATTTAAAATTGTTCAGACTAATATGCCATTCTTCAATTGCTAGATATCTGAATAACATCATGTTCATTTTTAGTTTTTTCTTAACTCTTATACCCCTTTAGGCTTCTATATTAAGTTTATATAACTTAGTTTTTGAAATCGTTTTATGTCCAATGAGTCAAGAAACAACAAACATCAGAACAGTTTAGCTGGATTTTAATAGGGAAAAAGGGGTTGCTTTGGCAATGTATAAAGTATAACTATTACAGTAAAAATTCTTTATTAAATATTAAAATGTATAAGGCAATTATTAAAGGCATTTGAAACTGCATTTAATAAATGGACAGCTGGACCCACACCTGACACATTGCAAACTACATTTTTCTTTTTACTCTAAGGAACCAAAAAAGTTATTTTAAAACAAATCAGTGGTCTTTCTAGATACATCTCAGAGATTCTGATTACAACTATAGCATTACAAAGTACATACCTGAAAAAGACAATGACTATCTTTTAGGGTTTTCCCCTTTTATGTGTCTCTACCATTCCTGTTTTCTCTAATCCGTTTATAACAGTTAACTGAAAGCACCCTCCTGAGGAACAGATGTGATCTAAGGCTTAACCTACTCTCAAGGCAGGGCAGTGATTCTCAGGCCTCATTTCCTATGTATGAGCATCATGTGAGAAAATTGCTATAAGAGATTCCTGGGACCCCTCCAGACCTAACAAAGCAGCCCCTTCCTTCCTCCCTCCTTTTCTTCCTTCCCTCCCTGAATATGTGGTTAGTCTCACATAAATCCAACATTGCTTTGGCTAACAAAGTTGAAATGGAAGACATTTGTTTCCACAGGTCCTAGCTCACAAATTGAAATCTGGTAAAAAGACAAAATGTTGGATCATTATTCCTAAAAAAAAAAAAAAAAAAAAAAAAATGAGTAGCATGACCAAGAAACGTCTCTAGTAGCAATAAATCAAACACAGCTGTCCCTGCTGCCCTCTTCCACAGAAGCCAGCACCTTTCCTGACCCTGGAGGGCTAAGGACAGCAGGCAGTGACCTGGCATAGGAGCTATAACTCCAAAAAAAGCATTTCCACAGCCTTCCTGTCCATCTCCACTTCTCATTTCTCCCACTTTCGGTCCATCTTCTCTCTTACTCTGTCTTTTGTATCCTCACTTTAATTCTCTTTCCTCTTTCTCACTTCCTCTTTCCCTTTCTTTTTGATTATTCATTTACACCACTCTTTTCTTCTCTACTTTCTCTTCCTGAACAATTCTTTCTTTCACAATGTAAGCGAATTCATACTGCAGATTTATGTCAGAAAACATGCAGCCTACAGAGATGGACCACTAGTAACAGTGGTGTGGCTTCACAAGCCACACACAATACTTCCAGTCTATAATCGCTGCTGAGTCTCATCCTCTCGTGAGGTTTAAAGGGCAGACTGATTGTACTCAAAACCTAAGGCACAGCGAAGGTTAAACAATAGGCCTGAGGTCCCGGCCAGACCTAGTTCACGATCTGGTCTTCTCATTCCACCAACACTATCCGAGCACGATGAGAGACCAGTGTGTAAGCAGTAACACTACTTCAGGCCCTGAAGTGTCCAAGGACAGCATGGTTACTTTATACAGTAAGAATTACTCATGAGGACAAAAAAAGTGTGTGTGTTCTTCAAATATGAATCGCAGAATACATTTTTTAGAGATTTTCCAAGTTCATTTAAGATGACTACAATACGAAGTATGACTACATCTTAGAGCCCTTCCACTTTGGTAATACTGCAGCCCAGAGATGATTCTGAGTCCTGAATCGTTCTAACACAGAGGCTCAAAAATCATACAATTCACACAAACTGCATAGGTATACATTGTTTTATGAAAAACTACTTACACTAAAAAAATATGTTCTACAAGTTGTCTGTCTATAATTTAATCTCATTAACTGAGAATTGCGTTTTTTGAGAATTCTCAAAGAAAAAAATTACTTTGTCTGAAAATAAAATTCAGAAAATTCATTTTCAAACTGCTATTGACACTCTGAGATACCATAATTTTAGGTAAAAAAGCTGACAGTTATGGTAGAATGCTCAATTGAATTGGGTCTGAAGGGGCCTGATGAAGAAACTTCTAACTGACCCGCACACTGACTGTGGGACAGTACCTACGCCACAACCCGAGCAAGGCAGGGAACGCTTCAGCTACAGCCAGACTCTTCCCTGTCCCAATCAACCACACTACAGCCCGAGCCTCCATTCACTGAGAAAACTAAATCCTCAGAATTTACTAATATAAATTCATATCTTGCCAATAACCCAAACTAGTTCCTCTAATCTCAAAATCACATTTATAATTTACCAACTGTGCCAGGAATTGCGGAATCCTAAATTTAACATTAAAGTTGGCAAAATAATTTGGTTGTTCCCAAACTAGGAGACATCAAACTCACCTAAGTGCTTGTTAAAAACAGGGTGTAACTCATATTTCATCCTAATTCTAACAACCCAACGGAATAACGGCATTTTTGAGACACTCAGCGAAACATACTTAAGGACTGGATAGCAGATGAAACCAAAGGACTGTTGCTACTTTTACATATGATGTGTTTGTAATTACCAAAATGTTCAAAGCAGTGACATAAATGGAATCTGGGATTTCTAAAATATTTCAACAAGCTGGGTGTGGACACACCTGTAATCCCAGCACTTTGAGAGGTTTAGGTAGGAGGACTTCAAGTTCAGCCCATCCTGGGCAACATAGTAACACTTAATGAGACCCTGTCTCGAAACAAAAAAAAATAAAAGTAAAAAGGGCTGGAGATGTGCAGGTCTGGGTTCAATTCCCAGTTCGAAAAAAATCACACATGTGCACATGTGTGCATGCACATACCCACACACAATCATCAGAAAAAAAAGGAATAAATGAAACAAATATTGACATATCAAATCATGAGACCTGGATGATTAGTACCATTGTACCATGCTCTCTACTTCTGTGTAATCTTTAAGTCTTTTCATTAAAAGGATTTTGCAGACTCCATTCTAGACACAGGATATTAGTCTCCAAAAGGTGAAGGTTCAGAACATCTATGCTTAACAAGTTCCCTCCCTCTAGAGTCAGACAGCAATGGTCTCAGTTGTGGACCATTAGAAATATATATACCTCAGCCAAAGCTTGAAATTTCAGCATTCTCTCTTCCTCCTTGGCAAGCTCCATCTCAACGCAGTTCTCACACCCTGCAAAGGAAGTACAGCTCTCGCTCTCCTTGAAAGAGTGCTAGGCTGGTTATCAGCCTCTCTTTTTTGGGAGGTTTTGTCGGTGGTGGGGTCAAGTTTTAACTTGCCTTTCTTAACCTTCCTCTCGCACTCTGTCCCTGACTGAACTACAGCAGATAGGAGACAACAGTACCAACCATTTAATTTCTGCATATTTCAGGTCTACACTGAAGGCACTGTATCTTCTCAAAGCCAAATGCCACAATTTTCACAAGTGATTTTTTTTCCTTCATGATGTCCCCTTCTCTATTGAAGCATTAAAATATGAAAGAAAATGAAGACAACCAAATAGCACACAGCAAAATGAGATGTGCTCCAGCACAGTACATACTGAGTACTCAGATCTACAATTATATTACGTAGACAGCAGGTCAAGAATGGGAAAAGAAGTCATATTTTTCTCATCTTCAAGATTAAAAAGTTAACTATCTTTAGCACTGTTCAAAATAGGAAGATACGCACATTAACCCAATCAAAACTACTTTTCTGTAGTTAGATATAACAATCTTATTAATCCAAATCACCCATCAAAGTTGTTTAACTTACTTAAATTGGATCTGTAAATTGCTTCTTCAAAAAAATATCCTGAAAGGCATTTTGAGGTAGAATAGTTTAAATGGACCACTTTTTCCTAATGTGTTGTAACTAAAATTACTCATCTCAGCAAGTATACTGCTTATATATTTTGGTCCACTGCATCTTCCACCATCACATTAGCATTACTATTAAGGTTCTCACTTTATTATAGCCATAATATATCTTGCTTCCAGAATGCCCAGGAAAGCTGAAAACTTTCACATAAAGTGATAAAAAAAATTCTAAATATCTTATAACTGAGATTTGGCAAAACAGTTTAATGCACACAAAATGAAAACAGTACATTTCTCCTTGTCTCACACACCCCATGCACACGCGCAGATACAAGCACACACGCACCACACACACGAAAACCTCAACATTTTCACTATTTTTACTCTTTCTCATGCAACTCAGTTTTTAACGTGCAGCTTATAGTCTAAAGATAATTTTGAACATGATTGTCACAAAAACATTGTAGAACAGAGATGAAATGCATAATGGGTACACACAGATTGTCAAGGGTTACATTGGTCACATCGCATTTCTTGAGAAACAGAACCTTTTCTGCTCCTGTAAACAACATTTTTCTCACATGTATAAAGTGAGGTTAGTGCTGACATAAATTATTGCTATACTCACAGTTTGCGTCTCCACTGTGTAAGAGGAACGTCTTCTCCACCCACACATCCTACCATCTTACTCACTCGAGAGTAAAAGCCAAGAGAGCTCTAGTCTACAAGCATTCGGTAACACTTTCAGCAATAATGGAATGATAGCAAGTAATGTGTTACAAAACATCAGAGATCAAAAACGTCTTCCCGTTGGAGCCCAGGATTTTAACTCATTCTTCATTACATGAATATACAGCTTTAATAACTTCTTCAGGAAAAAATTATTCTGGAGATGAATATTTCCTTCCCAAATACTTCATGGGAGACCATTCCTTCACACATATCCTCTGATATTTTGTTGTTTTCATCCATTTACTTAAGCAGTCACGAGAATCACCTTTCCTTTGGTGGTCTGTCGTAACGGTCTCTTACGCTTTTTGTTAGTTGTTTGATAAATATTTTGTAAATTTTTCCACAGTATGTATGCACTGTCTTTTGTAGTTCCAGGTCTAAAGGCTTTAACAAGGAATGGACATTGTCATCTTCAAAAGAACACTAGAAAAAATAAAGAGCAAAAATACATACAAAATTTTCATTATTTCCCCAACTTCTCCAGTTTACTATTAACCTCCACCTAATATCTCACAAAGAATATATGTTCAATAAACATTTTCAACAAATCACACAGAACTATTAGAGAAGGGAGATAGAGATGGTCCTTCTCTGAGGGAGTCAGGGTAAGCATTCAGAGAAGGGTAAGAGAAGTAGGGTGTTCTAAGCCAAGGGAAAAGCATGCTCGAGGGCAGGGAAGACCCAGAGATACTGCTGTAAAGGGATCAGACACTCTGAAGGTATCTGGGAGAAACTATGAAAGCTGGGCTTCTTTTAAAAAAGGAGTTGGGGGCTAGCCAGGCATGGTGGCACAGGCCTGTAGTCCCAACTACTCAGGAGCCTGAGGCAAGATGACTCAAAGTTTTAGGCCAGCCTGGGCACTTCGTGCCAATCAATCAGAACTTTCTCGTGCATCAAATCCCCAATCCCACCTTCCAAACATGTCTCTGGTAATAGTGGTGAGGCTACGTTAGAAAGGAATGAGAAGGGCCAAGGATACAGCTGTGCGGCACAATGCCTGCCTGAGTTCGATTCCTGGTCCAAAAAAAAAGGAATGAGATAGGAGGCCCAGAGGGGAAGAATGCAATAAGACAATATAGCTCCACATTTCCCAAAAATAAAGACATATTAGAACTGCTATTTGCGATCCTCAGAAGGAGTCATAATAAGGTCTAAAAAGTAAACCAGGAAATACATCAGTTGAATGATGACTGGTCCATTAATTCCAAAAAAAAAAAAAATAAGAATATATATATATATATATATATATATATATATATATATATATATATATTCTTTTTTTTTTTTTTTTTGGTGGGTACCAGGGGTCGAACTCAGGACCTCGCACACCAGCAGGTGCCTGTGCCGCTGAGCTATCTCACCGGCCCCAGTTTTATTTTTTGATTTAGTATTTTCAACTATGCATTTTTTCAATTAGAAAGATGGATGGATGTTGAAAATAGAACAATTTACATAAAAGTTTGAAGTCAGTTAAAAACCCAAAATCACAAAGAAAATTCAGAACCTGAAACCCAAGAAGTGGAAATAACCTGAGATTATCCCTGAGGTTCACTAGCACACTGAGGGAGAAGAAATATGCTCCAACCTAAGCAGTCAGTCTGTAGAAAGCCACCATCTACTGAGAAATATGTCTGCATTTTTAACATGCACTTAACAGTGAGAAGATGCAAAGCGGTCCTAAATGTTTGTACCTTTAAAGCAGGAACATTGTGAATATAACTACAGGAAACCATTACTCTTTGAGGGATTTTAAAAAATCAATCACACACATTGAATAGAAACATCTAAAATGGTTTTGAAGACAGAAAGAAGGAAGGAAGCTTAGCGAGAACAATGCAATGAAAATAACAATCGCACACAGAGCAGCACCTCTCTGCTGGATGCCACTGTACGAGCTCTACATGTCTTAATGTGTTTAAACTTCAGAATAACTTTATGAAATACGTGTTATCAACCCCATTTTACACTGAAGCAATCAAGACAAGGAGTAAGCATTTTCCCACTGTCACAAACTTAGTAAGTATCTAAGCCAGGATTCTGCTCCAGTGGCCTAGCTGCAAAAGTCTATGCCAGTGAAGGCGCCGCAGCTGGCTCTTCGTTATCACTGAAAATTCTGAAAGGTTTGCAATCACTGGTCTAGGTCCTTCTGCACAACACAGCAATACTTCTCCAAATAAGGAAACAAAACCATGCTTTTCACCTTTAAACAGCCTGAAGGAAGAAGTTGAATGAACAGTGAAGAGAGAAAAAAAGTGCTGTGCTATATACAGACATGGCCAAGTCTGTGTGGGGTTAAAAGTGGCTGCCGGGTTAAAGGAAGTGAACTTCATCAAGCAGTACTGTTAATAACATTCCAATGTGTGTTACAAACACACCTGAATGACTGGTTGAGAGGAACATAACAATGGGAACACCAAATTTTCGTTGGTTTTGTTTTTTTACTGTCCAGTATTAACAATAAAATATAGACATGGTAAATACACTTAAAAATTAGGGGAAGACTCCTGATTCTCAGGACTATGCAATACTTAAGATTCAGTTCATCCATTTTCATGTGATTTAAATCCCAGTGTTTATGGTTAATTTTTTTTCCTTCACCGAGAAAAAAGTCTTTTGATGAGTATTTTCTGAAATAAGAATTTTCTCATGAATTAGATTTCACCTCACTATATAACACAGCAGTCTGACTCTAAGGAAAAAGACAAATCATCTTGTCCACCTATAGAAACACAGCCTAAAGACACTGCATTCTGCCCTTCACCCCATCTGCCACAGCTTCGGGATTGCATAGCAATAATCTGCATCTCGGGGTGCCTTACATCACTGCAGGTCTCTTGCTATCCTGCTCTGTGCCTGACTCACCTCCCCACTGCTTCCGGGCCTGTGCTCATCATCCTTTGGGCTCAGGTCAAATGTCAGCTCCTCTGAGAAGCCTTTCCCAACATGGTCCCTCCTTTCCCAGCATGTTACCCAGAATAGAACTTTTTAGGAAAGCCACACTTTATATATTAAAGTGTCAGGTGAAAGGCAGGAAATACACCATGAGGCTACGATGATCACAATGAAGCAATGTGAGGCATTTTCAAAGAACAGAATTTGCAGGTGGCACACACCTGTAAGCCCAGCTACTCAGGAGGCTGAGGCAGGATAACAGCTGGGGCCTCTCAGTGAGACCCTATCTCCAAATAAAATTTTAGAAAAGGGCTGGAGATGTACCTCAGTGGTAAAGCACTTGCCTAGCATGCATGAGGTGCTGGGTTCTCTCCCCAGTTCCACAAAAATAAACAGAAAGCAAAACATGCATGACAAGGATGACAGAATGGCAATTCAATCCAACAAATCTTCAATGTCAACTATATACAAGGAGGTACTGTGGTAGAGAAAGCACTCAAGATCATTTGCAGAGATAGTTATGCAAATATAAGCAGGTGTATAGTAAATCAAAGGTAATGCAGAAACACCAAGGAAATACAGTAATTCAGAATGAAATACATGAAGCAGAAAATACCTTATAGAGCCATAAAATGTTTTGTTCCCATTTTGAATTTCCAATTTTTAAGCTTAGCATTTTTATTCACCCAACAACTAATATTTAACAAACATGTATGGACTGTAAAAACTGATTTGTTAGCAGATACAGCTATGTATTTAATTTTAAAGATGGTTCATGTCCTTTATAATTCATATTGTTCACTGGATCCCATGGCTATGACTAAGCTTCCATCTGAAACTTGCATAAATACCCTTGTCTGAATGCAATTCTTTAAAAAATTACACTTCTCACTGAATTATAGATCAAAGGAAGATAAAATCACAAAACAAGAGCACCATAAAAGGCTGATTAAGTTCATTAAGTTGAAAAATGGATGGATATACGCTGTAGTTAACACAGACGCAAAACAAACACAAAAAAACCATTAGTGTTTGAAATTATTTTAAAAATATGATCTATTTTTTAAAAGTCAAGTGTAATTAATCAACTTAAAGCTATTACTCAAGATTTTAAAAGGTATATATTTACAAGCTATAGGAAAAAAAAAACAAAGCTAGAGAGATTTAATTCTGTAATAAAATTCTTTTTAAATGCTCAAAGGAAACAAAGGAATCGCATTTTTATAGGAATGCATTTCTTTTCTATCTAACAAAGTCTCAGAACCCCAAAAGTACTTTTCTTCATTTTTATCATCTGACAACCCATAATAAAGCATTATTGAAATATGATATTAATTTCTGAAGGCACACAAGCCTGCTACATTAAAATTAAAATCAAAACTAAATTTTATAATTCTTTAGTGTTCGCAGTCATATCATGATAAGCTAATTATTTAGTAACTTATCTGTCAAGTTTATAGGACAAGAAACTTAGCAAATAATCCACAAAAACCACAGCCTAGAGAGCTATTACCAATTTGTCTCCTACCAAGTTTGAGAAAAATTATTTCCAAGAGAAAACTCCACTTCCTTATGACAGTGGATCAGCACACCGACACCACACAGCATCTCCACATCTCATCCTCATGCCGGCCGCTGCGTGCCTTCGCCTTCACCCGTGACTCCAGTCAAACTCAACAGCTCAATGCCTGAGCTTGCCAGGGACCTTGCCACAGCCTGAACAGTGTTCTCAGGCAGCTAGAAATCAGCCCAGATGGGCCAGCTCATCTGGCAAACTCATACTCGTTCTTCAGGGCCCATTTCAAATAACTCCTACTCTATAACAAAACTACTAAACTCTCAGTTCTAGTAAAGTCTCTGTCATGAAAGATTACAGTCAAGTGCTTTTATTCTTATTTATCAATAAGGCTATACTAGACCAGAGGTTTTCAGTCACTAGCAAATAGTAAGAACTTGGCAAAGAGGGGTCATCAGCTCTTCTTCAGATCCCTACACTTAGAGGCCAAACTAACACATTTATATTTATTTATATTTTGTTTCCACACCTACTAAGATTAAGCATAGTCTAGCAGAACAGAAAGCACATCTATGAGTTAAATGGTCACATGTACTTCTCCCCAGGTTAGCACTAAATCAGCTAACATGAAGAGTGACACAGCTCATCGTGGAGCATAAACCCACAGCTCCATGCAATCTGCACCAAGTCTTGGTCCCTAAGATACCCACAGAGACCTAGTTCATGTATACACCTGAAATATGTGAAGTGTAATCACCTCTGTCGGTTCACCTTAATTACACAAAACAAGACTGTAAGAACAAGAAGAGAAGAGAACAGGTGTCTGGGGTGATAGTAGGGTAGAGACAGTGTAACTTTTTTTCCAAAACCATTATAAAGCACACATTTGAAAGAGAAAGCCTTATTTACAAAGCAATATAAATGATAAAATACTTAAGTATAAATGAAGATGAACGGGAAGACAGCCCTCATTCTTGATTAGGATGTTTCAACACCACTGTCTTGGTCCATTTTCTGTTCCTTTAATAACATACCATAGCAGATAATTTTATAAAGATCTTTATTTAGTTCACAGTTCTGGAAATCCAAGAGCATGGCACCAGCACCTGCTAGGCTGACGCTGACGGCCTCATAGTGGAAACCGCAAGAACAAGTATCCAAGAGACGCCAGGGGAGGTGCCGGGGAGGTGCCAAGCTCATTTCCTAAGAACCCGCTCTCCAGATAACCCCCTCTCAAGGGCACCACAAACCCTTATGAAGGCGATGCCCCCAGGACCACGAGTACTGCTTAACAGCCACACTACCTCTCAATACCATTACAGGCAACTACAATGCGGCACCAGTCTGGATCTAAAACGTCCCGTGAAAAGGCTCCTGCGTTTGGAAGATGACTAGATCCTGGGGGCACTATACTCACCTGTGGATTAGTCCGTGGATGAGTTCACAGCTGCCTTGCTGTTAGGAAGCCGAGCCTGCTCAGAGGCAGGTCACCGGGGGTGTGTATTCTCATCCCTCTCCTCCCTTCTCTCTCTGCTTCCTGGCTGGCATAGGTTGAGCAGCCTTCCCTCTGCCAGGCTCCTCTGCCCTCGTTTCTGCCTTGAAGCCACCCAACCAGAGTCAAAATAAATCTCGCCTCCTTTAAACTCTGGGTGTTGGGCGTTTTGTTCCAGCAATGAGAAAGTGACTAATATAATGAGTTCTGGCAGGCATAAATGACATTCAACCCATAGCAACCAACAAAATGTCGGTAGTGCCTGAATTAATGTATGATGCTAATAAGGCCCCAATAAAATTATCAATGAGCTTTTTTTATATCAATGTGTGGGAAAGTGAACATGCAATAGCTAGGGAAACACTAAAATGGTCAAGCTATGAAAAGGGAATAGCCCTATCAGATATTAAAACATAGCACAGCCAGGCATGGTGGTGCACGCCTGTAATCCCAGCTCTCGGGAGGCTGAGGCAGAAGGATCGCCACAATTTCAAGGCCAGCCTGGGCTACATAGTAAGTTCAAATCTAGCCTAAACTACATAGCGAGACCCTGTCTCAAAAATGAATAATAAAAATTTTTAAAAATTAAAAAATAAAACAGCACAAAGCCATCATAATTTAAAAAGTATAGTATTAGTGCACAAATGGACAGACCGACAGAATGGAACAAAAAATCTGGAAATTACAAATGGAATTTTAGTAGACAATAAAGTGGGTATCTCAACACTTTGGGTTGACAATAAACTTTAAATAAATGGTGTTGAGACAACAGGAGAGCTATTTGAAAAAGGATCAAATGACATCCATTCCTCTTCCAGAATAAAAGAATTAAAGTGTGAATGTAATAAATGAAATAGTATATGGGTGAATTCTCCTATAAGTGGTTCTATAACCTGTTGGTAGTAAAAGGCTAATTATGACTTTTTCTTTTAAAAAAAGTTGATAAACAATGGTGTGAAATTTTTTAAATAAACAGAACATATAAGATTCTTTAAAGTCAAACTGGAGAAAATACTGTAATATATCACTGATAAACTAATATTCCTTATAAAGAATATACTTCAAGAATTTTTTAAAATTAAAAGGAGGGAGAAACAAAACATTCTCACTGTAATCACTGTATAGTTCTGTAAACATGCTAAAAACCAATGGATTACATACATGAAATGGGACAACCCTGAAGGTACAAATTGTGCTTCAATAATAATATTTTTAAAAACCTATAGAAGAACAGGTGAAAGATTTGAAAGAAAATTCACCCCCCAAAAAAGATACATGGTTCTTGCTGGGCATGGTGGTGCACACCTATAATCCTAGCAATTGGGAGGCTGAGGCAGGGGATTGTGTGTTCCAGGCCAATCTGGGCTGCACAGCAAGCTCAATACAACAGCAAGGTGAACTACAGTAACAAGACCCTGTCTCAAAAATAACTACAACAGAAGTTCTTAAAAATACAAAATAGTCAGCTTCAAAATAAGATAAATGCAAATTAAAACTACACTAAGGCTCCATTTCTCATCCATCAGAATGACAAAACTTCAAAAGCTTGGTAACACATGCTGTTAATAAGGATGTAGACAGCAATAAGGCTGCATCATAAACTGCTGGCAAGAATGCAAACAAACCCTATACTGGCAAAACAGGCAATATCTTCAATACAATAATCCCACTTCAAGGGATTTCACCTGGAGATTCACCTGCCCAAAATACAAATGTACATATGGCAAGGCTATGAAATGCTCCATTATTCATAATTCAAAATACTGGCAACTATCAAGTATCCTATCACACAGAGTAATGCATATATTTCCAGAATATCTTAAGTAGAAAAAAGCAAAGAACCAATAATTATATACAATGTGCTACCCTTTGTGTAAGAAAAGGGAAATTACAAAACAAGCACATATGCAGGTACTCATCTTCCAAAGAGAAGCACAGGAAGAACAAACCAGAAAATAATCCTACTGGAAACGTGTGAGGGTGGGTGGGCTAGGAGAGACAGGGGACAGAGGAATACACCTAAGTAAACCCCTACATAGGCTTTCAACATTTTTTTTTTTTTTTGTGGGTACCGAGGGGTCGACCTCAGGACCTCGCGCGCCAGCAGGCGCCCGTGCCGCTGAGCGATATCACCGGCCCCTTTCTCATATGTGGGTTCCGGGAGTCGAACTCGGGCTCTCGTGCTTGCCGGGCAGGCGCTTAAGCCGCTGAGCCATCTCACCGCCCCATTTTTTTTTTTTTTTGACTCAGCATCTCACCATGTAGTTTAAGATGGCCTTGAACTCTCAGTGACCCT
This sequence comes from Erethizon dorsatum, assembly GCA_028451465.1. NCBI lineage: Eukaryota > Metazoa > Chordata > Mammalia > Rodentia > Erethizontidae > Erethizon > Erethizon dorsatum. The sequence continues at coordinate 59,977,764 of CM051834.1, read as the reverse complement.
CATGCCTCAGCCTCCCAAATGCATGGCTTCAATTTTTTTGAAGGACATTAATATTTCATTTATTAAAAACTTGTATCAGGGCCGGTGAGATGGCTCAGCGGCGTAAGCGCCTGCCTTGCAAGCGCGAGGGCCCGAGTTCGACTCCCAGAACCCACATACGAAAAAGGGGCCGGTGATATCGCTCAGTGGCACGGGTGCCTGTTGGCGCGCGAGGTCCTGAGGTCGTCCCCCTGGTACCCACAAAAAAAAAAAAAAAAAAAAAAAAAAAAAAAAAAAAAAAAAAAAAACTTGTATCAAAGACAGAAAGAAATGTATTTCAAATAAATAAAGCAGTCACACTAAAAGGGAAGAAAAAAGAACTAATCCAAAGTAACTTCTGAGCACTTTACTGAGTACACACCCACACAGCAGCAGGACAGAGATGACTGGAAATGAATCCTGAACCCTTAATAGGATGGTTTTTAGCAGTGGGTGGTGGAGGTAACAGTGTGATGAAGCATTTCTAAAATTATTTTAAATGCATTATAGGTTTAAAAAAATGAGGAAATTGCTGACGTTAAGAGTCAAGATTCTAATTGTGGAATTAAAAGGAGATAAAATCGACAGGAGGAGAAGGCAAGGAAGATCCTGGAGGAATGGACTAGAAGTAGAGGCATCAGTATGAACACACGATTCTGCGTCCGCGTTTGTATTTCCCAGCCCTGTCCCTGAAGGGGCCCCTTCTACAAGCAAAGACACCCTGGCAATGATGAACACGCCCAACATCCAAAGCCTGCTAAAAGAAGACAGTTCCTTTGGAAGATGGCTAATTTCAGAACTAGGACAGGAAAGTATAAGATAAACCTGGAGTATTCTGGGGGGACAGAAAATAAGAAGAAACTTTAAAAAACGTTAAAATGCCACAAGAAGTGGCCGAAAGATGCTTCCAGTGACCAAATCTGCAACAGCTTCAGCACCAAAACCAGAAGGGAATGACATAAGCCATCGAGGTGGGAAGGTAAGTACCAAAGACTTCATTATATATAAATCAAGAGATGGCCAAAAAGGGAGGGCTCAACTCTTCCTCCCAGTAGACTGCTAAGTGCCAAGTTATGCATGTGGAAGGAGTGCGGGAACTGAACAACAGCGACTTGCCACTGCCACCGTAAGGACTGATGTAAGAACCCATAACCACTGTGAACTGAAGTAGTGAAGTTTTGATAGCCACGGTGATCCACCTCTTCCAACCAGATCCCACTCCTAACAGTAAATCAGCTACACTGTCCCCATAATCCAGTCACTTTCCAAAGGTCCCACCTCTGGGCCCAGGTGTACGTGATTTCAAAGACTGTTCCCACAGACCACTTACAAGAGGAAATGTAACTACGCGCTGTGGAGAAACTGAACAAGGTTTTGGCTGAGTGATCAACATCACCAGTAAAGCACAGATAGACAAAGGTGACTGTGACTGTGACAGCCTAAAAAGAACACAACATCACATGTGGTATTCTGAGCATCCTGAGCCTCACCATGAAGAAACATCAGACAAACAAAAACAAAAGACACTTAACAAAGGGGGCAAGGAGTCTCTACTCTCCAAACTGTCACTGTGAAAGACAAAGAAACTCTCCTTTGAACAGAGCAAACACACGTGGATGAGACTAAAGGATGAGAGACTGAAGTATCACATTTTCTGAGCTTAGTATTTGTGCTGTGGTTATGACAGAATGTTCCTATGCTTAGTAAAACACACTGAAGCTTTTAGTGGTAAAAAAGGATACTGTAAGTAACTTATCGGCAAATGGTTCAGAAAAATACAATTTACAGAGAGAGAACCAATGACAAAGCAAACGGAGCAAAGTATTTAATAACGGATGCACCTAAATAACAAATTTATGCAAAGTCTTTGCACTATTTTTGCATACTTTCTCATCACTGAGCAACAATACTTGGCACCCACAATTTAAGGGAGACTTATTTTGGCTCACAGTTTGTAGAGGTTTCGGTCCATAGCCAGGTGGCTCCAAGCCAGGGTAGCACGGCAGAGAAGCAGCCCATGGCAGGGCAGGCAGGAAGCAGAGAGCAAAGGGAGGAGCCAGGAAGGAAATTACACCAGTGGTGACCCCACTCTTTAACCAGACCCAACCTCCTAACAGTAAATCAGCTGTATGCCCCATAATCCAATCACCTCCCAGATGTCCCACCTCTGAGTGCAAGAGGCTTTAGGGGGCATCTAGATCTAAACCACAACACTCTCCATAAGCTTGTACATTTTATCAAACGAAAAGTTAAAAAAAAGGCAAATCTTACATTTCTCAGTGCTTCATAAACAGCTCTGAACGCTGGCTGCTTATCATCGTGGTAAACACCTCTGTTCCCATGAAGAATAAAGATTCCTTCTTCTTCTGCTTCCTGGCAGTTGCTTCCATATATGCAATGATCGGGTCGGTAATTCCATTGACACGGAAAAACAAAAAGGCTTTCTACACAAAGAAAAAATCAAACAATGAAGTGAATACACCTAATTCTACAGGATTAACACTCTGCAAAATTTTTAGTTTAAAAATGCACCTCTTAGCAAATAAGACTTAAAACAGTGAATGATATGTTTGGGATTTAGCTTTCTTCCATCTAAATTAAAATTCAAGACATCAAATAAATGCATTTCTCCCCTTTTGACTAAGTATTATCTATAATTTCTTTTTACAAATATAAACAATAAAAGGAATTTAAGTGATTACCTGGGTTATGAAAAAACATGATATTCAACAGATCTTGATCACCCCATGTGATGTTCAGTTTGTATTTTTTAAGCAGTGGCATAAGGATAGCTCCCCACTGCAGCCGTACTGTCGTCATGTCATTCTGTTGATAAAAATATTTTAAAATTTTTCAAAATTCCAGGTTTAAATGGCAGCATGATAACTCCCACTCCTCCTTCAGCAACCATCACAGAGCCATGGGAGAAGTACAAACTCCTCTTGTTAAAAAACCAAGTGACATTTACCATCCTAACTGCAAAGAGGGCTGCCCAGTAGAAGAGTCGGGAAGACAGCAAAGGTATCTGAAGCTACACGTATCAGCAATAAAATAAAAGAGAAAGTAGCAATAGTTTAAGTACTACTTAATTACTGCACCTTAATTTTAAGATGAGGACTAGGGAAAGGTGAAAATTCTCAACTTAATAAGAAAAACTCAGAGACTGAGGTTTCTAAGATCTATAGTATAGTAAGATTATTCTGAGTCTACACTTATATAACTTTTATCACAGTAGACTGTTATAATTTTTCTATTTTATTATCGTGTTAATTTCTTACTGTGCTAATTTACAGGTGACACTTTCTTCCAGCTCCATATGTACAGAGCTCAGTATACCACCTGACCTTACAGGATCCCCTGAATAACAGGGGAGCTACAATACTGCAAATAGATACAAACTAATGAATTTCTACTGTTTTGCTCTTCATCGCCCATCTCTTTCTCCAATCCAATTTTTGCAAAGTACATTTGTTTTAGTGTTTAATTTTAGTGGAGTGCATTTTTAAACTTGATTTATCAATTTCAAATGTTCTCTGTGAACATCTAATTATAAAAGATCAGTGTGGGAATAATAGCAGTCATGGTAAAAATAATAACAGCTAATAATGAGTATGTATCATGTGGCAGGTATCGTTCTACCCCCTTTTTATTACACATTTATTAACAGGCTTAATAGTCAACTCTGACACATAGATGCTAAAATTCCCTGCATTTTTCTAAAATATCATATACACACTAAAAATGCGATTATATGTACCAACACAGAAATCAATTGCATACTTACTAAATTTAACAGGCAAGCTGAGGATGTAGAAAAGGATCTTATATAAGTGTCAATATACATGTTTACTTCTTTCAAAATACATTTTTAAGAGGTCCAAAGAGTACACAGCAAAGTTTATAGTGTCACTTTGCCCAAAGCATAAAACTGAGGAGAGATGTGTAAAGGGGAAACCTCTTTTTACTTATTACCTCTTTAATAATGAATTGAGTTTTTATAAGCATAATTTTGTTTTGCAATTTTTAAGATACATTTTATTATTACCAATATACTAATTGTGCAAATTCTTTTCACTGTGACATTTCTATACATGTATGTATCGTAAACTCCCTCTCCCTACTCTCTCTTACTGTCTCTCTCCAACTCCCTTCCCAGGGCCTAATAGTGTCTTCTAACTTCAGGTCTTTTTTTTTTTTTTTTTTTTTTTCCTGAAATATACACATATGAGAGAAATAGTTTTGCAATTTTTAAAACAAAAAAATATAGCTCTTAATTTTGTCAAGTCTATTACCAAAATGCATAATATTGTGTTATATTAAGGTCAATTAGGTTCATTTTAGAATTATTCATGCTTTTGAAAATGTGTGGATTCATTTTCAGCTTCCCTATACTTAAATATAAAATTAACAGGTGGCTAGTCACATTTTGCTCCAGTGATGACAGAAACTGGGAACTCAACAATTCCCCAGGATGTTATTCCACTTTGAAAAGTTCTACACTCCTTTGATGTTCGTTGCTATTGTTACACGCTCACAAGCTATTTACATGAACACAATAAAAGTCTTCCATCACATACACCTTCCAGATATGTAAAAACAATATGCTCACCTCATACAAAGTATTCTCTTCCCCAGTATTTTTCAATAATTCATTTATGGCCTCATTTCTAAAACATTAGTCTAACTATTCTTGCAGGTAATTAGTGACTGAGGTGCTACCCCGTTAGGCACCATGCCAAGTATTCTGAATACTGAGCTGTAGAAGAGACAAAGCTAGCCTTCAGTAGGTACAAAAAAAGAGACCAAAACACTTTACAAAGTAATAAACAGTGGGGCATGTACACGGTTCAGAAACATACAAGGGAAGGATTTCCAGGAGCCTAACTTATGTTCTTTGGTTTTTATCTAATAAAAAGGTTAAGAAAAATTCTAATAATTTTTTTAAAAGAGAGAAAAGAAATATCCTAGTAAGGATTCAAAACTGCAAATACTGTAACACAAAAAACAAACAGCTTAACCAATGTGACATTATTGTCTATCAAGCATTAAGAAATACAAAGAAAAAAACGTAGACTTTTTAACATTTTAATTTTTTAATATATGCTACTTTAATGTTCAGGTTGAAATTCAACAGCATGAATGGTAGGAAATAAGTGACAAAGAATTTAAAATATGACCTTTATCCTGTATGACTAGTCCTATGGGTTTTCATATGATAAGAACCATGGACAACATTCATGGCTCTGAATGGAACAACTTGGAAAGTGATTACAAATAATTAAGTTGAGTGGCTAAAGATCTCAAATTTAAGATTTGTGCCAGAACTGTAGAATTAATAGAAAAAACCAAGGGACTGTTTGCTAAAGATATAGACAGGAAACTACACAAAAAACAAATACAGATGAGAAAATAATTTTTTTTTTTTTTTTGGCGGGTACCAGGGTCGAACTCAGGACCTTGCACACCAGCAGGCGCCTGTGCCACTGAGCGTATATCACCAGCCCTTTTTCGTATGTGGGTACCGGGAGTCGAACTCAGAACCTCATGCTTGCCAGGCAGGCGCTTATGCCGCTGAGCCATCTCACCGGCCCCCGAGAAAATAAATTTAAAATCAATAAATTGTATAAAACCATCTTAGCATAAATATAATCACTTGAAAGTGAAGCAAATCTGAATGTGTTCTCATAGTGTGAGAATAGGGTTGTCTGTAACAGAGATAATGGGTGTGAGTAAATTGTACCTACTGAATTAAGGCACAATCAGCCCTCTCATCTTTTCCTTCATAAAGTCATTAATGCAAAGAAGAAAAAAGCCAGAAGGTTTAGCAATTATTTTACACACCTCCCCATCTACATCTCCAGCTGGCTTAAAACATGCCGCAAACAAAAAACAAAGGAGAGAGAGAGAAAATAAGTATATAAGAAGGTCATTTAAATAAGCAAAAGGTAAGTAATGAATAATGGAATTAAATTATAAAATATTTTAATTTTAAAAATCAAATGATGTTAAATTATCTCTACAGTTCTTTGCCACATTGCTCATAATTCTATGAATTTCAAATGCAGTTATTGAGAAGTCACATTATTTCTTAGTATATAATCTTAGAGCACCATCTTCTGGTATAATATCACAAAGCACAGTCTAACAATCAGAAAATAACATGTTACTAAGCCAGTTTTACTTAGTAGTAAAACTTCATGGTTAATGAAATTTTAAAACTCAAAACACAATAAACTGAGTAACTGAAGAAAGATGTTCAGTGTTAAGCAAGAGCGGAGGTCATCTAGCCTTAATCTCATTAACGCATCTGATTAGGGGAGAAAAAACTGAATTTAAGTCAAGATTTTTAAAGGTTCAGGAAATGGAAAGCTAAAAAACAATGTTTACCATATCAACAAAATACAGGAGTGATGGGTACTACCCATCAGACTTCTAGGCCTGAAATACTGGCACATAGTCACAAGGGCTGCAAGAGTACTCCTGTTCACACTGAAGAGGGTCCCATATTGAACTCGAGTTGGAAGAGGTGAGTCTGGTCTCAAAATGGAGGGCCAAATGAACCAGAGCAGTTGAGGAAGCTGTTTATTGGTGGTCTGAGCTTTGAAACTACAGATGATCGTTTAAAAGAACATTTTGAGAAATGGAGCACACTCACAGATTGCGTGGTAATGAGAGATCCCCAAACGAAATGCTCCAGGGGCTTCGGTTTTGTGACTTACTCTTGTGTTGAAGAGGTGGATGCAGCAATTGTGCTCTTTGCTCAACCACACAAAGTTGATGGGTGTGTAGTGGAACCAACAAGAGCTGTTTCTAGAGAGGATTCAGTAAAGCCTGGTGCCCATCTAACAGTGAAGAAAATTTTTGTTGCAGTATTAAAGAAGATACAGAAGACTATAATTTGAGAGGCTACTTTGAAAAGTATAGCCAGATTGAAACCATAGAAGTTATGGAAGACAGGCAGAGTGGGAAAAGGAGAGGATTTGCTTTTGTGACTTTTGATGATCATGATACAGTTGAAAAAATTGTTCAGAAATACCCCACCATTAATGGGCATAATTGTGAAGTGAAAAAGGCCCTTTCTAAACAAGAGGTGCAGTCTGCTGGATCACAAAGAGGCTGTGGAGGTGGATCTGGCGACTTCATGGGTCGTGGAGGAAACTCTGGAGGCAGTGGAGGGAATTTTGGCCATGGTGGAGACTCTGGTGGAAGAGGTGGCAGCAGAGGTAGTCATGGAGGAGTTGATGGTGGACAGAATGGATATGGAGGTGATGGTCCTGGTTATAGTAGCAGAGGAGGCTATGGTGGTGGTGGACCAGGATATGGAAACCAAGGTGGTAGATATGGTGGAGGTGGTAGAGGATATAATGGTTACAACGAAGGAGGAAATTTTGGTGGTGGTAACCATGGTGGTAGTGGGGACTGTAATGATTTTGGAAATGATAGTGGACAACAGCAATCAAATTACGGACCCATGAAGGGAGGCGGTTTTGGTGGAAGAAGTTCTGGCCGTCCATGTAGTGGTGGTTATGGATCTGGTGGTGGAAGTGGCGGATATGGTAGCAGAAGGTTTTAAAAAACAGAGGGCCGGTGATACAGCTCAGTGGCACAAGCGCCTACCTGGCAAGCGCGAGGTCCTGAGTTCGGTCCCCGGTACCCACATAAAGAGAGAAAAAAAAAAAGCAACAGAAAAGGGCTACAGTTCTTAGCAGGAGAGAGAGTGAGGAGTTGTCAGGAAAGCTGCAGGTTACTTTGAGACAGTCATCCCAAATGCATTAGAGGAAATGTAAAAATCTGCCACGGAAGGAACAATGATCCCCAGTCAGAAAAGTTACTGCAGCTTAAACAGGAAACCCTTCTGGTTCAGGACTGTCATAGCCACAGTTTGCAAAAAGTGCAGCTATTGATAAATGCAATGTAGTATACATTAGTTGTACATTCCTGAGGTCTTTTGTCTGTTGTAGCTTTGTCTTTTTCTTTCTTTTCACTACATCAGGTTGCCCTATAAATTGTGGTAGTGGTACCAGGAAAAATAATTAAGGAATTTTTAACCTTAAAAAAAAAAAAGAAAGAAAAGAGGAAGCAACTCTGGATGAGAAGATTTAACACATTCACAATGGGGTCGTAATTTGTGTGTCGCACTGCCAGGTGGCTCTGAACCACCAGTGGGCAAGCCAGGAACAGTCATGCCTGTACCACTGGTGGTTCAAGCCAGCGGAAATGTGTGAAAGCAGACATGCAAAAGGGAGAAGGAAATAATGATGTAAATTCTGGTCTACCAGAAGCCATAAAAAATATATAACAAATAAACACATGTACAGACATACATATGGACTCACATCATAAGACATAAAATCTTTAATGTTTACTCTAGTCCTAACTATATATAAAGGAATAAACAGTAGAGGGAAAGTCAACAATGGATATTTGCTCAAAAGTCACTGTTTTTAGCTAAAATTTAAAATTTGCTAAGTATCATGGTCTATACTCAACATTTTTAATGGATCTCTTTTAAACTAATTTAGATAAGTCTGTTTATTATTTCTAGTCTTCATGTGAGATAATGGACACTTTAAGTCTAACCAAGTGGCTGGTGGTTACAGTGCTTAGGTAGCAAAGTTACCCATGAAACCAGTTTGACCCCAGAGTCCACAAACTACAATGAGATGCAACTTACCACATTCAACTCATGCACATGAAATTGGCAATTGTGCATCAGTGAATTTAAAACCTGACTCTTCCATATGACCCCACAATTTAAGATTAGAAACATGCGAGGATGTCTTTAAAATTTAACTGCAGCATAGTACCGTAACAGCTAACATTTACACGTGTCAGATGCTATTTTAACTCATTTAAATCTCACAGTCCTCGCAAAAGCCCTAAGGTACTGGTGTATGGTTATCATTCCATTTTACAGATGACAAAACTCAAGCCCAGAGAAAGTCAAGACTTACTCAACAGCACTGGGTTAAGCTGCAGGGTTTGAACTACGTCAACGGGCTGCAGAGCCCATGCTCCTCACGACTCTCTGTTGCCCTGAGATACACACTTCAGATTTGGGTGCAACCAGAAAACAAGGGCCACTTTCCAGTGACAATCCAGGGAGGCAGTGTTAGCGACTTAGTGCATCACCATCTTATTTTACTGTGCGTAATGCCACCTAGTCTGGCTTTCTGTAATGCTCTACAGAACAGAACACTATGAACATAGGATGGACAAACAGAAATTTTGAATAGTCTAGATTTTAATAAAACTAAATTTTGGGGCCGGTGAGATGGCTCAGTGGCATAAGCGTCTGCCTGGCAAGCGTGAGGTCCTGAGTTCGACTCCCGGTACCCGCATATGAAAAAAGGGCCGGTGATATCGCTCAGCGGCATGGGCACCTACTGGCGCACGAGGTCCTGAGGTCGACCCCTGGTACCCACACACACAAAAAAAAGAAAAAACACTAAATGTTAACCTACTCTCTGTATCAGTGACTTACCTTGAAATACTTCCTTCTCATTCGTGTCATGTTCATCAACATAACTCCAGAGTTCACTCCAGTTTTTCCATAGTATGGATGTCTAGCAAAGCGATTGTACCATCCTATCCGAGGCTCCTCGTGTTCTGGTGCCATTGCAGCAATTTGTGTGGAATTAAATTTCTTTAGTAAAGACCAAATATCATCAACAGGTCGTAAAAACAGGATATCCGTGTCGACATACAACAGTGAGTCAACTTCTTTCAGGATTAACTACGAGAAGAGATACTTGTTGAATTAACTATAATTCTATTAATAAAAGAAAAGAAGCTGTGATCATGGAAGATATACTAAAGAGATAAGCTAATTTACATTAATTTTCTAAAGTACAGTAATTTGTCCTAACTCTACCACACTATCGTAATCATTACATCAACTTTTAGAGAAGAAAAGCTAGGAAAAAAACAAAACAAAAAACTCAGTACCTATAATTGGAATAAAAGCTTTATCTTCAAGTATTAGGGAGGAAATGTGATTCATAATGGAAAATAACACTAACTTCAGGAGGATTTATATCTCAGATCCAAATTTCCTGAGATAAATACAGAAATCAATCAATACAAGTGAAGGTCTTTTGAACTACTTCCCTCAGTCTGTAATGCCAGCACTTTTATATCAACTAGTGAAGTGGCTAGCACCAAATAGGAACCCAGACCATCAGCTCTAGAGTCCATGATCTTATTTCTATGCTTATTTTCTGCTAATAAATAACAAAAAACATGCACTTGGCAAGGGTGAAGATGAGAACCGCCTTAGCAGAAAGAAGTTAAATCTCCAACATGTACATTCCAGAGGTTTTCTAGGGTAGTCTTTATTCTGCCTTATTCACAAACTTTAGAATCTGATTCCTACAAATTTAAATTTACCACCTATCATGGTCTAGTAGCAAGATTTAATGCTGACATTAATCTATACCTTTTTATGTAAGAATATGGGGACAAGAGTTTGATCCCCATTTTGCTACTTTTCAAAGCTGTTACGTCTTTGATCAACTAAAGTTACGCCATCGCCTCAATGAGCAGCTGCGAGACAGAAGTCACCTCTCTACTCCCTGAGTTCACTATCGGCAGATGTAATGTCAGGCTGAGGAAAAGAGCTGATGGTGGACTGCAGAGCCTGAGCAGGGACATTCATTTGCTCTCAAAGACCTCAATTAAAAGGGGATGATTATATCTGTCTGCCTTGTTTTTAATATATTCTGATTCTGTACCATGATTCATCAGCTGTTTAGAGACTACTGTATTCTTAGCAAACTAGGAAGATGCTGCATGAAGCTTCAAGTTCACCTCTGGGAGCTAGTGCCAACTAGAAGTCAGATATAAGGTTATATAATAATCACATCTATATTTTTCTATAGCTTGTTTTGGTCCTTTTCGTCTATTTTGAAGGAAGAGAAGCTCAGCAAGAAGTTTATCATTAGGAAAAATAAAGTATCAATTTACTTAAAACTTGGTTAAAAAAAAAAGATGCACAAGTAATAGTAAAGTATAAGAACAAACTGACAGGTTTCAAGTATGCATCTTACTTTACCACAATTCCATTTAGCAATTTAACCAGATCATATCATTACATGATCTGACAAACTTCATATCACAACATCAACAACTAAACTTGTCAATAAAGGAGAACAAATTGACAGAGAAATGTCTGTATCTCATACTTTTCTTTCATCACTTACTGCTTTTCTGGAACTCATCTGCGTGACTACTTGTTTAACATCTTTCTCTTCCATCAGAGAGTACGCTCTATTAAAACACAAGTCCTGTCTCTGTGCACTGATCCCTACACACCCAGCACTTCAGCACGAATGGCTGGAGGAAGATACACTCATGCATTAATAAAATGAATGTAACACTGCAATAATTCAATATAAACTTATTTTAAAAACTTACAAAGCCTAAAACATTTTTAAGATTTTTTTTCCCGATCTCAATCCCTTACTTGTGTGCTTTTTATAATGGAAAAGAAGACTGAGAAAGACTCTAGGATCAAAAATTTTTACACACAGCATCAAAGATATTGGGTAGGCAAATTAGAGTATTAAAATGATAACTTCAATCTAACTGACATTCTTGATTTGGTAAACAATGTCCTTAATACGCTAGCGTTGCTTTAATATACTGAACAGTTACAAGAAACAAGGCTGAGGACTGAACCTGGAGACTCACACATACTAGGCAAGACCTCTACCACTAAGCTATGTGCCTGGCCCCAAATATTTTATTGTTAGCAAGATTTTTATTATGGCTTTGACCTGCTCTATGGGAATTTTTTTTTCCTAACAGCCAAAAGAAAATAGTATATGTTATGGTTTGTGTCTAGATGTCCCTGCAAAGCCTCATGTGGTCATAGGGTTTTTGGAGGTGGCTGAATCTAAAGTGTGACTGATTCGTAGTGCAAAGCTGGGATTAGGGGTGCTGGGATTAAGGATGGGTGATTGCTGGATCAGTCCACTGATGGGACTGGCATGGCCCTATTCCCAGTAGACTGGAAACAATATAAGGGAGTGAAAGAGGCTTGTCTTGCCCTGTCTCTTGTTGCTTTTGCTGTCTTCTATCGCCATGAACAGCTGCCCCTCTGCCACACCACATTGCCTTGGAGCCAAATGGTTATGGGCTGAAACTTCTATGAACTGTGAGCTAAATAAACCTTTCCTTCCTTAACTTTGGATGCCAGGTACTTCCTCTCAGCAGTGAGAAAAGTAACTAAGACGGAATATTTAAATGTACATTTGTTTATTTAACTAAACTTATGTAACTCTTCAGAAACTCAGGTATGTAAAAAGTAAATTTCAAATTAGAACAAAAAACCAAGAGGAAAAAAGACTTACTGGCAAGAACAATCTCTGGGAGGCACACGGTTTGAAGAGTTTTTTCCACTCTGCTGCATGCTCACTTGGAAATGTAATGGGATACAATGTATAATTAAATGTTTGTAGAAATGACCAGCTGTCAAGCTAAAAAATAAAAATCAATTAGATTCCTCTCACTTTCAATTTTTCCTGTAATATAATCTAACAGTTGCAAAACAGAAGAGCTAATAATAGCGATCATATACATTTTGTGTTGAACAGTTAGGAGAAAGATTTTCTTTTCTACCAGTGTTTTTATTTTCGTTCAATATCTAAAAATCATAATACTATCCCAGAAAAATATCACTAAGACACAGTGGAAGTTATCAGGGTATGAGTCAAAAAAACCAGAAAGCTCAAAGAACCTTGCAAGTATTCATTCCCCTTAACTATGTAAATTCTCTCAATTTCTACATAAATTAAAATCAGAAAAATTAAGCACAAATTTTATTACCATAGTGTATGATATAATAAAAATGTTGACATTCAAAACAAACTAGTATCAGTTTCTCCATTTATGCATAGTTTTAATATGTACTGCTATTCCTGATAATAAAATACTCTGATAAATACATATCTGATGCCAATTTTTAAAAAATCATTACAAAAAACAAAATCTATCAAAATCTACGATCTTCACTTCTTGAATGCATTACAAGACATTAAATTATTTCAAACTCAGTTAAGTATCACATATCATTGTTGCTTCTAAAGACTTTTTTTTTTTTTTTTTTGGAGACAGTATCTCTCTGTGTTGCCCAGGCTGGCCTTGAACTCCTGGGCTTAAGTGATCCTCCTGCCTCATCCTCCCAAAGAGCTGTGACCACAGGCATATGCCACCAGGTTCTCCCTTAGAACTGCTGATTCAAATGACCTGAAAAGCATTCAGAAATAATCTACAGAGAAGGAAAAAAAACTAAGTAATTTATGTATAAGACTGAAGATCTCTTTTTGAGTGATGACTGTATTCAAGTAATTTTTTAAAAATTAATATCTTGCACATAGTTTAAGGGAATTCTTTTCCCAACACTGCTTTAGTGTCTCCATTGTTTTAAAAGACTAGCACTTTTATTTTCCTTCCTGACTTATAAATCATTATCATTTTAATACCAACTTCAAAATGAAACTTTTGACATTTGTCATCTAATACTGCAACACTTAGTTACTTTTTAGTATTAAAAGCATGTTCCACCAAATATTTGATATTCACTCATCAAAAGCAAAAGCCAAGTTTGTTAGTGTTGATTATGAAAGATCTACATGGAAAACTATAGTACAGAGGCCACACCTAAGATGAAACAACAAATTTTTTTTTATTACATTTTTAAAGGTTTTCACAGTAAGTAGCAGTCTATTCTTTTAACCTCTAGGATAAAATTAATTCCTCTATAATTTTATAAAAATCTAGATAAAGAGATCAAGATTCCAAAAATATGTATCAAAAATATATAAACTAGGGGACAAGATGGTGCCCTCCACGCTGCTCCTGACAGTCCAAGGGTCAGAAGGACTGTACGTGGTGAATGGCCCACCACGCTTTACAGAAAGCACTGTGTTTCTAAGCTTCTAAAGATGGCACAGCTGGAATACCCAAACTACAACTTTATGACGTGAAAACCAGGATATGTTTGAAATCTCTTATACAGAAAAAAAACACAAAATTGGTGTCCATCCTGATCAGAAGAAATTATTTGTGCCCGAAATGCTAACAGTGAAGTTCACTTCTTTGAAAACAACAATTTTAACACGACTGCAAATAAATTGCATTTGCAAAAAATTAATGATTTTGCTTTATCACCTGCACCCCACCCATACAAGGTGGCTGTCTATGTTCCAGGAAGTAAAGGTGCACCTTCATTTGTTAGATTATACCAGTACCCCAACTTTACTGGACCTCATGCAGATTTAGCCAATAAGAGTTTCTTTAAAGCTGATAAAATGACAATGCTGTGGAATAAAAAAGCTACTGCTGTGTTGGTAATAGCTAGTACAGAAGTTGACAAGACAAGGGCTTCCTACTACGGAGAACACACACTGCACTACACTGCAGCAAATGCAGAAAGTGCTGTGGTGCAATTACCAAAAAATGGCCCCATTTGTGATGTAGTTTGGAATTCCAGTTCAACTGAGTTTTGTGCTGTCTACGGTTTTATGTCTGCCAAAGCAGCAATTTTCAGTTTGAAATGCGATCCTGTGTCTGACTTTGGAACTGGTCCTCACAATGCAGCCTACTCCAGCCCTCATGGACATATATTAGTACTAGCTGGATTTGGAAATCTGGGGGGGCAAAGTGAAGTGTGGGATGTTAAAAACTACAAACTTATTTCTAAACCAGTAGCTTCTGTTTCTACGTATTTCGCTTGGTGTCCAGATGGTGAGCATATCTTAACAGCCACATGTGTTCCCAGGTTATGTGTTAATAATGGGTACAAGATTTGGCATCATACTGGCTCTATCTTGCACAAGTATGATGTCCCATCAAACGGAGAACTGTGGCAGGTTTCTTGGCAGCCGTTCTTGGATGGAATATTTCCAGCAAAAACAATAACTTACCAAGCAGTTCCAAGTGAAGTACCCAGTGAAGAGCCTAAAGTTGCAACAGCTTACAGACCCCCAGCTTTAAGAAATAAACCAATTACCAATTCCAAATTGCATGAGGAAGACCACCCAGAATATGAAACCACAACCAGGACATGATAAGCCATTATCAAAAACAGCCCTTAAAAATTAAAGGAAGCATGAAGCTAAGAAAGCTGCAAAGCAGGAAGCAAGAAGTGACAAGACTCCAGATGTGGCACCCACTGCTGCTTCACAGAGTATACCAAAACACCATCTCTTTGTCAACTTCCAGTGACCCAGGACTAGACAAAAAAATTAAGAATTTGAAGAAGAAACTGAAAGCAACTGAACAACTGAAAAAACAAGCAGCAGCTGGAAAACAACTAGAAAAAAAACATTTCGAGAAAATTCAAAAAGAGACAGCCATTCTCCAGGAGCTGGAAGATTTGGAATTGGGTATTAAAAAGCTCACTGAAAGCAAATCAACGCAAGCATATCTGTGAAGCCTGCTGGTGTACCTGAAATATCCACGTGCCTACAATTAATGTTGGTCTGCAATTTTAACCATTTATCTAAGATTCTGCCTATGTATGAAACTATTTAATAATTGTCTGTTTATTAACATTTACATCCTGTATCACATCAGTACATGATAAAGAAATATCTGAATTTTTCAGTTAAGCTGGACAGATTAAGAGATACTGATTTTTAATTGGGGACAGTATTTGCTATGTAAATGAATAAAGACATTTGAAATTTGAAAAAATATTTATATAAACTAGAAATATTTTTAAAGTGTAAATAAACCTTTCTACCTCTTGGAATCAAAGATTTTGGCAGACCTAAGATCATAAGTTGTATTTTTCCCTCAACATTCAAAGTGAACTTAAAAATAAAACCAAAACTTTTTTTAAACTTAGACCAAGTAGAAAAATCCAAATCAGTCTGAATACTTGATTCAGTGGAGGAGGAAAAAGTCACTAGTATCATCTTTACCACCATCTCAGAACACCAGGTAGTGAGACTTCACGCAAATTTTCTTTTTCTTATGTGTTCTCTGCCTCTGATCTCCAATTCTTGCATAGAAACTTTTTTGTTGTTAAGGAGGTTACAAAGCTATCTTGATTAAAAAGTATATTTCCATTCTCACTAACAGCTAGGTATGGTCATATGACTAAATTGAGAACAATGGAATATTGGCAAAAATGTCATGACTACTTGTGGAAAGTTTCCTTAAAGAGAAGAAGGGGCTGCCCTTCTCTTCGGGTAGGCTGAATACGGATGTAATGGCAGGATCATGAGTAGCTATCCTGGACCATGAGGTAGAAGCCTTATGTTGAAAATGGGCTCAACTGTGCTGCGGATGCAGCTCAGTAGTAAAGCAGTTTCCTAGCATGCACTAGGCCCTGGGTTTAATTCCCAATATAAAGCAAGAGGAGGGAAGGGAGGGAAGGAAGGGGAAAAAAGGGGAAAAAAAAAAAAAAAGGGAAGGAAGGGAGGGAAGGGGAAGGAAGGAAGGAAGAAGGAAGAAAGGAAGGAATAGCTCAGCCACAATCAGGAAAAAACAGTCCAAAAGGGTGAAGATCTGCCTTGTAACTCACTGTGCCTACTTTTATGTGAGAAAGAAACTTTTTATCTTGATTACTTCACAATCAAAACATTCTGGAACTACAGTCAGTAAAATAAAATGTTCACATTTGGGAAAGGACTTTTAAATTGCTTGTTACTGTTAAAAAACAGATCTTACTCTTACATTCTAGATCTAGACCCAAGATGGAAATGTCACAAGATCACTCTCCGCCCTAAGAGGGCAGAGTTACAGAATACACACTTCTGGATCAATGCAGTAATAAACATTCTACTAAAGCACACTTAAATATTCCACTCTCCAGCCTTAATTAAGTCTCTATAAATACTCACTCTCGCTTTAAAGCTATCATGCAGTTGATCTTCAGCAAAAATATGGAACTGAAGAGGTTTGATGCTGAAAATGAGCGCTGACTTCAACATGGTCATAGTTTCTTCCAGTCTCTCACCACAGGCAACCACGGCAAGGTGCATCTTCTCAACAGGCTGCATTTTCAGACTATACCTAATAGAAAAGAAAAACACATTTTCTAACAGCTTTAGCACAGGTCTACACAATGTGGTATTTTCCCCATGTTGAAAAACAGAAGTTCAAAACTTCTATTTAAGAAGCTAAGAAACACCAAATTACAAAACGTTATGCTGACTCAATCACGTATTTCTATACCATCGACCAGTCTTTCCCAGCCAACGCTCCTCACTAGGAACCACGGCTCACAGAAGAGGACCACGTTCTCAGCGCAGCGCCATCCGGCTGCACAGGGCAGGAGTTAACTCAGACTCCTACTGGATACCCTGGGGCGGGAGGGCTTCGTTCTCTCTGGAAACCTCTTAGAAACAAAGTATCGCTGAAAGTCTTCCACTGAATGTTTTAAAAAAGAAGAATTTTAACATATTCTTATGTCAACTAAAACCCTTCCCCACACCTTCCAGCAACCAACAGATCACTGTGATGCAAATCAGTCATCATTTCATCCATAAATACCTCAATAAAATCTGGCCTTAAACCATGTTGATTTACAAGAAATCTCCCTCACATAGTTTTTTTTTCAGTGATGCACATTCAGTTCCTTCTACTAAATATTCAGCAAGATGTAAACATTTATAAACAGGATCGAAAACATATGAGCAGAACACTGTCACGTCTTCTTGGAACTGGGCTTCTTTAGGACTCGGAGCAGCAGTGGAGCGCGTCTGGGTCTTCTCAGCCTCCATTGTCTCCACTGCGCTCAGCTGCCCCTTCCACCCTTCTCCTCCTTCCTAGGCCAGTCAGAGCCTAAACTCGGAAAGCATTATCTGCAGAGGGAGCTGATGCTTTTCTGTCTCTGACGAGGGGGCGTGATTCCCGCTTATCACCACCACAGTGACAGGAGTTAAGGAAAAGGCGATCCAGACACCACAGCCCCCAGCGGAAACCGTGCTAGCTTCCCTTCAGGGCCACTGCCTCCAACTCCCACTCCCCAGGGTGGTAACAATGCCTTCATTAAAACATCACGGCTTAGGGGGGCGTGGTGGTGCACGCCTGTAATCCCAGCACTCAGGAGGCTGAGGAAGGAGGATCCCTGCGAGGTGGAGGCCAGCATGGACTACAAAGTGAGTTGAAGGCCAGCCTGAACTGCAGAGTGAGATCCTGTCTCAAAAAGACAAAAATCACGGCTTGAGAATCTCATAGGCTCAGATTGCTTACCTGGCCTATAATGAGATCCTATAACAACGTCAAAACCCAAAAAGAAATTTAAAAAATAAACTGTACCACTCATAGGTTGGTTTCCACAGAATTCTCTTAAACCTGAAAAAAAAAAAAAAAAAAGCAAAATGTTCCTCAAGAGGAAAATAAATCCCTCTAAAATCAGTTTTGGGGGCTCCTCCCAGGCATTTTAGGAAGAGTCACTTTAGTCACACTGCCAGAGTTCTCTTTACCAATTCCTACAGGAACGCTGTCAACCACACTGAATTTGCTTTTCTCTTCAGAGTCCCTTTTTAATAAAAGCATCATATGTGGTACAGATTCCAACACTTACACTGACAAAAGGAAACATACTTTCAAGGTATCTGTGGCTACCACCCTTGTCTCTAAACCCCAAGCATAGGAAAATCAATTGCAACTCAAAGAAATCTGAACTAAGCTTCTGTAGTTAGGAGTCAGTAACTAAAACCTTCTCAACAGTCACAGGAATTCAGTCATTCAGGTAATTTCAGCCCCAAATGAATGGTGTAATTTTGTCAGGGACCATAAAAATGTGCTGTATTTTAAACACAGTATGAACTAAAGTCCCCATGGATTGAAAGAAATGTTATCCAAAAGGACAGTTTAAAGTCAAACCTGTTTTTCTATAAAAGTAGAAGAAATCTTTCAGATAATTCAAAACATTACCAAAAGGCTCCCGTGGTTATATGTGGCAGACCCTGAGCATCAGAAGTGTGACAGTAATGAGCCACATATTAGATTAAAAAAATGAAGCCATGAGTCTAAAATAATAGTAAGGAAAGGAGTAAAGGGAGAGAACTTGTCTTTAAAGATGAACACTAACCAATAAATACAGAAAGAATTACAAAAATCATTACTTTGTAAACATCTTTATAATAATCTGGATTTAAAAAGCATACAGAAATAAAGTATTTTCCCATATAAGGGGATAAAGATGCTACTACAGTGTAGACATAGGGGAACATCACCTTAACCATGTGATAAACAATAATGTTAAGCATGACATCAGCTGAGTCCTGATAGAATGACCAAAGAGCAGACCTCCTGTACAGCAAACCTATCAAAATTCTGAAGCTAATCATTAAGTAACACGCAAATTCAAATTAGGAGGCATTCTATTGAAGAAAAAAAAATATGTCACAAAAGATAGTATTACCACCTTTCTCCCACTAAAAGTGTGGGGGGGTGAGGTACAGTTCTAGAATAAAGAGGGCAGCCTAGGTCCAACAACTAAAAGCAATGTAACCCTTCACTGGCCCCGAACGGTAAGGAAAACACTTGAAGGACTCAACAGGAAAATAAGAAAATATAAACAGGAATATATAATCCATCAGTGCTAAACAACTTGAGGTAACAATTTTGTTATAGTCACACTAGAAAACATCCCTGTTCTTAAGAGATACATGCTAAATACATTAAGGGGTATATCATGGTTGCAGCTGTTTATCAAACGATTCAGCACAAAAAAAATGTCAAAACGTTACTAGCAGGCAGAGTCTAGAAGAGTGCACAATGTGGAAACCCAAAAGAAACCCAAAAAGAAATTTAAAAAATAAACTGCAACCTTTGTGGACGTGAGCCTTGACAAAGTAAAGAGTGGGGTAAATCAGGAAAAAAGTCCTTAAAGACTGTTTCGAATAACAAATTCTAATACTAATGCTATTAATGCATTTGTAAGCCACAAAATACCCTCCTTATTTTAAGTACATTTCTGCTGTACAGGAGTGAGACAGGGTCTCTATGCAGCTCAAGCTGGCCTTGAACTCTCAGCGATCCTCAGCGTGCTCCGCCACACCTGGCTCCTGTTTGTTTCTTTTTCAAACAGCATAAATATATTCCAGTGTGTCCTTCTAGCCTATTATTAAATTAGACTCCATAAAAATAATACATAACATTCAGAATAGCATTTTAATGAATATATAAAGTCAGACTACGCAGAATTAAATTTCTAATAACAATCTGGCCAACAAAAAGTAACTACCATGAATGTATCCCCCTTCCTGAGCCACTCCCCACGGGACTGAACTCAGGGCTTCTGCACTGAGCTACATCCCAGCCCTTTTTCACTTTTTATTTTGAGACAGGGTCTCCTTAAATTACTAAATTTCCCAGGCTGGGCTCAAACCTGTGATCCTCCTGCGGCAGCTGGGATTATAGGCGTGCACCACATCTGGCTCCATGAACGAAAACTTTGTAGTTGAACAAACTGGAAAACTATGTTTTGAAACACAATTATTTCCTTATTGTATGACTTTTTAAAAAAATTTTTCCCCTCTCAGTGTAAAAAGTTGTGTTCTTTGGCTAACATAAATTGCTAACATAAATACAAAAAAAATGAAAACTGGAATTTTGTTCATGAAAACCATTTCTAAACCCTGCTGTTGATCAAAACATTGTGTCACAATATTCGTTAAAGAGACCCAAATGAAAACAATCTTTAAAAAAAATAAAGTGTTGAATTATACTATTTTGAAGAGTTGAACATAAATCACTTTTTTTTTGTTTTGCTTTAATGCGGGTACGGGGAGTCGAACTCAGGACCTCGCGCTCGCCAGGCAGGTGCTCATGGCGCTGAGCTATATCACCGGTCCCATAAATCACTTTTGAAATACTTATGAAACCATTAAGATTTTATGCAAAAGCATAAACCAAAAATCTAAAAATCTAATGTGAGAAATATAAACATTAACTTATATGGTATAAATTAAAATAATCCATAAAAATATGTATCTTAAAACTGGTATAAGACCATGGAAAACAATACTGTTAACATTAAATAACATTAAAATCACTTATGACCACAGAATCCATCAATCCAAAAATCTATTCCTACCGCAAAGAGGAAGATTTAATATTTTAAAGTACTATTTTTTTTAAAGTTCAAGTCATAGAAAAATTAGAAAAAATACTTCATAACTATTAAAATTAAGAGTTTGTATAATGAAGACAATTAAAAAGAAACAAATTAGGAAAATATCAATGGCAAAAATGGAGCATACTGTTCTAAGAGTTCACAAAATAAGCACTTAAAACTCAGTAGGAAACAGCAATTCAATGAAATAAATCAATATTGATCTATCATTTTACCCTGGCAAGTGGTAAAATGATAGCTGCCAACAATGCAAAAGGTTATGGTGATCCCAGAATTTAAGCTGATACTGGCTTAAATCCCTATCTGCATAATTCCTAGGAAATAATTTAGTGATGTAATTCATTCTTTTTAACAAATATTTGAACTTCTTCTATGCCTTTTATGTGTGGCACATAAAAAGCAAGGTGGGTACTTTTACAAGAAGCTTCCTGATGAAGAGAGAATAAAGAGGTGATACTTAAGAAAGAATTGAAGCAATTTCTTGTGGGGAGTTTGTGTTTGGCTTGGTTTTAAGGACAAAATACTCAGAAGAGATGAGAGTAAATAGAAGACTCAGCAAATGCAGATACAAATTATTTAAATTCTAAAAATGAGGGGAAAAATGTTCTAAGCATAAAGGGCTTTCTGAAACTCAGTGGAATAGCATGCAGTCATTAATATGATAATTATGATGCTGCCCCCTTCATGGGAAAAATATCAAACTTTTCAACTTAGAAATCAAAACTAATTGAAAGCATAATGTGCATACAAATGATGAAAACACTTATGCTAGGACGTGAGGCCATTTTTCTGTTTTATATTATGTTCACTGCATAATAAATAAATTGGGAGGAAATGACCTCCCCAAGACCTAATCAAATTATACAAGGAATTCAAATTGGGAAAGTTAGACAGGACATAAAAAAAAGAATACAATGCCAAAATAAGGGCCCTTGGTGCCAGGCATAATGTGACATCAGAGATAGTAGGCAGTAATTGGAATTATTCCTTCTCCTCCTCCTCCTTTTGGTACTAGGGACTGAACCCAAAGCCTTCACACTGAGATAACATACCCATCCCTTTCTTAATTCTTTGAGACAGGGTCTCGCTAAGTCACTAACTTGTCCAGGCTGGGCTTGAACTCATGATCCACTGCCTCAGCCTCCCAGAGTGCTGGGATTATAGGTGTGCACCACTGCGCCTGGCTCCCTGGAGTAATCTTGAAGTCAAGGAGGAAGGAAGATTATGATTATTCATGCTGTAATTTGCCAAAAGGTCTGGTTTTTATAAATCAGAGTAAACAAATCAGACCATACGGAAGTTTTCAAGTTTACCCAGGTTCCAGTTAAATTTATGTTGTAAGGCACAAGGGTCCCTGTCAACATTCCATATTCTTTCTTAAGAATGAAAAATATGGAGCCCCAATTTTCCAAAATTATAAGCAAACTGAAAGCTAAGATTATCTTTTCTTTTCTTACAACTGGACCAAATTTTTTTTTTTAAGTATATGAAATTTGTATTTTGTTGAAGGGTAATTGTCACCTTGATGTCATTGTTTTCCTATCCTATAGCATGGTGTGTGTTTCTATTTGTTCAGATCTTGTTTTGTTTTTTGTTTTAAAGTGTATGTTTGTGATACATCATAGTTAACATTTGTTTTGGGGAATTGGTATGTATATCATTCCTTGATCATTTTACATCTTTAAAATTTTTTAAAAACTTAGAATAATTTCCATAGTAATAGTAGTATTTCAATTCCAATTCTTTTCCACAGCACTAGGATGTAACTAAAATATCTAATTTCAGTTATCCCCTGTCATTTGTTCATGGGATGAATAGTGTAGTGAGAATGCAAGAACTTAAACATATATATCATAAACAGATATGAAGAATGCAGCTCTTGGAGCCAGGGGTGGTGGCGTAGGCCTGTAATCCCAGCACTTGGGAGACTGAGGCAGAAGGATTGCTGTGTGTTTGAGGCAAGCCCGTGCTACAAGAATGCAGCTCTTGGGCCGGTGAGATGGCTCAGTGGCTTAAGTGCCTGCTTGGCAAGTGCAAGGGCCCGAGTTCGACTCCCGGAACCCACATATGAAAAAGGGGCCGGTGATATCGCTCAGCGGCACGGGCGCCTGCTGGTGTGCGAGGTCCTGAGGTCGATACCCTGGTACCCACAAAAAAAAAAAAAAAAGAATGCAGCTCTTAGAGAGTAGAATGATAGAACAGTGGTTACCACAGGGAAGTAGGTAGTGCAGACCAAAGGGTACAAAGTTCCAGACAGAAGGAATATGTTTTCACGATTTATGGCACGGCAAAATGACCACAGCAAACAATAATGTTTAATAAATAATAATATTTCAAAATTGCTAAGGGAAAATATTTTACATGTTCTCACTCCAAAGATAAATACATGACATGATGGAAATAGTAATTAACTTGATATAATCATTCCACACCAGACACATCAAACATCACACTGTACCCTATGAATAAAATCATTAGTCAGTTTAAATAAAAGTTTAAAATAAAAATTTTAAACTGCAATTCTTCCTACCTGGAACACTTGACCTCCTGTCCTTGAACCTGGCTAATTTCCTGTTCATCAAGTGCATGCTCCCTACAGAAAGCCTTCCCTGACTCCGCAAGCGGACTCCTCACAGCTACAATTTGGTCAGCTTCTATTGTAATCTCAGGTTAACTACTGTAAACATTACAACAGAAGCTCCACAAGGATGTAACCACATTAACCTGACTCAATAATCTGATAATCAGCACTCAGCATAGTGCCTCATAAATAGAATGAACAGAATTAGAATTTAAATGAGTCATTAAGATGGATGACTTGCAAAAAATTTACTTTCGGGGGCCGGTGAGATAGCTCAGCGGCATAAGTGCCTGCCTGGCAAGCGCGAGGTCCTGAGTTCGGCTCCCAGTACCCACATATGAGAAAAGGGCTGGTGATATCACTCAGTGGCACAGGCGCCTGCTGGCGCGCGAGGTCCTGAGGTTGACCCCCAGTACCCACAAAAAAAAAAAAAAAAAAAAAAAAAAATTTTCCTTTGGAAAGGACATTTCAGGCTACTGACTGGCCGCACTATCCCCTGCCACCATCTCAGGCAGAGAGTCTGAGAGCCACTGCCTGATCTCACTCCTATAACATATTTTTTATTAAATATTAGAGCAGGAAGGAACCTGAGAAGTCAGCCAGTCCAACGCTTTATTTATCCAGAAGGAACAAAGCCAAACAATTTAGTAACCAACAAATAATGTTGTATCATTTCCTCCTTTATAAATCTGTAACGACAAATACATATTTTAACCCTTTCATATTCAATCTCTCTGCTAACAACTAATAATTCCACACTGTCCCATCCACCAACAAAATGTTTCTTCAGTACACCAGCTTTAAATTGGATAAATGAATATATATATCATAAATCAGAGCACAAATTCCCCTAAGAACAATTTATCTTAATAACATCTAAAAATATTTTAAAGCATTTATGTGCAGAATGTACTAAAAATCAGTGATAACAAAATGAAAAAAGAAACAGAAAATCCAATCAGAAAATGCATTTTTTACTTATATGATAATATTAAATTACAGAAAAAGAAACACTTTTATATCCTGTTACAGTCAAAGCTTTTATTACTTACTAATCTTACCTACACTGATCTACTAATTAAATACTGTGCCTACCTAAACGCCGCTTCCCAAAAGCAGTTCATTCCACAAACATCAGAGGGCAGCATCCAATAGGGATTCCAGTAACACAGAATGAAATCTTTACACCTAACGGTAAGACAGAAATAAGAGTCCTATGTGAGTACTTCAGTTGAGAACTAACAAGAAATTTATTAACAACTTACTGTTCTGTTTTACAGCAAGGAAACTGTAAATCTATGTTGCTATTGATAACTTGAATTTTTTTTTTTTTAGAAAATTGATTTCTCCTTTACTTAGGGCACCACTATTTTAAATAAAACTTTAAAACCTTTAGGTTAAATATACTACATTTGGAAAACAATGTTCTAGTCAGGATCTCCCTTGATGTATTAATATCTATAATACATTTAAATTTTTTCTTCATAAACTAAGCAAATTACCCTAGAACAAAATCCATTTCATCAAAAAAAAAGTTTGCTTACCCTGAAACAAAATAAAAATATCACAAATGCTGGTGAAATGGGAAAAAAAGATCTCTACATATTTTTATATTAATCCTCAACCTAAGCTATCTGTGTGGTGTTTTAAACTAAAAAAGTAAGAAATTTTGACATTCATGGCTTAGTTCATTTCTCTATTATCTCAGTTTCACTGCATTATACAAGATAAAACAAAAAGGAGATCAAATATGGTCTTCTTGAGATCAGGTTGGAGCTAAGAGAAAAAAAGAAAAACCCTCACAGTACAAAAAAGTGTTATTCATTGTTATTCCTTTTCAAAACAATGATCTAAAATTCACCACAGTGGGGGCCTGAGTATGAAAGTAAGATTGTGTGACGTCTGAGGGTCACTAAAGCAGCCCACTTAATATCTCATTACCACACTGCTTTGTTTTTTCTCACTATGAATGAATTGTTAGTTTCTGTTCTTAAATTTAAAAAGTATATGAAATTTCTGATTTGCAAAAATCTGTGATCACATCTCTCCCAAATGTCAACAGTCTAAGGCTGGGGTTCTGAGCCCTGGAGACAGAACAAAAATCACTTAGAGAGCCAAATCCCAGACTTACTAAACCAGAATCTCTGGGAACAAAGCCTGACACTGGTGGTTTTTAAAATGCTACTAAGTAATTCTGTATATTATTGCATAAAGAACTACAAAGTTGGAACTTAAAAATCAAGAGGAAAAAATGTTGCATTGTAATATGGTTTTCCTTTGAAGGATACCATCTTCTAGCACAGCAGAAAGGGCTGTTTACCTTAACTTAAAAGGTTGATAAGTCTGGAAAAGAAAATGTACATATCAGTAGAAGTTTTGACTTGATTAGTAGAAAACTGTATGGTCCTAGGCATGGTTATGTATGTCTAAAATCTTACATTTCATACTAGGAAGTCAAACAGTGTTATAAACAACAATTAAAACACAGTTCTTTCAAATTCAAGTGCTCTCAGATCCAGTTAAGTTTCACAACAAACATGTTAGGATAGATACTATCTTCTTTTTTTTTTTTTTTTTTTTTTTTTTTTTTTTGTGGGTACCGCCCGTGCCGCTGAGCGATATCACCGGCCCCTTTTTCGTATGTGGGTTCCGGGAGTCGAACTCGGGCCCTCGCGCTTGCCGGGCAGGCGCTTAAGGCGCTGAGCCATCTCACCGGCCCAACTATCTTCTATCTTCATCTTTCAGATACAGACATTATCTCAGTGTTATTTCAACAAATCAATTTACTTACAATCAGTACTAACATGTACCTTTGTTCTAGAAAAATCACAACTGAACTGTTTCATGCCCTCTGTCAATCTCTTCCTACACTGGGAGATGGAAATTCAATTTTTCTATAAAAATTACTTGAAATAGCAATACCATTTGTTTCACTTTATGTTACAAAACAGCTCAGTTATGTGCTGTTTCCGACATCTACCTGCTCCTAAGCTCACTTCTTAGAAATATAAATAAAGGATCCTATTGCAGGTCTAGTTAATCAAGAATCTCCATGAAAGTGGCCCAAGAAGCTGAATTTTTAACCCATGACACAAGTCTTAAGGTCAGACCTGAATGAGAAACATTATGTATCAAAGGATATCAAAAGTCAATTCAAGTTGGGCATGGTGGTGCATGTCAGTCATTCCCGCATGTGAGAGGCTAAGGCAGGAGGTTCTTGAATTTGAGGGCCTACACTATATAATGAGACCCTCTCTCGAAAAAAAAAAAGAAAAAAAAAAAAAATCAAAGCAGAGTTTTTATTTATTTTTTTTATTTTATTTTTTTGTGGGTACCGGGGTCAACCTCAGGACCTCACGCGCCAGCAGGCGCCCGTGCCGCTGAGTGATATCACCGGCCCTTTTCTCGTATGTGGGTTCCAAGAGTCGAACTCGGGCCCTTGCGCTTGCCAGGCTGGCACTTATGCCGCTGAGCCATCTCACCGGCCCAAAGCAGAGTTTTTAATCAAAAGCATTGATACCACTGGGGTGTTCTGGCCCAGGCCTGTTATCCCAGCACTCTGGGAGACTGAGGCCGGAGGAGTACAAGTTCAAGCCCAAGCCCAGGTAATTTAGAGACTTACCAAGACCCTGTCTCAAAATGGACAAAAGTCTGAGGATTTAGCTCAGTGCAAAGGCCCAAGGTTCAATCCCCAGTACTGAAAAAACAAACAAACATTGATACTCACTGGCCTAGCATACAAACAGAAGGCCACAAGGCATGCACAAAATCTATGGTTCTATCCCTAGTACCACCAAAAATCATTTTTACAAATGCATCAATCAGTCCATCAACAGATAAATGATAAAAAAAAAAAAAAAATGTGCTGTTCACAGCCAATGGAGTAGTACTCTGCCATAAAAAATAAACTGAGTCACTTGTAAGAAAATGGCTACACCTTGAGACCATAATGTTAAGTGAAATAATTTAGACACACAAGCTTAAATAGTAGATGGCTTGTCTTATACAAGCCATTAAAAATATAAGCAGGGAGACAGATCTTTGTCAAATGGAAGGAGATCAAGAGATGGAGAGAGAAGGAAGAGAGAGGCGAGAGAGGGGTGAGGGAGGGGAGGGGAAGGGAAAGGGGATGAAAGAATTAAGATGTGTTGTGTGCATGTGCCAGCCTCTTACAAGACAGACAGACATCATGTACTGCAAACAGGCACTAATAAAAAACAAAACTAAAAACTCAACTGCTTCAATAAATACATGTTTATTAAGTATGATTTATAAAATTTTAAAGCCTAACAAATCACCCACAATCAACATTTTGAATCCCAAAATTTTAAAATGCCTACCACCAAAAATATTTGACTACAAAGAATTCATGTGCCCGATGCCAACACGCAGAAGTTATTGAAACCGCTTAAATTTCACATCGAGTAACACGAGGTGGGCTGGGCATGGTGGCGCACACTTGTAATCCCAGCACACGGAAGGCTGAAGCAGGAGGACTGCAGCAAGTTTGAGACCAGCCTGGGGTACATAGTGAGTTCAAGGCCAGCCTGGACTACATAGTGAGACCCTGTCTCAAAAAAAAAGTAACACGCGGTGACCTGATGAGCACGCCTCAAGCTCTGTCCCCAAGTATATCCATCAGAGAGATTCTAAATTCAGCATCTTCTGCAGTATTACAATTAAACTATACTCCAAGGCAATGTTTTAACGAAGTTCACATAAAATGAACAAGCCACAGACTTGAGAATAAAATTCAGAACATCAATATACTGAGCTGGGCATGGTGGTACACACCTGTAATCCCAGCACTCGGGAGGTTGAGGCAGGAGGATTGCAGTGAGTTCGAGGCCAGCCTGCATTACACAGCGAGACCCTGTCCAAAAAAAATTTTTTTGCCAATATACTGGACAACTTATTAATAATGAGTATATGGTGGTGCATGCCTGCAATTCCAGCACTCTGGAAGGATGAGGCAGGAGGATCTCAACTTTGAGGCCAGCCTTGGCAACTTCGTGACTTTGTGACACATTGTCTCAAAATAAAATTTTAAAAAAGGCTGGGGATGTAGCTCAGTATGAAGGCTCTGGGTTCAATCTGCAGTACAGGGGAAAAAAAAATCCTATGAAGCTTTGGTCCACACCACAAGCCCTGAACTTTGCTAGTGTCAATTTTGGTGCCAAACATAATGGATTAAGGGTGGTCTTAGATTCTGACACTTTATCAAAAGATAGGGTGTGTGATGATTTGTAGCTAGACATCGCCCAAGAGCCTCATGCACTCACAGAAACAGGGCTTCGGGAAGGTGCCTGGATTATGGCGCCCATCGCTGGTCAGAAGAGGAGGGTCACTGGGGGCGTGGTCCGGAAGGGCTTCCTCTTCTCTGCGGCTCCCTTCACTCCAGCTTCTTGACCAGGACCACCCTGCCTTGGAGCCAGTCAACTACAGACTGAAACGTGAGCCAAAACAAACTGCTCCTGACGTATGCTGTGGGTGTCGGGTATTTTGTAACAGCCACAAGGAAGTAAGTAACTAGGACAGGCTGCTTTCCCCTCGCCCAGAATCCAGATGGGCTCGGACTCCTTTGACAAACTGGGGTGGAATACGGTGCCAATTTCCAGGCCCCTGCCTGAAAAGCAAGGCATCTGTGCCACATTCCATTTCTTGGGACACCCTGTGAACCCAAGCTTCCACACTGCAAGGAACCCAGGCCCTTATGGAGAAGTTACCTGACATGACACAGGTCAACAGGCCCACCGGAGCTCTCGCCCAAAGCTGGCACAACCGTGGGCCGTGTGAAAGGCCACTTCCTGCACCGGTTCCATCTTCCAACCAACTGGGTGCTCCCCCAGTGGGGTCCGGCTCACTGTACTTCTCTCAATACCAAGTGCTACTTCCCTCAGGGTACCCCTTCAGTAACTCAATAAATGATCTTAGTGACCACACACAGGGCCAACACGGTAGAGACAACAGTGAGGGCGTGGACAGAACTGTCAAGTGGGGAACGATAAAGTGTCATCTTGGATGTTACAACACAGGAGACCTCACCCACGCCCAGATCCCAGCACTCTTCACCTTAGGTAACCTGCATTTCCTCTTCCCTCAGTTAAAAAGAGCAAATCCTGGACTTGGTCATTACCTGAAATTATAATCCTAAAATCCAGTATCTCTACTCAAAATAGTCTCTCATCTGTTAATTCTCTGTGCCACATTACAGTTACTCCAATCACATAAGCATATGCTCCATCCGGTACTCACTCACCTTCCTACTCAGACGAGATCAGTGACGGCGAACCCTTTAGAGATGAGAGCCCAAACGGCAACCCAAAACCCACTTATTTATCGCAAAGTGCCAACCCTGCAATTAAACCCGAACAGTAAGGTTTTAGTTTAGAAAAAACAATTCACACATTAACATCTTTTATCTTAAAAGAAAAACAAGTAACATGCATGCCATAGGTTCGCCACCCACTAGCTATGTGGTTCCTCTGTTCACGCTCCTATGTCCATTTCACTCGTTCTTTCAACACAGCTTTCCAGTACATTCTCGAGTGGAAATCAAGCTATTCTTTCACCCCCTTAGATGACTACTGAAGAATCAGCAACACAACCATGCTCATTGGAAGTATAAATGCACCGTCTCCTACTCAGCTTCAGGCCTACCACCAACTCCACACGCATTCACCTACACTATGTTGCCCATCTCCTCAGGAGTTCCTGAAGACCTCCTTGCATCCATCAGCCCTATTTCTCCTTAGTAAGCCATTAACTACTTGTGCTGCAGACTTTATTGTAATTGTTCATCCCCACCCTTCACCATAAAAGGATTTATACACTCTGATCACTACTGTGTGAATCGCCTGCCTCTGAAGGGAGGAAGGACACGCCCCAGGCTCATGCACTGACTCCGACCTTATTCAAGTGACTTGACTTGGCCAAAGTCATGTGAACAAACAAGACATCACCACGGCAGAGTAGAAGCTGCAAGGACTGTGAATCTCAATTCACAGAATGAGAAGATATACAACACAGAGCCAAAGCAATGGGTGTGTAACGTGCATGAAATGTCTGCTGCTATGAACTTGAGATGTTGAGTCGTTATGAATCAAAGAATATGGCCTAATTTCCTTTTAAAGAATACGATTTAATGCTTTTAGTGTATTCGAACTTGTGCAACCATGAGCCACCAACTGCACTCCTAGGTTCTACGTATTCTCAAGAGAACTGAAGACATTTACGTTCACAGAAAAACTACATTAATATTCATAATACTATTATTCATAAAAGCTAACAAAAAAATCACTCCAATGCCTACTGACTAATGAATAAACAAAATGTGGCATATACATTCAAAGGAATATTATTGTTCGTAAAAAGGAATGAAATGTAGTGATCCTCGCTACAGCAGAGGAAGCCTGAAAACACCAAGTCAAAGAAGCCAGTCTCAGAAGGCCACATTCTGTCTGGTTCATTTATGTGAATGACCAGAACAGGCAAACCTACAAAGACAGGAAGAGCCGTGGTTGCTCAGGGGAAGGCAACTGAGAAGTGGGATGGTGAGGGTTTCTTTATGCAGACAAAATCGGCCAAGACGGCTCAGGTTTTATGTAAGTTTCTTGATCATAATTCCATACCAGAAAGCACACAGTATATATAAAGGATCTTTTTATTTATTGGAAATATAAGAGCATATGCACTGTAGGATACATGTGCTACTTACAATTTTTTAAAGTCATTAAAAAATTGGCCAGGTGTGGTGGTACATGCCTGTAATCCTAGCACACGGAAGGCTGAGGCAGGAGGATCACTGTGAATTCGAGCCAGCCTGGACTACATAGTGAGTTCAAGGCCAGCCTAAACTATGTAAAGATACCCTGTCTCAAAAAAAAGGTCATTAAAAAATCATAAAACACTGAGGTACTGCTGACAAGAAGTGGGATTACTTGTTTAGTTTAACTCCTAAATATCTATTCTCCCATGTATGAAAAAATGGTTTTGGAGATTAAAAGAGAAAGTAGAAACCCACACTAAAAACTCATGTACCCATAACTGTTATAAATAAAAAGCAATAAAAAGAAAAAGCAACCAATCTGAAGACTGGTAACAACTGTACCTTCAGAGATGAGAAAACAACAAAAATAAAGTTCAAAAATATCAGAAAAATAAAGACGTTATCCAAGTTCTGGTTATTAGTCACTTATAGCTGATGAAAGTAGAAGACTAGATATTCAACACAGCAATAACTCTACTCAATAATTTTAATGAACCAAAATAGTAAGCTAAGTGGATATGTCTTCCGTAAACACTGATATGCAAAAGCAGTGAAGTCCATAAATACAAATGGTTTTATTGTAAATCGAACTGAAATAAAGCTTTACTATGATTCGTGGTCAAATTTCATAAGGCCTTATCCATCTAGTTCTAGTTGGCTGTCTATAAGCAAACTGAGCAAGGAACTGCACAAGGGACCTTCGTGGTGACGAAACAAGTTGTATCCTGATTGTAGGGGTAGTTAAATCAATTTACATACGACAAATGCGTAAGACTACACACACACACACACACACACACACACAGCAGCGTATGCAAAACTGGTGATATCCAAAATGAGGTCTCTGGATTATGCAACACCAACATGCGAAGCCCAGGGGTCACAACACTTCCGCTATACTGACACAATGATGTGCTGTGATGCTGCGGTCTGTTCCTAGAAGCTGTTCCTACTGGGGGACCCGAGTGAGGGACACAAGAATTACCGCTGCATTTTCCTGTGAATTTGTATTTATTTCAAAATATAGTTTTTAGGGCCGGTGAGATGGCTCAGCGGCTTAAGCGCCTGCCTTGCAAGTGTGAGGGCCCGAGTTCAACTCCCGGATCCCACATATGGAAAAAGGGGCCGGTGATATCGCTCAGCGGCACGGGTGCCTGTTGGCGCACGAGGTCCTGAGGTCGACCCCCCGGTACCCACAAAAAAAAAAAAAAAAAAAGTTCAAAATATAGTTTTTAAGGGTAATCCGATCAAAAATAACCTCAAAAATTTCAGTACTTGAAAATGTTTCAGAATCTGACAAATTTCATGATCTGGATTTTAAATCAGTGCAAGTCAGACATGGTAGTGAACCCCTGCCTATAAATCCCAGCATTCTGAGAGGGTCAGACAGGAGGATCTCAAGTTAGAAAACAGCCTGGGCAACTCGGCAATACCCTGTCACAAAATTAAAAATTTAAAAAAAGGATTGGGTGGGTGTGGCTCAGTATAAAGGCCCTGAGTTCAATCCTCAGTACCACCAAAACAAAAAATAATCATAACAACACAATAAAGAAAAACCAGGCACAGTGGCCCACATCTGCATCTACAGTCCCAGCTACTCAGAAGGCTAGCCAGGAAGATTATTTAAGTCCATGAATTCAAGGCCAACCTGGGGAACACAGTGAAACCCTTGGGGGTGGAGGGCAATTTAACAATAATATTTACATTAATAGCTTTCAAACTTGACATTTACTTAAGTTCGTGCTGGTCTTGAACTCACTATGTAGTCCAGGCTGGCCTTGAACTCATGGCGATCCTCCTGCCTCAGCCTCCCGAGTGCTGAGATTACAGGCGTGTACCACCATGCCTGGCTAAAGATTTAAGATTTAAATGTTAAAAAAAAAAAAAAAAAAACAACTCTGGTAGAAATTTTATGCATAATAAAGAGAAACACAATAAAGAGCTAAGCTACAAACAAAAATTTTAAACTTCATTATGGGATACACATTATGAATAAAATTTAATATGTGGGGGAAGTATTTCAATAGGTATGACACAGATAATTATCTTAATATTTAAAAGTAAGATTTCTAAATCAAAAGTACACATTTTGGTTTGCCAAGTGAGTTTCCCCTTCAAAAACAAAGAATATCATTTTAATTACTAGCATGTATTAAATACTGTACGTCAGGTTTGTGCACTTACTTGCTGTGATCTGAAATGTCTGTGGCTCCAACTTCACATGTTAAAACCCCATCACCAAAGTGACAGTGTCAGAAGGTGGGGCTCTCATAGGTGCTTAGGCAGAGCCAGATCACTACCGTCATGCAATACCAGGAGACCAGCGAGAAGGCATCATCTGTGAGCCAGAAAAGGGGCCCTGAGCAGACATCCAATCTGCTGGAGCTCTGGTCATGGGTTTCCATGCTCTTAAACTGTGTGTGGTAAGTTCCTGCTGTTTATATACTTCCCCATCTACGCTGTTTTGTTACTAAGTAGCATTTTTCAAATGTGTGAAGTACATGCCACCAATAATGAAAGTAACAGATATGGGTTTTAGATTTATATAAGATGTTTCTGTATTAACAAAGCAGATATGAAGGAGTCTCCAAGAAGTAATTCAACTTTCTTCATAGTTCACTGTCCTATGTAGCCTGACCAGATCTGAAAAAAGGTGTGAGGTAACAATAAGTCACACAAAGGGCAGAATGGGTTCTGAAACAGTATCACCGATAGAATGCTTGCCTCACATGTATGAAGCCCTGGGTTCAATCCCCAGTACCCCGCCCCAATACAGAAATACTATTGCTGAAGCATTTAGTAGTTTCTTGATGTCCCACTACCAGCACTGCTAGCAGTCCCAAGAATATGAAATTTTGATAGTCACCATCAAGATGCATCCATGGCCAGGCATGGTGGTGCATGCCTGTAACCCCAGCCCTCGGGAGGCTGAAGCAGGAGGATCACTATGAGTTTGCGGCCAGCCTGTGCTACAAAGTGAGTTCAAGGCCAGCCTGAACTGCACAGCGAAACCCTGTCTTGAAAATGACCAAAAAAAAAAAAAAAAAAAAAAGGTGCATCAATGAAGTGGGAGAATTTCATCACCCCTGAGTGGCTAAAATGTGAAAAGTCACAAAATAAGTACACGCCTTCTGCAGAAGTACGATGCCTGGTACTAGCAACTTCTTTCTATTGATACCTTTATAGACTGTCCATACTGAATAGCTTACAAGAGTCTCTATTTAGCCAGAGAGCCACTGCCAATCCAGCATCCCCCTGTCCAGGCACCATTGTTCTCCAACACCATTATTCTGTCTGCCAGAGCAGTGCAAGTAGCCCAGAGCCACTGGAGCAGAGGTCCGCATCCCAGACAGCACCAGCTGCTCTACTGATGAGCACAAGTCTAAGCAAGTCCAACAAGAGCCTTAGAAGAAATACTATAAAGAACACAAAGACCCCATAAACAGTTTTTCTGCAGTGAGGAATAAGCACCCTGCGTAGGGGCCGGGGATATAGCTCAGTGGCACAGCACCTGTCTGGCAAGTGCAAGGTCCTGAGTTCAATTCCCAGCACCCCCCCCCCCAAAAAAAGCATCCTGCCTAGACTTTGAGGTCCCTGGAGCTGTCCTGGTATCTGTAGTTTTTCCTCCAATTCTGTTCCTTCCAGCAACCAATATAAGCCTATAAACATCCAATGTGTTTAAGACAGTTTTACTGGGTTTTAGTCCTCAACAACTAGGAATTCTATTACAAATTAAGTAAGATAATCAAATTAAGTACAACATAATGACTTCAGTTAACACTGCACTACTGTATACTTGAAATCTGCAAAGATGGTAAATCATAAGTGTTAACACACTAACTATAGGCAGTGATGGATTTGTTAAATAACTTGATTGTGCTGATCATTTCACAATGTAAATGTGTAACAATACATCCAATGGTATAACTTAAATATGCATTTTACTTGTCAATTATACCTCATTATGGCTAAAGTTCTCTACAAATGACAGGTGGGGAGACGAATGAATAGAGATGTGAAATGATGTGGTCAAGGTCTCATTTCAAGGAGAGCTAGAATGAGGACACAGGTTTGTCTAAGACATGCATTTTCTGACAACTAAAATAGTGGATTCAAACAGAATGCACTAATTGAGAAGGGATGTCGCTGAAAAACTGTTCCTATCATTGTAAAGTTTTTACTTTAAGGAGTTGGAAGGCTCTTTCCAACAATTCTGTTCAATAAAGACTTATTTTATAAGATCTGCCCAATGGAACCTATTGGTTATAAACCTAAACCCCATGTTTTTACATGAAAGAGAAATAGTAATTCTAATCTTTTAGGTTAGAGGATATCCAAACAAGTAAAACTACAATGATACTGGAGTCCTACAGTAAAGTGGAAAATGTCTGCATTCCACATTTCCAGTTCCTACTGTGTCCACTATCTGGACTGGACTCTTATCTCTCCTTACCTAAAGACCACTTGTACGCCAAAGGATAACTTGCAGTCCAATTACTGCTGCCATTTGGATCTTGACCAAATGATTTGTACATAAAAAGAGAGGTTAAAGGTACCTACTGCGTTCCATGGTAGCAAAAAAAAAACTCAGTGAGATTTCTATAAAGATGATGTAACTGGTTACATATTTGTTTTTGTTTGTTGTTTTCTGAGACAAGGTCTTAATATGCAGTTCAGGCGGGCCTTAAACTCATGTAGCCCAGACTGGCCCTGAAATCTCAGAGAAACTCCTGCCTCAGCCTCCTGAGTGCTGGGATTACAACCACTATAGGTACGCACCATCATACCTGGCTTTACAAGTGTTAACATCTAAAAGAGAGAGTCTTGGGACTGAACATGTAGCTCAGTGGTGCAGCACTTGCCTAACATCAACAGAGCCTAGGGTTCAGGCCCCAGCACCACAAAAGAGTCCTGATGTTTTAGGAATTTGCCTGACCTTAATTAAGCAAACTGTGGGGTAAAAACTTGACAATCCAGCTTCTCCATGTTGTTCCTCTGCCCCAAGTTGTTACCACACTTTTCATCACATGATTACAAAAACTAACAGACCTTTAGATTTAACTTAGATGTACACTTAAAATGAGAAGTAATGCTGTTTAGACGACCTATAAAAGTACAGCATTTCAGCTGACTCACCTCTTGATACATTAAACTTAGATTAAATATTTTTTTAAACTGAGGTTCCTATTTTCTAAATTTCAAGTGATGCAATCTTGTTAGAATTAGCTAGCCAAGCAAATTCATTAAAAGCTGCCACAGGGCCGGTGAGATGGCTCAGCGGCTTATGCACCTGCCTGGCAAGCGCGAGGGCCCGAGTTCGACTCCCAGAACCCACATAGGAAAAAAGGGCCGGTGATATCGCTCAGCGGCACGGGCGCCTGCTGGCACGCAAGGTCCTGAGGTCGACTCCCGGTACCCACAAAAAAAAAAAAAAAAAAAGCTGCCACAAAGTATCTGAGAGAGCATACTGAAAATGCATGTTACTCTGACAAACTGAAATGTTAGTATCACAGTCTAGTTTCAATGTTTAAAGTGTTCTCTAACAATTCTGTCCATTATAAAAATAATTCCTTTTCCACAACTTTAAAGGCTTCAGAATAATGTAAGAAATCAGAAACAATTTAGTTTCCATCTGCCACTCTCCATGAGTCGCTGCCTCACCGAGGACATCGATAACTGAGGTCTGAGACCTGTCTCTGGAACTAATTCTGTTTCTGTGAAGACAAAGTCTTGACAGCTTGGAAATTTGTCTGACTGTAGTCAAATCATAGAAAACATGATAATCCAATTTTTCCAAGCTGTTCCTCTGCCCAAACGTCCACTTTTGATTCTGAGAATGACCATCGACTCCATGATGCTAAACAACAGCTTACAGGCGGTGCAGCCCTCCCTTCCCCCTGCCAACCTTGCGTCTTCCGAGACCAAAGCATTCGCAAGTTGGTCTGGTCGCTCCCGGGGGCTGCCCACAATCAAGGGTGCCCATCTACCGTTCTCAAAGCATTTTTTCCATTTAAATCTGTTGATTCCAACTATGGCAGTGATTTGCGCAAATTCATCACTGTACCGCTTCATACATATCTAGTTGTCAAGAAAGATACCTCCATTCCATTCCCCAAGGCTTGAGCATACTAAGAAGCACCACTCCTGTTTTTTTTTTTTTCCGACTTCCTCTAAGTTTTGAAATAAACTGTTCCCAAAAGAAAACTTCACAGCCCGCAAAAATCCCACATCCAGACCTCACTAACCCCCGCTATCAAAGGGAACCGTGAGCGTTAACACACGAAAATGCAGCAGGCAGCCCTCGGTGGGATCTCCGCTTGGACTCCATGGAAACCAGACGGACTTCCCACTGCCGGACAGCACCGGGGCTTCCGTGGGGCACCGCTTATTTTCAACGAACATTTTTAAAAAGCTGCACGTTAATCCCTACTCCTAGCTGCTTCGCACAGCGCGTGCAGACGGTCGGGAGGCAAGCCGAGCACCGTGGGCGCGGCGAGGCGCAGCAGCGCCGGCTCGCCCGGGCCGCGCGGAGGGGAGGGAGCGCGGTCGGACGCTCGGCGAGGCGCGGGGCGCAGGCGGTCCAGGCCGCGCTCCGAGCCCGCGCCCCGCGTACCTGTCCAGGCGCCCGGCGTCCGCCGCGGGGCCCGCGCCTCTCTCGGCGCCGCGTCCGCCGGCCGCCAGCCAGGAAGCAGCCGCGGCCTGCGGCTTCCCGACCCCGCCGGCCGCTCCCTCCTCCAGGGACACGGCGAGCTGCCTGAAGGCGTAGAGCAGCGAGCAGAAGCCGCAGGCCAGACACAGGAGCACGACGCGCAGATAGCGCCGCATCGCTGCGGCCCGCGCCGCCGCCTTCGCCTTCGCCGCGCCCGCCCGGGCGAACTGGAGCGCGCGGAGCGGCAGCGCGCAGGCGCGCGCAAGCCCCTCCCCCGCCGCCGCCGCCGCCGCCGCCGCCGCCGCCCTCCCGCCCCACGTCCGCCCGGAAGCCTGGGGGCCGGAGGCCCGGCCTCCTCCCTGGGTGGCGTTGGGTCCCGGGGACGCCGGGCCGCGGAGGAAGCGGGTGGCGTGAGGAGCGGGCGCGCCGAGGTCTGGTGCTGGCTCTTCCTCGCGGAAGTTCGTGTCGCCGCGGAACGAACTCTTCCCACCGCGCTCCTTCCTAATATGGAGACGCGGTTGCGCTCCCTTCGTCGGCCTGGGCTGGTAGTGAGGTGAATCGGAACGCGCGGAAAACGCTAACGCTAGGAAGGCCCGGGGGAACTCTGCTTGCCTCCTGCTCGGCGGCGCCCCCGAGAGCCGCTCCACCCGGACAGCCTGCTGCCTAGCGAAGGCCGCAGCCCGTGCGCGCCTCGCTCCGGCGGGCTACAGCTTCCGGGCAGCCAGGGGCCGCCTTCTCCTGTTGCACTTTCCGTACAACTCATCGTTTGCATATCCAAAATAAAAACGGTATTCTCCCCAAAGAGCTTGACCTTTTTTTCTCATTTGTTCTCCTCTTCCTTGGCTGTCTTTCCACGCCGTTCACTGACCATTTGCAGGGCATCACTATGCACAGAGCAGTGCAGTACCTTGGGGTACAGTGTGTGTCGTGCACGGGACGTGGGTCCTTCCGAAGGCAACCCGGCGACACAGACATTCGGACCCACCCCTGCAAGGATGCGGGCACACGCGCGAAGGTGCAGTGAGTTCTGCCTGTGTGGTCGAGGAAGGTGGCCCCAGTCTAGAGGGGGCATGGTAAGTAATTCTAGGCGGAGGGAAAAATGAAACAGGCTTTTGTGTTCAAGCAACTGTGGGAAGTTTGACACCACCAGGTAAGCAAATTCGAGAGAGGATGTGATGAGCGATAAGTCTGCCATAGAAGGGCCACCTGAGTGCCTCGCTTAGCACACCAAGGAGTTTGAACTTAATCTGTCGAACACTAGTGAACCACTGAAGGTTTTTAAGAAAGTAACATGATCAGGTCTGCATTTTAGCATTTCCTGGCTGCAGTGCCGGCTGGAACAGAGATGAGACTGGAGGCAGCAGCTCCAGCACCAAAACGTGAAGCTTAAAAATACACACTTAACGGAGAAAGATTGTGCTGTTAAATTATTCAAAATTTAACAGGGCTTGTAAAGTTTGGTCATGAAATACATAGTAGCAGGGCTAAATTCTTACACCAAAAAGCGCTGGCTCTGTGACGGTGGGAAGTCACTAAACAAATTTAAGGTTCAGTTTCATCCCCATTAAGGATTGGATTTCTTGCCTTACCTGACAAAAATAAAAACCAGCATACCATCAAGATGTGTGAAGAGAATGAAAACATACATTTGTTCATTCAGTAAACATTTATTGAATATTTTCTACATGCCAGACAAGGGGCTCTGATGCACAGTATTCAGAAATAAAGGAGTGTACTGCCTTCCAGGGGAGACAGGACAGTAAAAACAGAAAGAATACTAAATTAATCTTTCCACTACACCTTACAGTTCTTAGAGAAATGAAGGTAAAGTACAGAGAATGATATAAAAGCATTGGTAAGAATGGAAGATAGCTTTTGAGAGAAAGTTAAAGGTCATGGTATCAAGAAACTAGAGTAAAACCTAGTACTCAAAGAATGTTTAATTTAAAAGATACTAACTATAACTGTTTTCTATTCCAACAAAGAAACTATTTGAAGTAAAAATAACTCCTGGACCAACAGATTTTTAAAATATTAGACTGGCACATAGGGAGGCCAGGAACTTTTCATTTCTGCAACAATTTATCTAAGAGGCATATCTGGAAGAATAACCATTCATTTATTTGATATCAGGATTCTGGACCATATCATCCCTTTAATCCTCTAATTACAAAAAAATTCTGTTGAAGTCCATAAGGCATTCTAAAAATAGAAGTGATTGTTACATTCCCCACACACTGTCCTAATTGGTTATCTTGAAGCATGAGCTGTGTGCATGCTGGCATCCCCTCTGATCATTCCATGATTCCCACATTGTACTTTTCTATTCCTATAAAATTACTGAAAATTACTTAAAATATTTTGATGTCACAATAGGAATCTCTTTCATTCACTGTGTATGTATGTCTGTACTCTTGTATTTTTCATCTCTAGAGTCTCTTAATTCTCTGATAGACCGGTGCTGTACAAATTTCTAATTCATGTTGATTTTCCTTCATTTTATCAAAAGGATAAATTTAAGTGAAGAAAAAGAAATCTAAAGTAACAATACTTGTTACTTAAAATACCAATATTTGTTGTTTAAAACAGGAGACAGAGATCTACACTATTTAGAAAAATCTCTGGTTCAGGACTGAACCAAACTTCAAGACTCTCATATTTGAAAGATTAACTTCGCTTTTTATTTATTTTTTTGGTTGCTCCTATTACATGTTGGGTATAGAATGGGCATTCAACTAGTGGAAATTTTCTTTTCACTTCTTTTTTAACATCTCTAAATCACTCTACAGAGCTGGGCACCTTGGGAGGCTGAGGCAGGAGGATCATGGTGAGTTTGAGGCCAGCCTGGGCTAGTGAGTTCAAGGCCACCCTGAACTACACAGCAAGACCCTGTCTCAAAAAAAAAAAAAAAAAAAAAAAAAAAAGGGTATTTCATTTTAAATGCTCCTTCAGACCAGTAAATGTGGAAGAAGAGAGTAGGGTCAGGTAGGATAAAAGAGTAAAAAAGGTAGGTATAGGCCTGGAGACTAGAAAGAGAGGCAGTGGACAACCATTGAGAGGGGACATGTTGTATTACTCTATGAGCTGAGGACAAAGCTGGCATTTCCAGGTACACAGAAGGGAGACAGGAGCCAGCAGGTCAGGAAGGAACAAGGAGTATCCTATGGACATCTCACATTTCTCTCTGGTGCAATGTTCGGGAGCCTTCCATTGCCACTAATAGGACTGTCATCCTTTCCTGCCCTTGCTGGGGATCAAATCCAGTCTTGCGCACACTACGCAAGCAGTCTCCCACTGAGCTACATCCCTCACCCTGTGATTTTTTTTTTAATTTTTAAAACACCCATACACAAATCCTCCAAATCCTGTCATCAGTCAAGGCTCATAATTACAATATTAAGAACCAATTAAGCAGGCTAACCTATCACAGCTTCCTTAAAATTGAAGGCTGAGAATAATCAAGAATTATCATACCATCACACTTCTGAAGCTTAGCCGAAAACTGAATTCAGGATTCCTATTGACATTTCACACTCCTTTCTATACAGAAATAACACCCCTAGTAGGCATTCCTGTTTTATTTAGCTTAGTTTTATACTTGTTTTAATAAAGTAAAAAATTACTTTTTTGCTCTTTTCTAATTAAGTGTCCCTTAAACTTTTATCTTCCTCTGTGCTAGAAACATAGGTGTTTTTATTTTCTCCTTTTAAAGACCAAAAACTATCTCTTGGGTCTAAGGAACTCAGCCTATTTCCTTTTTAAAAACATATTGTTTGTTTTTTGGTCCATTAGTTGTAATCTTCTAGTTGTACAGTCTCCCAGCTCCTGCTAACTCCAAAAGTAGACACAGGACCACTTCATTGTTGCTGTTATTTATTATTAAAAGAGGATAATGAAAGTAACAGACGTGAAGAAGTCTAATTCATCACGGTTCCCAGTTTAGTTTTTAAATTTTCTTGCCAAAAGAGTACACAAAATCATGGTAAGGTGGTACCTTTTATCCATACTCTCTTCTTCCAGGCAGGGAAGTAGATGCAACCTCAGGACCTACAGGATCCATGTACACCACTTCCACGCCTCAGGAATTCCTGCTGGGACACATACGTTCACTGGATCTCCCCCTCCCAATTTCCCTTTGGGGCTTATTGTCACACCTTGAAATAAAGGCATTTTAAGGAATTATTACTATTTAGCCTTATTTACACTGGATAGTAGAGGCAGTTAAGAACAAAAGAAAATGTCAAAATTTGGAAAATTATAAGGTCAAGAATAAAAATTTAAATCAGGCATGGTAGCACACGCCTGTAATCCCAGCATTCGGGAGGCTGAGGCAGCAGGATTGCCGCAGGTTTGAGGCCTGCCTGGGGTACCTAGCAAGACCCTGTCTCAAAAAATCAAATAAATAGATTTTTAAAAATTTGGAATTAGACATGCAGGCTATTGAGCCCTACATAAATTAAAATTGAGCCAAATTTTAATCTGAAATTTCTTGCAATTACAGCAAATATTGAGGACAATGAATGAATGATCTGCATTGTCTATAAGGAAAGGGCAAATTTATTTCTTGGGCAAAGCTTTTCTTGAAACAGGTCTGAATAACATTTCTCATTTGGACAGAGAAACCTAATATGTTTCTTCGACCTCATTCAGCTGTTTTGTTTTGTTTTTTTTTTTGGTTTTTGTTCTGGCTTGCTTTGGTTTGGGTGTTTTGCACTACTAGGGAATGAACTCTGGGCCTCATGCATGCTAGACAAGCTCTATATGACTTATCTACCTCCCCAACCCTTAAATTTTACTTTGAAGACAGGGTCTTGTTAAATTGCCTAAAATGGCCTCAAACTTGAGATCCTCCTGCCTTTGCTTTCCAAGTAGAGACAGTTACAAGTGTATACCACCAAGCCCAGGTGTTTCTTGACTTTAAAAACAAAAATCATGAGTTACCTCAAATTACGTAGCTTAAAATCAACTTTGGAAATTCAAGCTGGAGTAGTAAGATAGCTGCTGGCTAAAATTGTTGGTTATACATCATCAGTTGTAAACATCAGAATAAGGTCCTAACATTTTCAATGTGGACTTGCAGTGGACACTTACGCATAGGTAAAATTTTCTAGGGAAAAACAAAAGGTAGCAAGCACTCTCTCCTCTGCTATTTTTGTATCTTATGCATATTTTTATTGCAGTGATGGCACTATAATTATTTACAGATCTGTAAGATATATTTCCACACCTTTGTCTTTGTAACCAACCCCCTAGTACAGTGCCCAACACCCAAAATATAATCAATAAATGTTCACTGAATTAAATAATACTGATGCAAAGAAAGCCTAGATCAGAGAAATACTGAAAGTATTATAATAGTAAGCTAGTCTATAACTCCCACTTACGGGGGAAAAAGGTTCAGAATGTAAAACCTGTCCCAGAGAACTGAAACCTTCCACAGGTCTCTAATTAACTTCTTCCATTGAAGTATCTGGTCTTATTGTAGTATTTCACATGCTTCAGAAGTGCCCCGTTCCACAAAGTCCGGAATCTCTGCACTGGCTAAACACAAAGCCTAATTAATACATTACAATGTAACACTGAAATGATGTGGGCTAGTGGAGATCAGTGTCATAAATTTATACAGTGGTACCTCAGTTCACCAACTCAATTCCCTCCATGATTCTGGTTGCAAACCGAACTGGATGAGAACCAAATCAAATTTCCCCATAAGTTCAACATTGAACTTAACCACTGATTTTGATTTGGTTCTCATCCAACTTGGTTTGCGACCAGAATTGCAGAAAAAATCAAGTTGTACAATTTAAGGAAAAACTCTCCATATCAGCTTCTTAAACTGGTTCCTGTGAAAATCATTCTAAAGTATTACATATATTGCTGCTCTAGTAAACAGTTTATTAAATACATTAAACAGTAATGCCCGAGTCCTTAAGGTGATTTATCACTGTATCTTTAAAGTATTTGTTCTCCAACTGTCATGCTGTAAGTTGTCTACCTCCCTAGTGATTCTCCTCTATTATCCCAATTGCACCCCCACTGCCCCCACCTACTTCTTTCTTTTCCTCACTCCCTCTTCCTTCACTTTCTTCCATTTCTATCTTTCCTTGCCTTTGATACTAGTTGGTCTTACTTCTCATCACCCTCAACAGCCAGTGAAGGCATTCTTTTCATGCAACTTTCAAAAAACCATCAGTCCCGTCCTGTGTCCTATAACCTTTATCGTCTTTTGAGTCCACTCAGCTTTATTGTGTCACTGATGACCTTTCTGCCCTTCAATTTTTCTAACTTCATTGTTC
This sequence comes from Erethizon dorsatum, assembly GCA_028451465.1. NCBI lineage: Eukaryota > Metazoa > Chordata > Mammalia > Rodentia > Erethizontidae > Erethizon > Erethizon dorsatum. The sequence goes on along the minus strand of CM051834.1, from coordinate 59,933,352 downwards.
CAGGGAACTGAAAGTATCTTATGGTGAATGGAAGGGGTGAATACTAAAAACTCAAATCACTATTTTACAACATGTTGTCCTCTCTTTACAGACACATTCTTCTGTTCTTGCTTAATTTTCAAAGCACACTGCAGAAATATTTATCAATAGCTTAAACAGTTCCTACATCAGATCCTCCAAAGATTCTGGGAAAGAGAAAATTTGCAGACCAAGAAAGTAAAATAAGGGCCTTAGTGGAAACTGAAGTTTTCAGACCACTTACCATTAAAACATACGTTTAAACTATATTCTTTTAGGCAACAAGGACTTGTGTCTGTTTTTTTTTTTCTGAGACAGGGTGTCACTGTATAGTTCAAGCTGGCCTTGAACTCATGGCATTCCTCCTGCCTCAGCCTCCCAAGTGCTGAGATTACAGGCATGCACCACCATGCCTGGCTATGGACTTGTATCTACAAGTTAAGTAAGATGCTACAACTTAGGCTGATGTTTTTCTTCCTTTTAAAAATGTTTTCACCTTATTACCACTATGATCTTAAGAAGCATTTAATTTAAAATAAAAACCTTTTAACCTATTAAGTCAACTATTTCTACTGTGTAATACAAATACTTTTAAGAGTATGCATTTTCAGCTGCATGTGGTGGTGCATGGCTGTAGCCCCAGCACTCTGAGAGGCTGAAACAGGAGGATCACAAGTTTGAGTCCATCTGAGCAAATTAGTGAGTCTCTCTCAAAACATAAAAAGAGGCTAGAGATGTAGCTCAGTGTGAAAGCCCTGAGTTTAATCCCCAGCACTGGGGGGCGGGATATGTATTCTTGTGTTCTTACTTATATCAAAGTAAGATAATAAACTCTGAAAAACATCCAAATTGTTTTTATATAGAATTTGGTCCAAAGAACCCAATACTAAAGCCACACTAAATTTACAGCACAATACAGAGCTAAAATGTACCCTAAATGCACCCTAACCCCAGGCTCTGAATCTTTTTGCATACTTTAACAGCAGGTGTAAATTACTTATGGTATTTGCATGTTTTCTTGGTGTGGAAGTATATTTGAGGTAGAGCAAAATGAAGGCAGGTGAAGATAACTGTGATTAATGAAAGGAAAACAAAATTTCAAACCAGGCAACCTAGCTCATTTCTCCAATCTCATAGTGTATACTCATTGTGTTAATTGTGGAAGGTTGGTATTCTAGGACCACAGCAAACACCTGATGTTACAGTGAAAATTCACGGTAACTTTTAGAACACCATTCCTTTAGGTTATCCAGGAGGCATGGAAATGATTTCATTACAAAAACTATTTTTGCATTTTTATATGGGGGTTTTACCTAAAGTTATAGTAAAGCTTACCCCCTCTCACCTGTGCTGAGGCTCAAACCCAGGGCCTCATACGTGCTAGGCAAGCACTCTACCATGGGCCTATATACCAGCCCGTAAGACTCACATTTACTGAGCATCCAGTATTTGTCAGGTAGTAAGAATCTTATATAACTGACGTTTAATCTTCCCAACAACCCTATGAGTTAGATACAATTGTCACTGGCTTTACAGAATGGAGTAATTTACTCAAGCTTATTTGAATACTACAGCAGGGACTCAAACACTAGATGTCAGCTAGCACTCTTAACACCCTTCAATGCCTAGTGTTCCACTTTTGGAACTCCTCTAAGAATGGAACCTAATAAAAATTTTTCACTTCAAATTCTTGTTCCTTGAATTTTTCTAGGTAACATATATGAACTTCATGCAAAAATACAAAAAACTGCAATCTTTGCAATAATTGGGTTAATCTCCATGCTACACTGTCTTCCACCTATACAGAATGATAAGCATGTCCTGTTCAGGTAGAATTCCATCTTCTGTCAAGATTTTTCTCGCTTGTAGTTCATTTAAAATACATCCTGAAAGTATCTGATCATCATACGTTTTGACTAAAGTACTAGAGTATTTTCTTATTACAGTTATTTTTAATTTGTAGTATCCCCAAAAATGAATATATAAAACATTTGAAATGTGAAAAACTAAAGATAAAATAGAACATAACCAGTTAGTTGGTATTCCACTGGAAGTATCTTAAACACAAATTTTCATTTTTCATTTAACAACACTAAAGAATGAGGTATATGAATGTTTTAATCACAGATTTTTTACTGTATGCAATTAACTGTATTTCACAACTAGCATCTTACAAAAGACGGTACCATTATGTCTGTAAAAAGTATTGAAATTAAACAGAAAATTACATTACCACGAGAAACCACTAAATATCACAACTGTCAGGGTCTACAGCTTTTTCTTCAAATGTTATCATGATATCTTTTATGTGATATTTTGTATCCAAGTTATGTTTTTAAGTTGATTTACATTTTAGAAGTCTCCATAGGTGGATATTCAGCAAATCGTTACAGAAAGCAGGAGACCACAGAAAACTTTAAAAAGCATTGTGTGGTTTCTAAGTTGGGAATTTTTAAATACAACATAAAACATTTTATTAGCTGTAAACAAAAATGCAAAATCTATAGTCATAAAAATATTTTATTGGTAACTGTACATAATAGTGAGTGGGGCTGTAAATACTTTATTTCAGAATATTAATAAATGCATAAATTGGCGATTGTATCTGAAAATAGGGAACTATGATTTTCGTAAGAGTTGCTGTGTTTAATATGAAGCCAATTAAATTAATTTAGGATTAGTTATTTCCCAGTTCTATGCAACAGTTCCATTTCTGTATTAACTGGATTCAAACATCTATGACCCTGGATAAGTTTGGGACAAGAAAACAGTGATAAAACTATCATAAATTAAAGCTTTTCCAAAATTGCAGCTTTTATAATATGGCAAATTTCTTTTCTTTTCTTTTTTGCCAAATGCTTATAATTATCTGAATTTTAATGTTTTATATAATACAGAAAATAACCAGTGTTCAATGACAATAGCACTAAACCTGAATTATAAAACTAAATAATCAATGCTTTGTTTACTAGTCTGCTAATAAACATTACAATAAATGTTTTGAAAAATAAGCAAACTAACAAAAAACCTTCAAAAAACGGATAAAACCAGAAACATAATTCAGAAACAATAATTTAGTAAAACATGTCAAAAACATTGGCAAAGGTTCATACAAATTCTTTAATAACAACTTTCCTATTTAACCACACCAAGTACCAGCAGGTGTATTTAAGAGGATAACCATTAAGAAATCCTGTTGCAGCAATAGTTGATTCAGCTGATCTCTGACTTGTATACATATAACTATTTGTTTCACAATTCTCAAATAATACATATTTAGGCAGCTTGCAGTATGTTATAAAAAATTTAAACTCATTACATGCCAATAGTAGAGAATTCAAGAATTATGTGTTAGAATTCACTAAACTAAAAGTGAAAATAGACTTACCAATAACACTGCATATGAATAATTCAACCACATTTTCATGACACCTAACTACAGAGACCAAAATGTTACATCTGGAAATGTTTTGTAGGCATAGATTGCAATAAAATCCAACACATTCTGACAGATTTTAATTTTATGTAAAACTCAAATTATGGATTGTGCACAAATATGTTTGTCATGAAAATGTGGTACTTCTTGGCATAATCTGTGTATCTGCATGGTAGGACAGAAGTGACTAAGAAACTGGGGAAAATAAACTTTAATGCGACTCTCCGTTCAGTGATGAGGCTTCTCCTCTGGGCGAAGATGATCGGGACACTCCCCTCTCTGTGTTATCAGAGCTGGAGCTGCTCTGACTGTGTTGATCTGCAGAAGCAGCACTAGATGCAGGTGGTGACTTTGTTTTCTCCTTAAAGTCTGTAATAATGACTGTTAGATCTCCAACGGTAACTTCCAAATGCTGAGCACTACTCCGATCCACATTTTTCAATCTTGGCCTAAACACAAAAAATGATGAATTTTTTAAAACTAGCTTTTCCCTCTATCAAATTTATGACCACATACTAAATAATAAATAAGGCAAGAGTGACAAAATGAATACATTTGTGTTTAAAGTTATCCATGTGTAACTAGTCACATAAATATCATTAAATGTTTCAAATCATGAGCATTAATCAAACTGATCATTCATGAACCATCAACATGACAAAAAAATGTGACAGTCTGGAAGTAGTGGTCTCTTAATTGTGTTTTAAATTTATTTTACAATTTGCAGGCAGCTTATTAATCTTATCAAGATATGTTTAGGACAACAAAGAGTTGCACTATAGAGGACGATGATAAATGCTAAAGATGAGCTGTACACAAGGCATTACTCCACTGATAGGCATTTCCAAGGGTGTCATGACTGCTCTACTAGACCCATGACCATCCTGACTGGTCAAAGCCCATGCAAATATCCAGGCAGTATTTTCAATACCACTGTTCTAGCTTTCAAACAACCCTTCTTTCTATATGAGGGGAAAAAGAACAGGCACTGTCTTTTAAAACTAGTAAAAAGAAAAAAAAAATCCTGACATTTAAGCTCATATTTGTGACCACTGTGTTTGCTTTCCAATATACCTTTCAAAATCAGAAGTTTTCATAACACTTTAGAATAAAGGAGATAAATCTTTTACTTTCCCATTGTGTATATCAATGTTAAAAAAAGAATTAAATGGTTAATTTTATTATTTCAAAAATGCCGTAAACACTCTTCAAATTTACCTGGTTTTCTTATGACTGTTCTTTTTGCTAGTTGTTTCCTTTTCACTTTTTTCTTTTTCTACTTTATCTTTTTTCTCTTTCTTTGACTGTGTAGGGGGCACAAACTGCTGAGTAACCTGCTGTGCAACCAACTGGGAGACAGGTCGAGGTTTCCTGTGTGCATGTTAAAAAGAAAGGTTTTAAATTATAACTGAAGATAATATGTTTTTTATGAAAGAATATCTCATGTTATGAGAGTATATATTGTGATGATTTTCAAATATAAAATTCTTCATATGTATGACATAAGTTATTGTCTTTCCTGTTCAACAAAAATAGAACTATTATAACAGTTGAAATTTATGGTCCAAGATATATGGTCAAACCACTAAACTATATCAGTAAATAAAGTCAACATGAAACATTATTTAAAATAGATATCAAAGAGGGCTGGGGATACAGCTCAGTGGCACAGCGTCTGCTTGGCAAGGGCGAGGTCCTGAGTTCGATTACTGGTACAAAAAGGGAGGAAAAAAGAATATATATATATCAAAGAAAATACTCATAGGAAGGCATACATACAAATAAATATGAATTTAAAAACTTAAACTTGAAAATTTGCACTAGAATAACAATTTATTTTCTTGGTGTTGAGGATTGAGCCCAGGGCCTTGCATATGCAAAGCATACACTCTACCACTGAGCCATACCCCAGATCCTGAGGTAATGTTTCAATTTACCCTTCTCCTTCAGAGAAGGAAATATCTATCTGTGACAATGCCTACTTGTTCTTTCCTTTAAAACCTTTAATTTAATCACTTAATATTTAGTCAATGTAAAAATATCTCATTCCTTTTACTCAAATTGTTGAAATCCCTTGTCTCTAGCCACAATCTCACTGTGTTTTTTGGAGGGGGAATACTAAGCATTGAACCCAAGGCCTCCATACTGAGCTACACCACCAACCTTTTTTATTTTTTGAGACTGGGTATCCCTGGCTGCACTTCAACTTGGACTTCTGCTCCAGCCTCCTAGAGTGCTGGAGTGACAGGCACGCACCACATCACCAGCTGTCACTATGCATTTTCAACCTTGGAAATTTGCTCAGTCCTTTGAATTTACCTACTTACTCATTTAAGAAGTATGTATTAAGAACCTACTGCAGGGTTTATATAGGAGCATCTTAAACATTGCCTGGTTTCACCTTTCAGCGTTAGTATAAGCTATCATCTATTAGCCAAGGGTTAAGGATGCCTTCAGCATTATAAAAGAACTTGGGCAACTAAGGTCAAGATACAAAGTTAACAGTCTCTTAAATTCTGAAAGAGAGAGAGAGAGAGAGAGAGAGAGAGAGAGAAAAGAAGGAAAGTAGGTAGGTAGGTACGGGGATTGAAGGTCAGGGAGAGAAGACGAAGAAAAGAAGAAAGTTTTAATATATGGTATTTTAATAATACTAAGCTTATTGCCCAGAAAATCTTTATCATATTTTGGATAGTAGAGGTAAAAAAAAAAATCTTTTGTTGCTGTTTTGCTCCTCTACATCAAGATAAAACAGAGAAAACAACAAAAAGACATTGTACAATCTAATATTCAAAGTTGCAAGGCTAGGTGGAAACAAGTAACAGTAAATGGATTTCAGGAAATGGATCATGAATCTTGTTTAGAACCTACATAGAGTGAAGGACTGGGAAGACACACAAGACAAAGTCCAATGCATAATTTAAAAAGGACTGACAGAAATCAGGGTTAGAGATATAAACAAAGAGTTACACAATAAAAGTGATTTTGAAAGTGTGGTGATTAATGGCTAACTTATGGAAATGAGCTTGAAATGATTTAAGGCAGTGGTTCTCAAGTTTAAGGACAGTTAAATCTCCTGGAAGGCTTGTTCAGTTTGCTAAGTCCTACCCCCAGAGTTTCTAACTCAGCAGGCCTTGGGCGGTGCCCAAGAATTCCTATTTCTAACTAGGTTCCAAGTTACGCTGATGTCAAGGACCATACTGAAGAAGGGGCATATATTTGGCAAACACTGGTACTACTGCAGCATGAAATCTGAGATGGAGCACAGGGAACAGCAGAGAAATGGGAGGTGGGGCAGAGAATATAGCTCAGTTCAAAGGCCCTAGATTTAATCCTCAGTACTGGGGGGTGGGGGGTGGGGTGGCATAGACCAGGCAAAATACAAAACAAACAAACAAGCCTAAAATAGGGACGTACCAGTGGAGTTAAAACAGGCTAAAGCCGGGCATGGCAGCGCACGCCTGCAATCCCAGCACTCGGAAGGCTGAGGCAGGAGGACTGCTGTGAGTTCAAGGCCAGCCTGGACTACACAGTGAATTGAAGGCCATCCTGCACTACATAACGAGACCTTGTGTCAAAAAAAAAAAAAAAAAAAAAAAGGCAAGCTAAAGAAGCAGAATAAAGGGCACATGGTGACTGAATAGCTGTATTTTCCTCACTTCTCAACCAACAAACACTCCTTAGACAAAACATTCCTTACCTCACGAAGCTAATGTTCTCTGGATAAATACTATGGTCTGAATGTGGCCCTGCCCCCTAAATTCTTATGCTGAGAGAATGTGAAAGAATCAGGGATGTGGGTGACGATTTGGCCATGAGGCCACAGCCCTCATGTGTGGGATCAGCATCCTTATCAAAGACCCCAGACAGTTGCTTTGTCACATCCACATGAGCACACAGCAAGAAGACACCACCTATGAACCGGAAAATGAGCCCTCACCATACACTCAATCTGCCAGCACCTTGATCAGAGACTTCCTAGCCTCCCTAACTGTGAGAAATAAAAGTTTTGTTTTTCATAAACCACTGTCTATGGTATTTTGTTACAGTAACTCAAAGAGATTAAGAAAATGAGGTCAAACAAAGATAAAACAAAATATATGGATTTTTGGGGGGGGAAAACACTGGAGACTAAGGATTGAACCCAGGGACTCTGCACCAAACCACATTCCTAGTCCTTTAAAAATGTTTTTGGCAACAGGGCCTCTGTGAGTTGCTCAGGCTGGTTTTGAGCCTGTAGGTCCTTCTGCCTCCACCTCCCAAATAGCTGCAATTATAGGCATTATTCCACCACACTGGCTTAGACACAAAACATTAGATGTTGGCAAGTGCTACACAGAAAAATTAAGTAAAGAACACAGGGAGTGTTGTGGAGGGAGCTGCAATATTCATTTTACTGCTTCTCTTTCTAAGCTATAAGCACCACAAGGCAAGGGAAGTATCAGCTTACTGCATGACAATACCGTATAGCTACTATGCAGCACTGTACTGAAGAAACAGTGCTTATTTGTTGAAGGATGAATGAATGGTAAAATGTAAAGTTTAATGAGAAAGAAATATTTGTTATTGTTTGTTTGTTTGTTTATTCATAGACAGGTTCTCACTATACAGTCCAGGCTGGCCTTGAATTTGCTATGTAGCCCAAGCTGTCCTTGAGCTCACAATCCTCCTACCTCGGCTTCCCAAGTACTGGGCTACAGGCATGCTTAATTTTTAACTGACACACAGTACTTGTATGTATTATGTGGCATAGTGTGACACAATTGTAATGATCAGATCAGGGTAACTGGCGTATTTATCACCTCAAACACATATCACTAAGAATAGGGGTATGAAGATGGGCCAGCGACACGCCCCTATAATTCCAGCTACATGGAGCCTCAGACAGAATGATCACAAGTTCAAGAACAGCCTCGGCGACACAGTGAGAACCTGTCTCAAAAAAATAAAAAGGACTGGGAATGCAGTTTAATGGTACAGCACTTGCCTAGCATGTGTGAGGCCCTTGATTCAATCCGCCAAAAAAGTGAAAAGAAAAAGGGGTACTACCTCTAAGCTTACTCATTGGCCAGGATCAACCACTTAGACCAGAGGCATAACCAAGCAGTAAAAAATAAAAGCAACAAGAATTTAACTTTTTCAGTTATGTTAGAATATAACAAGAGAAAAAAAGCTCAAAAGTGTGACAAGGTTCAAAAAGATTTACTTAGGCTACTGCCTAGTGAACAGTGAGTTATTTAAAATTCAGAGTCACTCTGAGATACAAGATGCACCTCAGTAGCTGTCACTCTCGTCTCACAAGGTGTTACAGATTTGAGTCACTTCATAATATTATGATTTTGTCAGCTTCGTTTACTGCACTTTGTATTGTCACTCCTTCCATCTCAAAATTTAATACGAAATCAATGTACAAAATGCTGCTGAATTAAGATAAAACTGAAAACAATAAAATAAATTTGCACTGTTTTGTAAGAGTGGAAATCTTGAAATTCCTAGCCGTCAATAAACTGGAGGTATTAGTGCTATTATTACTAAGACGTTTACAATTTATTTACACTCACTTTAGTATTGCCAAAATAATAGTTTTCTAGGTTTCTCTACCTCCATAAATGGCCTCAGTATGTACCATGATGACTTTCAGGAATTTCTTATACTCCAGTTAGGTGCAGGATATTTTTATAACATGACCAATCACTCCCTCACCCCTCTAGCATGAGGCTCCAAGTTGGTACCCCTCTACTACACAATAACTGTTCCTCGACACCCCACTCACACTTTCATTAAAGAAGGGGATAATCCCAATTTCCCAATTCACAAGTCTTACAACTGCTATATGGTCTTTTTCATTCTTAACATATTTGAACTCTCCACAATCTCCCTAGAATAATTTTTTCCTTTTTTAATGGCCTAATACTGAGAAAAATGAAACTATATAGTAAAGTATAATTTTGCGTCATAAAGCCATGAGATTGAGTTGAATAATTATTTTTAAGTGAGTTATGAATGTAGAATTCTTCTGAAGTGCTATACTCTTGGTGGTAAGAGTAAAATACTCTACAAATGTATATTCTCTCCCCCAAGAGGCAAAATCCACATAGGAAGAACAATTAGTGATCAGGGGAGACAAGCTACAAGACTACCACATCAAACTTGAAGTAACAGCAGTAAGTATTTATACTATGGTGCAATCAGAATGAACTGGAATAGAATACTCTGCTATGTACCTGGATATAGAGGGATAAAAAGCACCCCCCCCATAACAGGACTAAAGCTGAAAGAAAGGGAGGAACTTGGGAGGACATTTACAGAAAACCAAGAACAGGACTACTCGAATTAAGACAGACTGACATGCTTGAGCATGGACATGCTGACCTTGCAAATTTGGTGAAATATAAGCAAAGCTGGCCTTAGGTTAAATGGATATGTGAGACTTACGGTCTGATAAGCAATTATGTTGATTTTGTTATTTTAAATCATCAACAAATTTTCCTTAGTAGGTTTGATTTTTGCCTTAAAACTTTTTTTCCTGTTCCTGCGTAATATCTTTTTCACTTTTTATCCTAGGCTTCCCTAAATGTGTACTACACAACTATTCTGTTCTTTTCTTCTTATTTTAATGAAGGTTAATTTATTTTCACTTAAAGATTATGACTTTGTTCATCAATTATAGGATTACCTAATCTGGTTCAACATTGGCAGAAAGAAATGAAAAGTGTGTATGTGTATCTTAGTTATTGAAATAAAGTCCTTTGCTGCTCTGTAGGGGTTGAATAAACTTCAAAACCCCTTCACTGGTGCTGGTACCTAGGAACATAAACTCTTTCACAATGTGATAGAGTGATGCAACTGCACACTACTCTATTAAAGGAGAACCTTAAGAAGGTTTGTGATCCCTGTTCTATTTGATGAGAAAAATCTGCAGGACAGTAGGGAATTTTTGAGATGGGAAATAGCTCAGAAAACAAAAGGGTAGAGTTTAGAAAGTATAACTTTTTATGTGCTGGTATTTATCACTCATGGTTTACCAGTACACCTTTAGCAACCTCAAAGGCTCTATGATAAAAGATCATCTACTTGGAAAATGAGTGCTGTCTAACTTTGGCCCAACTGTTTCATTGACTTATGTCGTGATTACGTTATAACTTGTGAAATAAGATGTTTACAGATTTGGGGGACCCCATGTGTCTTTCAGATATATCCCAAGCAGTCTGCATGAAGTGTGGCTGTAATGTGAGAAAAAACAGAAGAGTTCGGTTATCTACTACATATCAGGATAAAATATTTTTAGGAGCCATCTAACCTTCCATGGGAGTAAAAGGCCAACATATACTGATTTGATATATGGAATTTCTAACAATGTTTCTGCACCATACCTCTGCCAACAAAAATATGCTAAACACTATAATAATGTCTTACACTTGATCAACCTCATCATAAATTAGCTTTGTCATGTTGGGTACATAAAATAGATAAATAGATGGAAAGAATATAAAATGATGACTGATTCTTTTTTAAAAAGAAGGTGGACTTCCGGAAAAAGATGGCGGATCTGTAAGAAGCAAACAGTGAACTCCAAAAGTCGCCATCCGGACACTGGAATATAGTGACTGGAGGAGGACAAGAAAGAGGGAAGTGGCTCCCATGGACCCAGGAAAGATCTGAAGCACAGTTTGGGGCCCACGGAGAAAGTGAAGAGAGAAACTCCAACAAAGAAGGAGGAGGTGGCCTCCGGCGCCATTTCCTGTGTCGGGAATCCCGACGCAACTGAAGCGGTTCAAATCTACAGACGCGGTGACTGCCGGCGCCCCCAGGGGCCTCCACGGAGGAACGCGAGAAGCGGCGGTGCAGAGAAGCAGCGGCCGTGAAGGACACACTGACTGGCGGTGAGTGCTGACACCCAGCCATCCCGCGTGAGAGAGCGACTAGCCAGGCGCCATTGTGGGGGGGGGGCAGCAGCTGAACTTGAAACTCAGGGCGGCTGCCACTCCACCCACGGCTCCAGCGGGGACCTCTGCGGAGGAACGCGAGATGCCGCGGAACAGAGAAGCGGCGGCTGTGAAGGACACACTGACTGGCGGTGAGTGCTGACACCCAGCCGTCAGGCGCGTGAGAGCCACTAGCCGGGTGCCATTGTGGGGGGGGGGGCAGCAGCTGAGCTCAGAACTCAGGGCGGCCGCCACTCCATCCACGGCTACAATGGGAACCTCGGCGGTGTACAACGCGAGACGCCGCGGTACAGAGAAGCACCAGCCGAGAAGGACACACTGACTGGCGCTTTTCTTCCTGGTATTCCAAGAATCTCCTAAGAGTTTGAAATACTAGCAATAAAGCAACCTATCATAGGCAATTTACAAACAGCATCCCAGGAATTAAACTAAAGAAAGAAAAGAAAATGAGACGACACTTAAACAAGATGCAACCCCACACATCCAGTTCACCAAAGGCAAACCCAGGGGGCAGTGAGGTGGGACAAACCGAAAGCCACCCACCTGACATCTCTGAAGTGGTAACAACAAAGCAGTTGAATGAGGCTCTGGAAAAATTTAAATCAGAAATAATTTCTCAGATAACTGCAGAGATAATGTCCACAATGAAGACCATGCTTAAGGACGCTAGAGCAGACACAGAAAAAAAAAATAGATGAGCTTAAGAAAATGATGGAAGCCATGAATGCTCAGCATAGGAAAGAGATGGACTCCGTAAAGCAGATTCAAGCAGATATCCAGGAGAACAAAAATTCCGTTGAAAGTATTTGTAGCAGATTAAGCCAATGTGAGGACAGGATCTCAGATATAGAAGACAGGCTTGCAATTAGTGATCATGAAAAGAAAGAATTCTTAAAAACAGCAAGGGACAATGAAAAATCAATCCAGCAGCTGCTAGATGACGCAAAGAAGAATAACTTAAGATTGATTGGAGTCAATGAAAAAGCAGGAGATAGCATAAACGACATCAGAACACTGTTCACAGACATTATCACAGAAAATTTCCCTGGTAGAGAAAAGGAATTTGACGTTCAGATAAGTGAGGCTTATAGAACTCCAATTAGCCACGATCAAAAAAAAATCTTCAGCCAGGCATATCATAGTCAAGATTCCAGAAATTCAACATAAGAGTAGAATCTTAAAAGCTGTTAGAGAAAAGAGACAAATCACCTATAAAGGAAAGCCCATCAGAATCACAGAGGACTTTTCAGCACAAACCCTCAAGTCAAGAAGAGCTTGGAATGATGTATTTCAAGTTCTAAAGGAAAATAATCTTCAACCTAGATTGATGTACCCCGCTAAACTATCCTTCAAAACTGATGGAGAAGTAAAATACTTCCATGACAAAGAACATCTGAGAAAATTTATAACCACCAAACCAGCACTCCAAAATGTTTTGAAGGACATTCTAGAAAGGGATAACAAGGACTACAACTTCAGAAACCCCAACAGAAGGAATCCACCAGGCAGAGCAAATGATTAAAGAGAGGGAGGGAAAACAAAAATTAAAAGAGGGAGAGCCAACAACAAGAAAATAACATGACCAGGATAAGTCAATACATTTCAGTTTTAACCATTAATGTTAATGGTCTCAATTCACCAATCAAAAGGCAAAGACTGGCGAATTGGATCAAGAAGCAAGATCCAACAATATGCTGTATACAAGAAACACATTTAATTCAAAAAGAAATTCATAGACTGAAAGTCAAAGGATGGAAAACAATACTCCATGCGACAGGAACCCAGAAAAAAGCAGGGGTAGCTATTCTTTTCGCAGACAAAGTGAATTTCAAGCCAAGAATGATTCATAGAGATAAAGAAGGTCACTACATCCTTGTAAAGGGAACAATCCAAGAGGAAGAGCTAACAATCATAAATATATATGCAACAAATACCAGTGCACCCAACTATATAAAACAAATATTAATGGACATGAAAAATCAAATAACCACTAATACAATTGTATTGGGTGATCTCAATACTCCACTGTCACAAAAAGACAGATCCACTAGACAAAAAATCAACAATGAAATATTACAACTGAACCAAACTTTGGAACAAATGGACTTAGTAGATGTCTACAGAGTGTTCCACCCCACAGCATCAGAATACACATTCTTCTCAGCTGCACATGGGACATTCTCCAAAATAGACCACATACTAGCTCATAGAAGCTGCTTAAGTAAATGCAAAGGAATTGAAATTATCCCATGTATATTATCAGACCATAGTGCAATGAAATTGGAAATCAATGACAAAAGAAACCACAAGAATTTGCTAAACACATGGAAATTAAATAGCACCCTACTGAACAACCAATGGGTCACAGATGAAATTAAAGAAGCAATTATTTTCTGCAACTGAATGATAACGACAGTACAACATACCGGAACTTGGGATACAATGAAAGCAGTCCTAAGAGGGAAATTCATAGCATTAAATTCCTATATCAGGAAAACAGAGTAAGCACAAATAAACAACCTAATGGTGAACCTAAAACTTCTAGAAAAAGAAGAGCAGGCTAAGCCAAAAGCTCGTACAAGAGAGGAAATTATAAAGATCAGAGCAGAAATTAACATATTGGAGACTAAAAAAACAATACAAAGAATCAACGAATCAAAGAGTTGGTTCTTTGAAAGATTAAATAAATTGGACAAACCCTTATCCAACCTTATTAAAAAAAGGAAAGAAAGTACTCAAATCCACGCAATTAAGAATGAAAAGGGTGATATCACAACGGGCCCTGCAGAAATCCAGAAGATCGTCTATACCTACTTTGAAAACCTGTATTCTAATAAGATGGAAAATGCAGAAGAAATGGACAGATTCCTAGATACATATGAATTACCAAAGCTCAACCAAGAAGATATAAAAATCCTAAATAAACCAATAACAATCAATGAAATCGAAGATGTAATTAAAAACCTCCCAACAAAGAAAAGCCCAGGCCCCGATGGATTCACTGCCGAATTCTACAAGAAATATAGAGAAGACCTAACACCACTACTTCTCAAACTCTTTAATGAAATTGAAAGGGAAGCAATACTCCCAAATTCATTCCTGGAAGCAAGCATTACCCTGATACCAAAACCAGAGAAGGACCCAACTAAGAAAGAGAACTACAGACCAATCTCCCTAATGAACATAGATGCAAAAATCCTTAATAAGATACTGGCAAACAGAATCCAACAAATCATCAAGAAGATTATACACCATGACCAAGTTGGATTCATCCCAGGGATGCAGGGATGGTTCAACATACGTAAATCAATAAATGTAATACACCATATTAACAGAACCAAGGACAAAAATCATATGATCATCTCAATAGATGCAGAAAAAGCTTTTGACAAAGTCCAGCACCCATTCATGATAAAAACCCTACAGAAAATTGGAATAGATGGTCTTTATCTCAATCTGATAAAAGCTATCTATGACAAACCAACAGCCAATATCATACTAAATGGACAAAAACTGAAAGCTTTCTCTCTAAAATCAGGAACAAGACAAGGATGTCCACTGTCCCCACTCTTATTCAACATAGTCCTGGAAACTTTAGCCAGAGCAATTAGACAAGAGAAAGAAATACAAGGAATTATGATTGGAAAGGAAGAAGTTAAATTATCATTATTTGCAGATGACATGATACTCTACGTAGAAGACCCCAAAAACTCCACTAAAAAATTGCTAGATTTAATAAGCAAATTCAGTAGTGTAGCTGGATACAAAGTCAATACTCAAAAATCAATAGCCTTCCTGTACACCAATAACAAACTCACGGAGAGAGAGAAATTAGGGAAACAACACCTTTCACAATCACATCTAAAAAAATTAAATACCTAGGAATCAATCTCACAAAGGAAGTAAAAGACCTCTATACTGAAAACTACAGTACTCTGAAAAAGGAGATTGAAGAGGACATCAGAAAATGGAAAGATATCCCTTGCTCTTGGCTCGGAAGAACCAATATAGTGAAAATGGCCATACTTCCAAAACTGTTATACAGATTTAATGCAATTCTGATCAAAATTCCAACAACATATCTCACAGAATTAGAGAAAACAATCCTAAAATTCATCTGGAACCAGAAGAGACCTAGAATAGCGAAGGCAATTCTGGGCAACAAAAGCAAGGCAGGGGGCATCACAATCCCTGATTTGAAATTATACTATAAAGCTACTGTGATAAAAACTGTGTGGTATTGGCATAAAAACAGACCTGAAGATCAATGGAATAGAATAGAAGATGCAGAAACAACCCCAGACATACTAAGCCACCTTATTTTTGACAAAGGTGCCAAACACATTCGCTGGAAGAAAGATAGCCTCTTTAATAAATGGTGCTGGAAAAATTGGCCCTACTCATGCCGAAGATTAAAATTAGACCCATATCTTTCACCGTGCACTAAACTAAATTCAAAATGGATCAAAGAACTAAATATTAAAACAGAAACATTAAATCTCCTGAAAATAGAATAGGTAAAACTCTTGAAGACATTGGTGTAGGCAAAGACTTTATGAATAAAACCCCCATCGCACAAGAAGTATCACAAAGAATCAACAACTGGGGTCTCATCTTATTAAAAAACTTTTGCACAGCAAGAGAAACCACCAACAGAGTGAAGAGACAACCCACAACGTGGGAAAAACTGTTTGCCAGCTGTTCCTCAGACAAAGGATTACTATCGAGAACATACAAAGAACTCAAAAAAATCAGACCTCCCAAATTTAAAGACCCACTCCAAAAATGGGCATCTGAGATGAATAAACACTTCTCAGATGAAGAAATACAAATGGCAAATAAATATATGAAAAAATGTTCAACATCACTAGTCATTCGAGAGATGCAAATGAAAACAACACTGAGATTCCATCTCACCCCAGAAAGAATGGCTGTTATCAAGAAGTCAACTAATAACAAATGCTGGAGGGGCTGTGGGGAAAAGGGAACCCTTCTCCACTGTTGGTGGGAGTGTAGACTGGTGCAACCACTGTGGAAATCCGTGTGGAGACTCCTCAAAAAACTGGGATTGGAGGTCCCATTTGACCCAGCTATTCCCCTTCTGGGTATCTTCCCAGAAGAATTAAAAACATCGTACCACAGTGATATATGTGCACCCATGTTTATAGCAACACAATTTGTAATAGCTAGATCGTGGAAACAACCCAAATGTCCATTAACCGAGGAATGCATAAAAAAGATGTGGTATTTCTATAAAATGGAATACTACTCAGCCATAAAGAAAGATAAACTGGAAACTTTTATAGGTAAATGGATGCAACTCGAGAAAATACTCACAAGTGAAATAAATCGGATGCACATCTGTAAACATCATATTGTCTCCCTAGTATGAAAATGCAATTTCACTGTGACTATTCCATTCCTTAGTCTTCTATTTTTACCTAGCTTTTACATGGCTTAATCTTATACTGAGTAATATTTTTCTCCAAAAGGTATTTGTACATTCTCTAATGCTTGAGTTTGTTAATACATGAGAATGTTTACTTTTTGTCTTTAAAAAAAAAATAAATAAATAGATTAAAAAAAAAAAGAAGGTGGTGTTAGTCATAGTTCAGAGGGCAGTACTTAACAGCACTAAAATTCGTGGCAAATTGAAGTAATATAATACATCTCAATGAGTAAAAATGGCTGGATGAGATCTGAATTTATTACAAATCTCTCATGATACACTGCCAACAAAAGCCGAAAAGTCTAATCAATCAAAGATTCTCAAAAGCCACCCATTTGATAAATTTCTTGTAAACTTACAAGTGTCAGGCACTAGGGTAAGGTAATGAAGATTAATCATGAACAAGACAAACAAAATCCCTGCCCTTGTGCAATTTAGTTAGCAGATGAGTCGGAAACTACACAAAAGTAAACTACACGAAAGTAAATTTTGTGAAAAGCACACACATAAATCTGCGTGCTGTGATTAAACAGGACTTATAGACAGAGATGGAAGAATTTTTGTTCTTTAACTATCATTACGTCAAGAAAAAACAGCCATCACCAGAGATTTTTAAAGCGTTTTATATTTTTAAGACATTTTATGAAGAACTAATGGAACAATGAAATAACTTTGAGTTTTATTAAGACTTTAAAATAACTTGGCTTTGAAAGTATCTCGTTGGCCACTAGTATCTGCATGAGACTGGTTCTAGGACATTCCCACAGACACTTGAAGAATGTCAAAATCCATCCTAGCACTTGGGAGGCTGCGGCAGGAGGACTGCTGCAAGTTGAGGCCAGCCTGGGCCGCATAGTGAGACCCTATGTCAAGAAACAAAAACAAAAACAACACACAAAATCCACAAATGCTCAAGTCTCCTAAAATGGCATATAATCTATGCACATCCTCTTGTACACTTTAAATTGTCTCTAGTTATTCAATATCTAATAAAATTTAAATATAGTTGGTATACTGTATCATTTAGGGAATATTGACAAACACAAAGAAGTCTATGGATGCTCAGTATAGAGGCAATTAATTATTTTCCCTCAAAAATGGACCCGTGATTTGTTTGATCTATGGATGAAGAAGAACCCCTGGGTATAAAAGGTGGGCTGTACAGCTCTAAAGTGGCCGAAGTTTCTGTTTGTTTCATGGTGACAAGGACTGAACCTACGGCCTCACGCATGCTTAGACACACACTACCACTGAAGTATACATCCCTGACACTAAAGCTTTTTAGTTTTTTGTTTTGTTTACTGTTTCTCAAAAGTAACTAATTCATCAGCTATCAAGTCTACATGATGGAACATATCCATCTTGTAAATGCTGATTTGATTTCAAATACATCTGTAACAGATTTTAATTTATCTTTACTTTCTTCCTTTCTTGCAGTTGCATAACTTCCCTTTTGAAAACTTTGACAGCTCATACTTTTCTGAAGAAAAGAAAGTTGTGTTTGTTTTGTTTTGAGACAGGGTCTTGCTATGTAGCCGAGGCGGGCCTTGAACTCAGTATGTAGCCCAGGCTGGCCTTGAACTCACAGGGATCCTCCCACCTCAGCCTCCCAAGTACTGGGATTACAGGTGTGAGCCACCACGCCTGTGACATCAATTTTTGAGTTTGAGAAAAACTGACCCATTCAAACACTCACAGTCTGAGGCCTCCCTTATACGGCTGATTTCAGCATCATTACAATCTCAGGTCCTATGCGTAATCTCTTTGCAGTCATCTCCTCATTCACCTAGTAACTGAAACATCTACTTTTGTCAGTTTTCTTCCTTATGGGCAGGTAATGAAAAATTCTGAATTCTCAAATGATTGAATAAAGCTACAAGGTGGGAAGAACAAAGACTGCAAAAATGGTGTCCTTACATTTCTTTTATACTCTCTAGAAAGATGATATAATAGCACGAGTTATTTCTAGATGAAGCCATCATCTTTCTGCTTTCATATTATTTTGGTCTCTTTCTTTAATATAGTTAGGAATACCTGATTAGTAAAGATAAAATATTTCCTAGGATGAAGAAATGACAAACTATTCTAAGGAAAGGAAAAATAAAATCACTAAGATCTCATATATTACATATATGTGACATTAAAGGCCTAAAAGATCCATATGGTAATTTTTGTGTGTGTGTGTGTGTGGGTACTGGGGGTTGAACTCAGGACCTCGCACGCCAGCAGGCGCCCGTGGCTGCCAAGCGACTATCACCAGCCCTTTTTTGGTATGTGGGTACGGGGAGTCGAACTCAGGACCTCGCGCTTGCCAGGCAGGCGCTTATGCCGCTGAGCTATCTCACCGGCCTGGTAATTATTTTTTAAAAAGCAAATTTTTCCTTGTTCCTTGAAGACCTCATGCGAAGAATGAAACATAAAATATTAACCCTTATAAATACAACTACTCAAAAAAGAACTCTAAAAGTGGGCCCCAAACAAACAAAATATCCAAATACTAGAATAATACACAGATTCTACCATTCTGTATTTTTATATCTTTATTTATTTATCTTTGATTTTTTTGAGACAGGGTCTTGCTATGTAGTTCAGGCTGGCCTTGAATTCACTATGTAGTCCAGGCTGGCCTCCAACCCCCAGCAATCCTCCTGCCTCAGCCTCCTGGGTGCTGGGATTACAGGTGTGTGCCACCATGCTTGGCTTCTACCATTCTTTAAATGCCACCATATTAGAATAATCAGTTTTAGTTCTTAGCTCAATATTGAAGAACATTTATAAATAGCACAAAGCAGAATCTCAATAAATATTTGTTGAAAATTTCTAACTTCATCTTATTATCTAATAATCTTAATTTTCCTTGAATATCAGAAAATTGCTCAATGAGAAAGAAGATGGGCTTCTAGAACTATGAAGAAAAAGCATCTTGGATTGGGCATGGTGCCGCACACCTGTAATCTCAGCACTCGGAAGGCTGAGCCTGGAGGATCCCTATGAGTTTGAGGCCAGCCTGTACTACACAGCAAGACCCTGCCCTCCCCTAAAAGTGTCTTGGTTAAAAAATCATTCCTCTCCATATTTTCTTAAACAATTCTAGGATCAAACCTATGGTCTCAACACATGCTAGGAAGTGCTCCACCTCAGTAATACTTTAACATTTCTAAATCTATATGATGTCTGCCTCTCATGAGAACTCTCGATTTTAATTTTAATGTCTCCTCTTTTTTTTTTTACAAATTTAAATCTCTTTTGCTCCTTATATTTCCTACTACTATGAATTTTCTTGAGATTTCTTCTTGGCTTTCTCTCTGGACTTCAAGCTTGGTAGTCTCTCAGGATTAGGTAAATTAAATAAAATAATGGATGTTTAAAAATATACTCAACTATAAAATATCTTAAAAAGTATTTATGAATAATCTATAAATATTATCTTTTTTTTTTTTTTTTTTGTGGGTACCGGGGGGTCGACCTCAGGACCTCGAGCGCCAGCAGGCGCCCGTGCCACTGAGCGATATCACCGGCCCCTTTTTCGTATGTGGGTTCCGGGAGTCGAACTCGGGCCCTCGCGCTTGCCGGGCAGGCGCTTAAGCCGCTGAGCCATCTCACCGGCCCTATAAATATTATCTTGAGGCATAATATTTTGAAATCCTCGATACTGTTATAGTTTTGTTCAACATTATTCCCACAAATTCCAGACAAACTTACCCATGACATCTAACTCAAGGAAAGACAGAAATCTTACATCATATAAATCTAAGGGGAGTGATTCACTTTGTAGAGACTTCATTTCTTTCTCATACTCTTTTCATAAAATTATATGTTGCAGAATATAAAAATACAACTGGTACTTAAGATTTTGCAATTATATTAAATTTCTAATTAGTTTTTTTGTGTGTGTGTGTGTGTGTGTGGGTACCGGGGGGTCGACCTCAGGACCTCGCGCGCCAGTAGGCGCCCATGCCACTGAGCAATATCACCGGCCCCTTTTTTGTATGTGGGTTCCGGGAGTCAAACTTGGGCCCTCGCGCTTGCCAGGCAGGTGCTTACGCCGCTGAGCCATCTCACTGGCCCTCTAATTAGTATTTTAATTAGAAAATTAAACACAATCTTTGGGAGGGCAGTGGTGGGCATTACCCAGAACCTTATGCAGATGAGGTAAGCAATCTATCACTGAACTACATCTGCAGCTCTTTTATTTTGAGACAGGGCCTCATTAAGTTGCCCTGGCTATGATTCTCCTGCTTTATCTCCCAAATAGCTAGGAATATAGTCATGTGCCACCATGCCCAGCGCAATTATCATGTTTAATGTTGTAAACACTGGGAGATTTCCACCCTCTCTATTCTATCATATAAATACAATATTCATTTCTCTAGGCATAAAAATATACTTACATCTTTCCCATCTTTTTTTTTTTTTTTTTTTTCTGGGTACCGGGGGGTCGACCTCAGGACCTCGCGCACCAGCAGGCGCCCATGCCACTGAGCGATATCACCGGCCCCTTTTTACGTATGTGGGATCCGGGAGTCGAACTCGGGCCCTCGCGCTTGCAAGGCAGGCGCTTATGCCGCTGAGCCATCTCACCGGCCCCATCTTTCCCATCTTGAAGAAAAAATATCCTCCCTTAATAACTTCTATTTACTTGACTACCCCTCTCCTTTTCCAACTATTCTCAGTTCTCTATGTCTTTACTTGTGCTTTCTTTCCAAGTCTGTCTTTTTTGTCTACCATTTGACACCACGCAAAGGTCACCAAGTATGCTAAAACCAATGAACACTTTCAGTCTTCATATTTTACCTCTAAGTATCATGACACTACAACAGTACCTAGTTACCCAGGCAACCACAATTCAAAAATTAAATGGAAAATTCCAGAAAAAAAAAGATAGTTTGAGAGAAATAGTCACATAACTTTTATTACAGTATTATTATAATTGTTGTTAATCTCTCAGTGTGCCTAATTTATAAATTGAATTTTATCATATATATGTATGTATAGGAAAAAGCACCATATATATATATAATATATTTATATATATAATATATACTATATATATAACCTCTCCCTCTCTGTCTGTCTGTCTGTCTCTCTCTGGGTTCAGCATTAGCTGAGGTACTGGGAGTCCTGGAATGTATTCACAGAGGATAAGAAGGACTACATTCTTTAAGACTCTTGTACCATAACTACAATGGCAATGGTTCATGTTCCTATACCTCCTCTTACCTTCTCTAGTAAATAGCTTCTTCCTAGTGTTCTTCCCACCCACTTTCTGGGAATCAAACCACTGATGTGCAACCATGCTACATCTCTAGCCCTTTTCATTTTATTTTGAGACAATGTCTCACTAAATAGCCCATGCTGGCCTCAAATGTGGGATCCTCCCACATCAGTTTCCCAAGTAGGTGGGATTATAGGTGTGTGCCACCATACTGGGTTCAGTCTTTTTATGCCTATGCTGATCCTCTAATCTTACCACTTTCTCTTCCACCCCCTTGAATGTCAGATATACTTCATCTTTTGGTTCTTAACCTCTTCTCTTATGCAAACAGGCTTACAGCCAGTTTCAAGTAAGTGGACCCTTGACTTACAAACTCAATTCATTCACGAGGGCTGGTTGTAGCTCAAGTTGGTTGTGAGGCAATACTATTTTTCCCATAACAAATAATGGAAATACCCACAATGCATTCCAAACCTCCCAAAGCACCCCTTAACTAAACTTTTCATAATAACAAAGTGTTGTATAATGGGCATAATTTACCTGAAACACCAATAATTTTCCTAGTGTATTCACCAAAAAATTATAAAATGTGCCTAGTTTACCAGAAACAACAATTTCATACCATGCTCACCATTCAAGTTGGCACCTTTCGCTTGCAGGAAGGGAGGATGAAATGGAAGGTGGTTACTGTTTGGAAGGAGAGTCTCCTTCCATAAGAACATCAGGAATCTGGGTTTCTAGTGTCCTTTCTCTCCTCGGGAGAGTCTGGAGACCACTAGGACTTGCTTCTGGCTCACTAGTCTCAATACTTTCAGAACTAAAAACTGGTGTAAGGTTATCTGTTTAAGTCTTTTCTTTAACACTGTTCTTTAGTATGACACGACACTGTCACTAAGCAAGTGAATGCAACGATTGGCTTTTCTCTGTCTGGGTGGGTCTTCTCTACAAATGTTTGTAGCTCTGTCCAGTTTTTCAGGATTTACTTTATTTCAGAAGAACTTTGCTGCACTGATTGTTGATACTCCCCCTCCTCTTCAGAAGGCTCCTCAGCTGCTGTTCTCTGTTGCTCAGCCAGAAGTTGCTGAAGTTCCTCTGTTAGACAATTCCTCTGACTTCCTCCACCAGTTCCTCAGCATCACCACTGTCTACCTGCAAGCCTATGGACTCTGCTACAGTGACAATGTCATCAACCACAGGGTCAATTGAAGGCTCAGGCTCCTCTACACAGCCTTCAAAGTCTCTCTCCTGTATTATTTTAGGCCACACTTTGTTCCAGGCAGATCTCAGTGTCCTCAGAGAGACGCTGGCCCAGGATTTCTCAATTAACCCCACACAGGAAAGGATGTTATAATGTTTCTTCAGAACTCTCTAAGGGTTAAATCTGCATCTGATACCATCTGGAAGCACTTCAGGAAGAGTGCCTTGGTGCATAGCTTCTTAAAGTTAGCTATAACCTGCTGGTCCATAGGCTGCAGTAGAGGAGTTGTATTAGGTGGAAGGAACTTGACTGAGCCATGGGAATTCTTCAGCCAATTCTTCTTCCAAATCTTGTGGATGAGCAGGAGCACTGTCCATGTTGAGGAGAGCCTTGAGTAGGAAACTTTTTCCTCTAGATAGCTCTTAACAGTAGGACAGAAAGCCTCCCAGATGCACTCAAGAAAAAGTACTCTTGTTACCCTGGCTTTTGCATTGGATCTTCACATGACCCCTAGCCTATTCTTCATGACTTTATGTTTTCTGAACATTCTAGGGGTCTCAGTGATAAACCAAGAGAGGCTTTATCTTGAGGTCATCACTCACATTGGCACATAGCAATAAAGTTAGCCTATCCTTCATAGGCTTGTGGCCTGGTATTTTCTTCTCTTTCTGGGTAATGTAAGTTCTCCTAGGTATTTTCTTCCAGAAAAGGCCACTTTCATCACAGTTGAAAACTTGATGAGAACAAAAGCCATTTCTCCGTGTCATTGTTTCGAAGTGGTGTATGTAATTTTCAGCAGCCCTTTTACCAGCACTGGCTGCTTCACCATGCCTAGTTACACTATGACCCACAGTTCTTGCTTTAATTTGTGAAATCACCCGTTACTGGCATGAGATGTTTCACCATTATCACTCATTGATGGATTATCCTTTATAAGATCACCATTTATAGCCCTAGCTTTTTCACAAATTATACACTCAGGCTATAACCTGCCATGTGCCTTTCATTTATCCACACTAATAGTAGCCTTTCTACCTCGTCTAACACTGTTGATCGTGACTTACTAATTTGAGTAACACCTTTAGTGACACTAGCTTCCTTATACAAATCTTTTCTCTGTAAGATTGTCGAGATGGTGGATTTAGACATGCTGTACCTATTAGCGACATTGGTCACACAAATGCCACTCTCATATTTCTCCACAATTTCCTTCTTCTTTTCGATTGTGATTGCTTTCTCTCTTCCCTTCCTTCCTTAGCTTCTTTGCTAGCTTTTTGGGGACCATTTTGATAGCAGTAATCGTAGCTATTATATAAAGTATTGACCGAAATCATGTCCACAGTCATACACATCTGGGCTCAGACTGATGCTTACATATGCTGACATACGCTTTTCTGGCATTGTAAGTCTTTGTTTACAACCACACAAGCAGCCGGCATCAGGGCTATAATTAAAGACTTTGATTGTAAGTTAAACCTAAAATTCCTGTCATAACCCAAGTTGCTCATATGTGAGGTCATTCGTAACCTGAGGGTCCACTATAAGTTCATGGCTTCGAAAACCAAGCAACTCTATGCAAACACTCCTAATATAACTGTACCTCAAGACTTATGTGTACTGTGGATCAGTATATATACCTGTCTACTTGATGTATCTGCCTGAAGAAAACATAGGTATCTCAAATTCTACTTGTTTAAAGCTTGAAGTCTTAATTTGCTCCAACAATTTGCTATCTTCAAAAGACCATTTTCCGAATTCTTGGCCAAGCAAAAAACTTGGAAACTTTACACTATTCCCACTCTATCACCAACTCCAGTAAAAGGTAACTAAATCTATTGTCCACCCAAATTATCTTCATACCATCAAGTGAGGCTTTTTTTTTCCTTCAGTGCTGGGGATTGAACCGAGAGCCCTGTCCATGCTGGGCAAGTGCTCTACGACAGAGCTACACTCCTAACCCAAGGTTATCTTTCTTTAAAACAAGCAAACAGAGCCGGTGAGATAGCTCAGTGGCATAAGCACCTGCCCGGCAAGCACAACATCCTGAGTTCGACTCCCAGAACCCACGTAAAGGAAAAAAAGGGCCGGTGATATCACTCAGCAGCACAAGTGCTTGCTGGCAAGCGCGAGATCCTCAGGTCGACCCCCAGTACCCATGTTAAAAAAAAAAAAAAAGCAAACAAAAAATGTATGACCATGTTATTTTCTTTCTTAAAATTCTTTAATTATTTGGTATGACACCTTCTTTTCCAGATTTTTCTCTCATAATTCTATGAACCCTACAATATTGCCACATTGAACAACTAGTTGACTAGTACGGCTTTTTTCCCAGTGTCTTGCCTTTATAACTGGTGTTCTTTCTGTTACAAAATACGTGACACAATTAAAAATGGTTAAGATGCTAAATTTTATGTGGTTTTAATGGATAAATAAGTTGTTCACATTACACTGTAATTGTATGCATGCCTCTAAGCTCTGAGGGTGCTGCGTCTTTTCATTTTTGAAACACTGGTACCAAGCTCAAGAGCATGATAGGCAGTCCGTGTTTATTGAAGAATGTAATACATAGACCTTTTTCTCTTCTGAATCTTTAATCTTTCCCTTTCTAAATTCTTTATGCTCTCTCAAAACATGCTCATTTTTCTCACATATATGATGATAACAAAGATTAATACTTGATATTTGTGTTGGTTTCTAGTTTATATTCTGCTTCAGGGAGTTAATGTATTCTGAGTCTATCTGTTTTTCCTATGTAAAAACCTACTACTTGTCTGTTATCCTGCCTCTTCCTTAAATTTGGTCCTATAGCTCCATAACTCCAACAGTATTAGTATCACTCATTTTCAATAAGAATAAAGACATAGCAGGCAGTGGAGGCACATACCTGTAATCCTAGCACTCAGGAGTTTGAGGCAGGAGGATTGTCTGGAATTTGAGGCCAGCCTGTAATACACTGTGAGTTCAAGGCCAGCCTGAACTACATAGAGAGACCCTATCTCAAAAAAAGAATAAAGGCATATTCCTGTTATTCCCTCAATATCAACTCTAAATGGTGGGAAAATAGGGTAATAAAAGTTGTCAGCACTTGTTAAGTTTTATCTGTAATAGTCTCAAATTTTAGAATTGGTAAATGTCTTATTTGTATAAATATTTTTTAAATAATTAATTTAAAAATAAAATCAGCTAAGTGACTTTTTCATAGTTTTAACAGCCAACAAGCAAAAGAGCCAGGAATGGCATAATACTCATAGTCCTGGAGACATCTGGGAAGATGGTGGAGTGGCAAGCAGCAGAGAAAGAGCCTCTCTGGGAGTTGCCATCCAGAAACCGAAATATAGCAATGCAAGGAAGAAAAGGAGGAGGGAAGTGGGTCCCCTGGACCCAGGAATGATCTAAAGCAAGAAATGGCACCCACAGGGAGAGTGAAGAGAAAAACTTGAACAAAGAAGAAGGAGGTAGCCTGTGGCGCCATCTTCCTGAGTCGGGACTCACTGTGTGGGAGAAGCAGTTCAAACCTGTGCACACACAGTGACTGCTGGAGACCCCAGAAACCTCCATGGAGAGATGCAGCAGTGGAAGGGAACACTGGATGTGAAGGACTGCACTAGCTGGGGGTGAGTGCTTAGGCTCCGAAGTCCCACAGGAGACAACGATTGGCCAGGAGCCATCTTGGAGAGGGGCCAACTGAGCTCAGAACTCAGAACTGGGAGGTCCATCCAGCGGCTCCCGGCTGAGTTCAAGCTCACAGAAGGTGCACTGACAGCTGCAGGCTGAACGGATCTGGTCTTGGCCAACACGGCCAGGATCCAGCCTGAACTTCAGGGGAAATAAAGGTGCAGACTTGCTGAAATTACCCACTACCCCGCCATAAAGCTACCGCTAGCTTGCTGGGATAAATCAACACAGATCTGGACTCTGTCTCCACATGTGGTCTACCAGTGACACCAGAGACAAACCTGGAAGTGGACTTTTTTTCCTCTCTCGTTTGTTTTTTGTTGTGGTGTTGGTGGTTTTTTGTTTTTTTTCTCCTTCATTGTTTGATCTTGGTTTTATATGAGTGTGAACATGGTCTCTAGCCTCTTTGTAGTTGTTCTGTTCTGTTCTTCCTTTTATTTCTTCCTTCTGTCTTTCCTTCCTGTCTTCTGCACCAGTTTCCCAAAGTTTGTGTGGTCCCCCTTTGTCCTCCAGCCTTACTTCTAATCTCTTCCTCTTCTTCTACTTATTTTTTCCCTAACCCCTTTTAAATTTTAACCCCTGAGAGTTAAACTGACATAATAAGGACTTGTATACTGTATATAATTTTCTGGTTTGTTTCAGATTTTGTTATATAACCACAAATCTACTTCATACAGTTAAAGGGGGCAAATTAATGGTTACCTCAGGTTGTCATTTTCTAGGCTGTTTGATGCTATTGTTATTGCTGCTGGTACTACTTTAGCCAAGTGACACAACTGTTCTAACCAGCTGTTCTTCCTGGTATTCAAAGACTGAGATTGACTACAGGTCATAAAAAATACTGTGGGCCAGTGCCAAAGAACCAGGGGCTGGGCCAAGCAGACAGCAACTTCTCATCGCCAAGAAATTGAAGAGGTAGGATCTTGCAACAGATTCAAAAACCAAAAACCAGCTACACCTGGAAGACACCTCAGAGAATTAGTCATTTCCTAAGGGTTCTAAATACTAGCAATAAAGCAATTCAGCATTCTGGCAATTTACAAGCATAAACCCAGGAATTAAACTTAAAAAAAAAAAAAAAAAGAAAGAAAGAAAGAAAACAAAACGAGAAGACACTTAAACAAGATGCAACCCCAGAGATCTAGTCCACCAAAGGCAAACCCATAAGGCGATGAGGTGGGACAATCCAAAAGCCACCCACCTGACCTCTCTGAAGTGATAACAACAAAACAATTGAATCAAATCAGAAATAATTTCTGATTACTGCCACAATGGAAACCATGCTTAGTGACTCTAGAACAGCTACAGATAAAAAATACAGGAGCTTAAAATAATGATGGAAGCCATGAGTGCCTAACATAGGAAAGAAATGGAATCCATAAGACAGATTCAAGCAGATATCCAGAAGAATAAAAATTCCATTGGAAGTATCC
This sequence comes from Erethizon dorsatum, assembly GCA_028451465.1. Taxonomy (NCBI): domain Eukaryota; kingdom Metazoa; phylum Chordata; class Mammalia; order Rodentia; family Erethizontidae; genus Erethizon; species Erethizon dorsatum. The sequence continues at coordinate 59,904,985 of CM051834.1, read as the reverse complement.
ACAGCCCACAGCGACATGAGCCAATGTGATCACAGAATCTCAGATATAGAAGACAGGCTTGTGGTTAGCGATCATGAAAAGAAAGATTTCTTAAAAATAGCAAGGGACCATGAGGAAGCAATCCAGTGGCTGCTAGATGAGGCAAAGAAGAATAACTTAAGATTGACTGGAGTCAATGAAAAAGCAGAAGATAGCACAAATGATATAGAAAAACTGTTCACAGATATCATGGCAGAAAACTTCCCTGGTAGTGAAAAAAGAATCTGACATATAGATAAGTGACGCATACATAACTCCAATTAGCCATGATCAAAAAAAATCTACAGCTAGGCATATCATAGTCAAGATTCCAGAATTTCAACACAAGAATAGAATATTAAAAGCTGTTAGGGAAAAGAAAAAAATCACTTACAAAGGAAAGCCCATCAGAATCACAGCTGCCTTCTCAGCACAAACCCTCAAGTCAAGGACAGCTTGAAGTGAAGTATTTCAAGCCCTAAAGGAAAACAACCTCCAACCAAGATTGATGCACCCTGCAAAACTATCTTACAAAACTGATGGAGAAATAAGATATTTCCATGACAAACACCACCTGAGGAAATTTATGACCAACAAACCAGCACTCCAAAATGTTCTGAAGGACATTCTAGAAAGAGACAACAAGGACTATAATTCCATGAACCACAACAGAAGGAATCCACCGGGAAAGGCAAACAATTAAATGGGGGGGTCAACAACAGGTAAATAACATGACAAAGGTAAGTCAATACACATCAGTTATAACCATCAATGTAAATGGTCTCAATGCACCAATCAAAAGACACAGACTGGCAGAATGGATCAAGAAGCAAGATCCAACAATACGCTGCATACAAGAAACACATTTAATTCAAAAAGAAATATACAGACTGAACGTCAAAGGATGGAAAACAATACTCCATGCGATAGAAACCCAGAAAAAAGGAGGGGTAGCTATTCTATTTGCAGACAAAGTGGATTTTAAGCCAAGACTGATTGAGAGAGACAAAGAAGGTCACTACATCCTTGTAAAAGGAACAATCCAAGAGGAAGAGATAACTATCATAAATATATATATGCAACAAATACCAGTGCACCCAACTACATAAAACAAATATTAACAGACACGAAAAATCAAATAAACACTAATATAATTGTATTGGGGGATCTCAATACCCAACTGTCACAAAAAGACAGATCAACTAGACAAAAAATCAACAATGAAATATCAGAACTGAACCAAACTTTAGAACAAATGGACTTAGTAGATGCCTACAGAGTGTGCCACTCTGCAACATCAGAATACACATTCTTCTCAGCTGCACATGTGAAGTTCTCCAAAATAGCAAACATACTAGCTCATAGAACATGCTCAAGTAAATGCAAATGAATTAAAATGATCCCATGCATATTATCAGACCATTGTGCAAAGAAATTGAAAATCGACAGCAAAAGAAACCATAAGAACTTCACAAACACATGGAAATTAAATAGCACCCTCCTGAACAACCAATGGGTCAAAAATGAAATTAAAGACCATTTCTATAATCCACTGATAATGACAGTACAACATACTAGAACTTATGAGACACGATGAAAGCAGTTCTAAGAGGGAAATTTATAGCAGTGAATACCCATATCAGGAAAACACAGCAAGCACAAATAAACAACTTAATGTTGAATCTCAAACTTCTAGAAAAAGAAGAGCAAGGCAAGCCCAAAGCTCATATGAGGGAGGAAATTATAAAGAGCAGAGCAGAAATTAATGCAATGGAGACTAAGAAAACAATACAAAGAATCAATGAATTGAAGAGTTGGTTCTTTGAAAGGTTAAACAAAATTGATAAACCCTTAGCCAACCTTATTAAAAAAAGGAAAGAAAAGATTCAAATCCACAAAATTAGGAATGAAAAGGGTAAAATCACAGTGGATCCTGCAGAAATCCAGATCATCTATACCTGCTTTGAGAACCTGTATTCTAATAAGATGGAAAATGCAGAAGAAATGGATTCCTAGATACATATAAATTACCAAAGCTGAATCAAGAAGATATAAAAATCCTAAATAAGCCAATATCAATCAATGAAATAGAAGCTATAATTAAAAAGCTACCAGCAAAGAAAAGCCCAGGCCCTGATGGATTCACTGCTGAATTCTACAAGAAATTTAGAGAGGGGGCCGGTGAGATGGCTCAGCGGCTTAAGCGCCTGCCTGGCAAGTGCGAGGGCCCGAGTTCGACTCCTGGATCCCACATACGAAAAAGGGGCCGGTGATATCGCTCAGTGGCACGGGCGCCTGCTGGCGCTCGAGGTCCTGAGGTCGACCCCCCGGTACCCACAAAAAAAAAAAAAAAAAAAAAAAGAAATTTAGAGAAAACCTAATACCACTACTTCTCAAACTCTTTAATGAAACTGAAAGGGAAGCAATACTCCCAAATTCATTCCTGGAAGCAAGCATTACCCTGATACCAAAAGAAGGACCCAACTAAGAAAGAGAACTACAGGCCAATCTCCCTAATGAACATAAATGCAAAAGTCCTCAATAAGATACTGGCAAACAGAATGCAGCAAATCATCAAGAAGATTATACACCATGACCAAGTTGGATTCATCCCAGGGATGCAGGGATGGTTCAACATACGTAAATCAATAAATGTAATACACCATATTAACAGAGCCCAGGACAAAAACCATATGATCATCTCAATAGATGCAGAAAAAGCTTTTGACAAAGTCCAGCACCCATTCATGATAAAAACCCTACAGAAAATTGGAATAGATGGTCTTAATCTCAATCTGATAAAAGCCATCTATGACAAACCAATAGCCAACATCATACTAAATGGATAAAAACTGAAAGCTTTCTCTCTAAAATCAGGAGTCCACTGTCTCCATTCTTATTCAACATAGTTCTGAAAACTTTAGCCAGAGCAATTAGACAAGAGAAAGAAAGAAAAGCAATAAGGATAGGAAAGGAAGATGTTAAATTATCATTATTTGCAGATTACATGATACTTGACATAGAAGACCCCAAATACTCCACTAAAAGACTGCTAGATTTAATAACCAAATTCAGTAGTGTAGCCGGATACAAAGTCAACACTCAAAAATCAATAGCATTCCTGTACACGAATAAAAAACTCACTGAGAAAGAAATTAGGGAAACAACACCTCTCACAACAGCATCCAAAAAAAAAAAAAATGAAATATCTAGGAATCAATCTAACGAAGGATGTAAAAGACCTCTACGTTGAAAGCTACAGTACTCTGAAAAAGGAAATTGAAGAGGGTATCAGAAAATAGAAAAATATCCATTGCTCTTGGGTAGGAAAAACCAATAGAGTGAAAATGGCCATATTTCCAAAACTGTTACACAGATTTAATACAATTCCAATCAAAATTCCAACAGCATATCTCACAGAATTATAGAAAACAACCCTAAAATTCATTTGGAACCAGAAGAGACCATTAATAAATGGTGCTGGAAAAACTGGCTCTGCACATGCCAGATTAAAACTGGACCTGTATCTTTCACCATGCACTAAACTAAATTTGAAATGGATCAAAGATCTAAATATTAAAACAGAAACATTAAATTTGCTGGAAAATAGAATAGGTAAAACTCCTGAAGACATTGGTATAGGCAAAGACTATGAATAAAACCCCGACTGCACCAGAACTATCACAAAGAATCAACAACTGGGATCTCATCTTATTAAAAAGCTTTTGCACAGCAAGAGAAACCACCAACAGAGTGAAGAGACAACCCACAACGTGGGAAAAAATGTTTGCCAGCTGTTCCTCAGACAAAGGATTACTATCAAGAACATACAAAGAACTAAAAAAAAAAAAAAAAAAATTAGACCTCTGAAAGTCAAAGACCCAATCCAAAAAAGGCCATCTAAGATGAATACACACTTCTCAGATGAAGAAATACAAATGGCAAATAAATACATGAAAAAATGTTCAAAATCACTGGCCATTCGAGAAGCAAATTAAAACACTGAGATTCCATCTCACCCTGGAAAAAATAGCTATTATCAAGAAATCAACCAATAACAAATGCTGGTGGGGCTGTGGGGAAAAAGGAACTCTTCTCCACTGTTGGTGGGAGTGTAGACTGGTGCAACTGCTGTGGAAATCAGTGTGGAGATTCCTCAAAAAACTAGACTACAGGTTCCATTGGATCCAGCCATCCCCCTCTTGGGTATCTTCCCAAAAGAATTAAAAGCATCATACCACAGTGACATATGTACACCTATGTTTATAGCAGCAGTTTGTAATAGCCAAATCTTGGAAACAACCCAAGTGCCGATCAACTGGTGAATAGATAAAGAAGATGTGGTTTTTTTATACAATGGAGTACTACTCTGTCATAAAGAAGGATAGGCTCAAGACATTTCTAGGAAAATTGATGCATCTTTGTTGTGTTGTGGCCCAAGAAGACTCCGACCAGCGGGGCCTCCCAGGGGCAGGAACGCGAACCCGGGCGACGGTATGGGGATGAGAAAGAAGACACACACACACACACAAACAGATCAGGGAAGTCGAGCGAGAGAGTTTATTGCGGAAGTGCCAGGGCTTATATCTCTTTGAGGGAAACGGTGGGAGGGTCTAATGGGTGACGTAGGATCAGGATGGGCGGGGGGGGCGCATGCTCAGACGTGAAGCTGGGTCATTTATGGCTCCCCACATCTTGAGTCCATACTCTTAAGTGAAATAAATCAGACACACGTGTAAATACCACATTGTTTCTCTGATGTGAGCAACGGAAAGTGTAAATAAGGACCAAAATGTATTTTGAAATAGAAGGAAAATGTTCAAATGAGGAGGGGAACAAAAGAGGGGGAGGAAAGAAGGGAAAATTAAAAAAAAAAATAAATGAGAAAAGAAGGAAAACATGGAAACAAAGCTTTGTAAATGGGGAGGGGAGGAGGGGTTGAAGGGAGGGGAGGGAAATGGGGAAAAAAGGTTATATCATATACAAGTACAAATTCTCTTTGATGAATGTGATCATTATGTGTATATAAATGTACCAATAAAATCTAATTTAAAAATACTCATAGCCCTTCCCTATTTACAAAAAAATCTACTATCTGATGGGACTCCAGGTATCTGCTAGACACTAGTGTCAGATTAATCCTTCTCACGCGCTACTCAAGAACAGGATACAACACTTACCCCACAGCAAATGCTCACTGTGCTGGTGTATGGGTCCCGTCCCAGTCAAGAGTCTCTGGCATGCTACCTGGGAATCTGCATTTACTGGCAAGTGATCGTTTTAAGTAAATTTTTAAAAACAAGCATTTAGGCTAATTAACACACCAGCCTCTAGCCACTTTTTTTTTGTTGTTGTTACCAGAAATTGAACTCAGGACCTTGCACTTACCAGGCAGGAGCTGTGCTGCTGAGCTATATCCCTGGCCCTCTAGCCACATTATTTTTTTTTTTTTTTTTTTTTTGTGGGTACCGGGGGGTCGACCTCAGGACCTTGCACGCCAGCAGGCGCCCGTGCTGCTGAGCGATATCACCGGCCCCTTTTTCGTATGTGGGTTCCGGGAGTCGAACTCAGGCCCTCGCGCTTGCCGGGCAGGCGCTTAAGCCGCTGAGCCATCTCACAGGCCCCCTTCTAGCCACATTTTTAATGTTAATGTTGTTTTTGTACTTCTAAGGTATGGTGCTTTTTCTCTGTCTGGTTCAGAAGTACAGTACTGAGGGGATCCTGTTTATACAGTTAAATACAGCAACCCTCTCTTATCCTTGGGGAATATGTCCCAGTCCTCAGTAGATGCCTGTACTAAACCATATATATACAAATACCATATACATACAAATATACACATCTATCTACCTATCTATGTATATATCTATCTAGAGTACTTTTTCCTACACAGATGTACCCATGATAAAGTTTAATTTATAAATTAAGCACAGTAAAATAATAATTAATTAATTAATTAAGCACAGTAAAAGATTAGTGATATTAAAATAGAACAATTAGTGTAATATATTGCAATAAAAGTTATGGATTATGATCTCTTTCTCTAAATATTTTATACAGTAAGTGACTGACCACAGATAACTGAAACTATACGAAGTGAAACTACAAATAAGGGGTATTACTGTACTTAAAACAACAATCTTTTAAATTAAATTTAAATTCACCTTGATCTTAAGAATTCAATAAAGTAATTTAGAAAATTTAGGAAAAAATAGAGGAAATTTTGCTATACAGCTGTTATAAGCTTGGTATACAGTTGTTAACCACTCATATTCTATAGACAAGAGACATTCCTTAAATAGCATCACAGTTTGGCATTAGTTTTTTACTTAATTTGAAAAACTAAGGACAATCTTCAGAGCAATAATAGATCACCTTCAATTTTTCCCTCCTTTTAGCCAAACAAACATTAAGACCTTTTATTTTTGTTCCATATTACTGGAACTGTTCCTCCTCATCATTCCCACTCACATTATGCTATCATAACGCAACAGCAGCCTTCTCTGTCACCGGATCTTTCACCTTCTTCCCTCCAGTCCAAGATTATTCTTCCTTATATTAGTGTATTGAAGCACTCACTATGTTCCAATCACTGTTCTTTCTTTCTTTCTTTCTTTCTCTTTCTTTCTTTCTTTCTTTCTTTCTTTCTTTCTTTCTTTCTTTCTTTCTTTCTTTCTTTCTTTCTTTCTTTCTTTCTTTCCTTCTTTCTTTCTTTCTTTCTTTCTTTTGAGAGAGAGAGGGTCTTGCTATGTAGCCTGGGCTGGCCTCAAACTTGCAGCAATCCTCCTGCCTCAGCCTCCCAAGTGCTGGGATTACAGGTGTGCGCCACCATGCCCGGCTCCGATCACTGTTCTAAGTACTGGTAACAAAGCACTAAAAAAATTTACCATTTTCTCAAGGTATAACTATAATTCCTATTTCACAAAACAAAAGCCATTTAACCCAAATGTCTGCAACCTCCTAACTAGGCCTGTGTGTTCTGACTTTACTGTCCATATTCCTGTTTAAGCCACTGCACTCTCTGCCCACCAGGTCACTTCTCCAAGACAACACTCCTGTCAATGACCTACTTTCTTCTCTGCTTCAACAGCATTTCTTTCTCTATGGAGCTGCCCCCATAAGCATACAAACACATTATAATAGTTCTTACCTTTTACAATAAGCACCCTTTCCCTGACTTTCTCCCTTTCTAGCCACTGTCCCCTTTCTCCATTTTCCACAACAGGCCTCAAATGATTTGTCTATGCTCCACACTTCTTTCTCCCACTCTCTCACAGGCTCACATCAATCGCAGCTTTTGGTCTTTACCAAAATGTCCTTACCATTCCACCAACACTGATTCAAGGACAACAACAACCACTTTCACCATATCGAGTAATCCAGTGTAGTCTTCCTCTTAGCCTTGTTAATGTGCATTTAGTTGAACCTATCACTCCTTCCCTTTCTGAAAACTTCTTTCACTTAACTTCCAGGACACCACACTCCTCTCATTTTTCTTTTGCCTCACCAACTACTCATTTACAGTCTCACTAGTTACTTCCCCCTCACTAGTTACTTCCCCAATTTCTAAACCTTGGAGAGCCCCTGGTCCATCTTCAGATTCTCTTAATATGCTAACCTTTCAGCCCAGTGCTACTCAAATGTATTTCACCAACCAAGAGCATCAGCACAGGGGAACCTATTAGAAATGCAAATTCTTAGGCTTTTCCCAACACTGCAGTCATTTTCATGCATGCTGAAATTTGAGAGGTGCAGCTCTAAATCACTTCATTCAGTCCTTGTTTTAAGAATTATCTGAGCCGGTGAGATGGCTCAGTGGCGTAAGTGCCTGCCTGGCAAGCACGAGTGCCCAAGTTTGACTCCCAGAACCCACATACAAAAAAAGGGCCGGTGATATCGCTCAGCGGCACGGGCACCTGCTAGTGTGTGAGGTCCTGAGGTTGACCCCCGGTACCCCCCCCCCAAAATAATCATCTGTATAATGGTTCTCAACTCTGGCTTCACATTCACCTGCAATGCTTTTTTAAAATACCTAAGCCTAGAAAATAAAAGTCAAATTTGCTAAATGTTATAAGATGTGCAAAAATAACAAATAGTTAAGAAAAAATAGCCAGGTGTGGTTGTGAACACCTGTAATCCTAGCACTCAGGACTGTGAGTTTGAGGCCAGGTTAGGATACAAAAACAAACTCAAGAACAGCCTACACTACACAGTGAGAGCCTATCTCAAATAAATAAATAAAATGAAATGTGACAAAACTATCATTTTAATAATGAAAGCAGTCCCTGAATAATCTTTTTTCTTTCTTTTTCTTTTTTGCAGTTCTGAGAATTAAACTCAGGGCCTCCACCATAATAGGAATAAGCTACCTTCTTCTTTTATTTTGAAGACGGCGTCTTATTAAATTGCCCAGGCTGGCCTGGAATTTACAATCCTATTTTAGCCTCCCAAGGACCTGGGATTACAGGCTCTGAATAAAATGTTATCTATGCATAAAAGCTTTCCTCAAAGCTTGAGATGCAGCTCATTGGCGGAGCAACTGCTTAGCATGCACAAGGCCCTAAATTCAATTCCCAGAACAGAAAAAAAAAAAAAAAAAGAGAGAGAGAGAGAAATAAAGAGAAGAGAGAAGAGAAAAGCTTTTCTGGATACACATATACATACAAACCCTAAAACCCTTCATGTTCAAATATAAAAAAAACTGTGAGCTGTAAGACCCACTTACTTCATTCCAAGACATATACCAAGGGAGAATGGCACAGTCCATATAAAAATTTACATATGAATATTGACAGCAACTTTGTAATGGCCACAAACTAAAAACACCCCAAATGTCCATCCCTAAATTAGGGGATAAAGAAATTGTGGTACACCCATACAATGAAATACGCAGCAACAAAAGGAATGAACTGCTGACACTCAGCAACATATTGAATGAAAGACCCTGAGTAAAAAAGAGTACATATTGTATGATTGTATTTATGTAAAATTATAGATAATGCAAACTAATCTACATTGCAGAAAACAGATCAGTGTTAGTCGAGATACCTCAGTTGGGAGAGCATTAGACTGAAGAAAACATATGAGTGTTTTCGTGGTGAAAAGGGGGGGGGAGAGAGGTAAGGGAGAAAGAAATTGAAATGGGGCACAAAGAAACTTTGGAAATGATAAGTATGTTCACTATCTTGATTGCAGAAATGGTTTCACAGCTGTATTCATATGTCAAAACATCAAATTGTACAGTTTAATTGTGCACTTTATTATATGCCTATTATATCTTAATAAAAGCTGTCTAAAATATGTTTAACCTAACCACTAATCAAATTAAAACAAGAAAGCCTGGGTCTCACTTGATTGAGAATGTACAAGGATGGGGCTGGGCTCAAATTTTACAGAAGTTTCCAAGCTGATTTTAATGTGCATCTAAGGCTGAGAAAAACTGATCTATACACTGATATTCCAAAATTTATATCACCAGGCCTATCATCTCCCCTGAAGTCCAGACTTACACAACCAACCGTCTGCTTAACATTGCCACTTAGATGTCAAGTAGCACCTCAAAATAACCTGTATGCTGTTCAAACATACACTCCTGATTCCTCCCACTTCCTGTTCTTTCATTCTTCAGTTCTCAGCAAAAACCACTCCTTTCTTCTGGTCAATTAGACCAAACACTCGCAAGCTATATTTATTCTCCTTTCTCTCACACCCACATATATCATCAGTAAATCCTTCCACTGTACTTTCAAAATACATCTAAAAATGAGTGGCTTCTTACCACCTCCACTGATAACACCCTTGTAATATCCCAACATCCTCATGTTGCTGTAGACTATTGTCTTACAAAGCAGCTACTGGAAATGGCTTTCAAATGTAATCAAACTAAATCACTCTTCTGCTTAAAATGCCCACTGGTGCATTAGCAGGGTTCTCCAGAGACACAAAACCAATAGGACATATATAATTACAGAAGGGGATTTATTAGATTGGCTCACATAATCAGAGGCAAAAAACAAAGTTGCACGATGGCAGTCTGCAGGGTGGAGAACCAGGGAAACCAAAGAACCCAAAAGCCTCAAAACAGAAAAAGAGGCAAATGATGCAGCCCAAGCCCAAGGCTGGTGGGCTTGCCCTGGTGCAAGTTTGGATTGCAGAGCTGAAGAACCTGGATGCTCATGGACAAGGGCAGCAAAAACGCCCACTTGGGGAGAGTACAAGTGAGAACTCACTTGCCCCTTCTCCCACATTTCCTTCCATCTGGGTCCCCAGTCTACTGGAAGATCTCATCCACATTCCGGGTAGGTCTTCCCCGCTCAGTCTGCTGAACCCCACATCAATCTTCTCTACAAATACCATCATGGGGGCCGGTGAGATAGCTCAGTGGCATAAGCGCCTGCCTGGCAAGCGCAAGGTCCTGAGTTCGACCCCTGGAACCCACGTAAAGGAAAAAAAAAAGGGCCAGTGATATCACTCAGTGGCATGGGCGCCTGCTGGCGCACGAGGTCCTGCAGTCGACCTCCGGTACCCACAAAAAAAAAAAAAAGAAATACCATCATGGACACTTCCAGAAGTGTGCCTTATCAATTCCCTAGGCATTCCTCAATCCAGTCAGGCAGACAACCAAAATTAACCATCACAAATGGGCTCCTCCTCCCCACACAGTCAACCTCTTTCCTGTTACACTCTGGTAAAAAGAATATGTAGCAACCAAGGAAATCCAAAACTCTTGCTCTAGTCACCAAGTCCCTGCACAAGTTAGCCTGTTTTCCCACCAATTTTCTGGTGGGAACTCTGTTCCAGTGTTTCTGTCTCCTCTGGCTTCTATAAGAAAACACCACAGACTGTGTGGCTTAAATAGTGAAATTTATTTTTTTAGTGTTGAAGGCCAGAAAGCCTTAAAGTTCAAACAGCATTTAGCTTCTGGTGAGGGCTCTCCTCCTGGCTCAAAAACAGCCACCTTCTGTGTCCTTACATAGCCTTTCCTCAGCGTGTGCATGGAGGGGGAGGAGAAGAGGGGGGAGGGGAGGGGAGGAGGATGGGGAGAGTGAGAGGAGGGGAAGAGGGAAGGGAATGGGGAGAGGCCAAGGGTTGGAGGGACCTTGGAGGGGGAGAGAGAGAGCTCTCTTTCCTCTTTCTTCCTCTTCTTGCCCTACTAATCCTATGAGATTGGAACCTTAACTTCCTTTAGTGTTACCTTTTAAAAGCCCAGTCTTTAAATATAGTCACATGGGGGTTAGGGCTTCAACATATGACCTCTGGAGACACAATTCCATCCACAGCATCTACCCTAAGGGTTTCATCAGCTGTCCCCTCTGCCTACTCCCTACCTGGTTCTTCCAGGTCTCTGCTCAAATGCCAACTGCCAGAGAACTCCTTCATAACCTAACATAAAATAGTGGAATGAAGCCTGGTATAGATACTTTTCTAAAAACTCCTCAGTTGTTCCTATTGTACAGATGATGGTCTACAAAATGAAGATCGAATGGCAGCTAAACTGTCCAGCCCCCCATCAGACCTCAGGATCTGTCAGGTTAACCAAATTACTGCAGTCCACAGACATCAGCAGTCCTTAACACTTGCTACATATTTTAAGCATCTGAGCACTTTTTAAAAAATACCCTTGTCTTGCTGGGCATGGTGGTGCATGCCTGTAATCCCAGCACTCGGGGACTGAGGTAGGAGGATTGCTTTGAGTTCGAGGCCAGCCTGGTCTACAAAGTGAGTTCAAGGCCAGCCTGAACTACATAGTGAAACCTTATCTCAAAAAACAAAACAATGGGCCGGTGAGATGGCTCAGCAGCGTAAGCGCCTGCCTGGCAAGCGCGAGGGCCCGAGTTTGACTCCCGGAACCCACATACGAAAAAAGGGCCGTGATATCGCTCAGCGGCATGGGTGCCTGCTGGCACGCGAGGCCCTGAGGTCGACCCCCGGTACCCACAAAAAACAAAACAAAACAAAACAAAAAAAACAACCCATGTCTGGGACGTACCTTTAGGGAATCTGATTTATTTAGCTTGGGTGAGAACCCAGTATCCTTTTACTGCTGCTTGGTTATGAAATTTCCAAGGTGATCTGAACATGCTGTGAGATTTGAGAACAAATGACTGAAATATATCATATCTGGGACCTCTAACTTTTCTAAATATACAGATTGGCAGTATTTTTTTGTTTTGAGGCAGGGTCTCACTATGTAGTTCAGGCTGGCCCTGAACTCACAATGTAGCCCAGGCTGGCCTCGAATTTGCAGTGATCCTCCTGCCTCAGCCTCCCAATTGCTGTTATTACAGGAGTGCATCACCATACCCCAGCCAGATTAGGAGCATTTAAAAATGATGTTTGATTTAGAGTCATACTTCCATTGTCTCTTTTTTTTTAATAATACTGACGATCTGATAGTTTAGTCACTGGTAAGACATGCTTGTTTTTAGCTAAAATGGGTCTTGTCCAGAGAGTGGTTTAATTTTGATCACTGCAGACTATCTGTACAAGGTACAGCATTTTTTCTATGTTCTTTTTGTTTCATTCATTTTGCAGACTATACGTACAAGGTTCAGCATTTTCGCTATGTTCTTTTTGTTTTATTCATTTCCTCATTAATTTTTCTGGCAGGCAGCCTTCTAAAATGGGCTGCAACCATCCCTCGTTCCTGATATTCATACCCTTGTCTAATCTTGTCCCTGTGAGTGGGCTGGACCTAGCAAGGTGCTTCTAACAAACAGAATACAACAAAACTGATTGGATATCACTTCTAAAACTAGGTTACTGAATGACTCTAGCTTCTACCTTCTTTTTTCCCCACATTTTTTATTAGTGCCTATTGGTTATACAGATTAATGCGTTTCATTTTGGCAATTTATACATGCACATCACGTACTTTAATCATCCCTAAATCACTGCTCTTGAACCACCTTCTCCCCTAGTTTCAATGACGGGGATTCGATGTGTATAATGTATTTTGATCATATTCTGGCTTCCATCCTGCTCGCCCTCTGTTGTCTGGTGAGTTCCCTTACACAGCAGCCAAGCGGCAAAGAACTGAGGAAAGCCTCTGGGCAACAGGCCAGGGAAGAACTGTGTTCCATCAGCAGCCACAGAAGTAAGGCTGGAGGTAAGCCTTGCCCGGGGCCCTCTAGATAGCTGCAGCCCCAGCCACCACACTGACTGCAGCCTAGCTGAGGCGTACTTAGATTCTGAACCACAGAAACTAAGAGACAATGTTTGCTGTTTTAAGCAGCTGAATTTCGAGATAATTTTTTGGCAGCAGTAGATAACTAATATATGTATTTACACTTATAATATTCCAAATACAGAGAAGCCATTCTTTCCTACACCCATATTGACCTTAGTTCCAGTCAACTGAATCTATATATTACACAGAAGTTACGGCATTCACATAACTCATACCAGACTACAACAAATTCATCCATCAGATTATGGTGTTTTCAGCATGGGACAAGTTGTACTCTGCTTGAAGTCACTGCAGTGCACAGTATTCGGCTTGCTCTTCACTGGTGTTTCACTCTTTTGTAATGATATTTTTTTCTGTGCTTATTTCTGTTATGCAGTTTAATTTATACTGTCAGTCATTACTATCTCTGCCCTACAGCTTTTCTACTTCTTCTTGGCCTACCCATTGCAGGTAAGGACCTTAGTCTGCAGCGCTGTCACCAGGCAGTATCACTGCTTGTTTAATTCCACCTCTCCATTGCCTTTGATCAGACAGATCTGTTACTTCCTGAGAAATAATCAGATCTATGGCTCTTTAATAACTGCTCCTGGAACAGCTTAGTGCAATATTCTCAAAGCATGGTCTATGTACCATTTTCCAGTTGGCTCTATCAGCCTACCAAGTACTCCACAGGCAGTCTGGTATAAACCTAAGTGAAAGATAATTATGATCTTATATGATCTAAAATCCCAACTCATAAAAACTATTTTAACTCATTGAGATGAAAATAACTCCACAAAAGACATAATCCAAAATGATAATGTAAAAGTAAAGACTGAGCAGGGCTTCAGTGGAATACAGAACATTACTTAGTATGAACTAGTATAAGTGAATCTCCGAGGAGGATATGCATGAAAAGTACCTGGAAAGGAAAAGTGCAAATGAATGGGAAGTATACTGGTATCAGAAAACAATTTTGCCTCTAGTGACCAGTGTTATCTATTTTGTCAAAGGATGGCAGGAAGCATCAAAGATTTTTAAATAACTTTCAAAAGAAAATGCCTCTCTGGCAAGCCTTGTTTTACAAAACAAGGATAAAAATACGCTCTTTTGTATGAAACTAATGGATTCAGTCATTATAAACAGAGACGTCTACAAAGGCATCATTCATAATTGTACCATAAGAGCAAAAACATAAAGAGAGTCTTTTTAAAAAATTCACAGTGTAGGAACCAGGTGTGGTGGCACACATCTATAATCCCAGCACTTGGGTGGTGCACGCAAGAGGATCACAAATTCAAGGCTAGCCTGGGCTACACAATAAGTTCAAGGCCAGCCTGCACTGAATAATGTCTCTATGTCAAAAAAACAGAAGCAAAAGCAAAATTCAAAAAATTAACAGCACATGAGTGATGAGAAAATAGAAGGCACAAATGTCTTTGAATATATGTAGTTTGGCATTGTGTAAGGTTAACAGCGTATAATGTAGAAAAGTTAAGACTCTTACATGTATATGCTACCAGATATTTGTGCTTTACACTTAGAACAAATCACAAATGTGGAAAAAAAATATCAATCAGGTCTTTATATAACTACAGGCAAACTATTTGAGAGACAATAACTTTTTATTTGTCTTAATTCACTGACACCTCAAGCTACAGAGAAGTTATTTCCAGGACAGTGAAACTGCACCAAAAGCTAAACTTCAACATCAACTGGAAAGGTGGGTTGTGACCAGTATTAAATAAAACACTATTTGTGTAGATACAAAGTATAAAAAAGGTTTCAAATGACTAAACAACATGTTGCTTTAGGCTTCAGTAAACAGGTGACTCAATGCAGTAAGAGTGGTCATGCAGAAAGAGTGGTCTTTCTATAAAGAAAACATTACAGAATATTGATTTTCCACTTTAATGTGTACAAACAGCTTGTTGCAAGAAAAAAGGCTTATACATCAAGACATAGGTAACATCTGAAATGCTCATTTCTGTGATTTCTAGGTCCTTCCCCAGTGGTATGTGTATCTGGACAATAACTCTGGAATCTTGAAGAGCATAAATACAGGCATAATACATTTCATTTTTAATCCCCCCCTTTTGTGGTTCTGGGGATCAAGTTCAGGAACTCAGAGCCTCATATGGGCTACGCAAGCGTTCTACCACTAAGCCACAGCCTAGTCCTTAATTCCCTTTTTCTTTTTTTAATCCAATATGGTGTATAGGCTTGATCATTATAAGACTGACTGTCGCACCAGGAGTAACTAGGAAGCTGATTAATATTTCATTTGCCACTGCCTCAATTTGGAATATTCACACTTTCATTATTTTAGTGGGACAAAGTTCATCCTAAGTCTGCGAGTACAAGAATTAGCCTTCAGTAAGAAATTATACTTAATTTCCATGTCAAGTTTAATCTGAATATCCAGAATTATCTACACAGGTCATTGCTTGCTACCAATCTATAATTTTAAGTGAGCAAAGCATATGGTAGAAAGTAACACAAGAAGAACACTAAATAAGGAGCATTATCTATAGTTCAAACTCATGAGACCCATACACGACTCAGGAAACAACACTCCTTTTTACACATGTGGTTTGCTGTAAATGATAACAACTATTTTGTTTTCATTATTTAGATGTGACCATTTTTTAAATTTACCAAAAATTAGTACTACACTTACATATTCTCTATGCTCCAAAGACACTATAAGATACAATGGAATAACAGTGAAGAGAATGGTTCTGAATTTAGACTTTCTAGATTCTAATCCTTTTATAGTATTTACTTCAAATCTCAACCTCCCTCTTTCTTTCTCTCTCAAAGACAAGGTCTCACTATGTAGTTCCAGGCGGCCTTGAACTCATCATTAGACCAAGCTGGCCTCAAACTCACAGCAACAATCCTCCTGCCTCAGCCTCAAGAGTGCTGGGATTACAGGCGTGTGCCACCACACCCGCCTTAAAAATGTCATTTCTTGGGCTGGGTGCATAGCCCAGCGATACAGCATCTCCCTGGCATGCTCAAGGCCCTGGGTTTAATCCCTGGCATTTGGGGAGAAAAGATAATAGGGAAAAAAAATCATTAAAAATTCTAAGTAACTCAACTTTTATTTTCACCTTTATAAAACAGTAATTGTCAAAAATAAAAAATAAACAGCATAAAAATGCCTTAACACACTGTCTTATACAGTATTAATAAATACTTATAAATAAGAATCACTCTTTTAAGGCTATTCAGACAATTGAAAGTATGAAAAACCTGAAGGCTAATACATGTAGGTGTTACTAAAAATTGACTTACGAATACACCTTTATAAAAGCTTGAATAAGTCTTTATCCATACTTTATCATTTCCAAACAAAATGGCAATGTTACACTCTAAAGTCCAAATCTTAGAAAAACTAGAAGCTATTTGGCTTTCCTTCTCATCTGTAGGGTTAGACAACTGCTGCTTTTCTCTCATCTCATTACCTCTGGGGCAGCCGGCCTCCAAGGCGGCCTGCAGTGAGCCTCAGACCTCCTGGTATTCACAGCCTGACACAGTCCTCCCACACTGACTAGGGCTGCCGAGTGACCCGAAGGACACTACAGAAAGGACAAAGTGAGACTTCTGCCTCAGTCATAAAAGACACTGTGACTTCCACCTTGTTTACTTCTGGGATCACTCCTCTCAGGTAAGCTGGCTGGTTTGTCATTGGGCACCTGAGAGCTAGGAGGAAGTACACACAGCAAGGAGCCAAGGCCTCCTGTCAACAGCCAGTGTGAGTGAGCTGGCACGCACGCAGATGCTCAGCCGGGTCAGGCCTTCAGACGGCTGCAGCCTCAGATGATCTTAACTGTCATCTCGGGAGAGATTCAGAACAGCACAGCCAAGATGCTGTCAAGTTCCTGGCTCACAGAAACTGAGAAAATAAATGTTTTGGAGCAACCATTGCACAGAAATAGATAAATCTATATGAAGAGACAATGGTTACTCGTGTAGGTAATGGGAATATACAAGTAAAAAAGAAGAGGAATTGATATAAAGCAGACAGAATAAATCAATGAGCAATGTTCAAAAATATTTTAGGCTGTCATTACTTCTCAGCTTCTCAGATCGTATAATTTTGTCGTTGATATTTCTAAACTTTTAATGATGTATTTTTTAAAAGTTTAAAAAATACCAGTTTGTTTGGTTTGGGTTTCTGACACAGGGTCTCTTCATATAGCTCGAACTGGCCTTAAACTATGTAGCACAGACCGGTCTCAAACTCTCGTCAATCTTTGCAACTCAGCCTCCTGGGTGCTAGGGTTACAGGCATGCATCACCACACCCAGCTAAAACCAAACATATTTTTTAATTTAAAAAAAATTTGCTAAGTATTTACACGAACAATTTTATTATGTAATGGTCTATCTCAAAACAAACTGTTCAGGTCACTACTCACCTTAAAGCTTCTCATACATACAAGTCGTGGTGCTAAATACAAGAGGACTAAAAGATGAAGGAAGCATGACTGTGAACACCATGGAGCCTCAAATCAGAAGCAAAAGACATGAGGAAGGCAGTAAGGGTTTAAGAACATAGTACATTCTCAAAGATTTGTTGGGTAAATATGAGAGGTAGGAAATGAAGGAAGAACACACCTACAAATGGGAGAGTCAAAGTGGAAGGAAATATGTGAGGGAAGCCCTCCTGAAGAGCTGGGAGGGTTGTTTGTTTGATTAGGTTTGTTTGTTTTCTTGAGACAGGGTCTCCCTATGTAGTCAGGCTGACCTTGAACTCACTATTTATGCTGAGCTGGCCTCAAACTCACAGCAATCCTGTTGTTTCAGCCTCCCAAATAGTGAGATGACAGGTGCACCACCACACCTGGCTTCAAGAGTGGATTCTTGAATGGAGCCTTAAGTATAGAGTTTCAACAGATGGAGCTGAAAAGTAGGGCAATTAAGGCAGAAGGAGCTCTATGAGCAGAGCTGTAAACATCAAGATAATGCATGGAATTTCTAAAGCACTTTAACAAAGCCCCTAAATAATAAATAACCAAGTACAAGTGGATTCTGAGACTTTAATTAGAGACAAGGCTAGAAAGAGAAATTGGAGATAGGCTATGGAGAGTTATGAGCGGTACATTAAGGGGTCTGGAGCCTGGATTTGATTCTGAAGGACTAAGGAGTTATTTACCACAAGTTTAACCTATATGGGGATTTTTACATTATCCTATTTTTTGCATATATTGTTCAAATGTTCCACAGAACTGTTTGGTGCCTAAGTGCATGATGATACTTCAATCACAGAAACACTCAAATTTGCTGTTTACCCTGGTGTGTGTGTGTGTGTATAGATACACAGACATATGCTCAACTTATGACAGGGCTACACAGAGGAAACTCATCAAAGGTTATAAATTGTAAGCCAAACCATCCTAAGATGAGACCATCTGTACATGCATATATATGTAACCTGATATTAAATATATTATATACATTATTATAAAAACAATACATAGTACATATTTTCACAGCAAATGTAAAACCTTAAAATTTTATATTCTTAATTTTCTTTCTTAGACTAATAATAATATTAACATGGAATTTTGTAAGTACAAACATGATATACACTACAGATAAGGTAAACACATGCTAAGCATGAGAAGGAAATCATCCTAGTATAAGCAACATTTTTTAATTCATATAAAATAATAATCTCAAGACAAACAATAAGCTCAGAAATGTATGTATCACTACAGCACAGTCTAAAAACTAAAAGTAGCTGCATTTAATTTTAAGATGATTAAATACAATTTTTTTTTCTTTTTTTATGAGAAAGAGTCTCATTATGTTGCTCAGGCTTGACCCCAAACCCCTGGACTCCAGTGATCTTCTGGCCTCCGCCTCTCAAGTAATTGGGACTACAGGCATGGCAGGGTTAAATACAAATCTTGATCAAACTATCCTAATTCAATATGTTGCACAGTGCCATAACGATTTATGTTTATCACTTTCTTTAGCTTTCTATTTTTCCACTTAAAAGATGCCTATAACTATCTGAGTGTGGTGATGTATGCCTATAATCCCAGTTTTGGGAAAGGCTGAGGTGGGAGGATCACAAGCTTAAGACCAGCCTGGGCAACCCATCAAGACTTTGTCTCAAAAATAAAAAAGTAAAACAAAAAGTGCTAGGAATATAGCTCAGTGGCAGAGTGCCCCTGGGTTCAATCCCCATACTGATACAAACCACATGTATCAATATGTATATGAATGTAATAATTATGTATTGCAAACATGTACTAATAAAAAAATTAAATGTAGTGGAACTGAACATGTTACACCTGTAAATTCACTGTAAGTTAGCCATACAATTACATACCACGAGTTTTTTGTTGTTTTCTGTTCTGTTTGACTTTTTTTGCCATCTTGTGGGGGCAGTGTTGAGTCTGCAGACCACTCAACTACATCCTCATCCCCATCTTTTTATTTTGAGACGGGATCTCACCAAATTGCCCAGGCTGGCCTTGAATTTGTAATCCTGTCTCAGCCTTCCTAGCAACTGGGATTACAAGGATCTGCCATCACACCCAGCTTCGCATATACAGTGTTTTACATGTCAATTAAAAATTAAATGTAGCAAGGCTTCAGTTATGAGTAATGAAGTATTTAGATAGCTGACCAAAGTATAAATTGCTAAAAGCCAATTTTTTCGTTTCTAGAACGTGTTACATGTGTCGTTGTAAACAGTATAACATATAAAAGCTTTTAATTTTTAAGGATGTCTTACGTGTATAAAGAGTAAAGGATATCTTCCTTTCATTTTAAATTTCGTTTTACATGATGCAAAAAAACAAAGCTCAAGATATTTAAGAAACCTGTCACGATCACATCCCAAGCCTTATTTAACTCCAAGCCTGTTGAGTTCAGAAGCCCATCTCCCACACGTCACGTGGGTGCTGCCTTGATGGCTCAGAAGCACCATCTGGAACCTCACACGACAGCCTCTCCTTGGGCCACTGAGAGGTTCAGAGCATCTGTCCTCCTCTGACATGGCAGTTCCACAAGGCTGTGTCATGCCAGCTGGTGATTCTTTTGTCTCCTTCTTGCTGTCAGTTACTTCTCAGTAGACCTGCTTTTGGGGAACTTTATCATCCCATTCACAACTCAAAGCACAAACATGCTTCTTTATAACTTAATGTCTATCATAATCATAGAACTAAAAGTTGCCAAAAATGTAAAGAGGCCTTATCAAGTAGGTGACTATTTTATAAAACAATTATTTTATACCAGTATTACAGACTGACATAGAAAACAAAACTACATAAAAAAATGGACCTGTAAATTTCTTCTTATTTTTGCTGTACTGGAGACTGAACCCAGGGCCTCTGCACTGAGCTACATCCCAGTCCAGAAAGAGAGAGAGAGCCAAAAAATGTATACATCAGGAAAAAGAAAAACCTGTATAAATATTTTAGTACTAAATTTATTGAGACATCATGAGATTAAGACAAGTTACCTTTGGCCTCTACAATTACAAGAGGTGCTCAAAGTGGTGGCCATCAGTATGGCAGTATGCCAGCAGTATGGCAAACTGCTGAAGGGTGCATAATTTCTTTTTGAGGGCAGCCAAGTAATACACTATTAGAGCAAGCCAGGCAAGAGATGAGAGCTGCTGGCAAATGATGGACATGGTCAGAAGCGAATGCATCCAAAGATTTTAATGAAGGTGGTACCATCCATCTTCCTCCTGCCCAGCCCAATTCTGCAGTCACAGAGCTTACTTCTGGTTCTTGCACTCACTTCTGCATTACGGTTTGGTTGTTCTTATATTAAAGACACTTCTATTCATTTACATAAATGTTTTCATTCAGTGAATATTAAGTACATGTTACTGACAAGAAGAATCTGGGCAAGGGAAGGGAATATAGCAATGAAGAAAATCTAGCCAGGAAAGGCTTATAAGTTATCAAATAGAACTAAGCCTTGTGCTATATCGATTATGTCCTATAGAGCAATACTTATTGCCTTTTTGAGACAGGGTTTCACTATGCAGTTCAGGCTGGCCTTGAACTCACTTTGTAGCCCAGGCTGGCCTCAAACTCAGCGATTCTCCTGCCTCAGCCTCCCAAGTGCTGGAATTACAGGAGTGTACTACCACGCCCAGCCCCTATAGCAATATTCTAAAGCACTAACCTAAAACATTTTTTGGTATTAGAGTCATTTATTCACTCGAATATTTATCAGATATCATCTATGTTCCAGGTCCTATGCTATAGGTATACAGAAACATCTGCTTATGGAGCACACATTCTAATAAAAACAAGTAGACGTACATACATATATCAAATATTAGATAGTATCGGAAGAAAAATAAAGCAAGATATGGGAACAGAATGTCACAAAGAAACACCATTTTTCTAAATGGAAGTAAGTGATGTCCCTATGATAAGGTTATACTCTAGCAAAATCCTGAATGAAGTAAGGGACTTAGCCATGCAGGTTATCTGGATGGGCAACATTCCAGGAAAGGCAAGACCAAGTGCAGAGACCCTGGAGCAAAAAGCTGGCATATTCAAGGAAGTCTAAGCAACAAACTGAACCACAGTGAGTGAGTGAGAGTGAGAGTGAGAGTGAGAGTGAGAGAGAGAGAGAGAGAGAGAGAGAGAGAGAGAGAGAGAACAGTAAAATTAGTTTGAAGAGGCAGCCAAAGACCAGATTATATAAGGCCTTCTTATCAGACAATAGAAAAGGCTTGGAATTTTATTGTAATTTAATATAGGAAACTAAGCAGGTGGAAGGTTCTGAGGAGAGTAACATGATCTGATTAAAGTTAAAATAAAAATTACCTGGCTCCCATTTGAATCAGATAGTAGGGGAGCAGAGTGTAATCAGAGAAACCAATTAGGAACTTACTGCAATAGACAGGCAGGAGATAATGGTGGCTTGTAGTAGGATGTTAACAGTAGAAGGTGGGTGAAGTGATGGAGCCCTAAGTATATTTTAAAGGTATAATATACATAGGATTTGTAGATGCATGGGTAATACAGGCTAAGAAAGAGTGTCATCAAGAAAGGAGGAGGATTTGGGGAGAAGAATATATGTTCAATTTTGTACCTGTTAAATTTAAGATGCCTGGAAGACATACAAGTTGCCTAAATAACTCGAGTAGTTCGCATGTACTGAAATGAAAGATGTCCCTTCCTTTCCTATTGAAAACATTGACTTGTTTTACATTAAACATGTAATACATTAAACATGTTGAATATCAAGATCTTTTGAAGACAAATTTTAAAATTGTATTTTAAAGTAATATACTAACAGGTGATTTTCCCTTTTTTTTTTTTTTCTAAAGAGAGGGTCTCCCTATGTAGTAGAGGCTGGCCTTGAACTCACTATGTAGCCCAAGCTAGCCTTGAACTTGCAGTGATCCTCCTGCCTCAACCTCCCAAGTGCTGGGATTATAGTTGTGCGCCACTACACCCAGCACCAACAGGTAATTTTAACAGAACAGACATTGCTTCAACCTGTAATTTATAGTTTAGTGTGAGAAACAGAAAAATACACAAGCATTAAAATACATGCACTAAGTCCTTTTATGGGAGAAGTCCAAAATGGATTACAAAATTTAGGAAGAGATAAAAATACTTGGCTAGATGTCAGAGTTCTCTATAAATAAGGAAGAATATCCAATAAAGTCTCAAATATTTGATTCAAAAATGAATATAACAAATGGAGATGGTAAATGTACTACTGAGTAAGAAGTGTGGTAGTGCATAACTATAATCCCAACACTCTGGAAGGCTGAGGCAGGAGGAATGCAAGTTCAAGCTCATCCTAGGCAACTTACTAATTTAGCAAGACCCTGTCTCAAAATAAAAAATAAGAGCTGGGAATGTAGTTCAGTTTGAATCCCCAGTACACACACACACACGCACACACACACGGCACAAGTTATCGGCAAATTTTAACATCTCATTAATGAAACTGTGGCAATAGATGTAAGTTCCATTTAAAGAAACAATGCCAAAGGCTAAAATAAATTTCTTATAAAAACTGAAAGAAATAAAATTTAAAGAAATAAAAAGTAAACAGATACTACAACAGGCCAAAAAGAATTAGGGGTGGTCCCCAAGTAGAAACTTAACATTGGACAAGCATTTAAAAAATGAAAAGAATATTCTATATAATAGAAACCACATAAGCAAAAGACTTACAATTAAGAATTACTAAAAGAGCTCAGAGAAATAAGTCATTTAATCAAAAAATATTATACATCTATTTTATGAAATAACTTGGAAATCAAAGGTAAAGACAATGCAGTCTCTATCCTTAAAAAGTCTATAGAGCTAGGCATGGTGATGCACACCTGTAATTCCACCACTTGGGAGGCTGAAGCCCAATCGCCATGAGTTCAGCTTGGGCGACATAGTAAGTTCAAGATCAGCCTGAACTACATAGTGAAACCATGTCAAAAAGAAAGAGAAAGAAAAAGAGAGAGAGAGAGGAAGCAAGGAAGGAAGGAAGGGGGAGGGAGGGAAGTTTATGGAAACCTACTTAGAAGGCTGAGGCAGGAGGGTTAAGTTCAAGGCCAACCTGAGCAACCCAAAAAACTCAAAATACAAGAGTGGGGACACAGTTCATGGTAGAATGCTTACCTAGTATACATGAGGCCTTGGGTTTGATTGCCAATCTCAAAACAAAAAGTCTGTAGAATGGTATAAAGAACAGATTATCAAAAGCAGTCGTGGTGGATTAAGACTAGGTTAAATTCAGGCAGCTTTAGAAATACGTCGGATAGACAATTTTGAGGACTTCTGGGAAGATGGCGGAGTGCTGAACAATAGAGAAAGGGCCTCTCTGAGATTTGGTGTCCAGAGATTTGCTGGAATATAGCAACATAAGGAAGAGAAGAAGAAGGGAAGTAGATCCCCAGGACCCAACAAGTATCTAAAGCAAGAACTGAAGCCCACAGGGAGAGCAAAGAGAACGACCTCAATACAGAAAGAGTTGACAAGCAGCACTTTCTCCCTGACCCCTGACTCACTGAGGGGCAGGGGTGACGTGAATGTGCAGATGCACAGTGACTACTGGCGCACCGGAGGTGTCCAGGGAGAAACACACCAGCTAACCAGGGCAGCGGATGCAGTGGACTGAGTGGGTGGTGCGTTATTCAGGTTCAGAAGCCCTGATGAGCAGGCGATTGGCCAGTAGCCATCTTGGAGAGGGGCCAACTCAGCTCAGAATTCAGAGCAGCTGTGGGCTGGCTCTATCTAGCGGCTCCCAGTGTCAGGGTGAGGCGGAACCGAGTTCAAGTCGGCAGGTGGTCAGGGAGCCAAGTTCAAGCCAACAGGAGACATACGGAGTATTGCAGGCTGAACAAACTGGGTTCCAGCTTCACAGCCAGAAACTACCCTGAACTTCAGTGGAATTAAAGGTTCAGGCTTGCTGGGATTATCACTGCCCCACCTTAAATCTAGAGGGGGCTTGCTGGGATTAATCAACATGGGTCTGGGCTCTGTCTGCCAACTCATCTACCAGCAGAGACATGCCTTGTAGTGGACATTTTTTTTCTCTTTTTTTTCTTTTCTTGTTTTCTTTTCGTTATTGTTTCTTCTTGTTTTTATATGACTGTGAACATTGTTTCTAGTTTTTTATTGTTGTTGTTCTGTTCTTATTTCTTCCTTCACTCTTTTTCCTGTCTTCCTCAACAGTTTCCCAAAGTTTGCATAATCTTTCTTTGTCCTATAGCCTTGCATCTCTTCCTCTTCTTCTATTCCTCTATTTTTTCCCCTAACCCCTTTTAAATTTCCTCCACTGAGGGTAAAATCACCATATTGAGGGCATATTTACTGTGTAGAATTTTCTGGTTTGTTGTACCACAAATATAGTTCATACAGTTAAAGGTGGCAAATTAATAGTTACCACAGTTTGTCATTTTCATGGTTTGTCAGTTTGCTGATTGTACTACTTTAGCCAAGGTGACGTAATTGTTCTAATTAGTTGTTCTTCCTGGTATGTCAAGACTGAGATTGCCAAAGGGTCATAAACAATACTATAGGCCTGTGCCACTGAACAAGGGCCTGGGCCAAGCAGGCAGCAACTTCTCATACCCAGTAAATTGAAGAGGTGGGATCTTCCAACAGACTCAAAACCCAAAGCCAGCTACAGCTGGAAGACATCTCTGAGAAGTAGTCATTTCCTAAAGGTTCTCAACACTAGCAATAAAACTACCTCCCATAAGCAGTTTATAAGCATCCACCCAGGCATTAAACTAAGAGAGAGAGAGAGAGAGAGAGAGAGGGAGAGAGGGGGAGAGGGGGAGAGGGGGAAAGGGGGAGGGGGGGAGGGGGGAGGGAGAGGGAGAGGGAGAGGGAGAGGGAGAGAGAGAGAGAAGATAGGGAAGCAAGATACAACCTTAAACTTCCAGCTCACCAAGGGCAAAACCCAGGGGGCAATGAGGTGGACAAAACAAAGGCCACCCACCTGGACTCTCTGAGTTCATAACAGCAGAAGTAACAAAGCAGATGAATGAGACTCTAGAAAAAAATCAAATCAGAAGTAATTTCTCAGATAACTACAGAGATGGTGATCATAGTGAAAGACATATTTAATGACTCTAGAGCAGATACAGTTTAAAAAAATAAAGGAGCTTAGGAAAATGATGGAAACCATGAACACCCAACATAGGAAAGAAATGGAATCCATGAAACAGATTCAAACAGATATCCAGGAGATTAAAAATTCCATTGAAAGTATATGCAGCAGAATGAGCCAATGTCAGGACAGAATCACAGATATAGAAGACAGGATTGCAGTTAGTGATCATGAAAAGAAAAATTTTTTTAAAGTAGCAAGGGACCAAGAAAAGTCAATCAAAAAGCTGCTAGATGATGCAAAGAATAACACCAGATTGATCACAGTCTAAAAAAAAGCAGGAGATAGCACAAATGACGTAAAAAATCTGTTGTTCACAGAAGTAATGGCAGAAAACTTCCAAGGAGGCAAAAAGAATTTGAAATACAGATAAGTGAGGTATATAGAACTCCAATTAGAGATAAAAAAAAAAAAAAAAAAAAAAAACTACACAAAGGCATGTAATAGTCAAGATTCCATAAATTCAACACAAGAAGAGAATATCAAAAGCTGTTAGAGAAAAGAAACAAATCACCTCTACAGGAAAGCCCATCAGAATCACAGGAGACTTCTCAACACAAACCCTAAAGTAAAGGAGAGCTTGGAGTGAAGTATTTCAAGCTGTAAAAGAAAACAACCTTCAACCCAAATTAATGTACCCCACAAAACTATCTTTCAAAATTGATGGAGAATATACTTCCATGAAAAAGAACACCTGAAGCAATTCATAACTACCAAACCAGCACTCCAAAATGTTCTGAAGGACATTCTAGAAGGAGATAACAGGGATTACAACTCTATGAAAACCAACAGAAAGAATCCACCAGGAAAGGCAAACAATTAAACAGAGGGATGGGAAAAAAGGAACCAATGACAGGAAAATAACATGACAAGGATAATACATATCTTCAATGCCATCATTATAGCCATCAATGTAAACAGTCTCAATTCACCAGTCAAAAGAAACAGACTGGCAGAATGTATCAAGAAGCAAGATCCAACAATATGCTGCATAAATTTAATTCAAAACATTTAATTCAAAAAGAAATTCACAAAAGACAAAGGATGTGACAGGAACCATGTGACAGGAACCTGGAGAAAAGTAAGGGTAGCTATTCTATTTGCAGACAAAGTGAATTTCAAGCCAAGACTGATTAAGAGAAATAAGGTCACTACATCCTTGTAAGGGAACAATCCAAGAGGAAGAGATAACAATCATAAATATATATGTAACAAATACCAGTGCACACAACTATATAAAACAAATATTAGCAGACATGAAAAATCAAATAAGCACTAATGTATTAGGAGATATCAATCAAATAAGCACTAATGTATTAGGAGATATCAATACCCCACTGTCACAAATACACAGATCAACTAGACAAAAAATCAACAATTAAATATCAGAACTGAACCAAACTTTTGAATAAATAGACTTAGATGTCTACAGAGTGTTCTACCTCACATCAAAATACACATTCTTCTCAGCTGCACATGGGATGTTCTTCAAAACAGACCACATATTAGCTCATAAAACCCGCTTAAGTAAATGCAAAGGAATTGAAATGATCCCATGCATATTATCAGACCATAGTGCAATGAAATTGGAAATCAATGGCAAAAGAAATCGCAAGAACTTCATAAACACATGGAAATTAAATAGCACCCTCTTGAACAACCAATGGGTCACAAATGAAATTACACAGTATCTGCGTTTAAATGATAATGCCAATACAACATATTGGAACTTATGGGAAGTAATGAAAGCAGTTCTACGTGGAAAATTTATAGCAGTGAATACCCATATTAGAAAAACAGAGCAAATTCAAAAGAACAACCTAATTTTGAACCTCGATCTTCTAGAAAAAGAAGAGCAAGTCAAGCCCAAAGCTTGTACGAGGGAGGAAATTATGTAAAGGTCAGAGCAAAAAAATTAATGCAATGGAAACTAAGAAAACAATACAAAGAATCAATGAATAAAAGAGTTGGCTCTTCGAAAGATTAAATAAAATTGCCAAACCCTTAGCCAACCTTATCAAAAAAAGGAAAGAAAAGACTCAAATCCATACAAGTAGCAATAAAAAGGGTGAAATCACAACAGATCCTGTAGAAATCCAGAAGATCATCAATACCTACTTTGAGAATGTATACTCTAATAAAATGGAAAACACAGAAGAACTGGACAAATTCATAGATACATATGAATTACCAAAGCTGAATCAAAAAGATATAAAAGTTCTAAATAAACTAGAATCAGTCATTTAAGTTGAAGATGTAATTAAAAACTTACCAACGAAGAAAATCTCAGGCCCTTATGGATTCACTACTGAATTATGAAAGAGATTTAGAGGAGATCTAATGCTGCTACTTTGCAAACTCTTTAATGAAATGGAAAGGGAAGCAATACTCACAACTTCATTCCTGGAAGCAAGCATTACCCTGGTATCAAAACCAGAGAAGGATCCAACCAAAAAAAGAACTACAGGGCAATTTCCCTAATAAACACAGACACAAAAATCTTCAATAAGATACTGGAAAACAATGCAGCAAATCATCCAGAAGATTATACACCATGACCAAGTGGGATTCATCCCAGGGATGCAGGGACAGTTCAACATACTCAAATCAATAAATGTAATACACTATATTAACAAGAACAAAAACCGTATGATCATCTCAATAGATGCAGAAAAAGCATTTGACAAAGTCCAGCACCCATTCAAGACAAAACCCTACAGAAAAATTGGAACATCACACTAAATGGACAAAACCTGAAAGCTTTCACTCTAAAATCAGGAACAAGACAAGGATGTCCACCATCACCACTCTTATTCAGTATAGTTCTGGAAACTTTAGCCAGAGCAATTAAACAAGAGAAAGAAATAAAAGGAATAATGATAGGAAAGGAAGAAGTTAAATTATCATTATATGTGGGTAACATGATACTCTACATAGAAAACCCCAAAAAGTCCACCAAAAGAGTCTAGGTTTAATAACCAAATTCAGTCACATAGCTGGATACAATGTCAACACTCAAAAATCAATAGCATTCCTGTACACAAACAACAAACTCACTGAGAAATTAGGAAAACAACACTTTTCACAATAGCACCCAAAAAATGAAATACCTAGGAATCAATCTAATAAAGGAAATAAAAGACCTCTATATTGAAAACTACAGTACTCTGAAGAAAGAGATACCCATTGTTCTTGGGTAGGTAGAACCAATATAGTGAAAATGATCACACAGATTTAATGCAGTCCTGATCAAAATATCAACAGGATACCTCACAGAATTAGAGAAAACATCCTAAAATTCATTTGGAACCAGAAGAGATCCAAAAAAGCAAAAGCAATTCTGGGCAACAAAGACAGGGCAGGAGGCATCATAATCCCTGACTCGAAATTGTACTACAAAGCTACTGTGGTAAAAACACCATGATACTGGCAAAAAAAAATGGACCTGAGGATCAATCGAACAGATTAAAAGATGCAGAAACAACTCCAAACACACTTAGCCACCTTATCTTTGATAAAGGGGCTAAACACCTTCACTGGAAGAAAGACAGCCTCTTTAATAAATGGTGTTAGACTGGCAACGCAAGGTCCTGAGTTCAATTCCTGGTACCAAAATAAATAAATAAATAAATGGTGCTAGATAAACTGGCTTTGCACATGCTGAAAATTAAAACTAGACCCACATCGTTTACCATGTACTACACTAAAATCAAAATGGAGTAAAGGTCTAAGTATTAAAACAGAAACACTAAATCTGCTGGAAGACAGAATAGGTAGAACTCTTGAAGACATTGGTGTAGACAAAGACTTTATTAACAAAACCCCAATCATACAGGAAATATCACGAAGATAAACAACTATGGGGCTGGTGAGATGGTTCAGCGGCGTAAGTGCCTGCCTGGCAAGCACAAGGGCCCGAGTTTGACTCCCGGAACTCACATACGAAAAAGGGCCGGTGATATCGCTCAGTGGCACAGGGGCCTGCTGGCGCACGAGGTCCTGAGGTCGACCCCCAGTACCCACAAAAAAAAAAAAAAAAAAAAAAAAAAAAAAGAATCAACAACTGTGATCTCATCTTATTAAAAAGCTTTTGCACAGCAACAGAAACCTGGGGCCAGCGATATAGCTCAGTGGGGCAGTGCCTGCCTGACAAGCAAGAGGTCCTAAGTTCGATTCCTGGTACCCATGGGGGCAAAAAAAAAGAGAGACAGAGAAACCACCAACGGGGTGAAGAGACAACCTACAGTGTGGGAAAAAAAATTGCCAGCTGTTGCTCAGACAAAAGACTAATACCTAGAGTATATAAAGAACTCAAAAATCCAGATCCCCCCCAAATGTAAAGACCCAACCCAAAAATGGGCATCTGAAAGGAATAGACACTTGTCAGATGAAGAAGTAGAAACGGCAAATAAATGCATGAAAAAATTTCAACATCACTGGTCATTCGAGAGATGCAAATTAAAACAACACTGAGATTCCACCTCACTCCAGAAAGAATGGCTACCATCAAGAAATTAACCAGTAACAAATGCAGGCGGGGCTGTGGGGGAAAAGAAACCCTTCTCCACTGTTGGTGGGAGTGCAGAGTGGTGCAACCACTGTGGAAATCAGTGTGATTAGTACTAGAAGGTCCATTTGACCCAGCTATTCCCCTTCTTGGTATCTTCCCAAAAGAATTAAAAGCATCATACCACAGTACATGCACACACATGTTTATAATGGCATAGTTTGTAATAGCTAAATCTTGAAAACAGTGCAAATGCCTATCAATGATGAATGCATAAAGAAGATACGGGTTTTTTAATATAATGGAGTACTACTCAGCCATGAAGAAGGATAAGCTTGAGACTTTTTTAGCTAAATGGATGGACCTTGAGACCATACTCTTAAGTAAAATAAATTGGACACGAGCTGTTTAAATACCACATTATTTCTCTGGTGTGAGAAACCAAAAGTGTAAATAAGGACCAAAATGTATAAAGGATATTGGGAAATGGGAAGAAAATGTTCAAATGAGAAGAGGAACAAAGGGGGAAGGAAGGGGAAGGAAAAACAAGAATAGAAAGGAAAAAATTTAAACAAAGCTTTTGTAAATAAGGAGGGGAAGAGGGGTTGAAGAGGAGAGGGGAATGGGCAAAAAAGAAGATATATTACAATAAAGGTACAAATTCCCTATGATGAATGTTATCATTATGTATATCTAAAATAAGAATGGTGCAATAAAAAAAAAAAAAAAAGGAAATACCTAGGATTGATACCTAAGGAGATCCTATGGACAACAGGGAAAACTTTCTGAGGGATGCTGTAACTCAACTGAGACATGAACAGAAATGAACTACACTAAGGGAGGACAGTTGGGGGCTTGCTGGGAAGGGGAGAGGTTGGCAGGAATGCTGCATCCAGAGAACAGAGCAAAGGCCAGAAACAATCACGCACTCAGTGGATGAGGAATTATGCCCTGGCATAACTTTACAGGGGTGGATGCAAGAGTTAACTAAGGCTGAAGAAACAAACAGAAACCTGACCATGAAATGATTTGTGGGGCATGTTAAGAAATGTAGACTTCATGCCAAAGATGTCCCCTTGGCTGTTCTACAAGTGTCATAACAAAGGAAGTTTAAAATACTGAGAGATCAGATTATCTCCAGAGCAAAGTTTGCAAGCTCGTTTATCTAGCGAGACTAGGTAAGTACTAAACATAAAGAGCATCAGGGGTACGAAACTCAGAAACAGCAGGGAATGATGGGAAATACAAAAAGGAAAAGCCTCAATTAAATGGCGTAAATTGTTGCAGTGAATACATGTGACTTAGTATGTTAGATGTTTTTAATATTTAAAAAGAAAATGGAAGCCAGATGTAGTGATACATGCCTACAACTCCAGCTAGCTGAGAGGCTAAAGCAGGAGAACCACAAGTTTGAGGCCCTCCTGGGAATCTTAACAACTCTATTTCAAAATGAAATTTGAAAAAAAAAATTTTTTTTTTAAAAGGACTGGACCCAGGCATGGTGATACATGCCTGTAATCCCAGTACTTGAGAGGCTGAGGCAGGAAAACTGCCACAAGTTTGAGGCCAGCCTGGGCTACACAGTAAGTTCAAGACCAGCCTGACCTACACAGAGAGACCCTGTCTCAAAACATATAAAAAATAAAGGGGGGACTGGGGGATACAGCTCAGTGTGAAGGCCCTAGGTTCAAGCCCTAGTACTACAGAAATGAAGAAAAAAAAAAAGGACTGGGAATGTAGCTCAGTGGTAGTTTACTCGCTTAGCATGTGCAAGGTCCTGGGTTTAACCCCCAGTACTGCAAAAACAAAACCCAAAAAAGATGAAAATCCGTAAATTCAAGACAAATCTCTTGATTTTTTTTATGATAGCAATTAAATTTCTTTGAAACATAGTACAAGTCAACACAGAGGTGCAAAAAAACCAAAACTATGAACCAAACCGCTACCAGCAAATATTTACTCATACCAGGAGCTGAGGGGTAGATTTAAACAGGGATGCAGGTCCTGAAGAGTTCAGTAGGGGCAGCAAGTAACCACCACTTGAAAAGGCAACAATGTCTTGTTCACTTGTAAGTAAGTACTTGACATTTAGTTGGCCTCAGAAAATTATTTAGTGATGAAATTAAAACTGGATTTTTTCTGTAAATTAATGTCAGAAACTACTGACATTAATCTCAGTAGCAGAAGCTAGGACAAACTGAAGAACAGTATACAAGAAAACCAATCCAGCGCTCCTCTGCTCCACCCCAGCCTGCGCTTCCACCAGTGTTCAGTTTCATTCAGAGGCAGCTGCTAGCAAATGCTGCCTACATTCTTTCTAAGCTGCCTGGTGTTCCTTCTTGGGCTATATAACTGCCTATAGCTCAGGAATTTGGCCAACACACAAGTGACCACAATTAGCAACTCTTAGCTTTCATCTGGCTGCGGCAATGAAAGCGAGTAGGACGAGTGACCACAGTAGATGGGATAAGAGAAGTATTCCTGGCTCCGCTATAACTGTACGCCAGGAACTCAAATGTTAACTCTATATCCTAACTTAAAGCTGTCTCAGTTGCTAAAACTGCTATCTTATCAGGGGTAAGTAAATTAAATGCTGCACTGATGTGCTGGGCAATATCCAACAACAATAATGAATACACCTGGACAACGGGGTTGGGAAAAAGGAGGGTGGGGTCTGAGATTCTGCTAGACTGGAGATGATGAAACGAGGAGGTAGAGGTTGAAAGACTGGGAACAGGGCCGGTGAGATGGCTCAGCGGCATAGGCGCCTGCCTGGCAAGCGCAAGGGCCCGAGTTTGACTCCCGGAACCCACATATGTAAAAAGGGCCGGTGATATCGCTCAGCAGCACGGGCACCTGCTGGCGTGCAAGGTCCTGAGGTCGACCCCCGGTACCCACCAAAAAAAAAAAAAAAAAAAAAGAAAGAAAGAAAGACTGGGAACAGAGTAACTATGGAAATTAAGCAATAGTCAAGACAATAGAACATATAATCCAGGAAAGCTCTGAATATGAACATTTATCTAGCCAGAGTCCAGCTAATCTTATTTTACAAGAGCTGATGGGCATGGTGGGGCATGCCTGTAGTTCTGGCTATTCAGGAGGCTGAAGCAGAAGGAATGCTTGAGTTTAGGAATTCAACCTAGACAACACAGGAAAGCCCTATCACAAAGGGAGGGGGAGCAGTATGGCGCTATTTTAAATAAATTGTAGAATTATAAGATTCTGCTGGTGTAGGGACATATGGGTAACCAGTATTTGTGGTTATAAATTTGTTTACTTAGAATAATCTGAAATGCCCCTCATCTAAAGAAAGGTGAAACCAATAGGCTATAAAAGTGTTAAACCATGTTGTCCCTTATATAGGGCTCTATTTTGTAACATACTCACCCTCAAACAGTATCTACCAAGGAACAAAGGAGAGAAAAATTGGTTGATTTGAAAACCTCTGAGCAATTACTATCTAAGGAAAGAACACCCAATCCCCATAAAGTAAAATGATGGATCTCACTTTATAAAAAAGAAATCCTGATTCAGAGCAAGGGCTTTAAAGCAAGATTGGAGAAATTTGTTATCCTGCTACAGTAACAAATAATAATGTATAAGCCTTCTTTATGGAGAAGGTCTGAGTTAGGTATTTGGATAAAAAGCAGGAGCCAATATTGTGATTAAAAGCTTAGAGGAAAGAAACTTCACTCTTCATCTAAAGAGATTAAGTAGAATAGGGTGTTGTGGAGCATGCCCGTAATCCCAGCACTTTGGGAGGCCAAGGCAGAAGGAATCCAAATTTAAATCCTGCCTGAGCAATTTAGCAAGACTCTGTATCAAAATAAAAAACAAAAAGGGCTGGGGATATAACTCAGTTGCAGTCCCCTGGGTTTGATCTCCAGTAGTGAAAAGAAAGAAAGAACGAAAGAAAGAATGAAAGAACGAAAGAACGAAAGAAAGAAAAAGACAGAAAGAGAGAGAAAGAAAGAAAGAAAGGGGGAAGGGGAGGGAAGAAAGAGAAAGAGAAAGAGAAAGAAAAGGGAGAGAGAAAGATTAGATCTAGATATCAGGCAACACTACAGAAAAACCTAAGTGTTCATTCAGATATAGGAACAGACTGTAAAATTTTAGATTACCAATGATCAATAGTAAAGCTGAGTACCCATGAATAGGTGACCCAATAAAAGAAAAATAAGATAGTTGAAGCCCCTTTAATGAGAAGTAACAGGAGAGTTATACAGAAGCAACGCTTTTTTCCAGATGATCTGATCAAGCCTGCACTGTACTATACAGAAACCACAGGTGGGTACTGGGCACTTAAAATGTAGCTGTCTATGTTAAGATACAACATAGGTGTAAAACACACTTTAGAGTTTTAAGACTTGGTATGAAAAAAAAGATTACTGTAACATCTCACTAGTAATGGAAAGGATAACAGTTAAGAATACTGACCTCAATAAAACAGTACTATAAGTAATTTCAAACTGGGTGCCAGTGACACATGCTTATAATCCAGCTCTCAAGAGGCTGAAGCAGGAACACTGAGTGAGTCCGAGGCCAGCTTGGGCTACATAGTGAGTTCAAGGCCAGCCTGAACTACACAGTGAGACCCTGTCTCGGAAAAAAAAAAAAAAAAAAAAAGTAATTTCATCTACTACATTTTACTTTTTTTAATTTGGCCTCAAGAGAGTTTTAAATGACATATATGGTTCCCTTTTGTGGCTTGTATTATATTTCTACTGGACAGTGCTATTGTAAATTAGTCATGTTTAATGTGAGGCACTAAATGCATAAGACTGTTTTAAAATTTTTTATTGTATGTTCATTAATATGAAGTTCCCCTTAAGTATATCTTGGATAAGATGATTGTAAGGTGAAAACAGCTGACCAAAATGTCCCCCCCTCAAAAAAAAGAGAGAATGACCCAAATCTCTGGGCAGGGGCATGAGCCAGCAGCATTGTTCCACCAAGTGGTAATGAGGATCTCTAGGGCTGGCAAAAGGGTTGTGCAGGAAGAAAGAAGCACATGCAACAGGATTCAACCAAGTTTGACAACATCCAACAGAATAATATGCTTTATTTTCAGACCTTCTCATTGCTTGCTATCATTTATTGAAATTTACCCCTTCTCAGCAATTTTCTGATATTTAACATTTGCTCTTCTGAGCAAATGACACACACACTGAGGCCAATTTACCATCAAAGACAACACACTTCTCTTCCTAGGTTAAAATGAAAGGTAGTATTACTTTTTATGGGATACTATGACTGATTTTATTATAAATATTAATATCATCTGGAAACAGTCCCTGGTCCATCTAGAAACGTGAAGAGAATGTAGTTTTAGGAAATTAAGAATTTCGTAAAAAAAAGAACATACGCAGCTTTATAAGATAGCACTGCTAATGTAGAAAAACAACTGCACTTTCTCAATGTTATAAGAATATTAGTTTAAAAAATGTACTCGATGCAGCAAAATGAAAAGAAAATTTTTGACATTCAGAATTTTTCACACATTAAAGTATTATGTAAGTTACACAAAGCAGTTCAACACAAAGCAATTCAAGGCTTCATAAAGTATTTTCATCAGATTACCACAGTCCAGACAACCAATGGAAGATGTAAAGCCACTGGATGAGACACCAAATAGTCTAAGGAGAGCTTTGGGTCAACGGGCACAAGGCACTATATTAAATTCTGGAGACCTCTGGTCATGGTAGAGTCTGTTCTTTGGTAGTTTTGAAAAGAAAAGTGAGATCACTATCGGTATTTCACAATGATCACAGGTGGCAGTATCAATATTTCATGATCTGTTTCCGATGCCTCAAATCAAGACACTAGCCCTTCTATTATTTGTGTGTGAAGGGAAAGTGGCAGGGATGGAGAAACAAGGGTGGGGTTGGAGGAGGAACAGGAGAGAAATCTGCTTATAACAACTGAATTACATTATTTTCCTTCTTTCTTTCCCTGTGACTTTGAATTCCTTAAAGAGAGAATGAATTTAAGAAACAGAGAGAGAGAGAGAGAACTGAAATCTATTCACAGCTCTATCCCCAAGACCTAGTGCTTATCTGCTAATCACTACCACAGAACTAAGCTAATTTATCTACTCATCAAAGCCTTTATTTTTCTATTAAACACCAATATCAAGAAGAAATAAGGTCAGGGTGATGATGCACACCTATAATGCCAGCACTTGGAAGGCTGAGGCAGGAGGATCTCTGATTATGAGCCAGCCTGGGCTACACAGTGAGTTTAAGGCCAGTTTGAACTATACAATGAAATCCTGTCTTAAGAAAACCAAGGAAAAAAAACAACAATAAGTGAAGATTAAAACAAAAAAGGTTGGGCCAGTGATATGGCTCAGCGGCATAAGCGCCTGCCTGGCAAGCATGAGGTCCTGAGTTCGACTCCCGGTACCCACAAATAGGAAAAAAAGGGCCGGTAATATCACTCAGCAGCACAAGCGCCTGCTGGCAAGCGCGAGGTCCTGAGTTCAACTCCCGGTACCCACATTAAAAAAAAAAGTCAATCTTTGGAATATTTTTTTATAAGAATAAACTCTTAACACATATTTTTTAAGGAAAATATGCAGTCCATGAAAGCTGTTTCCTTTCAACAACCATCATTGGCTCTAATGGCAACTCCCAAGCCCATCCAGTGGTGGCCACCACCATGAGTTTGATAAGTTTGCTGGCAGTGAGGTCACACTGTTCACATCACTCTGCAATCAACTTTTCCTTGCTTTATCAGGTTTCTCCACAATCAGACATCAAAGGGCAATGTGGCATTGTGAGTTCTGGAGCCAGGTAACAAAGCTGGAACCCTAACTTGGACCTGCAGCTCTGCTACTTGCTGGCTGTGAGAGTGGGTGGGGTACTACTATGCTCTGGACGTGGTTTCAGTGTCCCTACCTGCTGGACGTGTGTTGGTTCACGTGTTGGATACGGGCCCACAATGTGGCTAATAGTCACAGGTGGTAAAATCTTTAAGAGGTGGGGCATAGGAGTGGTAATAAGGGCGCTGGGAGCATGACTTCCACAAGAGATTCACGCCACTCTCGCAGAGTTAACAATCACAGAGTAAGACCAGTCCCTCCCCATTCTCAACTTCCTGTCACATCCTGTGATTGCATCCCACCATGGACATTCAACCTGCAAAACTGCAAGCTAAAAAAAGCTCTCCTCTTTACAAAGCACCCAGATTCAGGCACGGCAGCAGAGCAACAGGATACAGACT
The DNA here is from genome assembly GCA_028451465.1 of Erethizon dorsatum. Lineage (NCBI taxonomy): Eukaryota > Metazoa > Chordata > Mammalia > Rodentia > Erethizontidae > Erethizon > Erethizon dorsatum. The sequence goes on along the minus strand of CM051834.1, from coordinate 59,867,445 downwards.
AAACTACTTCTTTTCCCTCTATGCTGCAAGATTCCTATATATAAAATGGAGATAATGACAGTACCTATTTCTGCATTCTCATGAGGATCCAAACAGCTCATGCTCATAAAGTGCTTAACACAATATCTAGACCCAGAAAGTACAATCTGTTTCTTGGGTTAAAATAATGAGAATATAAATGTAAGTCTAGGTGATGCTCTATGATGTAGCTTGCATCTTTTTTTTTTTTTTCTTTTTGAGACAGGGTCTCACTATGTAGTTCAGGTTGGCTTTGAACTCACCCAGGCTGGCTTCAAACTCATGGCGATCCTCCTGCCTCAGCTTCCTGATCCTATATCTTATTTATATGTGCCCTTCTACTGAGAGATGTTAGTATTTTTTTTCTAAACGAATATCCATGCACAACTCTCCCTGGGCAAATGTGTAAGTTCCAATACTTTGACAAGTAATTAACTGTTTTTTGTTTGGTTTGGTTTGGTTTTTTTTTTTTTTTTGGTGGGTACCGGGGGAACGACCTCAGGACCTCGCGCGCCAGCAGGCGCCCATGCCGCTGAGCGATATCACCGGCCCCTTTTCGTATGTGGGTTCCGGGAGTCGAACTCGGGCCCTTGCGCTTGCCGGGCAGGCGCTTAAGCCGCTGAGCCATCTCACCGGCCCTGGTTTGGTTTTTTTTTGAGACAGGGTCTCACTGTGAAGTTCAGGCTGGCCTTGAATTCATTATGTAACCCAGGCTGGCCTCAAACTCACAGCAATCCTCCTGCCTCAGCCTCCTGAGTGGTGGGATCACAGGTGTGCGTCACCACACCCAGCGACAAGTAACTGACTGTTGAGTACTACGGCGTGTACATTTTCAACTATGTAACACCCCGTCTTAGGCTCTGCAATAGATAAAATTCAATAGCTCATGTTTTAAACTGCATTTCCCTATGAATGAAACTAAGCACCTTTTCAGTTCACTAGCCATTCCAACTTAAAGTTTTCTTTGCTCCCAAGTGCCTTTGTATCTTCTGCTCAACTTATGTCTCGTCCTATTTTTTCAATCTTTGCAGTCAGAACTAAAATCCACTGGCTATTACACCAGGTGTGGTGGCTCACACCAGTAATCCCAGCAATCAGGAAGCTGAGGCAGGAGGACCACTGTGGGTTCAAGGCCAGCCTGGGCTACAAAGTGAGTTCAGGACCAGCCTGAACTGCATAGAGAGACCCTGTCTCAAAAAAGGAAAAAATCCATTGGATATTAAAGATATTGTACAGATTTACTCCAATTCATGGCAGTTATATTTTAGTTCGGTTTTATGACATCTTTTACTATATCTAAGATAAGTTACATATTCTTCTATATTTCCTCTTTTTTGAAAAGTTTTTGATGCTTATTATTTAAATCAATTAGAATTTATTTTTGTGTATGATTTATAGTAGAGATCTAGTTTTTCTTCCATATATAAAACCAATTCAATACTCTTCTTTTCCTTTCTGACAGGAAGCACCATCTCCTTCATTTACCAATTTTCTAAATATGTAAGGATCCACTTCTGAACTCTCTATTCTGTTACACTTTTTTCCTGTACTAATACTGTACTCCTTCAAATACTGTAATTCTCACTTTATAAAACTGGGGTGTAACTTGTATATGGCATATAAATACTGAGTGCAGAGTTTGATTTTTAAGTACTACATATACTCCTGTGGGACTCAGTCCAGACCAAGACGGTAACACCGTCATGCTCCAGAGGCTTTTCCCAACCCTTCCTAATTCGTATCATCTTCCAAGACCATTGCTGTGCCTGGTTCTTATCATCACAGATCAAATTTTTGAACTTCCTATAAATAAATCAGACAATCTTTTATGTCTCACTTATTTACTCAGCATTAAGTCTAGAAGATTCATTCCATGCTGTACATAACACCTTGTTCTTTTTTATTGCTTTGTAGCAGCCTACTCTACTACAGTTTTTAACTCAGTCATCAAACACAAGTTCCTCTTCATTCTTTTTCTTCCAGACCTATCTTGGTTATTCTTGTGCCTTTACTTTTGTACACCGTCATTTAAAAAAAATCCCACTGGGACTACTATCTCTAGCTCCAGATAATCATAGAGAAGTAACTTTGGTGGTATGTTATTAAATAAATTTCCCATTCCCACCCATAACTGTAGTATATCCCACTTTTTATTCATGTCTAATTTTATGTTTTTCAGTAAAATTTGGGAACTCTATAGAATTTTTTTTATTTTTCAAATGGGTATTGCAAATCTGAATGTTGGCCTTGCTCCAGCATTGCATTTTTCCTTGTAGAGTCCAATTTGAAAAGATTTTTTCTTATAAAAATGGACTTTTATCTGCATTTTAATATTTATATTACACATAAATTAATTTTTTCTTGTTATTAAAATCAATATTGTACTGTAATATATATTTCTTTTCAAATTATATTACTTGTGCCATCTCTGTTTTTCTTGAGGAATACTTCCAGAATAGCCTGAAAAGAACCAACTTGGACTCAGTAATGATGATTATTTTCCATTTCATCAAATTCTGTTTTCATTTTTACTACTCCCTGTCTCTTCCTTTTTTGGTTTGTCTATTTTTTTTAAGGGTATTTGGTTTGTTTCAATAACTGGCTTATTTTCAAAAGATTTTTATCTTTTAATCTAATATATGTATTTAAGGTCATAAATTTAACCCAAACACTATTTTTCTTATATCTACCAAGTTTTGAGACAATGCTTTTGGTATAATTCTGTACTAATTATTGTATAATTTCCACTTTTCTTTTTTGTTTTGAGGCAAGGTCTCACTGTGTTGCCCCAGGCTGGCCTCAATCTTCGGTGCTCAAGAGATCCTCCTGCCTCAGCCTCCCCAATAGTTGAGATTATAAGTTCATACCACTGCACTCAGTTCCACTAATTTTTTTAATTGTTGAAAATTCTTAGTCATTTTTACTTCAGTAATATTTCTCCACTATTCTGTGCTCTCTCCTCTGAAACTCAATTAGACATATGTTAGAGCTGCTCAGTCTACCACAAGTGACCTTAGTTTTTCCTTCCTATTTTTCATTTCTTTATCTCCCCTCTGCTGTCCCGGAAGAATTCTATTGCTACCTCCATATTAATAACTTCTCTCTTCAGCTGTATCTACTTTGCTTATTTATGAAATTATTTTATAATTATATTCTTCATTTTCAAGATTTCAATTATTTATATTTATTGTTTCTTAAAATACTGGTCTCATTAAATTATAACACAATGCATCCTCAATTTAAAAAGAGAATAGCTATGTTTTAAGCTAAGAAGGTTTTAGGTAAAATGTGCTTGAAAAGGTCTCCATCATTAAGCTCTTCTTTAATGACAAAACAAAACAAAAACCACTTCTGCTTCTTAAGCTTTCTCTGGCTGCTCTTTAGCGGATGTCATCCTACTGTGTCTACCTACGTAGGGAATAGGAGGAATAGATTCTATCACTCCCACCTTAGAATCACAAAAGCTGAAGCACAACAAAGCTCTTTTAAAAATACTTTCTCAGTAGGTAGAACTCTTGAAGACATAGGTGTAGGCAGAGTCTTCATGAACAAAACCCAAACTGCAAGGGAAATACTTCAAAGAATCAACTGGGATCTCTTCTTATTAAGAAGTTTTGCACAGCAAAAGAAATCACCAACAGAGTGAAAAGACAACCCACAGGGTGCGAAAAACTTTTACCCATTGTCCTTCAGACAAAGGACTTCTACCTACAACATATAAAGAATTGAGAACAATCAGATTCCCCCAAATTCAAAGACCCAATCCAAAAATGGGTATCTGAGATGAATACATACTTCTCAGATGAAGAAATACAAATGGCAAATAAATACATGAAAAAATGTCCAATATCACTGGTCGTCTTGACATGCAAATTAAAACAACACTGAGATTGCATCTCACCCTGGAAAGAATGGCTATTATCAAAAAATCAACCAATAACAAATGCTGGAGGGGCTGTGGGAAGAAGGAACCCTTCTCCACTGTTGGTGGGAGTGCAGACTGGTGCAACCACTGTGGAAATCAGTGTGGAGATTCCTCAAAAAACTAGGCTTAGAGGTCCCATTTGACCCAGCTATTCCCCTTCTGCATATTTTCCCAGAAGAATTAAAAACATCATACCACAGCAATACATGTGCACCCATGTTTATAGCAGCACAATTTGTAATACCTAAATCTTGGAAACAACCCAAATGGCCATCTACCAAGGAACAGATAAAAAAGATGTATTTTTATACAATGGAGTACTACTCAGCTATAAAGAAGGATAAACTCAAGGCTTTTATAGGTAAATGGATGCAACTTGAGACCCTACTCATAAGTGAAATAAATCAGACTTGCATGTGTAAACATCGTATTGTCTTCCTAGTGTAAGAAGCTGAAAAGAGTAAATAAGATCCAAAATGTACAATAGATATTGTGAAATGGGAAGAAACTGCTCAAAAGGAAAGAGAAACTAGGATGGGGGAAAGGAGAAAAGGAAGGGAAAAGAAAAAATAAATAAATTATACACACACACACACACACACACGATAGTTAAGATAGTTATACTACTAATTTCTATTAGTTCTTTCTTTCTTTTTTTTTTTTTTGTGGGTACCGAGGGTCTACCTCAGGACCTCGCGCGCCAGCAGGCGCCCGTGCCGCTGAGCGATATCACCGGCCCTTTTTTCGTATGTGGGTTCCGGAAGTCGAACTCGGGCCCTCGCACTTGCCAGGCAGGCGCTTACGCCGCTGAGCCATCTCACCGGCCCTCTATTAGTTCTTTGAAAAGAAAGGTTTGTGCCTATATTGTTTGATCAATTTTTCATGCCTGTATCTTGTAATATGAGCAACTACTTTGAAGATAATATGCAATTGTTACCCTGTCTTGTTTTGCAGTTTTGTATCACTGTTTTTTCTCTTTGAAATAAAAAATAAAAATACTTCGATTTTTTAAAATTTCAAAGTCACAGAAAAGTTGAAAGTAAAATGAATACTCACACCTTTCAACCTCGATTCAAACTTGTTGACATTTACATTTGCTTTCTTGCCCTCTCTCCTTGCCCTTCCCATGCCACACGCAAACATCCACACACCTTTTTTCTTTTTATTTGATGATTTTGTTTTGGATTTTTGAGACAAGGTCTTGGTATGTAGTCCAGGCTGGCCTTAAACTCACTATGAAGCCCAGGCTGGCATAGAACTCAGTGCAATTCTCCTGCCTCAGCCTCTGGAGAGCTGGGATTACAGGTGTGCACCACCACACCCAGCTACACATGCCTTTCTTCTAACCCTAGAAAGATACTTCACTATCAGCATATATATTCAAAGAATAAGGGCACTGTTGGTACACCCACCATGTCATTATCACACCAAACTATGAGATTTAGGAGAATCATACATATTTGAATTGTACAGTCACAAATTCAAATGTCACAGTTAAGTCATTTGACTACATGTTCTTTATCTTGGACTGCATTGTTTCTCAGGTAATTATTTAGAAGAAAAATTCATTATATCAAAGAACATCTTCTTTCAATTACCTTAACATTAGATTTCATTTAATCCTTTGTAAGACAGGTATTCTTAAAAACAAGCATTTCTGAAAATCAAGCAATAATCTTCTAAGACAACTAAACCTCAAAAATCAGGTACAGTAAACTGAATTTCTAGTTTGTTTCTTAACACTATATAGCAGTCCTAAAGTAAAGCTATACTAATGAACACTGTCAAAAACTCAATGCTATTTTTATGTGCCATAGGAATTATTATACCAAATAGAATTAATAGAATATCACTGTATATTTTTTAAAGGAAAAATATCGTTCTCCAGGAAAAAAAAGAGGACACATAGTATTGGTAAGACAAATAAATCTCTTTTATCCATGAAAAACTTGTATTTGCATCAATCTATGTGGAAAACTTATTTTTCAGTGCGTATGATTTAATCTTAGTCACTGATGATAGAACTGAATAAAAAATAATTACAAAATCTTATCTTTCTAGGACATGGTGACACACACCTGTAATCTCAATACTTAGAAGGCTGAGGCAGGAAGATTGAAAATTTGAGGACACCTTAGGCTACACAGCAAGATTCTGTCTCAAAACAAAACAAAATAAAATCCTATCCTTGCTCTCAATGAGGACACAACCTAGCTTAAGAGTAGTTTGATATATTAAAAAAAGAAAATAACAATACGACCTGAAGCTAATATTTAATGGCTAAGCTATGTCATACAGATAACTACAACCATAGAAATGTTTAAAATCCATGTAGAGACAAAAACAAGCTAAGAAGACTATTTAATATGTGCTATGAGGCACTGTAGTAAGCACAATCTATGAATTAGAACAATCTCAAGAAATGAAGCCTTAAATATCAGCAAATGGATGAAAATTTTAATAAAATAGCCATAGCACAACATAGCTACAGGCTCTACGTGCTAACAAAAAGAAAAAAGAAAAAAAAAAAAAAAAAAAAAGCAGCCCTTTTAGAGGCCAAAAATATACACTGGAGGGAAGACAGCCTCTTTAATAAATAGTGCTAGGAAAACTGGTTTTCCACATGCAGAAGACTGAATATAGTAACTCTCACCATACTAAACTAAAATCAAAATGGATCAAAGTTCTAAATATTAAAACAGAAACACTTAATCTTCTGGAAGATAAAAATAGGTAAAACTACAGAAGACACAGGTGTAGGCAAGGACTTTCTGAACAGAACCCCAATTATACAAGAAATAAGATTAAGAATCGATTTTAGTATATGTGCTGCCGAAGTGACCACATCATCAAGAATCAACAAATGGGATCACATTAAACTAAAAAGCTTCTGCGCAGCAAAGGAAACGACCACCAAAGTGAACACACAACCTATAGCATGGGAAAAAGGTTTTTCAGCTACTCCTCAGACAGAGGCCTAAATTACAGTATATAAAAACTTTAAAAAAATTAGATCCCCTCAAAATAAAAGACCCAATCAAAAAATGAACAAGTGAAATGAGTAGACATTTAATAGAAGAACTACCAATGGCCACTAAATACATGAAAAAATGTTCAACATCTCTGGCCATTAGAGAAATGCAAATTAAAACAACAATGAAATATCATCTTACTCCAGAAAGAATGACTTTCATCAAGAAATCAAATAATAATAAATACTGTAATCCCAGCACTCAGGAGGCCAAGGCAGGAGGATCACCAAGAGTTTGAGGCCAGCCTGGGCTACACAGTGAGTTCAAAGCAAGCCTGAATTATTTAGGGAGACTCTGTCTCAAAAAAACCAAAAAAAGGGCCGGTGAGATGGCTCAGCGGCTTAAGCGCCTGCCCGGCAAGCGCGAGGGCCCAAGTTCGACTCCCGGAACCCACATATGAAAAAGGGGCCGGTGATATCGCTCAGTGGCACGGGCGCCTGTTGGCGCGCGAAGTCCTGAGGTCGACCCCCCGGTACCCACCAAAAAAAAAAAAAATACTCAACCCTGGAGAGGCTGGGGGGGGTGGGGGGGAGGAACCCTTCTACTTTGTTGGTGGGAATGTAAACTAGTACAACTATGGAAATCAGTGTGGAAATTCCTCCAAACACTGAAACTAGAAATTCCATTTGACCTAGCTATTTCCCTTCTAGGTATCTTCCCAAAAAAGTTAAAGACATCATATTACAATGATACATGCATACCCATGTTTATACCAGCACAATTCACAATAGCTAAATCTTGGAGGCAGCCTGCATGCCCATCAACAGATGAATGGATAAAGTATGGTATTTATATGCAATGGAGTACTACTCTGCTATAAAAAATAAACTTGAGTCATTGGTAGGAAAATAAGTACTCCTTGAGACCATAATGTGAAGTCAAATAAATCAGACACACAAGTTTAAATACCACACAGTTTCTCTTATATGAGAAACCCAAAACATAAATAAGGAGGGAAAAAAAAAAAAAAAAAAAAAAGCTACTAGGAAGTAGGGAGATAGATCTTTTGCAAAAGGGAAGGGGACCAAGAAATGGGGGGGGGGTTGAGAAAAAAATTAAGATGCATCTTGTACATGTACCAACCCTCACAAGAAATGCAATCAATATGTACTGCATAAAAATTAAAAATTGAAAAAAATATTTTAAAATCCTTTCAGAATAATCGTCTTGCAATAAAATGCACAATTAAACAGAAATGGGAAACAAGGTCTAATTCTATATGTACATGTCATCTCCAGAAATTATCTGCAGAATAAGACAGCTTAAACTGAACCCATTCTACCATACTTCAATCAAACCTTTCATTATGGACAAGGAAGTGGTAATATAATCTCAACATATCCACAATTAGTCTTCAAATAGACCTTCAATGTGGTTAAAAGGCACACTGAAGACTGTGTCATTAAGAAGCGCTAATCGGATGGAGGGCGCAGCTCAGTCAGTGGTAGAGCTCACACTCAGTAGGCACAAGGCACTGGGTTCCATCCCCAGCACCACACGCACACACACACACACACACACACACACACACATGAGTGCTAACCAATTAACATAAAACTATTCTTACTACTGGTGTTACTGTGCCAGAATAATTTAACCAAGTTTGGTATGTGTATAAATTTTACAGTATACGTACTTACTTCAATAAAAGCAATCTCACAGATAAATTTATGAAAGAATTCAACATACAGCTTCTCTACATTGCTTTAGTACTATTACACTATTTACCAAAAGCTAATAAACATGATATTTTAGAAAGTTATGTAAATCATACACTTCAAATTAGTCATACCTTTATTTGTACAGATACTAATAGTTTGGTATATCATCCACAGACAATAATTTTTTAATCCACATCAAATGCAAAAAGCTATTCCAGGGCCGGTGAGATGGCTCAGCGTCATAAGCGCCTGCCTGGCAAGCGCGAGGTCCTGAGTTCGACTCCCTGAACCCACATACACAAAAAGGGCCGGTGATATCACTCAGCGGCACGGGCGCCTGCTGGCGCGTGAGGTCCTGAGGTCAACCCCCGGTACCCACAAAAAAAAAAAAAGCTATTCCAGACAGCTTCCTTTCTCTCTAGTAAACAAACTCCTCCTAAAGAGAAGACATTTGAGAAAAAACTCTCACGTCTGTGAAAACTAGATTACTCACCAGTGACTGGAGTTCTCCTATTGGGTCTTTCCCCTCACAGATCCACCTCTCTTGCCCTTCTGTGCAGCAGGAGCATCTTCCTGACGGCCTCCACAGGAACTGAGGGGCATGCAGTACAGATGCACAGGTGAGAACGTGGTGGGGCGGGGTCTGCAAGAAGCTAGAGACATGCTTCGGTGCGCTGCTTACCTTCCTGACATTGGAAATTTCAACGGTTCCTTGGTCCTCGAGGCATTCGCAATAACTTCAAAGAATGTGGATCTGTGGAGATTACCCAATAGGAGAACTCCAGTTACTGGTAAGTGATCCAGTTTTTTCTTCTCTATCAGAATAAGAAGGTTATTTAATTTTATTGGGGATTATTAGTACATGTAGAACTACAGGGAAAAGGCTGCAAATTTACCAGATACATGCACACACAAAAGTGAATACAGAAACAATTTGCTAACTATAGTGTCAACAGAAACTTCTGTCATTATCAGAAGCACAAGGAAAAGAAAAAAGCTTGAATGGTTTCATCTTTAAATGTCCATTGTAACACAGTTCTATGTCAACATCCAACAAAAATACCAACTATCAAACTATTCCACTTCACTAAAACATCACCATTACATTTTCATATCAGTACAATAGTTGATCGAAATCTCCCATTTATTAACTAGCTATTGTTCACTGAATTTTAGCATTCATCTTGGTGAGCTATTAGATCTCAGATTAAAAGAATACAATTCCTATTTATCATCATATAAGTCTTTTAAACAACTATTTTTACCTATTAACAAAACAACCATGCATACACATAGAAGTATGCCAGCCACTGATAAATGCTGATTATAACTTAAATACTCGTACAAAGGAAAGAAATACATTTTAAAATAAATTTTTAAGATGATCACCTAAAAATGGACCTGCCATTTAAAGAAAAAATTCTAATCAAAATGAAAAAAAACTTCAACAGAATTTTATCTTCAAATTTACGTGAAGATATATCTTCAACTTAATATATATTAATCATTTTTATTTTAATGTGCCACAGCAGTGATGACTTCAAACATTAATGCCTGTATTAGTAGGTAGTAGATAGCTCTGAACTCCTTTATCACATGCTATTAAACATATACTACTGTCAAGAAATTTGTGGTTTCATGATTCTTCATCCTATGGAAACAAAGAAAAGGTGTACAACTTTTCCCTTAAGAGTAAACAGGGGCCGGTGAGATGGCTCAGTGGCGTAAGCGCCTGCCTTGCAAGCGCGAGGGCCCGAGTTCGACTCCCGGATCCCACATACGAAAAAGGGGCCGGTGATATCGCTCAGCGGCACGGGTGCCTGTTGGCGTGCGAGGTCCTGAGGTCGACCCCCCGGTACCCACAAAAAAAAAAAAGAGTAAACAGGAAAAGCTGCATATGGCAGCACACACCTGTAACCCCAACACTCGGGAGGCTGAGGCACGAGGACTGCTGCAAGTTTGAGGCCAGCCTGTGCTACATAGTGAATTCAAGGCCAGCCTGAACTGCCTTGGAGGAAAAAAAAAAGATGATAAAATGGTTTATAAAATCATTACTCCACAAAAAATTCAAAACGTAATTTTAATAAAAATCTTACATTTCAATCTTGTTACAAGGTAATATTTGTATTTAGTAAAGGCTGACAGCATACTTGTCATGATTTTTGCTACATTCCTGTTTAATTTTAAGATATAAATTTCATTAGGTAAATTAATGTCCCTTTTCCTATAAATCTGAGCCTTAGAGTATAATAACAAATGTAGTCGTTTTTAAGTGACTCAAGCAAGGGTAGTTCACTGCTGTGGTCTGATGTGGTTTGAGTGTCCTACCACCCCCCTCAAGGGGGTTCACTGGCAACAGTCCTCAGTGTGGCAGTGTGCGGTGGCAGAACCTTCAGTGGAAGGTCATCAGGTCACTCCCCTCAGAAGGGATTCATGGCAAAAGTAAGTTGTTATAAAAAGATGAAGAGTGGGGTCCCTCCCATGCTGGGCTCTGTGCGCGCCTCTTCAGCCTGAAAGACAGGCCGACTTTCTGCAGGCCTCCCAGGCCCTGCTCCAGGGCCAGGCTGACCTGCTCACTAGCACTTCAATGGTGAACTTCCAAAAGGTGGACCGATCACAGAGGGCACTATGGAGTTAGGTATAAAGGGAAAAACAAGTTGACAGAAGTGGTGGTGCTTGAGGAAAAAACCCTAGACACGTGAGTGGCCTCTGTAACAGGGAGCTCCTAGATTGTTCTCCCTACCACAACAGAAGTATAACCATCCAGGGACCAGAAGGTGGAACTGGCGTGGGGGAGGACTGTAGGAGGTTTCTCTGGAGGGAGTGTAGGGCACTGCAGAACCCACGGAAAACTTCCTTTCCATACTGAACCATGTGAGGTCCCCAAATGTACAACCAGAGACTCACGAAGAGAAAGGACGTCCTCTGAGATGGGGTCCAGTACTCTCCAAGGGTATGTGGGAATCACATGGGGAATCAGGAAAAGAAGGGGGAGTAGGAGGGGAGAGGGAGGAGAGGGGGAAGAGAGGGAGGAGAAGGAGATTTGTCCCTTCTCACTCTCTGGTTTCTGGTTTCCTATCTCACCACATGATCTCCTGAGGTCCTCACCAGAGCCATACAATCATGGACTTCAACCTACAAATCTGTAAACTAAATAGACCTTTTTCCTTTATAAAATACCCAGCTTCAGTTATTTTGTTATAGCAACAGATAACAGAATAATATAGACCTCCATCTCTGCTTGTGCTATAAAAATAAGTATTTTTAAAAGGTCATCTAGTTAACTGAATTCCTCATTCACTTCTAGTCACTGAGGAGTAAACACAGCAAAAAGAACTTACAAGTTTATACTGATAATATAGAAACAGGAACAGTAATTAGTATATTTTTCCCTAATGGTATCAGCTAGTATAAAAGAAAGAAATCACAGAAATTAAATGATAATTTCCCATTTTTATTTATAGCAAATGCAGTCTTGTTTAGATTTGAGTGTAATGAACTTAAAATAGAATCAAATGCATCTGTAAAACAATTTAAGAGAATTAAAACATCTCAGAAATACTTTAAGGTGACCACAGGGCCACTTAGAGACTGACACTGAAAGCCACATTTTTTTGTTATCATTCCACACTCAACTAAGATGAATTTTATCAGAATACCTTAAAAAAAAATTCCAGACAATGAGGATGTTCTATTCCAAAATATCTTGAATGAACGCTAATAATTATCATGTTCATCAATAAAAGATGCTCCTTAGCAATCAAAACCCAAATCAAGCATTTCACTAATGAGAAGCTACTCCACAAAATCAACCCGAACTTCTTGGAAAAAAAACTGCTTAGGTTAAAATGTAGTACCCAACTTCCCTGCCCTGGACATTACAATTGGTTTTGATGATTTCAGATACATTATTTCTAATTTTCAATTAAGATTTAAAATTCTTATGTCAGGTATTATAGCTACAGAAATGTTTTCCTCATGTAAATCTTGGATTTGGAATTCTGTTAACAGTATACTAAACTTTAACATTATACATATACCTGCACATATTCAAGTGATATTATTGACGGCTCATGTATAAACATGACTAGTATATACATGTATTTATACACAGACATACACAGATACAATTGCGCTAAACTTTAACCAAAATAAGGTTAAAAAATTATAAACTTACCTATTAAATAATGCTATTTACAGAAACACACACACACATATATATATATATATATATATATATATATATATAGTTTGTTTGTTTTTGAGACAGGGTCTCACTATGTGGTGCAGCCTGGCCTTGAACTCGCTTATGTAGCCCAGGCTGCCCTCAAACTTGCAGTGATCCTCCTGCCTCAGTCTCTGGAGTGCTGGGATTACAGGCATGAACCATCACACCTGGCAGAAACTGTCTTCTTTTTAGCTCTTTTCATTTGTCAGAGAGTTTGTGTATAGAATCTTGCATTACCTGACTTTTTCTATCTAGACCATCCCTCCCACTATCATCCACAGGGGAAAAGCTCTAGAGGGCACATTAGTTACAAAAAAAAAAATTACACTATTAATTCTTTGCTTTTTGTTTTATACATCTGACTAAAATGTACTGAGTTTATTGTGCCTTAGATCCCTATTTAGCCCCATGTTCCCTCAGACAAATATCCCTCAAGGTAACCCAATTCTATCTCATTTCCTCACCAAAAATTTCCTTTCCCTCTATTTATTCCACTACTGCTTCCTGTACCAACCCATAAAGAAACAAAAACTGTACTATAAGTACAAAAACTGTACTTATTTACCCAGATTAATCTAAAATCACAACAGCAAAACTACATTCATCTATAAAACAGGGTAAGAACAGAACCTATTATTTCACAGGGAAGTTGTAAGGATTAATTGAACTGTAAGTAAGGCACTTAGAAATAATGTCTAGAATCTAGTCATATATCAAACTATTAACATAACCACCCAGAAAAAGGATTATTCTCAAACAATTGTACATCTTTAGTGGAATGTAGTCTAAGGGTTAAAAGAATTCTAATTAAAGTCTAAACTTCACTCAGATTTACTGTTTATGTTATTATTATTATGTCAAAACTATATTCTTCATATTGTAGGATTAAAAAAATTAATGATTTATGTTAATGATATTAGAAACTAGTTTACAGCATCAAAGAGCCACAAGAACCCATTAATGTTAAAACTGAATTGCAATGCCACTATATACTCATGATTTTTTTTTTTCAAGTACAGTACTGGAGATTAAACCCAGGGCCTTGTACTGAGTTTCCTCTCCAGTCCTATTTTACCAGTCCTATTTTACTTTTGAGATGGTGTCTCATTAAATCACTACCTTGCCCACACTGGGTTCAGACTTACAAGGGTGTACCACCCAGCCTGGCTTACATTGATCATTTTTAATAAATACATATGATTTAAAGGTAGTTAATGAAGCACCCAAGACAGTAAATAAACCACTGTAATTATCACACTAGTATATAAATTGTATCTATTACTACAAAATGAGCCACTCTATTAGATTTACTTTAGTACAGAAAGCTCCTCAGATTTTACAGGTTGCCAGAAATATTGCTACAAACTATTACCCATGTTCCAATGTCTCACTCTTACAGAATCTTAGAACTGCAACTGCTGACAAATTCTAAAACAAAATTATGAGAAAAACAGTATATATCCACGTCCTTGACTGACATTTGATGGCTGAGACACTGATATCAAAGCTGTTGTGAAAGGTTGAAAGTACAGGATGCTAAGTAGGTAAGATCTAGTTCTCCAGAACACCTGCTCTAGCCAGAAAAACTCCCTATTTATCTATTTCATATTTTGGGTTTTCTTCATGAGCTTCTCGCTTCAAGAAAGAATCCTACAACAAAAAGTTTTAAGTATTGCACAGTGTGGCAAGCAGCCTCTAAAACAGCCCACAAAAATCCCACGTCCTGTATTGAGGCCCTGTATAATCACCTCCTGAGTGTGGGCTAGATTCAGTGACTCATTTCTCAGGAAAAGAATTTGGCAGAAGAAATGGGATGTCACTTCCAAAAGTAGTTAAAAGACAGTGGTTTCCATTTATCTTCCTGTCTTTCAGATATCTTGCTTTGGGGCAAGCAAGCTGCCATTTTCAGAGTAGCCCTGTAGGGAAGCCCACAGCCAGACCTGGCAAACCTGCCAAAGCCATGTGAGTGCTGTAACTTGGAAGCAGGTGTGTGGAGGCCTAATGACAGCCACATGAGTGAGCTTGGGGTGGCTCTTCCCTCACTTGAGCCTGAGATGACTGCAGCTCTGTGTAACATTGCGACTGCAGCTTTATGAGAGAAGATGACAAAAAAAACATAATTATAGTATTAAAATTAATCTGATATTTGAAGCCCTGAACTAGTTTTCGGATCAATTCTTAAAGATCACTGTAAAATATAAGTGCATATTTTCTGTGTAAAACTGATCTTATGAAATGACTTTTTTATTATGATAAATATCAACAGACTCAATTCAACACTGATAGTTACTATGACAATTGAAAAATGGCTCTGTCTTATTTTCTTTCCTTTGAAAGGAAAGTTAATTCCTTTTTTATTTCCAATGAATAAATTTTTAAATAGCTATCCCTGTATTACATTTCGCCGTACTCATGTTAATCATCCAACTTTAATCAGTTCCACTGTCAAAGTGCACATAGGGCAGGGTTTGTAACTCTGTGGTAAAGGGCTTGCCCGGCACGCACCACATCCTGGATTCAACCTCCAACGTGATAAAGCAAAACAAAAAAGTATATAAAGCCGTTAAGTATTGAAATGCCACTTTTCAGTCTTCAACGGGTATTGCTACGGCATAGATCTAAAATACCCCCTCCTAAAATGCTCCCCAAAGGTCTCGTGTTCAGAGGTGGGGTCTGATCTAAGGGGCGAGTCGCTGTGGGTGTGACCTGGATGTGTGTACTCTTTTTTCCCAATTTTTATTGATAATACATTTGCAATACACAGTAACTACATTCATGAGGGAACTGATACATACACATACGTCATCTTTACCCTTTTTACTTCTCCTTCTCTCCTCCTCCATCCATCCATCCCCAGATCCTTCCCATCCTTCCGAAGAACCAACTCTTAGATTCACTGATCCTTTGCATTGTTTTTTAGTCTCAATTTCATTAATTTCTTATCTTCATAATTTCTTTCCTTCTATTAGTTTCAGATTTGGAGTGTTCTTGTCTTTTTAGGACCTTGAGAAGCATCATTAGGTTATTTATTTGGGATCACTTTATTCTTTTTATGTGTGCATTTTACAGCTATAATCTTCCCTATCAGAGCTGCTTTCATTGTGTGCCATAAGTTTTGGTATGTTTTGCTTGTAATTTGATTCCAGGAACTTTCCTTTCTTTCCTGAATTCTTCTGTGATTCACTGACTACTCAGTAACGTATTATTTAATCTCCATGTGTCTGAGAGGTTTCTGTGGCTTTACTGTTGGTTTTTAGTTTCATTTTGCTATGATCTGATAGTACACAGGGCGTCATTTCAATTATTTGTACTTAAGCTTGCTTTATGGTCTAAATTGTGGTCTATTTTGAAAAAAGTTCTGTTTGCTGTTGAGGAAAATGTGTATACTGTTGTTGTCGACTAATACTCTGTAGATACCTGTTTAGTCCATTGGTTCAAGGGTGTGGTTTAACTCTGATTAATCTTTGTTGATTTGTCTGGTTGACTTCCTAACTGTGAGAGTAGGGTATTGAAATCCCCCACTGTGACTGTATTGGTTTCTATCTGTCCTTCTGTGTCCAGGAGTTTATTTTATGAAGTTCAGTGCACCAACATTTGGTGCATAGATATTTACAATTGTGAACTCCTCCTGTTGAACTGTTCCCTTTACCAGTATGTAGTGGCCATCTCTGTCTCTTCTGATTGGCTTTGGCTTGAAGTCTGCTGTGTCTGAAAATAAGAGCTACCCCTGCTTATTTTCAGGCTCCAGTTGAATGGAGTATCATTTTCCATCCTTTCACTTCCAGTCTGTGCACTTCCTTTTGGATGAGGTCCATCTTCTGTAGGTTACACATGGTTGCATTTTGGGTTTTTATCCAATCTCACCATCTGTGTCTTTTGACTGGGGAGCTGAGACCACTGACACTGAGAGTTATTATATAAGATGTTTACTGAATCCTGTCGTTTCATTATTTTTCCAGGGCTGATTCCTTTGATTATTTTCCTTTTGTGTAACGACTTTCCCAGTCATATGTACACTTTGGGTTGGGGTCTTTAGTGCTGGTGGCCTCCCTCGCTGTCTAGTATTACCTTGAGTATTTTCTGCGATGCTGGTTTAGTGGTCCTTGCTGCAGAAAGTCTACTTCTCTGTCAATCTCAAAGACTAATTCTGCAGGATAGTAAAGTCTAGGTCAGTGGTGGCGAACCTACGGCACACATGCCACAGCGGGCTGTTTTTATCACTGAAAACTCTAAAAGGTTTGTCCTCACTGGTCTCAGTTAACAATCATTTCCTTTTTGGGCTTGAAAAACGTCACTACAAACTCTCCTGGCTTTTAAACTTTGTGCTGAGCAATTCCCAGTTATTCTAATGGGCTTGTCTTTACAGGTTACTTCTAGTTTTTCTCTAACAGCTTTTAGTATTCTCTCTTCTTGAATTTCTGGATTATGATGTGTCATGGAGAGGTTCTTTTCTGGTTATGGCTATCTGGGGTCTTATATGCCTCTTATACTAGAATACTAAATTCTTTTCTGAGATTTGGAAAACTTTCTGCTATGCTATTTATGCTAAATAAATTTGTTTGAGTCATTTTAAAAATTTTCTTTTATTCCTATTAATTCTGAGGTCGGTTTTGAGTTATCTAACAGTTCTTGGATCCAACTTGCATGATGGCTTGTCATTTTTAGGGTGTCACTGAGTTTATGATCTACTACACCCACCTTGTCACGTATTTCTGACAATGTTCTCATGTTGGTCAAGTTTGCTACCATTGAATTTTTCATATCATCTATCTCTGCTTGTTTTCCTTTTCATTCTTTCTAATTTTTTGCAGAAGTGGTCATTCATATCTTGTGTCATCTTGCTTAATTTAATTACAGTTTATTATCTGTTTTTCTTTAAACTTGTTGAACATTTTACTGGTAAAATTCTTTTATCTGTTTCATTAAATCCTCTGAGCTCATTAAACATCTTATGCATTTACTTAAATGTTTCTTTTTTTATCTCTTGAAACATTTTGAGCATTTAGTTTTTGAGTTCTTTGCCTGCAGCTTCCTCTACCTCAATGTCCTGGAAGTGTATATTATTGTACTCAGCTCCTTCTTTCTCTCTGCTTCCTGGCTACCATAATATGAGCAGCTTTTTCCCACCAGCCTATCATTCTGTTTTTGCCTTGGATCCAGCTGATCATGGACTAAACCCATTGAAACTGTGAGCCAAATATATATACCTCTCCTCCTTTAAGTATCAGGTATTGTGTCCCAGAGATGAAAAGCTAATACAGGTGTTCATTAATCACCTTCATTAATCACCATAAATCAATGTATTAATGGCAGTAAGATACAAACCTATTGTAGCATTACTCTCAAAATATTAATACTCCATTATCTTTCATCCAACTAGGGGAATAGTCTATTTCTACTCTTACATCCTGCCTACCCATTCTCCAGCACTTCCATATGTAAGCCCATTTAATTGTTTCTCATTCTACTTCCAATAAAATCTAAATGTCACTAAATTGTGATCTGGTAGTCTGCTTACTCTTCTAGTTTCATCTGAGGTCACTCACCTACCTCTGTCTGTCTCACCACACATTAGTCTTTGTTCAATGTAAAACAAATTCGTGCCTATCAAAAGGGCTACTGGGTGTGGTGGCACACACCTGAAATCCCAGCACTCTGGAGGATGAGGCAGGAGGATCACAGGTTCAAAACCAGCTGAGGCTACATAGTAAGTTCAAGGCCAGCCTCGACTACATAGTTAAGACCCTGTCTCAAAAAAAGAAAACAAAAAACAGAACAAAAAAAAGGTCTTCAACTTGCTGTTAAATAGAACTCGCTCATTTAACACTCTCCTTTAGTTTTCAGTTAAATGCCACTCGTTGTGAGAAGACTCCTCTGCCTACCTATTTCAAATAATTCCTCTGATTATCGCAATCTGCAATTCTTTTACTTGTAACTTTTGTTTGGAACTTAAAATTCTGGAGGATAAGCATGTGTCATGTTCTCCTTTATAACTTCATCACTTACCCTGGTATCTATCCTGTAACAGCATTCCAATAATTATTTAAGGACTAACTGAGATATTTTCAAAATTCACAAGCCACTCACTGGTTTTTTTTTTTTTTTTTGTGGGTACCGGGGGGTCGACCTCAGGACCTCGCGCGCCAACAGGCACCCGTGCCGCTGAGCGATATCACCGGCCCCTTTTTCGTATGTGGGATCCGGGAGTCGAACTCCGGCCGTCGCGCTTGCAAGGCAGGCGCTTACGCCGCTGAGCCATCTCACCGGCCCTTTCAGTTTGAGTCTTAGCTATTCCTCACTTACATTGCCTATGTACAAAATAACTGTTACTCAGCATTGATAAAACTATCGTAAATCATATCAAATTCAGCACCCTAAGAGATTGCTTTCATTTTATATATCAAAAAGTTAACACAACATGCTATGATTTGCTTGCTTAGCTGATCAATAAGGAATGCTGTAATTCATCCCTCCTAAAAAGAGAAGACAGAACAGTTTCTTCAAACCAAACATGCTCCCTTAAAATTAACTACACAATTTTCCAAGAGTTTTCAAAGTTTCTGTACATTTACTTGCCAGTTAAAAAATACCTGACACCAAGATTTTGGGTTTTTTAAAAATTAATTTCATTACATTCTGTACCTAAACTAAGGAACCACCTTCAGAAGAACAGACTTAAAGAAAGTAATTACTAAATAATCATACCACTCTTCTTTGGGCAACAAAGTTACTACCATAATTTTACTCATCTTCCTACCTACCAATATTAACCTCCTTTATTTGACCTATAGATATAATTCAGAATTATTAGAATTATCATGAAAAGCTTAGGGCAAGCACTATGCAGGATTACTATCTTGTTACAACTTAAAATATAAATCTTAAATATTAAAACATCCTAAAACAAGTATTACATGGAACTTGACTGAAAAATTAAGATTATGTCTGATGAAAGTAAAGTTCATTTATATGAGAAAATATACCTTCCTTTTTGAAAGCATGCTCTTTCCTCTGTAACACTACACTGTCCTGTGTTTCTTACTCCATGATTTTTTTCTCTTACATTTCTCTTTTTTGTGGGATGCTCATCTTCTACCACTGGGGGGAAAAAAAGTGATGTCTCTCAAAGGTCCATCCTAGATCTCTTTTGCTATGGAGTCTATTCTCTCCCTCATCTGTCTCACCTTGGCTTCAACTCATTCATATACGGTAATAACTATCAAATACGTACAGCATTTATAGCCCTTTTCTCCTAAGATTTACCCAAAATGTAACAAACCACAAGCCATTCTCCAGACCTATCTCAGTGAGAAGTATTACCATTTACCTAGCTGTTTAAGCCAGAATGCTGTATTCATTCCCGATTTATCCTTCCGTACAATTTTTTTGTGCATCTCCTTTGGCACAACTCAATTTTGCACAACCGTATCCAACCAGCTATCAAATCCTGTAACTCTTCACCCAAACATAATCTAAAATCCAATGGCTGGGTGTGGTGGCACATGCCTATAATCCCAGCACTTGGGAGGCTGAGGCAGGAGGATCTCAAATTCAAGGCCAGCCTGCACTATATAGCAAGACCCTGTCTCAAAAAGACAAACGAACAACTCCATTTGTCTTCCTGTCCCCACTGGCATCACCCTTGCTCAGGCTACTACTGTCTCTTGCGCCCAGACCACTGCAATGGCTGCTACTAACTGGCCCCTCTGCCTGCACAGTTACTATTTGACAAATAACCATGGCATAAACAACAACAAAAGTCTCTTGGCCATGGTTCCAATCATGCACTGCATTCATTTTAAGAACTGCTGAAGAAGTTAACACACAAGTATCACAGGTTGGTGTAAGTTCTTTTATCCAGTAAAATGGGCAGAATTAAATATATCCCATCTGCAGAATTATGAAATAAGTATTCCATAGAAAACAAGAAGTGGAAAACAGTTAAGAGCAACAGCGGAATCAGATAAAAGATACAGGCTTTCTGCAATTCCACAAAGCATTATCAGTACCTGTATAAGACATGTGACAAAAACTGAGAATTTTTATTAATATTTGATTAATGTTATTACAATCATCATCACCTAAGAGTTACGTTAAATTCACTATATCACTCATCACATTTAATCATCACCAAAAAGCCACAAGGGCAAGGTGAGGATTTAAACTGAAATGTGATTCCCAGACCAATGGTACTGCCCTCAGGAAAATACCAGTCCAGGGAGGGAGAGAGAAGCAAAGCCAACATATTTTTAATTCACTGTGTAAATGCAATCATCTCTTTTTGCATAGAATATTTTAAGATTAACTGAAAGGGGATTTATTCTGGCCTGGGGACAAGTGAACACTTCTTGGGAGAGATAATGCCTCTGGAATCTCATGAGCGAGAAAGAAATTCTAAAAGACAAGCACAGAAGAGTCAGCATAATACAGAGGAGGGCACAGTGGCCTGAAAAAGACAGTAAGAATGCTCTGACAATCCCAACCTTGAAGAGACACCCTCACTATAGCAAACTGCAAAAGAATAAAAAAAGCTACTTTTAATCACTCAATTCTTAAGTCTATATATGCTTACCACTATTATACTACCAAAGTACTTCCTAGATGTTAGACTTACTGGTATGGCCCAAATATTTGTGACAGTCCATACCAGGATACTCAGAAATACACATGTACTCATACCCTGTGTGTGCACGCATACACAGGAAGGAGAGAAAGAGACACAGACAGAGGAGGAGGGAGGGGGTGAGTCGATACAAGTATTCTTGAAGCAATCTGGGGAAAATGTTATTTTTAGTAGAAATCACTCATGTTCTGGTTTTGTCAGTTATACTACTAGAACCCTAATCTTTTACAACAGGGACTGTTACAACCCTATATGGACATTTATTGTTACGTCACTGAAGGAATCCAGCTGCTGCCATCCTGATCTGAGACCCCTCTAAACCGCCCCTCCCAGCACAGCTGCACCTGGGACTCACAACACTATGGCCCCTCGGTGGATAGGAGCCACTGCTCCCTGTGCTTTCCCAAGCCTCTTCCTTGGGCAACCACACCCGCAGTGCTCTCTCAAGCCTTGTTCTTGGCAGGGTGCCACAAGCCCCTCTCACTGAAGACCCCCTCTCCCCATGACCCTACAAAAGACCCCACAGCCTGCAAGAGAGCAGCTGGTCTGGTCCCTCTCAGGTTTGCTCTGCAATAAACCTGTCCTGTTGAGCTCATACCTCTGTTTCTTTTCCTTTTTCCTAACAGTCACCACTTCTTAATTTGATTGCTTTAGCTCACATTTTTTGAGAAATTACTACATATCAGGCACTGTGCTAAGTACTTTACAAGGATTATCTCATTTAATCCTTACTAAAACAACTCCAAGTTGTGTCATTATAATGTCCATTTTACAAATAAAAAAAACTGATGCTAAATTAAAACAGCTTTCACCAAGTTATACAGCCAGTAAGTGGTGAAACCAATATTGAAACCCAAGAACAGAGCTCCAGAGTCTATTCTCTCATCTATTTTACCACATGATTGCAGGGAACTCTTAAAAATTGAAGTTCTGGGCCGGTGAGATGGCTCAGCGGCGTAAGCGCCTGCCTTGCAAGCGCGAGGCCCGAGTTCGACTCCCGGAACCCACATACGAAAAAGGGGCCGGTGATATCGCTCAGTGGCACGGGTGCCTGTTGGCGCGCGAGGTCCTGAGGTCATCCCCCTGGTACCCACAAAAAAAAAAAAAAAAAAAAAAAAAAAATGAAGTTCTTTGCCTTTTTGCTTTACATTATCAGACTGAATACATATTAAGAGTAAAAATAAATATGTAGATATAAAAATAAAGAGACCAGGGATATTGCTCAGCAGCACAAGCACCCGCCTGGCAAGCTGAAGGTCCTGAGTTCGATTCCCAGCACCAAAAAAATAAAATAAAATAAAATAAAAAATAAAACCAGGCATTTTCTTACACTAAAAATATGAATACATAATAAAATCCTATACAAGTGGAAGACGGCAAGGTTATAATTAAAATGTAAATTACCAAAGAGTGTTACAGAAAAATGCTGTGTACAATATAGAAAATGGACAAGGGAATACTGATATAATTTGATAACCACGTTCATACAGTGGAATTATTAAATGTTAACCAAAAACACAATTGGATGACATTACAAATTCAATGTATCTTTCATTTGTAAATTACACCATTCATTATTTACCTGATCAATTCTTATGTAGCGCTAAGCTTTACCAGCCTTAATCTTTACAAAGAGCAAAAGTAACTAAGAGTAATGAGAAAAAGGAAAGACACAAAGAAAGAGGGAAAAAGGGATTTCGAAGAAAGCAAGCTTCAACTCTCTCCCTCACCAAACAAAACTCGTGATTAGCTCTGGCCTTTGAATGTGAGGCTAAGAAGTCCAGTCACAGTTTACCTAGCTGGTTCAAGAAGAACTTGAGTAGTAGAATAGGGCAGTGATTTTCAAAGGTATTTTGTAAAACACCTTATAAAATAAGAATTTTTAATCCTTTTTTCTTTCTGCAGTACTGGGGATCGACCTTCACACTGAACCACATCTCTAGTCCTTTTTTCATTCCTTTATTTTGAGACAGGGCCTCTCTAAGTTACAAAGTTGCCTGGGCCAGGCTCAAACTTACAATCCTCCTGCCTCAGATTCCCAGAGTGCTGGAATTACAGACGTGTGCCACCATGCGTCTCTAAAAAGTTTTAAATCTTAATAAAAATATGTAAGTAAAACCCTAAATGATTTGGTTGAAGTGCAGTGCACACGCATGGAGGCTTGCCTGCCCTAACTGGCAGCCCCTGAGATTCCATGAAACGAGGGCTCCAGGCAACACAATTCAAAATCTCTCCGCCCTTCTGAGGGGGCAGTTCTCCCCCATCCCAAGACACTTGTTAGTTGAGTTTAACTGGCAAAATCATCTTGTTTTTACCCATTTTTTTTCCCACAACTTTTTCAAAGATGGCCCTGTACAAAGTGTATATGGTCACTGGACTGTGTGATGGTATATGGGTATCGGGGCAAGAATAAGTGGGAGAAAGTTTAATAGGGGAAGCATTTTTTGGACCTGACTGTCCATTAAGATCATAGAGGGGGGCCGGTGAGACGGCTCAGCGGCTTAAGCGCCTGCCTTGCAAGCGCGAAGGCCCGAGTTCGACTCCCGGAACCCACATACGAAAAAGGGGCCGGTGATATCGCTCAGTGGCACGGGCGCCTGCTGGCGCGCGAGGTCCTGAGGTCGTCCCCCCGGTACCCACAAAAAAAAAAAAAAAAAAAAAAAAAAAGATCATAGAGGGAAGTGTCTGCCAAACAGAAAAGGGGACCCACAGTTAAAGAGACAGAGAAATACCCACATCTATATGCCTGCACACACACGCATGAACACACACACATCCATACATGCAACCCTGCCTGAGTGTGTGTCACACAAAAAAGGGGGGAAAGCCATTTACAAAAAGCAGCTCAAAAGCTGGGCTGGTGAGACAGCTCAGTGGCATAAGGGCCTGCCTGGCAAGCATGAGGTCCTGAGTTCGACTCCCGGTACCCACATAAAGGAAAAAAAGGGCCTGTGATATCGCTCAGCGGCACAAGCGCCTGCTCGCGAGCGCAAGGTCCTGAGTTCGACTCCTGGTACCCACATTAAAAAAAAAAAAAAAAAAGCTGAGCTTGGTAGTGCACACCTGTAATCCCAGCACTCAGGAGGCTGAGGCAAGAGGATTACCACGAATTTGAGGCCAGCATGGGCTACATAGTAAGTCCAAGGCCAGCCTCAACTACATAGTGGGACCCTGTCTCAAAAAATAAATAAATAAAACACAGCTCAAGTGGAATAAATACTTCAGCGCTCTGCCCACCTCAATATCTTATTCTGAAAAACCTATGCAGTGTTTCTCAAACTTCAGTGTCCATAGA
Organism: Erethizon dorsatum; assembly: GCA_028451465.1. NCBI lineage: Eukaryota > Metazoa > Chordata > Mammalia > Rodentia > Erethizontidae > Erethizon > Erethizon dorsatum. Next base: position 59,842,663 of record CM051834.1, on the reverse strand, counting down.
AATGACCTGAGGAACCTATTATTAAAACGCAAGTTCCGATTCAGTAAGTCTTAGCAGTGCCAGCAACTGTGCCTTTCTATTAAGCTCCCAGGAAATGTTAATGCACTGTTGGGTGGACCACGTCTGGTTAGCAAGGGTCTACAGAACAATATGTTCCAATGTGTCCTATGTTAGAAAATGAAAAAAGTTCCAAGGTCAAATACGTCTGAGACATGTTCCATTAAATAAGCCAAAACAAATTTTTATTGGAGGACTTCTTAGAAACTTCAATTATTAAACTCCAAGCGAGTATGATATATAATATTTTCCAAATGTTCTTGACCATTTGATTTGAGAGAGCATTCCCTACCAGTGTCTGTAAAACTCACTGCAACAAAGAGGACCAAAGTGAGGTATTACGTGAAGTCATAGAAGGTGCTTAATTAAAACATTCTCCCTCAGCCAGGGGTGTAGCTCAGAGATACAGCATTTGCCTATCATGTGCAAGGCCCTGGGTCTGCACAGTACAGCGGACTCAAAAAAAAAAAAAAAAAAAAAAAAATGAAGTAAAATAAAAAAGGTCTCCTTCTTTCTTCCATTCTTTCAATGACAGATACTCAAGTTCCACTTTTAAATTCTAATATCCGTGCATAAAAATAAAAACCACAAAATTATTTTAGAAGTAGCTACTTCTGGTGAAAAAGATGATAGACATTCCTATTTTCCTCCTTACACTTCTTTACAATCTTCAATGAACATATAACACTTTTATCATAAGTTATCTTAAGAAAAAACCTTTTATTATTATGGCCAGGTTATTTCCATTCATGCTAGATAGATTTTGTTCAGATTTGTATAAAACATTTAAAAAAGCATAAAAGATTGTTTTAGTAAAGGAAGAAATGTTGATGCAGTGAAGAAATGAAGGAATCAGAACAGTTTGGATGGAAAACTAGAAATGATTAGTGAGGGTACTTTGGGTCTTGGAGAGATAAAAGATAAACAAACACACAAAAAAGATGTGCTTGCTCCCTAACTATTAAGGTAACTGTTTCTTACAGTGTTGTGTCCCCCAGCACCTTTGCTATCCCGAATGGTCCATACCAACTTCATCTCCTCTTTTAAGTATCAATGCTGACTCAAGAATAAGAAGGCCGGGCGTGGAGGTGCACTTCTATAATCCCAGCATTCGGGAGGCTGAGGCAGAAGGATCACTGCAAGTTCGAGGCCAACCTGGGCTACAAGGTGAGTTCAAGGCCAGCCTGAACTGCATGCATAGTGAGATCTTGTCTCAAAAACAAACAAACAAAAAAGTCAAGTAAGAGTTGCACCCATAGTGAGGAAGGTGCAAGGCCCACAACCAGAGACTTAGGCAAAGTTGAGTCTTGACTGTGGAGACAGTTTCTCCAATTCCTCAGCACCTGGGAGCACCCTGGCAATGGCTGCCAAGCAGGAAGCAGCAAGTTCAAGCAGTCGCAAGCCCAGCTTCTTACATGTTGGATTAGAAACACCTGACCAGAAGGAAGGGACAAGAAAAAAGAAGAGCCAGGTGTGGCAGCACACACCTATAATCCCAATGATTCTTTTACAGGAAAACAAGCAACAGATCACTGCCAAAATAACAAGACAACTCTAAGAAATAGACATTAAATTTAGTAACTATTTTAAAATTATTTCATTTCCCAAAAAGTTACTGAGGTAACTTTTCTAAACTCAATTTTTAAAATTATGAATGCACATCAACTGTGCCTTTTCCATACATGCAATAGGTAATGCTTTGGTTGTATACACTGTCCTACTCTCCCTTCCCTTCCCTTCTTCCCCCTGCTCTCCCTACCCCCTTCCTTGAAATAATTTTTAAAGTATTAAAAAAAAAAAAAAAAAAAAAAAATATATATATATATATATATATATATATATATATATTTAACATAGGCAAGGCAGTGATATAGTGCTTTACTCTGTTTAGAATGTGCTCCTAAGTAGGCTTGCCTTTGCTCTCTACAAGGCTAGTGAGGAAGATGAATTAAAATGGGTACTAGAGCCTAGACTGAAATCCAGGTTATCTACCAGTTGGTCTTTTCACTCTTTGATAAAGAGGTTTATAAAACTATCCTAGGGCCGGTGAGATGGCTCAGCGGTGTAAGCGCCTGCCTTGCAAGCGCGAAGGCCCGAGTTCGACTCCCGGATCCCACATACGAAAAAGGGGCCGGTGATATCGCTCAGTGGCACGGGCGCCTGTTGGCGCGCGAGGTCCTGAGGTCGTCCCCCCGGTACCCACAAAAAAAAAAAAAAAAAAAAAAAAAAAAAAAAAAAAAACTATCCTAGTTAGGTGGAATATCTTACTTATTCTCCCCTCCTTCAAAGTTAGACACAAGGCCAGCATACTTGGTGAAACATTTCAATCTAGTGAAATCTTACATCAGTTATATAGTAACTATCATCTTAAAAATAGCAGTTCTTTTAACATACACATATACAAAAAGAGAAAAGCTACAACCAGCAATGAAGTAGCAGCTGTTTCAAAGAACATCATTTAGTTGAAAGTTCTTAAGGGAAAAGGTAATCAGTCAAATTGGAAATTGACCACAGTCCTAAGGCACATTTTACCAGACTGTTTTACTAACAATGATCACGATAATGAATTTCATACTAAATCTGAGAATAGGTCTCCTTCGGAAAAAACTAGGACTATGCTAGAAAATTCATTTTCAACTTCTTTGGTGCTTAATCACCAGCAAATACTATCTTCTGTGGCAAAATTCAACTATTAGAGGGATGGAACAAGGAGTCACCCACAATTTTGTAGTCCCAAAATTTATAGCATGTGATATATATCCAATAAGCATGTGCAAAATTCTAGAATTTCATTTACTGACAATAATTTACACATCTATAGAGAAGGCACTTTTCCAAATATTTATATATCCTGTATCAGAAGTCCCATTTTTTTCAAAGCTCTCCTTTTCATTTTTTTAAAACCCTGTAACTTACTCTTTTTAATGCCCATATGTTTATTTTGAGAAACCTCTACTGAACACCCATTATTTCCCAAATACTCTACCAAGGGCCTGCAAAAAAATACAATGAAAAACTCCAACTTCCCTTAAGAAACTCATAGCATACCAAGGAAGCAGATGCAGACATGTAAGTGAACTATACTATGCTAAACACTATAATACAAGTAGGCATAACAAATAGACTTTGAGGAACTTATTCAGTGTCTAGAAAAAGAACATAGCTACTCTCATGGCTTTAACCAAGAGCCATCCTCCCTCTGTGTTTAATTTGTCCACTTAGAGAATACTCAGCCTTATGAAAAAGAAATATCAACCTTGGGCTGATGAGGAAATCTGAAGCTAGATGGAGTTCACTTTCAGAGGTAAACAAAAAAGAAGGCAGGTTTGGAATGAGCGTATGAAAATGTCATAGGGAACAGAGATGTGTGACATCTACCTGGGTCTTAAAAGAATAAGCAGTTCACTAAGCAGCAAAAATGATAATGTAATTCTAGAAAGACATCAGTGGCTAACCCTGTTAGCCTGTCCTTGGCCAAGGGGAACAGTGAAGGAGCTGTGCTGGGGAGGATAGTTCATGACAGAGCACTTGCCTACTACCTACAAGGCCCCAGGCTTGATCCCTTGCACTGGGGGAGGAAAAAAAAAAGCAGCAGCAGATGGAAAATTCCATTATTTTCCTCATATGTACTTAATTTCTGTACAGTAATGCCTATTTTTATACATGATTTATATTTTTAAAATACAATTTCATAAATAAAACATTACTGTCTCAGTCATAAAATTTGGTTCCACTCTAATTATAATTCTTTTTCCAGTACTAGAGATTAAACCCAAGCCCTTCATCCACAGGGTCTCACTAAGTCATTGAGTATAAGCTTGAACTTGCAGTCCTCCTGCCTCAGCCTCCCAGAGTGCTGGGGTTACGTGCATGTGGCAATTTTATTTTAAACTCAATGTAATTCAAACAAATATAAAATCTGCATGCTTAACTATTTCTCAAATAGCCTCAAATACCACAAACCTATGTACGGTATATTTTAGTTTTTAACAGGCCCGCCCTCTCTCCATGGTAATTATCTTAAAGTCATTCAACAAAGAACTTACAATTCATTGGAGGAGTACGATATATTTCATAATACAACACACTATTTCATGACTTCATTAGTTTACTTTTGTCAAGAAATACTTCTTATTTTTAGCTACACTGCATAAATTTCAATAATTGAATAATAGGACCTAAGTTGCTGCAAATGAGAACATAAAATAAAAATATATGTTTCCAAAACTGTACCTTAAAAATGTTAACTTATTCATGCACAGTATCATCCCTAAGACAATGCTAAAACAATTCATATAAATTTTCAATCTATGGACAAAATAGTCTGACTGTATTTCTACAAATACAATCTTGTTTCTGCCCTGTAAAGCAGATAAACATCTAGACAATTGTTCGACAATTTGTTGATTCTCTAGGAAAAATTACAGATACATGTATACATAAACACATAAAGTTGGGCAAGGAGAGGGTAAGCCCAGGTTTCTTGACAAGTACCATCTGATAAAACACTGATACCACCAGGACTGAGAGAAGCAGCACAAAATAAGGCCAGTAAGACAGTTTAGGAACAGATGACGATAGCCTTAAACATCATGCTCAGCAGTCATCATTTATTCAGTAGCTACTGAAGATGCCTCAATTTTTGTTTTCTAATATACAAAGACTGACATCATCAGATAGGTTTCAAAAAAGATAATGTTAGCAGCACCCTGGAGATCAATCTCTCCAATAACTCATGAGAGAAATAGTACGGGTTTCTGAACTACATAAACTTGAAAAAGGATAGATTTGAAAGACAATCCAGAGGAAGATTGTGCATGAAGGATGATGATAGTTAGAATGAAAATTGAGACAAGTTTATGCCACAAATTTATACAAGGTAAGGAACATAGAGAAGTCAGATATGGTTAGGCAGAAACAGATTTCAAGAGATTTGGGGCCGGTGAGATGGCTCAGCAGCATAAGCGCCTGCCCGGCAAGCGCGAGGGCCTGAGTTCAACTCCCGGAACCCACATACGAAAAAGGGGCCGGTGACATCGCTCAGCGGCACGGGCACCTACTGGTGCGCGAGGTCCTGAGGTCGACCCCTGGTACTCACAAAAAAAAAAAAAGAGATTTTAGGAAAAAGGAGTGTCAGAGACATCAAGGAAAGAGCATTTCAATTTAAAAATGAAAACTATCAACAACAAGTAACACAGAGGTGACATTAAAAGAAGAGAGAGATTAGGCCACTGAGTTTAACAATTGTTTAGGTCATTAGTTATCAGTTAGAGCCCAGACAGTAAAAAATAAAGGAAGCAAAACAGAATACCTGCTGAAATCAATGTGTTGTATGTAGAAACACAGGACAGCAAAACTCTAGATCAGCAGTTCACAAACTCTGTGGTCTCAGGAACTCTTCATATTCTTAAAAGCTACAAGAGCTTTTATGTGAGTCTTACCTATCTATGTTTATTATACTGGAAATAAAAACAGGGGCTTTGGGCTGTATCTCAGTGGTATAATGATTGCCTACCATGTACAAGGCCCCCAGCATTGCAAAATAAGTAAATACATGTCTATTTATTAGTTCATTTTGAAAATAAAACATATCACATATTAAATGACACTTTTATGAAAAAACACTGCATTTTCCAAAATAAGAGTAATTTTGTATAAAAAACAGCATTGTATATTTTTGTAAGCCCCTAAATATCTGTCTTAACAGAAAATATTTGGAATGTCATTTCTGTTTCTGCATTGAATTTGTTGCAATATGTTGTTTTGGTCCAAAAATATGAAGAAAATCTAGACTCCCACAGATATGTAGCTGAAAAAGGGAGGAAGTAGTTGAATAATCTTTTCAGATAATTATGGATATTCTTCTTGGATACTTCGAAAAAACACAAGTAATTGTTTCTAAAAATGTAGTTGCAATGTGAAATCTGAAACCACATTAACAAATATTTCATAAGGTTCCCTTAAAACCCTTTAGTATTTTGTACTTTGCATTAAACATGCATGGTTTTGTAACTATATACATTGATTATTGGGAAAAATTGGTTCACTGAGTTACACAGATCTTTCAAATGTTAACATGTTTCATGATAAAGTATAAAAAGTTACATTCACTGTTATCACCATCTTATCAGCAAAGTCTTTACATAGAAGAAAAACCAAAAACCTAAAAGTAAAAATACATATGAAAGGGCCGGTGAGATGGCTCAGCGGCGTAAGCGCCTGCCTTGCAAGCGCGAGGGCCCGAGTTCGACTCCCGGATCCCACATACGAAAAAAAGGGGCCAGTGATATCGCTCAGCGGCACGGGTGCCTGTTGGCACGCGAGGTCCTGAGGTCGACCCCCTGGTACCCACAAAAAAAAAAAAAAAAAAAACATATGAAAACAAAGGAAAAGAACTCAGAAGCTCTAAAGCTCTCTGTTGTGGTTACAAGTTTTCAAAATTTTCAGATTTCCCTAGAATGTTTTTTATTATTGGCAACAAATACTGTCCAATTGTTTTCAGTGACAGATTCACCGCATCCATTTTCGAAACACTATTTGCTAAACTTCCAAGTCTGAATAACCCCAGTTTGTCACCCAATCTTTCACGTAAAAATGATGATCTATGAAAAAAGTGGCTAGTTCTGCTTGCAAGCCACATAAGCACACAGTGCCTCACCTTTGCAATCAACCATAGTACCTTGGTAGGTAGCAGAAATGCTTTATATGTACTTCCCTGTTTTGACAGATACAATATTTTAAAATGTGAGATTTAGTAAAACCAGTAACTTTTACTGCTTCATCAAGGATATTGCTAGGTGAAACTGGCATTATTTTTACTGCATGTGCACGGTGGTGAAGATTACAAGGAATCCAGCAATTTGGTGCCATTACTTTGATTCATGGTAAGGTGCTAGCAGTTTTACCCGCCCTGAATTCTGCATTATCATTACAAGTGTCAACACAGTGAAAGGGCAGATGACAGCTTAATACTGCCATGAAAATCATTTGGACCTCCTAGTTAGTTCAGGGATCCCCACAGTTCTTCATTCTATACTTTGAAAACTACTACCGGACTATCCAAAACTAATCACTTTCACAATTTTTCTGTAAACAATGAACTAGTTAGTTTGAGTAATCCAAGTTGAAAGCAGGAGGTAAACAAACGAAAAACCTCCTAGAATAGGAGTTTCTGAATAACAAGTAAGTGGCTGCTGGGATGGTTCCTCAGCTAGGTAGGGGAGGATCAAGAGCTATGAATTTCCAAAATGCAGACTTACTGAGATGGCCCCTCTTTTTTTTTCCCCCATCCCCATACCAACAGTCTATGAGAACTGTACCAAATCACAAATCAAAAGACAAAAAACAAGTATGACAAGACAACAATGATGACTAGGCATGATGCCACATGACTGTAATCCTAGCACTCAGGAGACAAGGCAGGAAGATCTCGAGTTCAAGGCCAGCCAGAGTTATACAGCGAGACCCTTGTCTCAAATAAATAAATAAAATTTAAAACTTTAAGAAAATATAAAACAATGATACTGAAAAGATTTTCATCAGATAACAGCTGGGTTTCTTCAAAATGTGAACTTTGGTTTATTCACATTTTATAGAAATTGAAATAATTCCTTTTACCAATAGTCGGATCCTAACCATAAAACTGTTGAGTTGTAAACTGTTTTTTTTATGGAGACGTTTCACCTCTTCGGTTCACACTTTAAAGATATCCTAATACTACCTCACATATAAAATTTGATGTACTTCAAAGTGCTTCTCATTTGACAAGAAAATCATTAAACTTTACAGAAGAAGCAAAGAAACGTCTACTTGCTCACCATTATGAGTCCAGCAACTAGCTCAGCCTTTGTACAAGATGCTCAGTACAGACTTGCTGGATGCCGACGTGGTTCAAATGAGAGATAAACCCCAGCAACCAGACCCTAGTATAAGACCCACCGCTCTTTCTACTGTGTGACATCTCTTCCCCAGCTCTCTAAAATAACACCTGTGAGAAACTTAATAGAACTATCACAAAACCCTGAGAAAACAGAACATTACCTGCTATACTTGAAAGCTTACTACAGACTAGGTATTATTCAATAGGATCTCACTTAGACCACAGCTCAAAACCAAAACAGCACTATCGTTTTTATCCCTAAATGTTTGCTACCTGAATTAAAGCAACAAAGTAACATTCCATTCCTACATAAAGGGACAATAAGGTATGACTGAACCCAATCATCATAAACTGATCACTACCTTCACACAGACTACCCTAAATACTTCATTTTCTATGACAATTCAGAATGGTTCTTAAGTTCCTAAAATTCAGACACTCACTGCCTTAAAAAGAACTTCAGGGGGCTGGTGAGATAGCTCAGCAGTGTACGCGCCTGCCTGGCAAGCACGAGGGCCCGAGTTCGACTCCCGGAACCCACGTACGAAAAAAGGGCCGGGGATATCGCTCAGCGGCACGGGCGCCTGCTGGGGCGCGAGGTCCTGAGGTCGACCCCCGGTACCCACAAAAAAAACTAAAATAAAAAGAACTTCAGATAAAAAGGAGACTGAGCACTGTGGCATTCTTTTTTCTTTTAAAAATGTTCCCTGTCAGTTTCACATTTATCCCTATTTCTAACAAAAGCAGTGCAGAAAATTTCAGGTACTTGAACTATCTCATATTTAGAGTCTAGATTTTAAAAAGATTAATCGATTTTAAACTAATTGAAACCACCACTAAGTATAAAAATTGATATTCAATCATAGAAATGGCACAAAAACTAAAGACTATAATTCATTAATTGAGGAACTGAACTTATGTCAAATTACATTTTATTCTGATATACGTGCTATGAATGTAACCTCATTCCATAAAATGACTAGACCTGCCAAAGATATAGCCAGATGAAATGGTCTTCTGTTGCAATACAAAGCATTTGAACTAGATAGTCTTAAAAAAAAAAAAAAAAAAAAGAAAGAAAAAGAAAAAACACTTAAAAGGGAGACCTGGATTCAATCTTCTCTGATGGCTTAAAAAGAAAAGAATATTTCAAATGTCCAAGCCTAGACTTGGCCTCACAGTTGGCAACTGAGACAGAATCAGTTCAGAGGTCAGTGTGACCCAAGAGATTCATACCCCGTCTGCTGGTCACACAAACAAGTCATTAGCAAACATACCCTTCTGCTGCTCTGCAGCTACCCAGTTCCTGCCCACCTTATCCCTGAAATTTCCCTAAGTGCTAATTAACATGACAGCTATGCAGATGCATTTCTTCCAACTACTGAAACTTTTGCGTCCTTCAACTCTGTTTTCCTAATATTAGCAGCGAGGGAAATATTTCGTGGTACATTCGGTATCTGCCCTGTTCTATTTTTCTATCCAAACATGGATTCCACTCTCAATTTCAGAATAAGCAGTAGGAAAGTAACAGATAACAGAGAAATCAGAGCTCTTAGGTTTAACTTAGGGCCACAGTCAAAAGAGAAGAGATAATTCAGAAAGAGGAAGGAAAAATCTAAGAGGGTCATAGTGCGGAACACTTACTTTTAGGAACAGAGTGTCCCTTAGACTTCTGGTGAGTTGCCCAGAGCCTCTTCAGTTTCAATCCAAATGACAACGCTTCTCTGAGTCCTTCTCAAGTACTGTTTCCACCACTAAAAATTGGATCTACAAGAGCTCAGGTGTACTGGTAAGAAAATGTCAGAGGCCCCCATGTGGGCCTCAAGCCTCTTAAGCAGGCCCACTTCTCTGTCCTGGGCCAACTCCCCTGTGCACTATAATCCTTCTTCTTCCAGGTGCCAGGGATTCGGCCTGTTGCTTCTCTTCTGAGCTGCCACCACCTACTCTATTTCTCAAGGTTCCTCTAGCCCCAAGACTGGCTGTGGAGGAGGACACCAGCTTCCCCCCTTCCTTGCTGTCCCTGCAAATAAACATATAGGCTCTTCTAGTTTCAGTATTTTTCTAATGGCTATAAGAAAATAGAGAGGAAACAACAAAAAGCAACAATATAGTACCAGAGATTAAGATTATAATAATTGTCTCCATGTTAAAGTTCCTGCCTCCAAAATTTAAGTTTTCTAAATATTTTGTATTGAGGACTTTAAAAAATACAAACTACTAACATATAGATACACAAATATACACTAAACCAAATCCAACCTTATATAAAGATACTCTACTTTCCTAAATACTGTACTTAAAACACGGGTCCAAAAAATAGCAAATAGGTAATTTATTTTTCTTTTTAGAATATTCTCTCATCTTCCACTGAATTTAGTACATGTTTAAAAACTCCCTTTATAATATCAGAAAATTGTTCAAAACATTTTATCCAATGTAAATAGAAATTCATATACAAAAAGCACATTACGATTTACAAAGACAAGCATGTCGAAAGCAGCTAATCTTCAGATTTTGAGAAAAACTTAAAATTCTGAGATTCCATCTCTAATGCTCGTTTTTATTTCATAAATGGTGTTTAAGATCAGAATGCCTCATTTTTAGACATTTTAGTGAATATTTATAACAACGTCAAAATTACATTGGCTCTTTTTTAAAGCAACAGTAAACTTATCAGTGTGTTTACTGTGATAATTTAAATTCTAACAGATCTTGTAATACCAAAGTACCTTATCTAAATATTAAGCTGTAAAGCACAAAATTATAATGAATTAATTAAGCAGTTATATTCCTATAAAGGAAAAGGAATTCTTAAGTCCTGGGAGATCAAGAATGCCACTGACTGAATTTCCTCCATGATTTTTTTATCCACTTAATTCATTTAACTGTTTTCTTTTTAAAGACAATTATAACTCAAGACCGAAAATAGAGATCATTTTATCTCATTTGTCCGGTAGACTGCCATTTAATCAAACTAAAGAAATTCAGATACTTTTAAAAATATGTTCCAGTGACTATACTAACCTCTGACTACTTATTTATAAAATATTAGCGACCTGGAATAAAAACACGAAACAAAACCTTAGTGTGACTCTACTAGACGTCTACACATAAAAAAAGTAGTTTAATCTACCGTGTATTCCACAGATACGTTTTCCCCCTCAGGGCTGACATTAAATTACATCCTTTGCTCCTAAAGAGGATTTCACGCTCTCTCCTTGGTCCTCGTACCCTAACACAATGCAGCCACCGTTCAGATGCCCGGCGTGGGGAGGGGGCATCGCGCTCAGCGACACGGATTAAATCGCAGCGGCGAGCGCTTCCCTTCAATAATTCATTATCCCCCGGCAGCAAAACAAACAAACAAACAAAAACAAACACGCTAACCGCCTCTTCAATTACGCTGGCCGCAAGCCGTGGCGCGGGTGGCGATCAATGTGACCCGGTGCCCACGGCGCCCGGCCCGGCCTCGCGCGCTCCCGCCGGGGCGGGCGGGCAGGACTCACCGGGTGGAGGTGCCCTTCCGCACATCGCACATCATGCACTTGAAGGCCTCGGCGCTGTTCCGGAAGGTGCAGACGCTGCAGTCCCAGTAACCCTCATCCGAGGACGGCTTCGGCTGCCGCTTCGGCCTGCGGGACACAACCCGGACACGACGCAGCGCGGGGTCAGCACAGGCCGCGCCCGGCGCCCGGGCCGCGGCCGCCCCCGCCCCGCCCCCGCGTCCGCGCCCCCCGCCCCGCGGGCCCCGGCGCCGCGCGAGGCTCGGAGGGGGAGGGCGCCGGCGCGCCGCGGTCGGCGCGGCCCTGACACCCGGGGCTGCCGCCCGCGCCGCCGCCATCGCGGCCCCATTGTGGGGCGGCCGCGCCGGCCCCTCACGCGGCAGCGCTCCGCGAGCGGCGCTGCCCCCGTCCTTGCCCGGTGCCCGGCGGCGAGCGCGGCGGCCCTAAGCCTGGCGCGAGGGCCTGCTGCCCGCGAGCGCGGGCCTGCGTTCCGGCGCGCTCACCTGGTGGGGCTCTTCTTGTCTCCCATGGCTCGGCTCCCAACGCACGCCCGGAGTCGCCGCCGCGGCCGCTGTGTTTGTCAATACGGAGGGTGAGGAGCCGGGCGGAAGCGGGCGGGGAGGAGGCGGGGCGGGGAGGCCGCGCCGCGAGCTCGCGAGCCGCCGCCGGAGCCCACGCAGCCGCCAGCTGTCGGGGAAACTCCGGCCCGGACCACGTGACCCGCGCGCGCCAACCGGCGGCCGCGCCGGAGACTTCAAACGCGGCCAGCGCGGCTCGGCGCCGCGGCCTCGGGCGCCGCTGCTTTCCGCAGCGTCCGGCCGGGCTCCGCGCGCTCCTGAGCCCGAGCCGGGGAGCGCGTGTCCCGCGGTGTGGCTGGGGACGCCCGGTCCTCCCGCCAAGCCTGGTCCGAGCTGCGGCCGGGACCCAGGCGGAACCGCTGCCAGGTCTCAGCCGCCCCTGGCCTCTCAGTGCCCTCCCTCTACCGGTGTACCTGCGGGGGGACGGGACCCACGCCGAGCGCCATTGCCAGATGCCCTCAAACGCTGCCCGGTTTTACCCACACGAATGCTTCGGCAAGTAGGGATTGTCACCCATAATTTAGAAGAAACGAAACCGTAGCTTAAGAGAGGTTAGTTGACTTCCCCTGGGTTGCATAATTAGAAAATGACAAAGCCAGGCGTGTAAACCCGAGTTAATTGCAAAAGCGCCTTTTTTGGCCTCACAGGGGTCTGCAGTAACTTCTTTTAAAAGAAAAGGGTTGCACATAGTCCTTTGGTTAAATACGAGTTTGCGTAAGTCCTGACAGTGTTGACGAAGGAAAAAACACTTTTCTCCCAGGTCTCATTACTTCGATGTCCTGGAGGCCCTCATCTTGCAGGTACTAGACCCGAACTGCCGTGTAGAGCCGCAAGCTCTAGTCCCACCCCTTCCCATTCTATTCGGTAACCCACAACTGGATTAAAAATAAACTGCTGGTGACATTATGCCACCAGGTTTATCAAGAACGAACGACTGCTAGACTCAGCCTGGCATTCAAGGTTTTCCATGCATTTTTTCCCCCATCTCGCCGTCAGAAAAGCTGCCTCCTGATGAAATCCATTCCCTCCTTCGTGCACAGGCATATTTCTGCATAAAGTACAATCTTTCCCTTTTCTGTCTGTACTGATTGTGCCCGTCTTTCCGAACTTATATCAGGTTCACCTCAAGCCCAGGCCCTCAAATAATAATTGTATAGCTGAACAACAAAGGAATTAGTGTAGTCAGAAGGCTGGTGTTCACAGCTTGTTTCCCCTTCCCTTATCTGATAGACTTTGGACATTCTGCTTAATTCCTGTAATTCTCAAATTCTTCATCGATCAAAATGGGATCTAGGTGGGGGGGGAACTATTAGCCAGGGCCTTTGTAAATCTTATTTATTTGTTTTTAAAGATTTCAAAGTACTATGCAAATTTTCTCATCAAGTAATCTAACCTTTCACTTTAAAGACAGAATTTAGGGCCCGGATTAAGTAGCTTTTCTTTAATGCAAAAGCCAGGGTTAGAACTCAGGTATCCTATTAGTCTTTCACCAAAGCTAGCTTTCTGATTAACCAACTCATCCCAGTTGACACTGGTCTCTGCACTCTTTGCACCCTCTGTACTTTTTACAAATGTCACTTTTTGTGTCTCAGATTCAGTGATTAAAGAAACCCAGAAAACACAAAGAATGTGATTAGGAAAATGTACAAGAGAAAGAGATCCACAGCCTATTCTTAATCTCTTAGTAATGCAGTAAGTAAATTTAGTTATAAGTCACTTAATTTTTTTTCACCCGTAAAAGAGTTAAAGCTATTATCACAACTAAATCCCTTCCAAAATCTAAGAAACTGTGTTTTTGTGGTGCTTGAGATAGAACCTAGAGCCTTATGTTCATAAATCAAGCACTCTACCACTGACCTGCATCCCCGCCCATTATGATGTTTTTAAATTCTTCATCTGGAAGAATCATCAAGGAGACTAGGCAAAAACTGCTTTATTTGAAAAAGTGACAGCAGTCATGTTTTTCTGTTTTGTTTTGATGCTGGGGATCAGGCATACTTGGCAAGAACTCTACCAGAGAGCTACACCCCTGCCCAACAAGTTATTTTGAATCAAAAGAAAATTAAGTCAAACACTCAAAATTCCAAATGTACCAATTCACTGGACTATAACATCCACCACTGCAAAGAAAACTATATCTCTGACCCATAAACTAAAAGAAGGGCAAGAACTTTTGTTATCTTAATTACTGCATCTCCAACCCCTATAACAGTGTGACACATAGTGGATACTCAGCATTCTGAGCTTGAACAAATTAAATTATGTCATAATTCTTGAATGAGGAGATCTTCTGTATTAAGATTTGCAACCTATTAAGCATATTGCATGCACTGGGTGGTCAATAAATGCTGAAATGTATAACAACCCTTCAAACTGAACTTTAAAATTCCCCAAGTCCTTGTAGAAAAGCCAGGAACCTAGTTTTTGTGGAACACAAAAGCCCATGCCTTTGCACTATACCAGCTGCCGCCTATTTACTGGCATTTCTTTTAGAAAAATCTCTGCCTGTACTAGGCTTAGGTGGAAAGAATAACTTGGGCGCTACTCCTGTTTCTCCATAAAAAGTCACATACTTCCCTTAAACTGTTTCCCTATTATCCGGAGAGTGGGATAGAAAAGATCTTTATCACAGGAATGGTCCAGGTTCTTACCCATTCAGATATCTTTTTAATACATTAACAGAGTTTAGTACTTTAGACATACAGTTCATTAGGGTCACTTGTAAAGTGACACAAGCTATTTAACAAGTTTTAACGATTTAATAAGAACGATGTTTTCTAATGGTTCACCTTTTAAAAATTAAATTAATGGCCAGGTAATTGACATAATAATATCCATTGCTATTCTAATATGCTTCCTAGAATAGGCGAGACTGGGGAAGATACTGAAGCTGCATGGGATCCCGTGCACAGACGAGCAGTAATCTGTTTTCTGTGGAAGTGGGTGAAGAGACTTGAGAGCCCTTAGCTTAGATCAAGAGAGACTATGGAATCCCAGAGCCCTCAGATTGTTCTGATTAGTCCTGAGTTCATTAGGCGAACACAGCAACCCTAAAAACCATATAGAAGCTGGGAGTAGTGGCACATGCCTGTAGTCCCAGCACTCTGGGGGGCTGAGGCCCAAGGGTCAAAGCTGGAGGCAGGCCTGGGCAACTTAGCGACTTAGCGAGACCCCATCTCAAAACCAGAAAATAGAAAGGGCTTAGGGTGCAGTAGTTCAGTCCCCAGTACCAGCAAAATAACAAAACAAGACAGCCGTATAGGATGGTCTCCCTTCTCCCTGGGAATACATTCCAAGACCCCTAATGAATGCCTGAAACCACATGTGATACTAAACCCTATATATACTATGTTTTTCCTACACATACCTATGATTAATTTATGTTAGGCACAATAAGAGATTAGTAATTAAAAATGATAAAATAGTGCAGTTATAACAACACACTGTGATTAGAGTTACGTGAATGCCCCCCTAGTTCCTTACTGTGATGGTGTACAGTGATACAGTGCCTTCGTGATGAAAGGGTGAGGGGAATGACTCAGGCCTGGCACGTAGTGTGAGGACGAGCTACATGAGGGCTCCTTGAGCGCAGCACTGGATACCTCAAGAGGTGACCTGATAAGCCAGACAGCTACTGTGTGACAGTTGTACCGTTAGAGTACACAGCATGGATGAGCTGGACAAAGGGATAATTCATGTCTCGGGAGACAGAGCAGGATGATGTGAGATTTCATCATGCTACTCACAGTGGTGTGCAATTTAAAACTTAGGTTTATTTCTGGAATTTGCCATTTAGTGTTTTCATATCATAGATGAATGTGGGTACCTAAAACAGGAAGGCAAAACCCACAGATAAGGGCATACTGTTGTATTATAATTTAATATACTTATTGGGCAATAGTAGCTAATAATCAAAATGAGAAGTGCCACCTCGTTTATCAACTGGTATTTGAGAGAAAATGGGGTCATTAAGAAAGAAATCAGAGCCAGGGTTGGCGGCACATGCCTGTAATCCCAGCACTTGGGAGGCTGAGGCAGGAGGATCACTGCGAGTTCGAGGCCAGCTTGGGCTACATAGTGAATTCAAGGCCATCCTGAACTACATAGCGAGACCCTGTCCCAAAAAAAAAAAAAAAAAAAAGGCGCTGCAAACCTTCCCTGAGAGAAGGAGCTAGAAATGAGGTATTGCAGTAGTAGTTTAAGGATGTGTATCAGTGGTAGAATGCTTGCCTAGCGTGCAGAAGACTCGGGGTTCACTCACTAGCATTGAGACGGGGGGGGGGGAGCTATAATTATGAAACCAACCACATTTTATAAGGTTGATTTTTGTGTGTTTCATTTGTTTAGTATTATTTTGATTTTGCAAAATGGAGATACCTTTACTGATTTTTTGGGGGTATAAAAGTTATACATTACCAGTTGTATTAGTTTTCTAGGGTGCCAATAACAAAGTTTCTGCAGGCTGGGTTGTTTAAACAACAGAAATTTATTTCTCACCTTGTAGAGGCTACAAGATCAAAATGTCACCAGCCTTGTTCTTCGCTTGGGCCTCTCTCCTTGGCAGCCAGATGGCCCCTGTGTCTTCACATGGTCTTCCCTCCGTGTGTGTCTGTGTCCTGCTCTCCTCTTCTCAAGGAGGACACCACTCACTGGAGTAGGACCTACCTCAAAGACTTCATTTTAATTGAAGCACCTTTAAAGACGTTGTCTCCAATACAGCCTTAAGACTGCAACAATGAATTTGGAGTCACATTTCAGTCTACAATATCACCGTAAAAATTTCAAATATCAGCAAATATTTTAAAAATTAACTCCGATGGGCCAGAGATATAGCTCAGCGGTACAAGTGCCTGCCTGGCAAGCGCAAGGTTCTGAGTTCGATTTCCGGTATCCCCCCCAAAAAAATTAACCTCGCCTATTGCTTCTCAGCCTTTTGGCTAAGATCAAGTGAAATATCTGTTCTTATCAGTTTAAAAATTAACCCCTCCAGCACATTCCTGTCACACATTCACAATCCTTATATGAACTCCTGCAGGCTAGATATGTTTGGTAAGTAAGACATTTGGGGATTTTTAAAAATTTTTTTAAATTTTTTATTTATTTATTTATTTTTTGTCTTTTTGAGACAGGGTTTCACTATACAGTGCAGGCTGGCCTTGAACTCACTTTGTAGCCCAGGCTGGCCTCGAACTCACAGCGATCCTCCTGCTTCAGCCTCCTGAGTTCTGGGATTACAGGTATGGGCCACCATACCGGCAATTTGGGGGTTTTTTAAAGGCAGTACAGTATAAATACTACATTATTAATTAACACTCTAAGAGGTTTCTCAGCTAGTGACCCATAATCAAACACATAAATATTTCTGAAAAACATAAATACTTTAAGTGGGAAAAAGAAAGCCTATAAACTATCTCACACTAGATGTATTCAGATTTTGCTGCTAAGTGAATATAAGTCAGATAAAATATGAAAACACTTTCAGTTTTCAGTGTTTTCCTTTATGGAATTGTGGGCAAAGAATTGTGGCTCTGCAAGAATTTGAGGAAGAATAAAGATTTAAAAGATTGAAAATGTCCATACTCATTAAACAGTACTTCCACTCTGAGGGATAAATCCTAGAGAAACAACCTGAAGCTCAAAAAAGCTTCTCCATGGAGTCAGTCACAGCAGGTATTTTAAGAAACATTAAAAATAACCTTCATGCCCATCAGGAGCAAAACAGTTAAATGAATTGTGATCTAACCAGAAAACTGTATTTTAAGCAGTCATTAAAAACAATATCAATGAGGAACTTGTAGCAAGAGAGAATGCTTATGTTGTGAATATAAAATTGAATATACAATGTAGACTATATGAAAAGCATAGGAAAAAGCTCAGAAGAAAATGCACCAAAATATTAATGGTGATTTGTCAATCCCTCAATTTTATTTCACCACAGTTATAACTTTTTCTCAAGTTTGCTCCTTGCTGCCTTAAGAACTCTCTTTACTCTTCAACTGCTCCCCTGTCACTGAACATCTCCACCTCTCTTTCTCTCCCCTTCCTCACCCACTCCTTTTTTTTTTTTTTATATGGGTACCGGGAGTCGAACTCAGGACCTCGCGCTTGCCGGCAAACACTTGTGCCGCTGAGTGATATCACTGGCCCTTTTTTTCCTTTATGTGGGTTCCGGGAGTCGAACTCAGGACCTCGCGCTTGCCAGGCAAGTGCTTGCACCGCTGAGCTGTCTCACCGGCCCCCACTCCTTTTTAAGAGGTCTCAATTTCATCCCATCATCTGGCCATAACTAGTGGCATCATTGACCAGGGCTCTCTTCCTCCTGCTTTTGCCTCTTTACTCCAACCCAGTCTACCATTAGCTTAAAGGTAACTTCTATTTCTAACACATTTGGTCCCATCCACCTTCCCTAGACCCAGGACATAGAATTCATTAGTGAGAGTCCCCTTGAGCAAGCATTTAGAAGACACTGTTTCAGGGCTTTACTCCAGGCCTCTGAAGAGGGAGCATGGACTCCGTGGTGCTGACGTCCCAGATGCAGACATGTAAAGCTGATTCTGCACGTGTGGGGAAAACAGCAAATTGGATTCAGCTTCTGCCAAAGATAGGAGCTGCTGTGCTGCGGTGATACACCAAGGAGCAGGAAGAGGACTGGAAGCCAGCAAAAGCCAAGAAGCACATAGCAGAGAAACAAGTCCCGTCTTCCTCCAGCTTTAAAGTCTCCCCATGGCACCCTCTACTGGCATAGCTTGTAGCAGTAAGCTCATCTAGACAGATACACCTCCGGGTCAGCAAGTCAAGGATAGAGGATAGGCTGGGCTTGTGACAGAGAGAAGTGACTTCTCTGACTACTCAGCATCCACACAAACTCCTCTACACTTATATGAGCTTATATACAACATGACATCTCCATCTTTCCCCCTGGATTCTACCATCAAGTGAATAAAGACATTCTCACCCTCCCCCGCCAAATGAGGGGATGCTGTGTCCCAACGCTCAGTAAGTCAGACTCTGGAAGGCAATCGCTCTACCCATCTCTACACTGCTTTAGTTACTTTTACAATTCAGTGACAGTCTAATTGGGTAGGGACTAAATTTTGAAGTTAACCTCTAATAGGACTTAAGTAACAAAAGGAAAAAAAAGAATAGCCCACATGTACAAATCAACACACATACATGCACAGACATAAGCAAGGAAGAAAATGTGTGGAGATGGTCCAGTCCTTTCCGTGTCAGCCCATGGAACCATAGTTGTAACTTTTCCTATTTCTCTCTTTTTTTTTTTTTTTTTGTACTGGGAATTGAACTCACAACCTCACTCTTGCCAGGCAGGTGCTGTGCCGCTGAGCTGTATCCCCGGCCCTTCCTCACCATTTCATGTTTCCTTTTTCTTTAATCTAAACTGAGTTCTTTACCTGGTGAGGTGACCCAAACCCTCATCACCAATGAGGAATGAAGCTGGTCCTTGAATGGTCGTCCTGATTTGGTTTGGTTGATAAAGTTACCAACCAAGATGAACAAAGACACATCAGTTTTTGTACTGATATTTTGGGCCGAATTGTGTGTCTCTCCAAGTGTATACGTTGTTGTTTGGATGCTAGCTTTTGTTACTGGACCGAAGTACTAAAAGATCCTCTCAAGAATTCCCTGGGCTGGGCTGGTGAGATGGCTCAGCAGCATAAGTGCCTGCCCGGCAAGCGCGAGGTCCTGAGTTCGACTCCCAGGACCCACATAAAGGAAAAAAAAAGGGCCGGTGATATCGCTCAGTGGCACAAGTGCTTGCTGGCAAGTGCAAGGTCCTGAGGTCGACTCCCGGTACCCACATAAAAAAAAAAAAAAAAAAATAGAATTCCTTGGGCTGAAGACATAGTCATTTTTACCCCCAAAGTATATCAGCAACCCAATTTTACCTTTATAGTCAAGTCCAATCTTCCCATCCAAAAAAGCAGCTCCATTATTTAGCTGTTGGTTCTGTGGCATGAGGAACACTAAATATCCAGGTGGCAGTTTTATCTCCCAGCTCAGCAGAACCATCACTGTGCACTTGAGGAAGCGTCTCAGCCCTGGGATACAAGACCCCCACTTCAGTAGAATTCGGCGTTTGGATGGCAAACAAAAGTTCTGCAAGTGGGTCTAATAGTGAGAAGAGAATCTTTTCCAGCTCTTGATTCCTGTATGCATTGTGGCTGTGGGAAAGACAGAACTACATATTGGCCTCTGATTCAAAACATACACTGCATCTTGCAAGACAGCGCCACATTCTTTCAGGATACTGTGTGCAAGTCCGCTGAGTCTTTAGTGAGCTGTTTCACTTTTCATGTAGGCCAGGTGCTTCTGGGTGATGGAGGATATGGTATGACTAATGAAGTTCATGGGCATGAGCCTGTTGCCACATTTCCTTTGATGTAAAACAGTTCATTAATCAGAAGTAATGTGCACAAAACAATGAAAATGAATAAGGCATTTTATGAGTCCATGGACAGTGGTGCCAGCAGACGCATTATAGGCAAGGAAGGCAAATCAATACCCAGGATATGTGTCCATCCTAGAGAAAAGATCTCTGTCCCTTTCC
The DNA here is from genome assembly GCA_028451465.1 of Erethizon dorsatum. NCBI lineage: Eukaryota > Metazoa > Chordata > Mammalia > Rodentia > Erethizontidae > Erethizon > Erethizon dorsatum. The sequence continues at coordinate 59,822,077 of CM051834.1, read as the reverse complement.
ATGATAGAAATGTTCCATCACCAACTAAGCACCAGGTAGCTGGCTCGTTCCTCCACGGAAGGGTGCCAGTAGGAGACCCGGGTATTGGTTGGTGTCTTTGTCTTGTTCGGCACGCAGCAGTGGCAATGTAGCACGGCTACAAAGTCAGCCTTGATGAGAAGATCATATTCGGAGCCACACAGAACCTCTGTTCTGAGCAACGTGACCACCCCACGCTTAGGTACATTGACAAAGCATTGTATGCAAGCTGGTGGTGGCACATGCCTGTAAGTCCAGCACTCCAAGAGGCTGAGGCAGGAGGATTGAAAGTTCAGGACCAGCGCGGGCAACTTCATGACTTATCAAGACTCTGTCTCAAAATAAAAAAAGGTTTGAGGATGTAGCTCAGTGGTTAAACCCTGAGTTCAATCCCCAGTACTACAGAAATTTTTTTTTAAATTGCAGAAGTGGGCAGAGATTTGGTCCAAAGTCCTATAAGTCTACAATATGATTTTCTTTGTCACAAAGGATATCTGCTTACCGTGTAATATAGTGAATAATTTATAGTTATGGCTATTTGAGTATTAAGTATCATCATTTTCACTGGAGTTTTTTTGTTGTTTTTGTTTTTGTTTGTGGTACTGGGAATGGAACCCAGAGCCTTCACACCAAGCTACATTCCCACACCACCTTTTATTTATTTTAAGACAAGTTCTCTCTAGTCACTAAGTCACTAAGTAACTAAGTCACTAATTCTAGTAACTAAGTCACTAAGTTGCCCAGGCTGGACTCAAATTTGCAATCTTCCTGCTTCAGCCTCATGAGTGCTGGGATTACAGTCATGGCCCACCATGCCAGCCATATTTTATTTTCACTAGTTCTTATTGGTACCATTGAAAATATTTTGCATATGCTCCATGGATAAGATTTTTATATTTAATAGGATTCCAATGGAAAAGATGCTAACATATATTGGTATATATGAATATTTAATGTAGTATGGTTAGACTCATTAGTAAGGTTGAAATGATAAGTTCACTATCGTTATAAACCAGAGAGGGTCTCAAAATGAGTAGTTCTTGGTTCTTTACAGTTACACTGCATCACTAACTCTGAGTGCCCTTGCAAATTCACATCTTTAGATGTTAAAGGAGGGCAGAGAAAGCAGCTCTATGTGCATACCCTACAGCCAAGTACTTGTAAGTTAATGATGTTGTGTTTATTATTTTAAAAAAAAAGCATTTTAATAAACTCCAATTATAAACATTTCATCCCCAGTCGTATAGTAAGGATTTTATGAGCTTCCAGTACAAAATATAAATATTGTAGCTACACTTAGAATGCCTAGTAAAGCCAAATATATTTTAATTGTTCTTACATGAATGTGTTGGACAGAAATGTCTATTGTAACATCTGAAAAATTTATAAGTACCTAAAATCTCTCTGCCAATAAGTAGCACAAACACAGCTGCAATATCAAGTTTCTCAGTTGGGAAAATAGTATTTCCATAAGGTATAATCTTGGAGAGTAGTATTTAAGGAGAAATTTCAAACTGTTGTTATAAATATCTTCATAAGAAAATGATTGAACTAATATCACTTTTTGCAGTAATATAAATAAAGCTTCAGTGATTCCCTACAAGGATTTCTTGCAACAAACACATTGCCATTGAAATATACATTTTATTAGTATATTCTAGAATCAAACATGATCTATCATGCCAGTAATATACTCAAATAACATCTTTTACGTTATATATTATTTTGCAGATTAAGTAGAATTAAGATTTTTTAATATGAACAAATTTTGGCAAAAGCTAAAGTCAGCCGGGTGTGGTAGCACATGTCTGCAATCCCAGTGCTTGGGAGGCTGAGGCAGGTGGATTCCCATGAGTTCAAGGCTACTTTATTTTTTTGTTGGCTTGTTTTTGTGGAGCTGGGGATTGAACCTAGGGCCTCACACATACTAGGCAAGTGCTCTACCACTAAGCTATATCCCCAGCCCTCAAGGCTAATTTGTACTACATAGTGAGACCCTGTCTCAAAAAAAAAAAAAAAAGTTAAAATTGAAAATTAAGGGTATTATCTGCAGCCAGATTCCCTAGCATTCAAAATTTTGAGGCAGGCAGACTGCTGTGAGTTTGAGACCAGCCTGGTAGCTCAAGGTCAGAGTGAACTACAAATTGAGACCCTGTCTCAAAAAAAAAAAAAAAAAAAAAAAAAAAAGTCATATATTCTTTCTAAATTATGGCAAGTAAATGTACAACAATGTAACAAGTGAAAAATGGTGAACTATACAATAAAATACATGTGATTATATATAAAACAGACATGTATTAGATGGGGGAAATTTCAGACTACTGAACAATAAACTTTTGCTGGACATGGTGGTGCACGTCTGTAATCCCAGCACTCGGGAGGCTGAGGCAGGAGGATCATTGCGAGTTCGAGGCCAGACTGGGCTACAAAAGTGAGTTCAAGGCCAGCCTGAACTACATAGTAAAACCCTGTCTCAAAAAGACAAAAATAAAATAAAATAAAAACATAAACTTTTTTAATGTACGGTCTAAAAAGTATAAATATTAATGGACCTAGAACAATGCACATCAAAATGTTAAAAAAAAAATCTGTCTCTTAGGGGGTGTAGTGGCACATGCCCACAAGTTCAAACCCAGCCCCAACAGCTTAGTGAGGCCCTGTCTCAGAGAGAGAGAGAAAGAGAGGAAGACAAGAAAAAAGAAAGGGAAAGGAAAGGAAGAAAGAAAGGGCTAGAGGCATAGCTTAGTGCAAAGGCCCTGGGTTCAATCCCCAGTACTGCAAATTTACTAGTGGTGTAATCCTTGGCAAATTACTTAACCTGCACCTCAGCTTTCATATCTATAAAATGGGACTAATAATAGTAGTACATACTTACAGAATTATTATAAAGTTAAACCAAATAGTATTTGGAAAGCCCTTAGAAAGCTCTCAGCAGGATGGCTACACTATAGTCAAGAGCTTTTAATCACAGCTCTCCCATTAACTACCCGAATAATACTGGATGAGTTACTCAACCTTTCTGTACCTCAGTTTCTCCAGCTTTAAGATGGAAATGCTAATAGTACTTGCCTCACAGAATTACTGTGGGTTGATGTACGTGAAGTACTGGGGCTGGTACACAGTGAAGTTCTGTACAAATGTTCGTTTTTACCAACTTCCTTGCTCACTTGAGTACCGGGGGGCTTCACAGAAAGCCATTACCTATTTATTACCGAGTCAGGAAAGCCCAGGTGACTTAGTGGTGTTATTAGGGAGTGTACCCTCCCTTAGCCCACAGAACACGCACATGGGGTAGCCAGGCCACCTCCAGGATTCCTTCTGCCTGGGGTTCTTGTCTTCACTACCTGACAACTAGAAGTTTATGGATTAAGAGAACAATTGTAATTATTCCTGTTTTAAATTAAAACTACAGGGACCGGTGAGATAGCTCAGCGGCATAAGCACCTGCCTGGCAAGTGCAAGGTCCTGAGTTTGACTCCTGGTACCCACATAAAGGAAAAAAAAAAGGGCCGGTGATATCGCTGAGTGGCACAGATGCTTGCTGGCAAGCGTGAGGTCCTGAGGTTGACTCCCGGTACCCACATTAAAAAAAAAAAAAAGAAAGAAAATTAAAACTACAAGGAAAGATGTATAGAATCTGCTGAAGGTTGTAACGAGTTAGCTCTGGTTCTCCTATTCCAGACAGTTTTTTTTTATTATTTTTTGTATCTAAGTGTCTGCTGAAGTAGTTATCACTTAGCTTCTATGGGCCTCAATTCTCTCACTTGCAAAAATGAAAATATTTTACTAAAAATTCTCTCATGTTCCTTCCAGTTACAGAATTGTAAAATTGTAGCATTCTATGTGATACATGGTGTGTTTGGGTGAGAGAGAGACAGAAAGAGAGAAAGGGAATGAGAAAGAGAGAGAATATATGAATGAAGGTCAGATACCACTGATGATAACAGCTGCCTAAACTGTAGTTCTCAACAAATCCTATAGTTCTTGTTATTATAGAAATAAATAATGAAAATAAATTGTAATCTTTTTAATATGACCCTTACTTCTGTGACTAAATTGCTGCAAAACTCCTGAACCACTTTGAAATAACAGATTTGTAAAGGTTTGAAAGTGTCTAAAATCTTTATAAATCCAAGCACAAATTTTAAGTTCAAATGAGGAAATATATAAATTCCTTGCAGAGTTAATACATTTTACAAGTGCAAAGTGTGACCATTTATAAAATCGGTCTGGTGTTATTTTAGCAGAAGAATTTGTGATAATTTGTGGAGATGGAAATTTCTGGTTATTTAGCAAGGATATAGAAGTCCTTGGTTGCAGACTGACATGAAAGCATTTCCGGTGGATAAGGTGCCCGAGTAAGGCTGCGCGCATGTCAAGTTGTGACAGTTGCTAGCAGGACAAGCAGCTTTACTCCGATGGATCTGAGTTTCACATTTGCTTTCAGCTCCTCTGCCAGAGGGACGCACTTCTACCCCCCATAAAATTCGATGATGTTTTTAATAGCAAGGCATTTTTTCACTGCATTTTTACTTTGATCAGATAGTAGAATGACCAATCTGTTGGCAAAATTTGTTCATCAAATTACGTCTCCTAGTATATCATACAGTGGTAATTCTGTAGTATTTAAAATATGACTTTGGGTTTATTTTGGCAGTAATATAATGATCCATTTATCAATGCATATTTGAAAGAAGATTTTTGGTGCAAAATTACATTACAATGCCTGGCACAACATTTACAAATACATCTCTTCACTTATTCTGCAGCCTCTGTTTTAATGGGTTTCTTGATTGTGTATTCGTTGTTTTACTAATCACCACAGTAGCTCTTCAGGATCACTATGAATCAAACTTTCATTATTATGTGATTTTAAAATTTTTTATATTAATTAAATATAGTAAAATTCACTCTTTTTCAAAATTCAAGGGGCTGTGGATATAGCTCAGCGACATGGCGCCTGCCTGGCAAGCGCAAGGTTGTGAGTTTGATTCCTGATTCCCCCCCCAAAAAAAACAAAATTTGACTAATGCACATAATTATCTAATCACCACCATAGTCTAGATACAGGATAGTTCCATCACCCAACTTTTCCTCATACTGCTGTTTTTATAGGCAACCTTCTCCCAACTGTAACTACTGGTGTATTGGTCAGCTTTCCTCATGGTGGAAAAAAAACCCTGACACCCATGTTTTAAAGGAGAAGAGATTTATTTTGGCTCATGGTTTCAGAGGTTTCAGTCCACAGGATTTGCTCCAAGGCAAATATTTGGCAGAAGGATGTGGTGGGAGAAAGTGGCTTCACTCCATGGCATCTGGGAAGCAGAGAGCAGAGGAAGAGCCAGAGAGGAAGGGGGTAGGGACCAAATATAATTCCCGAGGTCATGTCCACATGACCCAATTCCTCCAGCTAGGCCCTGCCTCCTAGTATCCCATTCAGCTACAAATTCCTCAAAAGTTTAACCCATTGATGAGGTTACTGCCTTCACATTCTAGTCATCTCTCAATTAGTCTCTTAATCCAATCAAGTGACAATCGAGATTTATTGCCACAACCACAACTACTGTTTGTTCTTCACCTACACAGTTGCCTTATCCAGAATGTCATACAAACAGAATCATAGAATGTAGCCTTTTAAATCTTGTTTATAACAATGCATTTGAGATTTCTTAATGCTGCTGCTTGTATCAGTAGTTTGTTCCTATTTGTTGCCAAGTCATACTCCATTATATAAGGTGTGATTGAAAAATATGTTTAAATTTTTAAAAAATTTATTACAGTAAAAGATACAATGCCTTCAGTCTCCCTCAGAATCCTCTCCCTCACTGTGAACACACTTATCCCACCATTCTTGCCACTTTCTGAATCAGCTCTGCTGGTCCTCTTTTACAAACATTTTAGGGTGTGCTATCATGGCTGCCTCAATGTCCCGAATCAGTTACAAATGTTTACCTTTCATAGTCATTTTGTCTCCAGGAAAGAGCCAGTGAGTAAGGTAGATGGGGACATACTGTAATGTTCTTATGAGTCTGCATTTCCTTTGGATGGCACTCGATCACATGTCATAAGGACACCCATGAAAGAGGACTTCCAGAACTGCTTCAGAAAGTGGCAAGATGGTTGTGTGCTCTAAATGAAAGTGGCTGTTTTGAGGGGGAATAATGGTAATGTGTCTTTTACTACAATAATTTATTTTTTTTTGTGGGTACCGGGGTCTAACTCAGGACCTTGCGTGCCATCGGGCGCCCGTGCCACTGAGCGATATCACTGGCCCTTTTTGCGTATGTGGGTTCCGGAAGTCGAACTCGGGACCTCGTGCTTGCCAGGCAGGTGCTTATGCCGCTGAGCTATCTCACCAGCCCAATAATTTTTTTAAATTTAAAAATTCATCATATATTTGGATCATTCCTTGGCTTTCCACTTGGCTATCTATCCCCAGTATGATATCTGGGTTATTTCCAGATATTCTTTTCTCTTTTGTGGCACTAGAGATTGAACCCAGGGCCTTCAAGTGAGCTATATCCCCTGCCCTTTTTATTTGAGACAGGGTCTCGCTAAGTCACTTTAAGTTGCCCAGACTGGGCTTGAATGTGAGATTCTCCTGCCTCAGCCTCTCAGCGTGCTGAGATTACAGGCATGGGCCACCACACTCAGCTGGTTTTTTGTGATTATAGAAAAAGCTTCAATAAACATTTGTATGTAGGGATTGTGTGAATGTGAGTTTGCATTTCTTTTGGATAAATACTTTGGAGTGTGACTGCTGGGCTGCATGGTGTTTTTATGTTTAGATTTATCAGACGCTGCAAACTTTTTTCCCAAATTGACTGTACCATCTTGCATTCACACAAGCTACCTATGAGAGTTCCACTTGTTTTAAATACTCATCAACATTTGGTACCATCAGTCTTTTTCTTTTTTTAATGGTCATTCTTGTGAGTATATAGTGCCATCTCATGTGACTTCAACTTGAATCTTGTTTATGGCAATGTTGAGCATTTTTTTTCCATGGGCTTGTCAGTCATTTGTATGTCTTCCTTGCCAGGATGTCTGTTCACAATTTTGCTCATTTAAAAAGCTTATTTGTCTTCTTACCACTGAGGTTTTTAAAAATTGAAGTAAAATATATATTATGCAATATTTAACTTTATAAGTATGCAGTTCAATGGCATTAGATGGATCACATTGTTATGTCACCATTACCATGATGTAAACTTTTTCATCATCCCCATCAATAATTCTGTACTTATTAAATAATAATACCACTCCTCTCTTTCCCCAATCTCTGGTATCCTCTATTCTACTTTCTGTCTCCACTAAGTACCTCATGTAAGTAGACCCAAACCATATTTCCCCTCCTATGTCTGGCTTATTTCACTGAATACAATATTTTCAAAATTCATCCATGATACAGCATGAATCAAAATTTCATTCCTTTTATGGCTTAATAGTCTACTGGACCTAATTATTGCTCTAAAGAGCTCTTTTAATATTGTACAAACAAGTCCTTTGTCAGACATGTAATTTGTAAATATTTTCTCCTTGCCTCTTGCTTGTTTTCTTTTCTTTGAGGTTTTTCAAAGAGAAATAAATTTTAATTTTGATGAGGTTTACTGTATCAGTTTTTCCTTTTAAGGACAGTGATTTTATTGCCTTATTTAAGAACTCTTTGTCTAACCCAGTATCTTAAAGACTTTCTCCTGTGTGTTCTTCTAACATTTTAAGGTTGTGCATTTTAGTGTAAGATTTCAAGTAAACTTTTATATAAAGTTTGTTATGGATCAGGTTTCTTTTTCTTATGGATCCAGTTGTTCTGGCACAATTATTTGAAAATATTCATCTTTCTGCCTTGAATTGCCTTTCTGTCATTGTTAAATCTGTTGACCACATTTTGGACAGCTTCTTGCCAGACTCTATTATAGTTCCGTTGAACTATGTCTCCATCCTTTTGCCCAAACCAGTCTTGATTGCTGTGATTTATACTGAGTCTTGAAATCAGATAGTGTGAGCCTTCTTTCTTCTTTTTCAAAATCATTTCAGCTATCCTAGTTCCTTTACAAATAAATTCTAAGATCTGCTTGTTGATGTCTACAAGAATTCCTGCTGAGGTTTTGATTGAGATTGGGGTGAATCTGTAAGTCACTTTGGTGATAATTGATATATTAACATTTCACATTCCAAATTTCTGCAAAAACTCCTTCACTTCTTTAAATAAAGTATAGCATTGTCTTGTTTTGGCTAATATAATGCAGATGTTAGAAATGAAGTTCTCTATATTATTTGAGTTGTTCACAGTCAATTTGTTTTGTTTTGTTTTTTGAGACAGGATCTGGTTATGTAGCCCAAGCTAGCCTTGAACTTACTATGTAGCCCAGGCTACACTATGTAGCCTGGATCTCACAGTACTCCTCCTGCCTCAGCCTCCCAAGTGCTGGGATTACAGGCATGCGCCACCATGCTTGGCTAGTCAGTTTTGTTTTAAGGGATTACTTTTGCTATTTTTAGTGATATGAACCTATGGTCATTTTTATTTATTGGTTTATTTACTTTATTAAAATGGTGGCTTTTATCTGATTTTGGAACTATTTAAATCTTTACTTGAACTAAAGTCTGTTTGATTTTTTTATACTGGGGATTGAACCCAAAGCTAGCTGGTGTGGTGTACCACTAATCCCAGCACTCTGGGAAGCTGAGGGAGGATGAATTGCAAGTTGTAGTCTAGTTTGGGCACCTTAGTGACTTACTGAGATCTTGTCTCAATATAAAGAGAAAAAAAGGGGCTGGGGATGTAGCTCTGTATGAAGGCCCTGGGTTCAGTGCCCAATCCCCAGTCTGTCTGTCTGTCTGTCTCTTCCTCTCTCTCTGTCTCTGTCTCTCTCTCTCTCTCTCCCTGTCTCTGTCTCTGTCTGTCTTTCTCTTTTTCTCTTTCTCTTTCTCTTTTTCTCTTTCTCTTTCTCTGTCTCCGTCTCTGTCTCTCTTTCTGTCTCTTACACACACAAATGCTGTCATACTACTGCTTTTTACAGTTGGTCCTCCATATTTGTGAATTCTGAATCTTAAGATTCAACCAACTGTGGATTGAAAATATGTGGGAGAAAGTGTGCCTGAGGTGAATATGCATAGATTTTCCTTGTCGTTATTCTGTAAACAATAGATACAACAACTACATATATTACATTTACAATGTATTGGGTACCATGAGTAATCTAGAAATGATTTAAAATATGTAGAGTATTGCATAGGTTATATGCAAATATAGATTGAATATCCTTGATTCAAAAATTTGAAAACAAATACACCAAAACTTTTACAGTCCTGACATAGCTCTACAAATGGAAAGTCCCACATCTGACCTCATGACATGTCACACTCCAAAGGAGGCACACTAAAAATACTGTATAACATTACCTTCAGGCTCTGTGTATAAAAGTATATATGAGACATAGAGGAGTTTCATGTTTAGAGTTGGGTGCCATCCTCAACCGTAACTCATTATTGTGTATATGCAGTTTTAAAAAATAAAACCTAAAATCTGCAGCACTTCTGGTCCCAGGATCTTGGATAAAGGAAATTGAATGAGTCCTATGGCATTTATGTAAAAGATTTCAGTATCCATAAATTTTGGTACTGATGAGGGTGAGGGCTTTGGAAGCAGTCCCTTCTGGGTATCGAGGGGTAAATTACTTTCTCCCAATAATCCACTATCCCAAATATGGTTACTCGCCCACTCCTGCCCTTTTTATTATGCCTTGTGGAGCACTCCCCATAAACAACAAACTCTTTTCTGAAGACCATTTGAATGTTTTCTTTTTTGAATTGCCTGCTAGAAAGCTTAGAAACCCATTTTGAACTCCATCCTCTTCCTTCTCCATCTTACATCTTGTTCTTATTTCTCCTTTGTTTAACTCTAGTGCTTTTTTAAAAGCATCACTCTGTGGTTAACACTTTGGCACCTTTTAGAACAACATGAGAATATAATGAAAGAATGCTCTGTTGCTCACTGCTAATTCCCTATCCAAAATTATGACCTCTCCTTTACTAACACAATACTGACTTTTGCCTGCAATATCATTTCTTCCCAGTTAAACTATTTTTGTTTTTTAGTCTCCCTTCATGCTTGGGGTGGTCTGTTCACACGGTTTTGGCAAGTGCTATATAAAAAGAAGCCTGTTGAGGTGGTGGCGTGCACCTGTAATCCTAGTGCTCAAGAGGCAGAGGCAGGAGGAGCGCCAAGAGTTCAAGGACAGCCTGGGCTACATATTGAGACCCTCTCTCAAAAACAAAAAAATAAAAATAAGAAACCTGCTTCATTGTTTCCAGGAAAGTTATTATTGTCCTATTAAATGGAGCAGACAAGCAGGCACACACTTTTGCCCTTTTCTCCTTGCCTTCTTTCTTCTTCCTTCTTTTGTAACTAGAACATGGCGGCTGGCGTCACAGAAGTCACATTGGTGCCCTGAAAGCCACATGCTGAGAACAGTGTCACAGGAAGCAAGCAGGACCCTTCCCTGATGATCTCATGGAGCTGAAATACCAACCCTGCGATGCTTGTTGTTAGACTTTTATTCCGTAAGATCAGTAAGCTCCCCTCGTGATTACTCCATTGTAGGTCAGTATTCTGTCACATACTACCAAATATAAACCTAACACACAATACCTGGTTTCCTCCCTGAATGAGCCTGCCCCCGCCCTGCCTTCGCTAGCTGCCTTCTTACCACGCTCCTTTGACTGCCACTCACGGAGAAGAGGCAGTTCATCCTCTCACATCCCATGGCACAAAGGCCCTGGAGGAGGTGCAAGCAAGAGAGAGGCTTCTGCTTTGAGAAGTGACTGGGGCTGGGCCTGTACCTCAGAGGTAGAGTTCCTCCCTAGCATACGTGTGGCCCTGGGTTCAAGAAAGAGATGACTGGGGCCAGTGAGATCGCTCAGCGGCGTAAGCGCCTGCCTTGCAAGCGCGAGGGCCCGAGTTCGACTCCTGGATCCCACATACGAAAAAGGGGCCCGTGATATCGCTCAGCGGCACGGGTGCCTGTTGGCGCGTGAGGTCCTGAGGTCGACCCCCCGGTACCCACAAAAAAAAAAGAAAGAGATGACTGCATCTACCTCTGACACAAAGCAGAATGCCTGGCTGTCACAGATGAGATGTAGAATGCTCGGGACAGATATCAACCATTCTAAGGAGTGCTGCAGGCTGGGAGGTCTTCTACCAAACGTGAGACTGCTCCCCACCCCAAAGCAGGTGTGCGTGAGTGGACTGAGCCAACAGGAGAAGCAGTGGCCCCTGAGGTAAAAGAATCATCACAGCACACATGGTTAGATAAACACAGACAGAGACCCTAAAAAACCTCATGGCAGAGTCAGCTTTGAACTCCTGCAAGGCCTAGAGAGCGTGACGGCATCTTCCAACCATATCAGTCAAGAGCTTTGTGTCCCTCTTCCTTTCCTCTCTCCTTATCCCCAATCCTCGAGGGACCAGAAGCTATGGGTAGCAAGCCCAGGGAGGAGAAAGAAAAGAAACCAATCATATCTGCTCCTGCAGTGGTGGGAGCCCTGCCTGACGCAGGCCGCATCAGCAGGAAGGAGGGGAGTGGATTTCATTTTAAATCGGTCTTACATTATGATTCTCATAAAGAACGGGACACACTGATTTCCAGACTCAGACTGTACTTCATGACTTAAAGTGAACAGAAGAGTGTCTTATATTCTAGGAGAGAGCTGGAGTCGGAGTCTCATGGATCTCTCAAGTGGGCAGTAAATCTCCTTCCCTCAATTGGTAAATTGAAGGGAGAGCAGTCAGCTACATAAAGTCACTTCATTAGTTGCAGGCCTTAGGTTGGGCTTGTTAAACGATGTTGTTTCAGCATCTGCACTGAGCTATATCCCCACCCCTCTTTAAAATTTTTTATTTTAAGACAGGCTCTCACTAAGTTGCCTAGGCTGAGCTCAAACTTTCAATCCTCCTGCTGTTGCAGAAATGTGATAGCAAACCAAATGGAAGACTCTTTGCACCTGAGGAGTTGGAAGGCAACCTTTACTACGCTAGCAGGCTGATGGGAATCAGGTCTCAAATCATCAGCGTAGATTCAGCTTAGAATTTAGCTTAAATACATTTTTGCAAGCTGGAAATACAAAGCTGATTGCAGGTTATTACATGATAGGTTACATAGGCTAAAGCATGTGTTGTCAGGCAGATTTGTTCTGGACAAGCTTTGCTAGGGAGGGGGCTGTGTGAGTGGGCAGGTGAAATCAGGCAAGCATGTCCCTGACTGGGTTATTCTGTCCTAGGTGGAAAGTTCCTGGAATAGGCAAGCAAAGCAGAATATGTTTATAGGCTAGAAAGTATGGGCAATGTGCTGGATTCAGTCAGATAAGGCTGAGTCAAACTGTCTCTGAGTTATAGCTGGTGTGGTGGTCAAGGTCAGCTGAGTCTAACTACGTGACAGGCAGCATGAGCTTGGGCAGAGGCTACTAACTGATTTCTAATTTCTGCTATGAAATATCTTTAAGTTTACCATAACATTTCTCCCTGTTTTTGTTATGGGAAGATTCTTCTTCCTCAGTTTCCCCAGTTTCCTCAGTTTCCTCAGTACTAAGGAGCTGGTAAGGGGAAATAATTTTTAAAAGGAGTTGGTGATGTATAGCATTAAAACGTTCAGTCAAGAAGTAAGTCAGAGGGGCCGGTGAGATGGCTCAGCGGCGTAAGTGCCTGCCTTGCAAGCACGAGGGCCCGAGTTCGACTCCCGGATCCCACATACGAAAAAAGGGCCGGTGATATTGCTCAGCGGCATGGGCGCCTGTTGGCGCGTGAGGTCCTGAGGTCGACCCCCCGGTACCCACAAAAAAAAAAAAAGAAGAAGCAAGTCAGAATGCGAATCACACAAGGGCTTAGAAAAGGACTGTTACGAGGGCAATGAAGGGCCCAAGGAAAGCTCCTGTCCAAGAGGGGAGAAAGTCTAGAAATCCTCACCGGAAAAGTCACCCATTGTATTTTTGTAACAGAGAACAAAAGCATCCTTCTGGTGGGGTCTTAGTCTTTTGGAGTTGCGGCCCAGAGAATGATAACAAACACTGGAATTGACAGGAGAAAAGAAGCTGGGAACCTAACAAAATAACAATACACTGAAACTAATAGTTAAGCCATTGTATGGTAACTCAATAGGAGTTAAACTAAGTGACTGGCAGGGATGAAGACAGGAGGAGAATAACAGCCATTTTAAAACTTGGAGAGGCAGTTGAGGGTACTCAGTCCAACAGTTATACCAGCATAGAAAAGAACAAAGGCAATTTTGTGTGGAACCTTCCAGTCCTCCAGTGATACAGCCCAGAGTTCTGTAGCAGGCACCAAGATCAATGAGAGAAAAAGGACTAAAAGCCAAACTGGGTAACAGAACATAAGTCAATTAGAGCAGGTGCTCCTGTGTAAGACGTCCGTTCAATCTTCAGCCGTGTGTTGACTCATCAGCTTCCCAAGTGATGAGAGCAGAACTTTGAGTGCGTTGTCTCTTCAGGATGGTCTTTGGGGGGCTGACTCATCAGGATAGGCCTTTCAGCAGTCATCAGGATGAGCCTGCTTGATTCTGGAGGGGTGGATCAATCCAGGGGTGGATCTCTGCCATTTTTATTGTGGTGGGAGTGGTCAAGATAATTAAATAGGGGCCCTCCTAAATTGGGGACAGGGGATCTTTTTCCCAGTCTTTAATTTAAACTATATCACCTGGATTGTGTGTATGTGCAGGTATATCAGTGGGTATAGGAGATCTCTCTGCTATATTTTTATGTATCTGGGAGAAAGTTTTTCCTAACTGAATAAGTTGTTCCTGCAAAGTGATATTTCCCAACTGGCGTAGATTCTGCTGGAGGCCCTTAATTAATGGTGGGGGCCTCCCAGACAAGTCTCCAAAAGGTGTGTATCCAGTGGGTCCCATGGAAGTCCTGACTTTCAAGAGGGCCATAGGCAAAAAGTCTACCCATGGTATCTGAGTTACTTGGTAGTACTTTGTCAGTATTGATTTTAGGGTTTTGTTTATTTGTTTTATTTTACCAGAGCTCTGGGGCCCATAGGCAGTGTAGAGATTTTGATTTTTAGGGGTTTTTTTTAGCTGATTTTTGAGTCATTTCTGTTATAGGTGATGGTCCATTGTCACTGCCTATAGTCACGGGTGGTCCATATCTGGCGATAATTTTTTTAATAATATTCTGTATACTTTAAAGGCCTTTTCAGTCTTAGTAGGGAATGCCTCTGGCCAGCCAGAATAAGTACAAACAAGGACCAGCAAATACTTGTAGTCCTGGCATGGCTTAATTTGAGTAAAATCTATTTGAAGATCTTTAAAAGGAGAGAGTCTACATGTTGGATTCCAGGCACTAGTCAAGGGCTTGTTGAGGCCTCAGTCTTTGCACGGATTTGGCACCTTTTGCTAATGGCTGCACAAATTGATATCAATTTTGGAATATAATAATAGCAACCCAGAAGCTGGACCATAGCAGTCTTTCCCCTGTGGGTGATGTCATGGTGACATTTAACCCAGGTGTAGGCTAGTTTCTTTGGAATGATCATTTGATCATCTGGTAGAGCCCAGACACCATTTGGATCTGCATGAGTTCCTTTTTGTTGTGTCCACATTATTATTATTTTTTAGTGTAATGGAGGGGACCTTGGTGTAATCTAACAGTTTTTGGTGGTGTTTTATGTAGAGTTTCCAAATTTTGGACTAAATAATTGTCTTTCTAAGCCAAGGCTTCAGTGGCCATCTTGGCGGCCTCATCTGCTTTATGATTGCCAAGAGTAACAGTGTCTTTACTTTTTAATATCCTTTACAATGGATAATGGCAACCTTTTTAGGTTTCCAAATTGCAGTCAGAAATTGAGAAATTTCATCCTTGTTCTTGATTTGTTTTTCTTCAGCTGTCAGGAGTCCATGTTCCTTGTATAGCATCCCATGGACATGGACTGTAGTGAAGGCATACTGGGAATCTGTGTAAATATTGACCTTTTTGTCCTTTGCCCAATTGAGGGCCTGTATGAGTGCCCAGAGCTCCTCTTGTTGAGCCAATCAATATTGGGGAAGAGGTTCGGCTAGCAGCACCTCTTCGGTGGTTACAATAGCATAGTTAGCCCTACATTGTCTATTTTTAACAGAGCTACTTCCATCTGTGAACAGTGTGTACTCAGTGTCTGTTAATGGCACCATTTGGAGGTCAGACTGGCTGGCAAAGAGCTCATCTGTCAATGCAAGGCAATTGTGGTTGGTCTGTCTGAGCTCTGTGGGCAGATAGGTGGCTGGATTTAGAGCCTTAACTGGCTGGATGTTGAGTCGGGGATTTCTGACAAGCAGTCCTTGGTACTGAGTGATGTGGCTGTTCACGAGCCAACGATTTCCCCAACCGTTGAGGAGCTCAGAACAACGTGTGGCACCTGGAGAGTCAGGTTGTATCTCAAAGTCAATTTGTCTGCTTTGTTGATCAGGAGGGCTGTTGCTGCAAGTGCCTGGGAGGCCACCTTTTAGATACTGAGTCTAATGTCTTAGGCAGGTAGGCAACTGGCCTTTCCCAGGGTCCCACTGTTTGAGTTAGGACTCCCAAGGCAATATGTTGTTTCTCGTCCACAAACAGGTCGAAGGGGCGAGTCACACCTGGGATTTCTAAAGCTGGAGCTGAGGCCAGAGCTCTTTTGATTTGTTTGAATGCCTCAGTTTTTTTTAAAGTCCAATTTATTACATCTGTTTTGGTCATGGGCTTCCTTTTTTAACATGTCATAAAGCAGCCTGGCTTTTTTAGCATACCCAAGTATCCAACTTCAGCAGAAACCAGCTGTCCCTAAAAACTCTCTTGAGTTCCCTTTTATAGTCAGGCCACAGGATGGAACAAATGGTTCTTTCTTTTTGGGCCTAGGTGTCAGAGCCCCTTTATTTAAGTCAAACCCTAAATATCTGACATTTTGTTTACAAAGCTGAGCCTTTTTCCAGAGACTTTATACCCATTATCACACAAATGGTAGAAGAGGGCTTGAGTTTCCCTCCAACTGTCCTTTTTTGGAGGGGCTTTCAATTAGGATGTCATCAACGTACTGCAGGAGGTGCAATTGAACTTTCTGTCAGGGAGCTTGGCCAGATCAGCAGCTAGGGCTTCCCTGAACACTGTGGGCGAATTCTTAAAACCTTGAAGGGGGGTCCATGTAAGTTGCCCCTTTTGCCTTGTGTTAGGGTCCTCCCATTTAAAGGCAAACAGGAGTTGACTGGCAGGGACCACTCAAAGGCAAAAGAAAGCATCTTTTAAGTCCAAACACATAAACCAGGCAATGTCAGAAAGAAGCAAGCCCAGGAGAGTGTACACGTTCGGGACCATTGAGTGTAAGGTCATTGATGGCATGGAGATCTTGTACCAGCTTTACAGGCAGGAGAGGTATAGTTTAGCAGTTTGACAGTCTATCATCATAGTGACCAGCTATGTATCACAGTGATCAGTCATTTGTAAGAGACAAGAGCAAGCAGATCTGGAACAGGAACTATTACCTGGGCAACTAACAAACTGAAGTATACTGGCTGGGGGCATTTTTGTTACATCCTCATGTCTTGGGTCCTCACTGACCTTGGAGGGCTGGGCCAAAACATTTGTTGTCCTCTGAGTTTAGTCACCCTTTTAGTTTTGGCCTCTAAACCTTAGCTGTTGAACACACAGAAGGGAAGATCAGTGGCGTTAGTATCATAGTGGGTTTAATTATTATAATTTTATCTAAATATCAAGCACTTTGAAATACAAAGGACTGCAAAGGACTGCCATTTTTATCAACTATGGTTGTCCTAGTAGTTGAATCCCTACAGAATGTCAACAGACAACAGTCATATAGTTCCACAAAGAAAACTTGAGATCAAAAGCCACACACAATATTTCAGCATGACAATCATGATAACATTATTTCATAACACATTTAAATGTCTATCTTAGTAGACATAGAGTAACATACAGGAACATTACAGAATAGAGTAGTATACATCACATAAGTTTTTAAGGGCTATCATTTGACTGGTAATTTCATGTCGATTTGACCATTTTTTTTTTTTATGGGAGTTTTAGAAGGAACAACCTGAGCTCTATCAAATTAACAAGTAACCATACATATATTTTTCCTTTAATAAATTATTTCCACAAGCTTTCTCAACATATGTAGGCTTTCTAGCCTTGTTGTTATCTCTCTTTTATCTCTTTAGCAGGACAAGACTTTTATCATACAAAATCCTCTTTATCAAAAGTATATCTCTTACATTTATAGCCTTCTTAATATTTTTTCCACTTACTATAACCTTTTACAACACACTTGACTGTAGCCGCTTGAATTTGAAAGTGTCCCTTTTTTTTCCTCTCATTCTCAGATAGTAAACTTGGCCAACTGCCAATAGACCTTTGAGTAACCTTGAATCAGAGTTTTGATTTTAAAACAACAGAGCAGAAAAAAAAAAAAAAAAAAAAAAAAAAAAACAGAGCAGAGAGCAAGTTAACCTTATAATTGCCATTTAGGAGTTTATAGTTCACAAGAAATGTTTTATGCACATCAATTTAAACTGAAAACCAAAAGTATAATTACCAGGGCCGGTGAGATAGCTCAGTGGCATAAGCACCTGCCCAGCAAGTGCAAGGTCTTGAGTTCGACTCCTGGTACCCACATAAAGGGAAAAAAGGGCCAGTGATATCGCTCAGGGGCACAAGTGCCTGCTGGCAAGCGCGAGGTCCTGAGGTCAACTCCTGGTACCCATTAAAAAAAAAAAAGTATAATTACCAATTAGTTAAAATTTGTAATTTAATTTCTCCTGTAAAACTTCCTTAGATGCTTGCAGACAGCACCAGGCTGGTGATGTCAGGGCTGACCTTGGGGCTCCTGAAGCCAGGAGGAGAGCTTGGGCTCTGTCTTGTTTTTTTTCTTTGCTTGCTTTGAAATGAAAGAAATAACCCGTTTTTTTTTTTTTTTTTTTTTAATCTCGGCATGTACAGCTGAGCCTAAGTCTTTCGGCCTTGTGTCTCTGTTATAGCCTAGCCATTGGGCCAGTTGGCGCCTCAGGTGTTTTGTCTCTCTTCTAAAGAGTCAGGCCCCTGCCCAGTGGGGCTTTAAGGTTTTTAAAGAGGAAAGTAAGTGAGGAGATACAAAGGCAAATTTGGGGCATAAGATTGGAGGGTCGGGTGCCATCATGGGTTGCTAAGGGAGTTTGTATTTTTCTAGTTATATTATAAGGCCATTAATAAAACAAAGGAAGAAGTGTCCCGTTATATCTGAAGTTGCATTATAAGGTCACCAGTTACAAAGGCAGAAAAGACAGGAGTTTACACAAAAGGGAGAAGTGTTTTGTTATCAGGCCTGCTGGATATGTCCCGCTTGGTCTTGGCAGATATCCTGGGCCGGCTTTTGTTTAAAGTTTTAATTTTTCCTTCAAGATTGATTAGACCACTTTTTCCCCCAGTTCGCAGCTGAGTGCAGGTGACTTGGACTCATGCACTTTATTTTGCACACACACACACACACACACACACATTTATGTATTTTTTTTTCTTTTCCCAGTTTCTATCCCGGCATGGGATTTTTGGTCCCTCCTGCTATGGATTATTCCCACAATTTTGACTCTCTGACAGTTTTTCTCACAGTGGGACATTCTTGTATTCTTGGCTTGCAGTGGCCCCTTTAAGATTTAGATAGAAGATACAGTTAAGGGGGTGAATGACCTATTGCTTGTGTTATCTGCTCACAATCAGTTTGCACATTTACACAGGCGCACAGAGGCTAATATATTTTAGCTCCTAATCCCCAGGTGTGAAGTCTGACTGAAACTTAAACAAACAGAAACTGACTGACTGTCCTAGCTAACACAGGCTGCTAGTATAGGCTTCAAGGGTTGATCAGGTCCTTGCTTCATCCACAAAGAGGGTGGAACTGACAAGCTGAAACTGGAACAGAAACCAACAGGCTGACTGAGGGACATCCCATGGGAATTCCTACTTATCCAAAGGGCCTGACTTATTGTGTTCCATCTTCTCCCATGGGTCTAGTGAGGACTCTGCTGCCACACAGGGGCTCCCTCCCCATGACCGCTGAGGAGACTCCGAGAAAAAGATCGGAGGGCGCGCCGTCTCATCCACAGGTCAGAGATGAGTCCCTGCTGCGGCCAGCACACTGGTGACCTAAGTGGTCAGCACAGTGTCTTCCCAGCCGACGCACCAAGAAATGTTGCCGAAATCTGATATCAAACCAAATGGAAGACTCTTTGCACCTGAGGAATTGGAAGGCAACCTTTATTACACTAGCGGACTGATGGGAATCAGGTCTCAAATCATCAGCGTAGATTCAGCTTAGAATTTAGCTTAAATACATTTTTGCAAGCTGGAAATACAAAGCTGAGTGCAGGTTATTATATGATAGGTTACATAGGCTAAGGCATATGTTGTCAGGCAGATTTGTTCTGGACAAGCTTTGCTAGGGAGGGGGCTGTGTGAGTGGGCAGGTGAAATCAGGCAAGCATGTCCCTGACTGGGTTATTCTGTCCTAGGTGGAAAGTTCCTGGAATAGGCAAGCAAAGCAGAATATGTTTATAGGCTAGAAAGTATGGGCAATGTGCTGGATTCAGTCAGATAAGGCTGAGTCAAACTGTCTCTGAGTTATAGCTGGTGTGGTGGTCAAGGTCAGCTGAGTCTAACTACGTGACAGGCAGCATGAGCTTGGGCAGAGGCTACTAACTGATTTCTGATTTCTGCTATGAAATTTCTGTAAGTTTGCCATTACACTGCCTCAGGCTCCCAGAGTGATGGGATTACAGACATGTGCCACCATACCTGGCCTGTTTTGCTATTTCTAGAGATATGAGATTGAGAGAGAGCTTGGAATGTTTGCATAATCCAATCTTTTTGTCTCAGAAATCTTACATTCTTTTATTCTGGTTTCTGAAAATAACTTTATACTTTTGCTGTTCCTTCATATTTACTTCTAGCCATTGGTCCATTAAACCTTTGGTTTTTCCTCAACTTGGACTCCCTTTCCTTTCTACCCAAGATACTTCAGTGCATTATTTCAACTTTCTGTACCATTTCTAGAACTCCACCTCCTCTTGCATCGAATTCTTTCATTAATTCTGCTATCTGATTTTTTCCAGTTTCATATAATGGCTGCTAAGCAATACTAAAGAAAAATGACTATTACCTAAACCCAGCAAATTCCTAGTCACCAGACTCAGCTGGGCTTCTAGTACTTCTTTGCAAAACATTTATATACTTTTTCAGTTAATTTCCTTCTTTCACTTACTTTAGCAGTTTTTGTAACTCATTTAGCAGCATTGCCACTCATTTTGATACAGTGTGCGATGGGTCGGAGAGATAGACTCCAGATTCTTGTGATGCTGGGCAAAGAATTGCATGCGTACACCCGATGATTAAAAGAAAAAAAAGCATCTACATGTATTGAAGTTGACAGGGAAGGTATACTCAGGGAGTGCAGGTTCATGCCGGCATGAATGAAAGGTGGCAATGGGTGGTTTCTTAGTTACTTTTCTCATTGCTGAGAAAAAATACCTGACACCCAAAGTTAAAGGAAAGGTTGGGCCAGTGAGATGGATCAGCGGCATAAGCGCCTGCCTGGCAAGTGCAAGGTCCTGAGTTCGACTCCCACTACCCACATAGAAAAAAGGGCCGGTGATATCACTCAGCGGCATGGGCACCTGCTGGCGTGCGAGGTCCTGAGTTCGACTCCCAGTACCCACACACACAAAAAAAGAAGGAAATGTTTATTTGTCTTACATTTCGCAGAGGTTTCAGCCCATAGTTAGCTGGCTCCAAGGCAGGGTGGCACATGGCAGAGGGGCATCGCAGAGGAGAAACATTCATGGCAGGCAGAAGGCAGCAAGCTTCAAGTGACCGGGGACAACGTTAGCTCTCTTTCTGTCCCTTATATTTTATCCAGGCTACCCACCCTTAGTGTTGGCAGTATGCACATGCAGGAGGCACCCTTGATCCTCCCTAGAGCTATACCAAACCAATCAGTGGACTAATGTAGTAGTCACACACCCTTAATACCAGAATTATACACTCTAGATCCAGCCACTTCTGAAAAGGCCCCACCTGTGACCACACGAGGCTTTGCAGGGACATCTAGACACAAGCCATAATCGGGAAAATGTGCCAGAATGGTGGGGGAATAGGGAGAAAGATAAATCGGGTTTTTTTTGGATTTAAAAGATGTGCAGCCTGCCTTGGGTGTTTCTCATTGGATCTCTCTGGACATGATTCACCGAGTGCTGAGTCATCTCAAGAGCATCTAGTGCACGTGAGTTTCCCACAGCTCACTCTGTTAGAATTACGTGCATGACACGAAAACCTCAGGTACGAGCCTTCAATGAAGTTAGGGTTGGGAAAAGGTTACTACAGGTCAGGCCACTGACTCTAACATGTGCTCTGGCCTGGAGTCCTGGGTCTTTGTTATTCTTATTTGTGCTTCTCTTAGGACAATGGAAGCTGGATTGGCCCTGGTGTGCTGTCCAAGTTCAGGGGACTTGGACTCCACAATTGTGCTTCCCGTACTAATTTCAAGCTCTGTACCCTGAATGAATTCATGTGTCATAGAAAATACTGAAGGCATTTTTCTGATCATTCTCTCCTCAGTTCCATCTGCAAGTTTATTAATATTTCCATCTTCTTTCTTATACCCTCAAGTCTCAGGTGGTGGTTATCTTTCTCATGGTTGAATCTATCCTGTTCCCTTGCGTTCTGGGTCAGTGCTTATTGATAGAGCCTGGACAGGGACACTGCCAGTTCAAATGAGCCCACCCACCATTTTAGAGAAACGTTGGTTTCATTTTACATAGGTCACAAGCAGTCTCCTGAGGATGTGTCAGCAGGTCACAGTGGACTTCAGTAGGTCACAGAGAACACACCAGCAAACCACAAGCTCATCATTTCTCTGACCCACCACCTCAAAAGCCCACCAGAAAACGCTATTTTAAAAAAGCCTCATCCTGTAAGAGACAGCTTCTCTCTTCTGTTCACACAGGGAGGTCCCTCTCAGGTTTAGTAATAAGCCTGCTTGGATTGTTGCGTTTGTGTCCCTTCTTTCCCACTCATCTGGTGCCAAAACCCAGGAGCAGGAGCCAAGCACAGGGGCTCCTTTGCAACCTGGGAAGCGATGAGCAGTGGCAGCTCATCCTGGGCTGACTCCTAGATCCTGAGAGCCTCCTTGTTCTCACCCCATTTTCCCTCCTTCCCAAAGAGTTGGTTGCACAGGCTCGACTTCCCCCTGAGGTAGAACATGGAGGCTGTCTTTGTTACTTTTCTCATTGCCGAGACAAAATACCCAGCACCCAAAGTTAAAGAGGGAAAGGTTTATTTAGCTCACAGTTTGTGGAGGTTTCAGTCCATAATCGGCTGGCTCCAAGGCAGGGTGGCATGGCAGAGGGGCAACAGTTCATGGCAGTGGAAGACAACAAAAAGCAATGAGAGCGAGAGAAAGACAGTCCTCATTCTGTCCCTTATGTTGTATGCAGGATACCTGCCCTAGGACAGGTATAGCACTCACACCCTTAATCCCAGCATTGGACCATGAATCAGTCACAAACTCTAGATTCAACCACCTCTGAGAAGCATCCCCCCCATGACTGCCTGAGGCTTTAGGGGGACATCCAGGCACAAACCATAAAAGAGGCTCTGGCCTAGACTACCCTTCAGTGAGCTCTCAAAACCCCCAGCGGCACCTTTTGAGTCCCAGCCACCTGCCTGGGTAACAAATTCTCCCTTCCCTTCCCAAAACCCTTCCCTTTTCATAAACTCCAGTCCAGGGCCCATCCTGCCAGACCTCAAACCAGACACCCACCACTGGCTGCTAATCCATCAGCACTCTGGGAGGGTAAGATTGGTCTCTGGACCAACTGACTTTTTTTTTTGGTGCCCAGAAAAAGCTGATCTGCCATCCCCCTTTGTCCTTCCTAACACTTTTTCCTTCCTCCCCGTTCTCTATTTGAAAACACCACAAAAGGGAGACCTCCTTCCTTTCAGTAGGCAGGACAATCTTCTCCAGCTCTGGGAGCCTACGGGCCCCAGTTGGGAGTCCATCACAGGGAGAAGTCCTAGTGACCTATTTCCTGACCCTGGCCACCTTTCTTGCCCCCCCTTTGATGAGCAGTTCTCCCTCAAGAACATTGGGAGACACCCTCGTCAGCTGTCTCCTGTGTAATCTTTCCAAATTGGGATTAAAAGGAGACGTTATACCAAAAAATTTGATCTTTCACTGCACTTTTGTGTGGCCCCAGTACAGACTCAGTAATGGGTCATGCTGGCCAGCTGAGGGTACTTTTGATCTCCAAGTTCTCTGAGACCTTGGTGACATCCTCCAGAGACATGGCAAATGGTCAGAATTTCTCTATATCCAAGCCTTTTTTGTTTGTTTGTTTGTTTGTTTCTTTTTTGAGACACAGTCTTGCTATGTAGTCTAGGCTGGATTTGAACTCACTATGTAGCCCAGGCTGGCCTGAGACTCACAGCAATCCTCCTGCCTCAGCCTCCTGAGTGCTGGGATTACAGGCGTGTGCCACCACACCTGATTATCCAAGTCTTTTTAGCCTCTGCGAGAGACCTTCCCTCTGTTCTCTCTCCTCCTTCCAAATTCTTCTCGCTGAACACAAGCCTTTTACCCCCATGTCTAACCTAACAAAAACTCCTGTTCCCACTCCCGACCCAACAACATCATGCCTTTACCCCCCACCACTGAAGACTTTGATCCCACGGCCTGTCGTCTCCCATTTCCTCAACAATCTCAACCAGGCCTACAACCCTCCCATCTGTCAGCCCCTCCCTCCTTCCAGGTCCTCCTCCTCCAACATCCATCAGCCTGCCTGCTTCCTCTGGCCCAGCCCCCTCCCCAAACCTGCCTTTCCGTCCCCCTCCACAGACACGCTGTCACTCTTCTCACCCAGTGCCCCCACTTCTCATCCCACCCCTCTGTGAGGTAGCAGGTGTTGATGGACCCATTCACATTCATGCTTTTTCTCAATTAATGATCTAGGACATTTCCAACCAAGAATTGGGTCCTTCTCATAACATCCCAATAAATTCAGAAAATTCCTCCCACTAAAATGCACGACCTCACTTGAGGAGACAGTTACCTTATCCTCCCGTTCACCCTTACTGATCATGAAAGGGAGCATATTTGGTGGAAGGCTGAAAACTATGCCGGTGAGCTCCACCATCAACACTCTGACAGGCACGCTGAGGCAGCTCAAACAGTCCCCAGGGCTGAACCCTGAGACCCCAGACGACACGTCAACGTGGTGACTCTAGTAGGACAGATTGAGATCATATGATCACTTGCCTCCTGGCAGGAATGGAAAAAAAGTAAAAATAAACAGATCCAAAACACTCAGCCCTCTTTATGAATTGCCTTTCAGAGGATATAATTAAACGTACGAACACTAACACTAACTCTCCTGAAGGTCTAATTCTTCTGTGCCACTACGTCATCTCCCAGTCCTATCCAGACATCCACAAAAAGCTCCAAAGATTAGGGCCGGTGAGATGGCTCAGCGGTGTAAGCGCCTGCCTGGCAAGCGCGAGGGCCCGAGTTCGACTCCGGGATCCCACATAAGAAAAAAGGGCCGGTGATATCGCACAGCGGCACGGGTGCCTGCTGGTGCGCGAGGTCCTGAGGTCGACCCCCGGTACCCACACACACACACAAAAAAAACTCCAAAAATTAGAAAGTGGACTCCAAACACCACAGAAGGCTCTTACAAACCTTGCCTTTAAAGTTTTCAACCACAAGGATGAGGAACAGAGAACTCTAAAAGAAAAACAGAGTAAAGCCAAAGATCAAATCCTGCCCTCCCTAGTTTGACCCCAGCTGAAAAACCTGCCAAAGGCTCCACCTTGCACCCACCTAGCAACTGTTTTCACTGCCGCAGTCTGGGCCACTGGGCAAAAGCTTGCCCTAACCCCAGGCCTCCTACAAATCCACATCCTAATTGTAGACAGTGAGGTCACAGGAAAATGGATAGCCCTGTGGGGAAGTCAGCCCCTTCCCTGAGTTATCTCCCCTCCAGGCAACCAACGCATCTGGAGAAAACCTGGCAGCCCTCATGCCTTTATCTTCAGCTGCCAATTGGTGTGGCCTGGATCCCAAGGCCCTCTCCATGATGTTGTCAACAGATTCACGGGGTAACAGTGGTGGTGGCTGGAAAACAGGCTTCCTTTCTGGTCAACTTTAAGGCTCCTGCTTTGACCCTACCCAGTCCTAATAAACCCTTTTTCTATTTCTAACAGCAAAAAGGGACAAGCATTAGGGCTACTTGCACATGCAGCTGGAGACTCCCTCCAGCTTATGGCCTATTTCTCCAAACCGCTCAACATTGTAATAAGGTTAGTTTCTCTGTTCACAGGTCTTAGCATCAGCTGCTGTCTTCCTTGAGGCCCAAAAGATGACTCTCCACCAGTCCCTATCGGTACACTCTTCATACAGCCTCTCCAACCTTCTCAGCCATCATGTTTTAACCCTTTTCTGGCCTGAGTTCAAGTCCTACACTCTTAGCTCTTACAACCCTTGGTTACCTTCTGTCACTCATTTGCCCTAAACCCTGCCAACCTCCTCCCAATACCCAACTCCCCAGACTCCACCCCCTAACATGACTGCGTGGAGCTCCTTCAGTTTACTCTTGCCTGCTTCCATCACATAACCTCCGAACATATTCCAGGATCCCTCAACTGGCTTACTGTTGGAAACACTTCAAAAACCACCTCTTCCAGGCATCATTGAAGTCTATCATGATAGCCCGTGCCCTCCCTGAGAAATAATTGAGGTGGTAGCCCTCCCCACAGGGACAACTTCATACCAGGCAGAATTCTTCACATTCACTAGAGCTCTCACTCTCGCAAAAGATAAAACCATCAATATTTACACAGACTCCAAATACACATATAATATCTTCACTCAAATGCCCAAATCTGGCATGAAAGGGGATTCCTAACTCTAAAATATACCCCTATACAAAAAGGGCCCCTAATTCAAGAACTTCTAGAGGTGGCTGTTCTATGCCATAGAGTTGTCATTCTTTACAAGGGCCATCAAATTCCTAACTCATGGGATAAACATCTCTGACATAATTTGTGGAAATAATGAGGCCGATAGAGTAGCAAACAGGCAGCTACCAACCCTCTCAATTCTCTGGTTCCTCTTTCCTCTTATACCATCCTATTCACTCCAAGAAATAACTCTACTCAAAGAACAGGAGTCATGACGAGGAATAGTGGTGGTTTCTCCATGAAAAATTAGTCCTTCCTGAAAGCTTGCAAAACAATTTCCTTTCATCGTTCCATGACCAGTTCCAACTCAGATCATTCCCTCTGCTCCAGTTTCTGCAGACTTACATATATCTCACCCCTAGTTTTAGGTCCTCCCTGCAAAAGATTATCACCCAGTGCTCCATATGCCAAACCATCAACTCCCAGAGCAACCTCGGTCCTCCTTCCTTCCCCACCCATCAATTTCAGGGATCCTTCCCCAGCACTGTCTGTCAAATAGATTTACTCAGATGCCTCTGGTAAAAAACAAAACAAAACAAAACGACAACAACAAAAAGCCTTCTTGTCCTAGCTGACACCTTCTCAGGATGGACAGAGGCTTTTCCTACATCAAACAAAAGATCCTCACAGTAACACATCCTACTCACTGAAATCACCCACTTTGGACTTCCAGTCTCCATCCAAACGTGTAATGGACCTGAATTTACCTTACAGATCACCCACCAGGTAGCCTCTTCCCTAAGTATAACCTGGAAGTTTCACATCCCATATCAATCCCAATTCCCAGGAAAGGTAAAAAAGGCTAATCACCTTAAACAGAGCATAACCAGGTTTTTGAGGCCCATTTGGACTGGACCAAACTCCTACCCTTAGCCTTTTTCAAACTCAGATCTCTTCCCCACAAACCTCTTATGCTCAGCCCCTTTGAGAGTCTATATGGAAGGCCCTTCATTGCCTTCACATTCTCTACCTCTTATTCAAACCTATGTTTCCCCCTTTCAAATTCCTTACTTAACACCCTTAGGATTCTCATTTGGAACTATGCTGACCCCTCCCTCCAAAAAGCCTCCAACAGCCAAATACCCTCACTCCTCCAGCCCTACAACCTGGAGACTGGGTATATATAAAGCCCTCAGCCCCTCTCAGGGATTAAAACCAAAATGGACAAGGCCCTGTCAGGTAATCCTGACCACCCCAACAGCAGCAAAATTAAAAGATCATTCCTCCTGGGTCCACTTCTCCTCTGTAAAAAAGGCTCCCCTTTTCCAGTACACACCAACTGGACCCACGTCCCTGAAGATCACCAAGCTGCCTCCTGTGACTGAATAGATCAAAGACACAGCTAGACAGCCCCATGAGTCTCTTCAAAACTTTGCCAGTAAAAGAATTCCCCATTATTTGCTCTTTTCCTTTCTAGACACCATAATCCAAGACCTATGGCTACAGGGAACCCTCTATACTTTCTCCCCAGAGCAAATCACCACCTTTACTTCCTCTGTTCTTCTGCTCTTATCCTTTCTTTTTTTTTTTTTTTTTGTGGGTACTGGGGGGTCGACCTCAGGACCTCGCACGCCAGCAGGCGCCCGTGCCGCTGAGCGATATCACCGGCCCCTTTTTCGTATGTGGGATCCGGGAGTCGAACTCGGGCCCTCGCACTTGCAAGGCAGGCGCTTACACGGCTGAGCCATCTCACCGGCCCTCTTATCCTTTCTTTATCAGCATTACTCGTCCTCTTAACCCTTAACACCATAACACAGATGTAAGGAACAGCATGAGGCAGAGACTAGCCAAGACCACTGGGCTTGTATAAAGGCAACATGGCGTGGAATTTATTGTGCCTGGGTGCAGGCAGACAGAGGGCAAAAAGGCCATCTGTAGGGAGCAAAGAGAAGTGGGTCTTTTTTTATAGGGCTTAAGAGAAGGCAAGGGACATTAGATAGGAAGATCTTAGTAAATATCAGTGGTCAAAGCTCTCTGGAAGTCTTGTGCCTCAGTGGGCAAAGTCCTTGAGGCATCTGGTGTAAATGTTTGGGTGTCTTCAGATGTCTGGGTGTTTGAAAGACTCCATGCTCCATCTTATCTCTTTTACGACATCCTGTGTTTGCCAAGGGTACAGGTACTGAGCTGAACACAATGCCTCTGCTGGCAGACAGGTTGTGTATCGGCAGAGTCCTGTCCAAATTGAGCCTTACAACAGACCCTTCCTAGATACCTTGATCAGACGCTCTTACAGCTAAAATCATCCAAACCTTTAACGGAACCATCCAACCACCCTGCTGGGTCTGCCGTCATCTTTCCCAATAGCAGACTCAGTAATCCCTGCTCCCCTTGGAACATGGATAAACACTTCTGCAGGGCTACACTTCACTGAGACTGCCAGTCCCAAGGGCACAGCCCTAGCTGAAGGACCTGACATCAGACTCCCGGGGGCACTAAAGGGTATCAGATAGGCCTTAAAGGCTCATTGGCTGCCACAGCGGGCCATAACTGATCCCTCCCAAAATGGACTCCATCTAACCCAACCTGCTTCTCTGTGCATTTCTGGAACCAAACAAAGTCACTTCACCCCAGTTGGCTCTTTAGATGCCTCCATCTGCAGAGCTACTATCCATCTCCTCCCACCTCCTGATCACCACAATTTGAACCATCTGGGAACTCTTGTACGGGTACCTGGTTACACTTCCTTCAAGGGCAGTCTAAACGCTACCACATCTGAATATTGCCAAAACAGGGAAAAGCACTCCCTGAAAGACACTTTCCTAGCCCATGAAGGTGCCCAAAAATGCAAACGCCTCAATATGCCTGATGGCAGAGTGTTCCTAAACCAAAAATGTGCCGCTTTTAGCCAAGAGGATCCTGTAGTATTACAGCCAGCCTCACCCTGTTCCCCTAAAAGTTGACAGCTGCAACTTTCAGCTCTTCCTTCCATATATGGCACAAATTTGATGCAGTCTGACATTTACTTTCTAACCCGCCCCTAGACCTCCCCCTCCTGTCCTGATTTGATCTCATGGGACGCCTCTCCCTAGATATGGACATCTTCTGGGTGTGTGGAGACAAGGCATACATTTACTTACCTACCAACTGGACCGGAATCTGTACATTAGGCTTCCTCACTCCTACCCTTTCCCTAGCAACATCTGATCTGCGCATCCCTATCTCCCCATAACCCATGTAAAGGCAGAATGTGTCATACAGCTAGTCCCTTATTCACCATCCTGGGAATAATCACAGGAACTGGAACCACGATCAGGGCCCTAGGAGTCTCTTTCATAGTTCACCAGGCTGTCAAAAGAACTCACCAAGGGACTCAAAGAAATCTCTGGCCAACTGGGACACTTGCAAGATCAAGTAGACACCCTGGCTTCAGTTGTCCTCCAAAACTGCAGAGGCCTTGATCTCTTGACAGATTCACGGGGTAGCGTATGTGCTCTACTCCAAGAACAATGCTGCTTTTACACCAACAACTCTAGTCTCTGCTGAGACGGGGTAAAATGCCTTAGTGAAGGGGCTCCCAAATTCCTTGAAGGCTCTTCTAATGGTCTGTTTCCCCTTCCTCTTCATTGGCTCCTACCCCACCTGGCTTATACTCATGCTTATTACTCTTCTGCTTCTTTTTCTTCCCTATATAATTAACCCATTCCAAAGCTTTTTCGTGAACCAATAGCGGCCATCTCCCGGGCAACTCCTTGAGAACACCTCCAAATGGCCTTCTCCAAAACATCCACAAAACCTTCATCGCCTCCTCTCAGCAGGAAGTAGCCAAAAAAAGAACGACGACCCATTTTCCTATACCTCTTTAAAGCCAGGAATGGTAGAGCCTGGACAAGGACACCACCAGTTTGAATGATCCCACCCACTCTCTCAGAGAAATGTATGTTTCATTTTTCTTAGGTCACAAGTAGTTCCCCAAGGACACACCAGCAGGTCACAGGAGACAAGTCAGTAGCTCACAGAGGACACATCAGCAAGCCACAAGCCTGCTGTCCCTCTGATCCCCCCCCCACAAAAAAAACCCTGCTGAAAAAAATGCTATTAAAAAAACCTCTTAGCCTGTAAGAGACAACTTCTCTCTTCTGCTCGCACAGGGAGGTCCCTGTCAAGGTTACAATAAACCTGCTTGAACTGTTGAATTTGTATCCCCTTTTCCCGCTCACTTTGAGTTACCAGGGATTCTGGTTAAAATGCAAGTTTTGACTCCTTAGATGTAGGGTGGGACCTGAAATCGTGCATTTCTAACATGGAGAATTGATGCTGCTAGCCCACAGAGCACACTTAAAAAGACTGTGGTTTGTATCCTCTCAGCTTGTTTTGTTCTCCCAGTTATTTCTTCTTGCTGTATTTTTCAAACTCATTTTATTGACTCCTTAGCATATAAAATGCTCACATTTCTTTGATCTTAAAAAATAAAAAAAGATCTGCAAGGTACAGTGGCACACATGGGATTCCAGCACCTGGGAGGGTGAGGCAGGAGGATCTCAAGTTCAAGCCCAGCCTGGGGAACTTAGTGATTTAGCGAGACTCTATCTCAAAGTAATACTTGAAACAGGCTGAGGATGTAGCTTAGTGCAAAGGCCCTTGGTTCAATCCCCAGTACCACACAATACACACACACACACACACACATCACTCCTCAGTGCTTGCTTTACTTAGTTTGTATTACATCACTATCTCCTGATGTTATTTCCATTCCTTTAGCCAAATCCTGTTATTGGGTAGTTCCCCTAGAAATGGAACCAATGCTCGCCAATCAAAAGTATTCCAGGTCATTGCCTCAAACAAAGAATTGCACGGAACAAGCCAAAAATGATGCCAAAAGTTTATTTGAAAAGTGCAGGGTGAATGGGTATGGGAGAAACCAGGTGTGCAGAGTAAACTTGGGCAGAACAAGAGAAGAAGATAAAAGCAAAAATAAAACTACAAGCTACGTCTGGGAAACACAGCAGGGGCTATCATGGGAAGTCACGATAGTGAGCTGCTCGAGGCATTTGGTCTTCTTTATGCCGTCCACATCTCATGGGAGCTCACAGGAGGTTCTACACATGGGGTCCTGAGAATTATTTGGCCCTGTCCTGGGATCTTGTGATTGACAGGTCCTGTTCATTTCCCCAGCCAGCTTTGCCATGCCCTATCTCCTATATCAATCCTATTCAATACAGTACTCTTTTTCAGGCTCCTCTTAATCTACGTATATTTTAAATATAGACATTGCTTAAGTTCCTTTACTTCATTTTTCTTCTTGCTTTATATACAGTATCCTCAGTGTTATTTACAGCTTTCATGATCACATATAGATGATAATGCTGAAGAATTTTCTTTGGAACTCCAGAATAGTATATCCAAATTCTGGCTGTCTTCTGGGTATGTCAAAAGTGAACTCTCCCTTTTCCCCAAATATGTTTTCTTCGTGCTTTTCATTTTGGTTAACAAGATCATGATCTACCCAACTGTCCATTGGAAAATCAGACCTACAGTTCTTTGGGGTTTTTGTTTGTTTTTTGAGACTGGTTTTCACTGCCCAGGCTGGCCTCAGCCTTTCGATCTTCTTGCCTCAGCCTCCTGAGTAAGTGGGTTTATAGATGTGTGCCACCAAGTCCAGTCCATGTGGAAAATCAAGACTTATCTTAGAATCTTGCCTGTCTGTCAACTTCCACATCCTGTCTTGTGTCTGTCATCCCTTCAGCATGTTTTGTGTTCTAGCCATTCCTCTACCTATCTCAGCACCTGTGCCTCCCTCAGGACTCTCTCCTGCAGGTCATAAACCCCGGGAGGATTGGGAGGTTGTTGACCTCTACCTCTACCATGAGCCCCAGCAGAAGAGTTCTTGGTAAATATTTCCAGTCTGGTCTCTAAAAATAAACAGGGCATGGTGGCACAAGCCTGTAAACACAGCTACTTGGGAGGCTGAGGCAAGAAGTCACTAAGGAAACTTCTGCTGGAGAAAGAAGGGAGGGGCCTGCCTTGGAGTTCACTTGCTAAGCTGAATCCATCTTCTGAGTTACATATTAGCCCGGGACCAGGATTCTAAATACAACGAGAGGAAGCAAACTAAGTTAGCTTATACAAAATAAGTCTCAGGGGTGGACCCAGTAGTCTTCTGCAAACCTTGGCCAACTCCAGCCCTAATTACCATGTCATTGACGATGCAGATTTGGTACACACACACACACACACACACACACACACACACACACACACCACCTTGAGGCTCTAGACACCATGACAATTCTCTAAGGAACATAAAAGTTCAAAAACTCCAACACTTAATGGAGGGGCTAAGCCAAGTTGTTCATTGGCAGGAGCCAGACCCCAGTCCAGCGCTTCAGTCCCACTCTCAACCCTGATGCTCAAAACTCAGCACCAAGCCCCCAGGGCCATGAGCTCTTCTCTGGGCTGCTCCACACTGGGGTGTGCCTTCAATTTCAAACAAATCTTTGATCTTGCCTTTCCTTTTGGGTGTCCTCCTGAATTCTTTGTTCAGGACATCAAGAACCTGGACAATAGGCAACCTGCCCCCTATTTAGTAAAAGAAGAATCACAAGTTCAAGGTCAGCCTAGAAAATGTAGCAAGGTCCTGCCTCAAAATAAAATTAAAAAGGTGGAGGATGTAGCTCATGGCAGGTCACTTGTCCAGTAGGCTCCAGGCCCTGGGTTCAATCCCAAGTACTGAAAAACAAAAACAGACAAAGACAAAAGCCCTAACATTTAGCATTGTTCTAACGCTTAAAGCACTTCAATGTCTTTTAAATGTTTATATCAACTATTTAGTATCATGTAAAAGACATTCTGTTCTTCACATGTGTAAATATGTTAGTATGTGTAACTGAACCTAGATGCCTAAGGTTTGGAGGTCATCAATCTGCCTTTTACATTTATCCTGCCACTTCTCTCATTGTCCATTTGTCTGCCACCACTATAATTGTTCTTGCTATAACTTGCTTCCCCAACCTCCACACCTCCTCGTGAGTGTGTGTGTGTGTGTGTTGTGTGCTACTCATGATCAAACCTGGAGGCATTCTATCACTGAGCTACATCCCCAGTCCTTTTATTTTTAGGTATGGTCTCACTAATTTGCCTGGGCTGGCTTGAAACTTTGGATCCTCCTGCCTCATCCTCCTCTGTAGCTGGGATTACAGACCTGGGCCACCATCATTGGCTCCTGTCTAATGTGCTGTTTCTATGCTGTCATGGGCAGGGTAAATAGGGACTGACTGAAAATCTGAAAGGGCTGTCTTCTGAGTAAGGTTTGTGAGCATTAGTACAAAGATTATTATCTCATACATGCTTTTTCATAGCTTTCCCCCCTTATTTCCTACTTCTGGTTATATATGAGAGAGATGACATTGTTCAGAGATACCTTAGTTACTTTTCTTATTGCTGAGACAAAATACTGGACACAGTTAAGGAAGGAAATGTTTGTTTCAGCTCACAGTTTGCAGAGGTTTCAGTCCATAGTTGGCAGGCTCCAAGACAGGGCAGCGTGGTAGAAGGACATCGCAGAGGAGAAAGAGTCCATTGCAGAGCAGGCAGGAAGCAGCAGAACAGCAAGCAGCAGCAGCCTGCCTTCCCTCTCTCCCTTTATATGCCATCTAGGCTGTAAGCCTATTAATTTGTGCCACCCACACCCAGGGTGGAGCTTCCATTATCCACATCCAGAACTATGCTAATTCCAATCAGTGGACTAATTTAATACTGCACCCTCAATTCCAGTATTACACACTCTGTATCTAGCTAACAATGAAAAGCCATGCCTACGAGTGCATGAGGCTTTGGGGGGACATCTAGATACAAGCCATAACAGATGAATATCTTTTAAACAACTGGGGTACAATTATAGGTAGCAATTAAAAAATGTAATATCTGTTTCAGCTCTGTATATCATTTCTATGTGGCAGTGTTACGGAAAACAGACCAAACATGGGAAAAACAGCACTGAGAAGGTTTAGGAGTCAGTTTATTACACTGGTGGGCTTCTGACTAGGATTTCCCCAAAAGAGTCAGAGCCCCACCCAGCAGGGCTTCAGGGCTTTTAAAGGGAAAGTAAGTGGGGAGGTACAAAGGCAAATTCGGCGCATATGATTGGAGGGTTGGGTGACATCATGGGTTATACAGAGGAAGAAATGTTCTGTTACATTTTATGTTACATTACAAAGCCATTAGTTATACAAAGACAGTAAAGACAGGTTATACAAAGGAACATTTGAAGTTACATTGCAAGGCTACCTGTTAGACAAGCTTACACAAAGAAGGGAATGTTCTGTTATCAGGTTTGTCCAGACACACACACTTGGTCTTGGTGGGCATTCTGGCAGGCTTCTATTTAAAATTTTTAATTTTTCCCTTATAGCAGAACTAGCTAATTTTCAAATCAATAGTACAGTATTTAAATCTTAGTAAATTATAAATGCTTTCTCATTCACTGTTTCCTTGCACTTTCTTATCCTTTATCCCAGCTCTTGTAGTCAGGGTTTGCAAGGGAAAAGATTTAATACAGGACACATAATTTATAGAATTTTATAATATTCACCCAAAAAGTCAAATGCAGAAGAGTGAAAGAGATCTGTCCATGCACTAGAGACCCAAAGAATCGAGCTGAGAGCCTGGATCTCACGCCAATGTCCTGCACAAGTCAGCTGAAGACCTAGAGCCCATGGCGATGTCCTCCACAAGTCCAACTGGAGGCGTAGAGCCCACGACATTGGATCTGCACCGGGAGGGCCTAAAGGCCAGTGTGGAAGGTAGGAAGTCTGCACCAGTGGGACGAAGGATCTGTGCCAGCAGGCTGAGGGATCTGGACTGGAGCCAGGAAGCAATGCTCCAGGTAAGGACCAGAGCTCCCCTGAAGAGAACAGCAGCCGTCCTCAGTGACAGCGAGGAGATAACAGCTGAGTTCATATCAGGAAAACCACCAGGACAAGTTTCTCCAGGAGAATCAACAGCACACCATCTTCCCCTCCAGTTCTCCCTTTATGCTGTTGGCAACAATCCTCAGGTGGGCCTTCTACACCCAGAATGATGCTGATTCAGTTCAGCTGGGTGTTACAAGTTGACCATCAGTTAATCCACCACACTAGCACTTTCTTTTCCTACTTTTCTATCATATAAAATCTCAAAATTAAAATAATAGAAGTATAGCAGTGTATGCATATATTAACATATATAACCACGAAAGAGAAGTCTTGAAAAATATGAATGCTCTTTTTTTTTTTCTTCTGTATGTGCTGCTGGAGTGAGCACATGAATGTTTTTTATCTCCTATGTTGTAAATTTCTTTTTGGTTCTTGGGTTTGAACCCATGGCCTTCACACTGAGCTATGGCCCCAGACCATTTTTATTGTTTTTTATTTGGAGACAGGCTATCACTAAGTCACTAAGTTGCCCAAGCTAGGCTTGAACTTCCTATCCTCCTGCCTCCCAGAGTAGTAGGATTATAGGTGGGTGCCACCACGTCCAATCTATGTTGTTAATTTTTAATGGTGAGATCATATGAAATCAGTCTTACCTGCTGGCATAAATAATTTGTCCTTCTTATCCTCCCACCCCATCCAAGTTAATTGAGACAGTGTTATGAGTTAGAACAAGATGTACCCCATGTATTCAGAGGTGAGGCTTTTGGAAGGTCACTGGATCATGGGGTGTGGTATTTACCAGTGGATGAGTTCCATGGTGGAATATGCTGTTAGGAGGTGGGGCCTGGTTGGAGGTGGTCACAGGAGGCCACCTGGGTGGGTGTGTTCTTGTCACTGGCTCCTCCCTTCTCTCAGTCTGCTTCTAGGGTACCATCAGGTGACCAGATACCCTCCACTGCCCTTTTACCAGTTCTACCGGGAGGCAGCAAACTACACACTGAACCCACTAAAAAGTGTGAGCCAAAATAAACCTCGCCTTCTTTAATTTGTGAATGTCAAGATTTTGTTCCAGTGACAGGAAAGCTGATTATTATTTTAAATACATACATCATAAATCTTTTTTAAAAGAGCCTGTCTCTAAAAAAAAAAAAAAAGAACCTGTCTCTAGGTATTTGACCAGTTGTTCTAACAAAAGGAAAGACTAGATCACTGGGCACACCTAAGTGCAAATGAGCTGATTAGTCCTACCAAAAGAAGGCAAAATAGTATTTGGAGCACCTTCGATGACAGCACTCTTAGGAGCTACTCAGAGGCCAGATATATTTGAAGATAGGCACATGAAAAAATCCAGTGAGCAAATATGTGTAACCCATGAGAACCTCCCAGTTAGAAGGAGTTGTGAGCCTGGTGTGGAAGAATGCACTGGAGCCAAGGTTTGTTTATTCCACTTCTCTGGAGTCAGAGCCAATAATCCAAGTGACCTGAAGAATGGTGATAAATGTTTTTCTACATTTAGGAGGAGCTAATTGGCAGAACCATTGCAGATAGGGCAATTCCTGCTCTTAGTAACATGATACAAAGAGGGCTCTGCCGATCTAATGCTGCCAGCTCATGTGCTTGGAGTTGTTTCTTATTAGCAGAGACAGCTGTAAACCCATTCTCACGCTTTCTGGCCCAGTGCTTTTGCAACCACCTGAATGCATTAAAAAGACAGCAAGGTGACGCTGATATTTAAGGAACGAAACCAAGCTACCTGACCCACCGGAGTCTGATGGTAGCTTCCATTAAAAGTCAGGTTTGCGGCCCTGTGACTTCAGAACCAGTGGAGGAACATCTGCCAGGCTTTGTGTTCCAAAATGAAGGCTGCCACAGTACATTCCCGCCCACCCATACCCCCACCGCCCCCCATTCTGGGGATTAAAGCTGGGGCACTTTGCCACTGAGCTACATCCTCAGCCCTTTTTATTTTTTATTTTGAGACAGGGTCTTGCAAAGGTGCTAAATTGCCCATGCTGGGCTTTAACTTGCAGTCCTCCTGCCTCAACCTCCCAGGGTGCTGTGGTCATGGGTGTGCAACCACACCCAGCTCATAGTATATCCTTATTGAATTTCACACAGGCCTTTTTTCCTGCCCTGCCTCAATTTGACTCTTAGCCCAAGCTCATCCAAACCTTAATCTATTTTAGGACTCTGCCTTTTCTTTTTGTCTTTGCAAGTTTTTATGGTGTCATTTGGCAGGTTGGTTTCTGTCCTCAGCCAGTCTCTTGAATCTGCTCTTGCTTTATTTTAGTAGGGCTTGCTGACCTGCTTGTGTCCTCTGTATCTAGCTTCAATCTTTGGCCTGCTTTTATTTTAGTTCTTTCCTAATAGTCTGTAGAGACCTTGATCTGTCATGCGACACAAGGTATGGAGAGAAATACTCTGGCTAGAACAGCATAAGCTGATTTTGTCAGGCCTTTTGACCTCTTGTCTACTCAAATGGTTTTATTTGTAGGCTTTTTAGTTGAAG
Source organism: Erethizon dorsatum (assembly GCA_028451465.1). NCBI lineage: Eukaryota > Metazoa > Chordata > Mammalia > Rodentia > Erethizontidae > Erethizon > Erethizon dorsatum. The sequence continues at coordinate 59,784,673 of CM051834.1, read as the reverse complement.
CTGGCTGACAGCCTTGGATTATGATCTTTACATAAGAATCTTGTGCTGAGGGTGGGTAGAAAATAACACTTGTACTCACTGTGTAATCCAGGCTGGCCTTGAACTCACAGCAATCCTTCTGCCTCAGCCTCCTGAATGCTGGGATTACAGGTATGCGCCACCTCACACAACTTATCCTTCATTTTCCAAACAAACTTTGTCACTGTTTTTGGTGATTTTGTTCAGTTATTTGTTCGAGACAAAAAGAACCTGGAAACCAACATGCAAGCACCCCCAAAACATGGTAACATTTATTTCATGAGCTATTTCTATAAGGAGCTACCTGATAACACCCCCACACATACACAAATGGCCAGACTCCTACAAACTACTTTTTTTAATTGAGTCAATTTATCGCCTTAAATTGAAATTATCCCATGTATATTATCAGACCATAGTACAATGAAATTGGAAATCAATGGCAAAAGAAACCACAAGAATTTGCTAAACACATGGAAATTAAATAGCACCCTACTGAACAACCAATGGGTCACAGATGAAATTAAAGAAGAAATTAGACAGTTTCTGCAACTGAATGATGACGACAGTACAACATACGGGAACTTATGGGATACAATGAAAGCAGTCCTGAGAGGGAAATTTATAGCATTAAATCCCTATATCAGGAAAACATAGCAAGCACAAATAAACAACCTAATGGTGAACCTCAAACTTTTAGAAAAAGAAGAGCAGGCTAAGCCAAAAGCTCGTACAAGGGAGGAAATTATAAAGATCAGAGCAGAAATGAACATATTGGAGACTAAAAAAACAATACAAAGAATCAACAAATCAAAGAGTTGGTTCTTTGAAAGATTAAATAAAATTGACAAACCCTTATCCAACCTTATTAAAAAAAGGAAAGAAAGTACTCAAATCCACGCAATTAAGAATGAAAAGGGTGATATCACAACGGACCCTGCAGAAATCCAGAAGATCATCTATACCTACTTTGAAAACTTGTATTCTAATAAGATGGAAAATGCAGAAGAAATGGACAGATTCCTAGATACATATGAATTACCAAAGCTCAACCAAGAAGATATAAAAATCCTAAATAAACCAATAACAATCAATGAAATCGAAGCTGTAATTAAAAACCTCCCAACAAAGAAAAGCCCAGGCCCTGATGGATTCACTGCCGAATTCTACAAGAAATTTAGAGAAGACCTAACACCACTACTTCTCAAACTCTTCAATGAAATTGAAAGGGAAGCAATACTCCCCAAATTCATTCCTGGAAGCAAGCATTACCCTGATACTAAAACCAGAGAAGGACCCAACTAACAAAGAGAACTACAGGCCAATCTCCCTAATGAACATAGATGCAAAAATCCTTAATAAGATACTGGCAAACAGAATGCAGCAAATCATCAAGATTATACACCATGACCAAGTTGGATTCATCCCAGGGATGCAGGGATGGTTCAATATACGTAAATCAATAAATGTAATACACCATATTAACAGAGCCAAGGACAAAAATCATATGATCATCTCAATAGATGCAGAAAAAGCTTTTGACAAAGTCCAGCACCCATTCATGATAAAAACCCTACAGAAAATTGGAGTAGATGGTCTTTATCTCAGTCTGATAAAAGCTATCTATGACAAATCAACAGCCAATATCATACTAAATGGACAACAACTGAAAGCCTTCTCTCTAAAATCAGGAACAAGACAAGGATGTCCACTGTCCCCACTCTTATTCAACATAGTCCTGGAAACTTTAGCCAGAGCAATTAGACAAGAGAATGAAATAAAAGGAATTATGATTGGAAAGGAAGAAGTTAAATTATCATTATTTGCAGATGACATGATACTCTACGTAGAAGACCCCAAAAACTCCACTAAAAAATTGCTAGATTTAATAAGCAAATTCAGTAGTGTAGCGGGATACAAAGTCAACACTCAAAAATCAATAGCCTTCCTGTACACCAATAACAAACTCACTGAGAGAGAAATTAGGAAAACAACACCTTTCACAATAACATCCCAAAAAATGAAATACCTAGGAATCAATCTCACAAAGGAAGTGAAAGACCTCTACACTGAAAACTATAGTACTCTGAAAAAGGAGATTGAAGAGGATATCAGAAAATGGAAAGATATCCCTTGCTCTTGGGTCGGAAGAACCAATATAGTGAAAATGGCCATACTTCCAAAACTGTTATACAGATTTAATGCAATTCCGATCAAAATTCCAATAACATATCTCACAGAATTAGAGAAAACAATCCTAAAATTCATCTGGAGCCAGAAGAGACCTAGAATAGCAAAGGCAATTCTGGGCAACAAAAGCAAGGCAGGGGGCATCACAATCCCTGATTTGAAATTATACTATAAAGCTACTGTGATAAAAACTGTGTGGTATTGGCAAAAAAACAGACCCAAAGATCAATGGAATAGATTAGAAGATGCAGAAACAACTCCAGACATACTAAGCCACCTTATCTTTGACAAAGGTGTCAAACACATTCACTGGAAGAAAGTTAGCCTCTTTAATAAATGGTGCTGGAAAAATTGGCTCTACACATGCCGAAGATTAAAATTAGACCCATATCTTTCACCGTGCACTAAACTAAATCCAAAATGCATCAAAGAACTAAATATTAAAACAGAAACATTAAATCTCCTGGAAAATAGAATAGGTAAAACTCTTGAAGACATTGGTGTAGGCAAAGACTTTATGAATAAAACCCCCATCGCACAAGAAGTATCACAAAGAATCAACAAGTGGGATCTCATGTTATTAAAAAGCTTTTGCACAGCAAGAGAAACCACCAACAGAGTGAAGAGACAACCCACAAGGTGGGAAAAAATATTTGCTAGCTATTCCTCAGACAAAGGATTACTATCAAGAACATACAAAGAACTCAAAAAAATCAGACCTCCCAAATTTAAAGACCCAATCCAAAAATGGGCATCTGAGATGAATAAACACTTCTCAGATGAAGAAATACAAATGGCAAATAAATATATGAAAAAATGTTCAACATCACTAGTCATTCGAGAGATGAAAATTAAAACAACACTGAGATTCCATCTCACCCCAGAAAGAATGGCTATTATCAAGAAGTCAACTAATAACAAATGCTGGTGGGGCTCTGGGGAAAAAGGAACCCTTCTCCACTGTTGGTGGGAGTGTCGACTGGTGCAGCCACTGTGGAAATCCGTGTGGAGACTCCTCAAAAAAGTAGGATTGGAGGTCCCATTTGACCCAGCTATTCCCCTTCTGGGTATCTTCCCAGAAGAATTAAAAACATCGTACCACAGCGATATATGTACACCCATGTTTATAGCAACACAATTTGTAAGAGCTAGATCGTGGAAACAACCCAAATGCCCATTAACCGAGGAATGGATAAAAAAGATGTGGTATTTCTATACAATGGAGTACTACTCAGCCATAAAGAAAGATAAACTGGAAACTTTTATAGGTAAATGGATGCAACTCGAGAAAATACTCACAAGCGAAATAAACCAGATGCACATTTGTAAACATCGTATTGTCTCCCTAGTATGAAAATGCAATTTCACTGTGACTATTCAAAAAAAAAAAAAATTTATCGCCTTAGATTACTTCAGCTGTGTCCTGGAAATTGCAGTTCTCTTAATAAGTTCAATTGATAGTTATGATTTCCTTTTCTCGTTTCTACCTATCTTTTATTTCTTCTATCAAAAGGAGAAAATAATAAGAGAAAAATTGTTCCTTGAGCTTAGAGCTGCCCCTCCCAGACCTTCCCACAACAGGGTAGGATTATTAACAGAGTTTGATTATATGAAGAGAGACAAAAGGTGAGCAGAGAAAGAGGAGGTGATTTTAGGCTTCTACCAAGTCCTTCCATAACATCGTCAGTGCAGAACTGAAAGAGAGAAGATTGAGGGGGAGAACTGGCTGTCTTGAAGGTGTAGCGTTAGTTCTTCCTGCTATCCCAGACTGTTAGGCATTTGATAAATGGCCACACACCAAGCCACCAGCCAAGGGCAATGCAGTGTTTCATAAACCAAACCAAATCAAACCATAGAACTGCTCCCTGTGGATTGAGTCAGAGGACAAAGTAATAGAGAAAAGGGTACCACAGTCCCTCTGCCTGAGAACAGTACCTGTCTTCCAGGATTGTAAACATGATTGACAATAGTGTGTACATGGCACACAGTAGGCCCTCAAATTGTAACTATTTCTCTTTTGCTAATATATATATATATATATATATATAGATAGATAGATAGATAGATATAGATATATATATATATTTTTTTTTTTTTTTTTTTTTTTTTTTTTTTTTTGAGACGGGGTCTCACTATGTAGTTCATACTGGCCTTGAATCCACTATGAAACCCAGGCTGGCCTGGAACTCCAGTGATCTTCCTGCCTCACCATGCCCAGCTTTTGTTTTGCTAATGTTTTTAAAGGAAATCCTATATGCTGGATACAGAAACACACAGAACTGAATGTAAAAGCAAAAATTCTACAGCACTTCATATAATTTATCTCCCGGAGCTATAGGAAAAAGTGATTGGCTGTGATTTAAGATTCAAAAACTTAAGAGGGATTTTAAATTCAGTTTTGTCTGATACTGGTGACTATAGGTGGTTACGTATAGTTCCTGGTGTTGAAAGGGAATGTAAAATTTTAAAGGCCAGCCAAGAATGCCCGCCAAAACACAGTGGATATGTCCAGGCAAGCAGGATAACAGAACATTCCTTCTTTTGTGTGACCCCTGTTTTACTGCCTTTGTGTAGCGGATGGCCTTACAATGTAACTTGAGGTGTCTTTACTGCCTTTGTGTAACTGATGACCTTGCAATGTAACTTGAGATGTTTAACTCCTTCAGCAATCCATGATACCACCGAACCCTCAAATCATCTGTGCCAAATCTGCCTTTTTACCTCCCTGCTTGCTTTCCCCTCAAAAGCCCCAAGACCCAGCTGGGCAGGGCTCTGGGTCTTTGGGAAGGATCCCAGTCAGAGGCCCAACAGTGTAATAAACTGCCTCCTAAACCTTCTCGGTGCCATTTCTTCCCATATATGGTCAGTTTTCCGTAACAGTATAGATTGAAAAAACTTACAATGAGTACAGAGTTTGTTGTTACGTTCCATCTAGACTTAAGTCACATTTCAAATTTGGCTGTGATATTACCCAAAAGAGATTTGCTGTAGTTTCCCGGGATAGAATTATAGCACCAATCATGGTCTTTCTACCCAACTCAAGTAAAGATGTTTTTCAAAAGATGGACGCAGTTCACAGTTCGCTGAACATGTGTTTCTGCAATGTGAGTCTTCAGTTTCAAGTGGTGCAGAGCGCACACAGCGTGTATCTAAAGGTGCGTGTTGGGTTTATCAGAAGAGAACTAAGTGAAGGAATGCAAGAACACAATGGCTTCTTCTGTATTGAACAGGAAGCAGAGGTGGCAGCTTGACATTTTCCAGGCTAAGCTATTGTTTAGATAACACAGAATGGAAAGATACAGATAGGTATCTTCCTGAGCAAGGATTTAAAATCCCAGTTATGTTTTTGGCAGTATACGACAGGTGCGGAACGTTGAAAGTATTAAGAGAATATCTTAATACTGCAGGCATAGAACACTTAAGTCTAACTTTAGAACTTCTGATATTTGAGATGAACATTAAAATGTAGGTTTTAAAAGACTGGTACAGTAAGATTTGTCAGGATTACAAGGTGTTTTTTATTTATACTGGAATTTTTTGTTGGATATCCTTTCACAAAAAAATGTAATCTTTAAAGCTATCATAACCTCCGAGTATTAGCAATTTGGCATTATACTGAAGTTAACTGTAGTGCTCTTACTAAAATTAAAAAAAAAAGGTAGTAGAATAAAGAGAATAGTAAGATAAAACCCAATGTAACTCCTAGAGTTTAAGTAAGATGTGTTTAGACTGATTCTGCATTGATTTAAGCATCATCTAATATTTTTTTAAAGAGCAGAATCTATTTACTGGGGAAAGAAAGCTATATTTATTGGGGAAAGAACTTCTGTCTAAGAGAGACAGAAGGGGTCCGAAGTGGGTTGCCGAGGACCCCATTTTTTAAGGGGGTTTTATAGAGAAAAACCACGAGGTGAGGCGGAAAAAAGTATAATCAACTATTAAGATTACAAGTATAGTCACTAAGGTAATATTGATCCAATGGGAAATCACAAGGTAGGCATGAAGTGGGACAAAACTATGGTTAACCAATATGATTACAAGTCTAATCACTTAGGTAATATTAAATGGGAAATCACAAAGTGGGCATAAGGCAGGACAAAACTATGGTAAAATTGAAAAAATTCTAGGAACAGAGGTTAAGAGCAGAATCTATTTACTGGGGAAAGAAAGCTTTTGTCTAAGAGAGACAGACAGGGTCCTGAGTGGGTTGCCAAGCGTCACCTAATACTGCAGCAATAAGACACATTAGGTTATCTGAGTTCTCTGTGATTGGTTTCCTCATCTGTAAAATGGACACGGCTCTTTTTTTTTTTTTTTTTTTTTCCTTTTCTTTTCTTGTTCTCCCAGTGCTGGGGAATCAAAAGGGCCTTGTGCTTGCTGGGCAAGGTCTCTACCACTGACCTACAACCCCAACCCCTTCCTTCTGTTCTTGTGAAGATTAAATTAGAAAGTACATTTAAGTGCTGAGAATGGTACATGGCACATAGTAAGCAGAAAATCTACAATATCTGTAACCCCAGCACTTGAGGGGCTGAGGCAGGAGGATACTGTGAGTTCAAGTCCAGCCTGAACTGTATAGCAAGACCCTGTCTCAAAAAACCAAAAAGAAAAAAAAATAAAAGTACAATATATGTTATCAGTAGTAGTAGCAGCATATGGGGGAATAATTGCTTACTATTCAATTATGTGAAAGGGAATAAAGGGTATATTGTTTTTAGAATTCACCCATCTATGGAAAGGGAAGAAAAAATAAAGATGTAATATAGATATGTACCAATTCTGAAAGATGAGTGTAATTATTGTTTATCACAAACATATACTAATAAAAATAGAATTTACCCACCTAAAATCTGAAGAAACCACTTTATATTTCCAAAACAAAGAAATAAAAAGTCTTTTAAAAAATTTTAGTTATTGTTTTGGTACCTGGAATTGAACCCATGGCCTTTGCACAGAGATACATTCACAGCCCCTTTTTAATTTTTTATTTTGAGGCAAGATCTTGCTAAGTCATCCAGGCTGGGCTCAAACTCTGGATCCTCCTAGCTCAGCCTCTCAAAGTACTGGGGTTACAGGAATGTACCACAAATCCCACTCTTTATTATTTCTTAACAACTTTATTGAGATACATTTCACATGACGTAACATAAAATTTGCCAGTGTACCACCATGCCTGGCTCTATTCCCTTTTTTATTTGTTTATTTTGAGACAGGCTCTTGCTATGTAGCCCAGGCTGGGCTGGAACATTGTTCATGATCCTCCCACCTCAGCTTCCTGGGTGCTAGGATGATGGGCATACACCTGCATGCCCAGCAAGCTTCGTTTCTTTTTAATGAATGAATAATATTCTGTTGTATGATATACCACATTTTGTTCATCCGTTTGTCTACTGATTGAATTTGAGGTGTTTCCACATTTGGCTATAACAAATAATACTGCTGGACGCATTTTAAATACAAGTTTCTTTGTAGACATATACTTTTTTTTTGGTTTTTTGAGATAGGGTCTCACTCTGTAGTCCAGGCTGGCCTTGAACTCACTATGTACCCCAGGCTGGCCTTGAACCCATGGTGATCCTCCTGCCTCAGCCTCCCAAGTGCTGGGATTACAGGCATGTGCCACGACACTGGGCTGGACATATGCTTTTATTTCTTTTGGATTCATGACCTAGGAGTAGAATTGCTCGATCTTATTGCAGCTGTGTTCAATCATGTGAAGAACTTCCAGAATATTTTCCAAAGTGGTGGCCCCCATTTAAATTCCCATCAGATCCCTGGCTGCATCCTTCACACACACACACACACACACACACACACACACACACACCCCACTAGCAGTGTGTGAGGGTTCCAGTTTCTCCACATCCTTGCCAATAACGATTTCATTTCGTGTGTTGAAATTTCAGGGAGAGCTCCCCTTGCTTTGGGTACATCCTGTGGTTGCATGGACACCAGCCAGGGCTGCAGTTTTCTGAAGGCTCATCTGCGCTCATGTCCAAGATCGGTCTCTCACACGGTTGCCAGCTGATGCTGGCTGTTGACTGAGGCTCAACCAGCTGCTGGCCAGAGCATCTGCATGCAGCATTTTCAGCACAGTGTTCTTGCTTAGTGCGCAATGTTCCTCAGAGTCCGTATGTTAATGACTATTATGTTTTTATTTCTATTAAGTGATACACTAAGTCCCCGCTGTCTGTAATTTGGATTCGTTTGTAAGGCTACAAAGTGAATGTTATACGTTACACCCGTGAGAAGTGTGCTACTTGAATGTTCATAAGTTCGGAGCTGATTGTACGCACTTCTTTTTTCCCTGATCCAGTTTCATAATTACCTTGCTCTTTTCTGTGTTTCCATTTTTGTCTGTCTGTAATCCTTTTTGTCATCCTTATAGATTATATAATATTTCTATCTATGTTCTTGGAAATCTAATCTCCCTGTTCATTTTATCCACTGACTCTTGCTCATGAAGATTGTTTCCTTGTATGGTTGGTCTGTTTGTTTATGTTTGTGACAGGTCTCTTTATGTTGCCCAGGCTGTGGTAGAACTTGTGATCCTTCTCCCTCAGCCTACAGAGTGCTGGGATTACAGTCATGTGTCACCATGCCTGGCTAAGTTATTTTCATTTATTTTGTGGTCCTTATGGGGCCTTATGCATGCTAGGCAAACACTCCACCACTGAGCTACAGTCCCAGCAGTGATAGGTATTTTTAAAAATGCTATGCTAGCTGGGTATGGTGGTGCATGCCTGTATTCGCAGCACCTGGGAGGCTGAGGCAGGAGGGAGGATTTCCATGAGTTCAAAGACAGCCTGAACTACATAGCCAGACCCTGTCTCAAAACAAACAAAAATCTATGCTAAAAATAAGTTATATTCAGGGACTCTACAGAGCTCTCTTCACTTTAGTTACCTAAGGACCCTCTATGATAAAGTTTCTATCATGTTGGACATCACTGGTCACTATGCCAGCAGAAAAAAAGAACTCTAGAATACCTTCTACCACCAATGAAATGCTGTTTCAGAAATACACATTTCTGTTCACAAATCATTGACCAATACTAGACACTTTCCCAACCCATTCACAAGTGGGCCAGGAAGTACAATCTTATTAACTGCCTGGGAGACAGAGATATCTAGTTAAATATTTAATGCCTGTCAAATGGATATCAGTTTCAACTAATGGCTGGTAACTCCTAAGGTCATAATATGGTTTCAGCAGTGCTAGTCAACACATCTAGAGAAACGGCACTCAGAAAATAAGGAACCCATTACTGCTTTTCCCGATCTCTCTGTGTGTGTGTACATATATGTATATGGTAATGATATAGAATGATTTTTGATATCATTGAAAAATCTCTGTAACATTGTAATGCTTCCTAATAACCTATCATTTTGCATATATCATGCTTCTAGTAGTTTGCTGTTGACATTTTTGTTATGAATCTTAATATATATCTTTATATATAAATACCTGTATTTCTGATTAGAACCATCGAATGGAATAGAATTTCTGGTTCAGAAATTAGAACATACTTGATATTTGCAACTTTCTGTTAAGTACTTTTCAGAACTGAGCCACTGTACAGTAGAACAAGTATTTTATTCTTTTTGATACCTGTTATGGTTTATATCTAGATGCTCCCCAAAGGCTTATGCACTTATAGGAGGGCCTCTTGGGAGGTGACTGGGCCTGGGGCACTGTATTCATCAGTGGAGGAGTCCACTGATGAGTGTAGGGAACCACACTGTTAGGTGAGGCCTAGCAGGCCATGGTGGTGCACACCTGTAATCCCAGCCCTCGGGAGGCTGAGGCAGGAGGATTGATGCGAACTGAGAACAGAGTGGACTACATGAGTTCAAGGCCAGCCTGCACTACATGGTGAGACCCTGTCTCACAAAAACAAAACAAACAAAAGAAAATGAGGCCTGGTGGGAAGAGGTAGGTCGCTGCAGATGTGGCCCAAAAGCGTATATCTTCCTCCCTGGCTTATTCCTGTACCTATGTATGTATATATTTATATTAGTACATGTTTGCAGTTTATAATGATCACATTCACCATGGGGGATTTGTACATGTAGATAACACATCTTAATTCTTTTTTTGTTCCATTCTCCTCTTCTCCCTCCAACCCTTCTTCCCCTCCGCATCTTCAAAAGCTCTATTTCCATTTCCTTCAACTCATTTTTCCTTTAAATCCCTTCCCCTTTCCTTCCCTCCCCCCATCTCTTGTTCCCCTTCCCATTTCAACAAGTTCTTCCACTTCCTAATATCTATCCTTCATTTTGCTTCTTATTTATACTTTGGGCTTCTCACATAAGAGAAACACTATGATATTTAAACATGTGTGTCTGATTTATTTCACTTAAAATTATGGTCTTGAGGTACACTCATTACCTAAAAATGTCTCACATTTATTATTCTTTATGGCAGAGTAGTACTTCATTGTATAAAATACCACAATAACTTTATCCATTCATTGGTTGATGGGCATATGGACTGTTTCCAAGATTTAGCCATTATAAATTGTGCTGCTATAAACATGGGTGTGCATGGATCACTGTGGTATGATGACTTTCACTCTTTTGGGAAGATATCTAGAAGGAGAATAGCTGGGTGAAATGGAATCTCTAGTTTTAGTTTTTTGAGGAATCTCCATATTGCTTTCCATAGCAGTTATACGAATTTACATTCCCACCAACAATGGAGAAGGGTTCCTTTTCCCTGACAGCCTCAGCAGCATTTGTTATTGGTTGATATCTTGATGATAACTGTTCTTCCTGGCATGAGCTGGAATCTCAGTGTTGTCTTCACTTGCATTTCTCAAATGACTATTTTTTCATGTATTTATTGGCCATTTGTACTTCTTCATCTGAGAAGCGTCTATTCATTTCAGATGCCCATTTTTGAATTGGGTCTTTAAATTTATTTATTTATTTATCTATTTATTGGGTCTTTAAATTTAAGGGGATCTAATTTGTTGGAGTTGTTCATATATTCTAGATATTAGTCCTCTTTCTCAGGAGCAGCTCACAAAAATTTTTCCCATTCTGTAGGGTGTCTCTTCACTCTGGTTTCCTTTGCTGTGCAGCATTTTAATTTGACATGATCCCATTTGTTGATTCTTTCTGATATTTTTTGTGCTCCCAGGATTTTGTTCAAGTCTTTTCCTTCTATGTCTTAAGAATTTTAATTATTCTATCTTCCAGCAGAGTAGGTGTTTCTGTTTTAATATTTAGATTTTTAGTCGATTTTGATTTTAGTTTAGTGCATGGTGAGAGATATGGGTTTAGGTTCAATCTTCAGCATATAGAAAGCAAGTTTTGCAAACACCGTTTGTTAAAGAGCCTGTATTTTTCCAGGGCAGGTGTTTGGCCCCTCTGTCACAGAGAAGGTAGCTGAGTGTGCCTGGAGTTGCTTCTGCATCTTCTAATCTGTTCCTTTGATACCCAGTCTGTTCGGTATTTGTTTTGTTTTATTTTTGCCAGTATCATGCTGTTTTTAATCATGGTAGCTCTGCAGTATAACTTGAAGTCTGGGATTGTGATGCCCCTGCCCTGTCTTTACTGCCCTGAATTGCTTTTGCTAGTCTAGGTCTCTTCTGATTCCTTATATTTTTTTCTAGCACCGTGAGCAGTTCTACTGGTATTCCGGTTGGGACTGCGTTAACTCTGTTTTGGGAGTGTGGCTCTTCTCACTATCCTGGTTCTGCCTATCCAGGAACAGGGGACATCTTTCCATTTCCTGATAACCTCTTCAATCTAATTTCTCAGAGTACTATAGTTTTCACTGTGGGGGTCTCTCAATTCCTTGGTTAGGTTAATTCCTAAGTATTTCATTTTTCTTCATGCTATTGTGAAAGGTGTTGTTTCCTTAATTTGTCTCTTAGTGAGTTTCTTTTTTTTTTTGTGGGTACCGGGGGGTCGACCTCAGGACCTCGCGCGCCAGCAGGCACCCGTGCCGCTGAGCGATATCACCGGCCCCTTTTTCGTATGTGGGTTCCGGGAGTCGAACTCGGGCCCTCGCACTTGCCGGGCAGGCGCTTAAGCCGCTGAGCCATCTCACCAGCCCCTCTTAGTGAGTTTCTTATTGGTGTGTCTTGGTTACTTCTCATTGCCGACACAAAATTCCTGACACATGAAGTTAAAGGAGGAAAGGTTTATTGTGGCTGATAGTTTGTAGAGGTTTCAGTTCATGGGTGGCTGGCTCCAAGGCAGGGTGGCACGGCAGAGGGGCATCGTAGCAGTTCATGGCAGGCAGAGGAAGCAAAGCAGCAAAGTGAGGAAGCAGCAGCAAGTGATAAGCAACTGCAACACCTGCCTCTCTGTCTAGTATTCTCTCCAGGCTACCCGCGCTTAGGGAAAATCAGCAACAACAGCAGCAAATACAAACTACATAATGGCACACTGTAATAACTAACACTGTACCATCCTTAACCACAGGAACGAGATCTATTGTTATAGTACTAATTCCAAGACAAACCGGATGTTTATGTACAGTAACTATCTACTCAACAGCAATTTTACCTACATTCACAATAGAACAGTGTTCGACCACAGTAAGATATAATCAGGTATCCACAGATGCATGAGAGTAAAGGGCTGTGCCATTAAGGATAAGATGTGAGCATGGGACATGCAGAAAAAAAGAAAAAATAGATTTTGAAAAACTAAGGAATGGGAGATGGTAAGAAAACTAGTAGTAGTAGGTAACATTAACAGAAAAACTAGGAAAATGATAAATAATAAGGAATAGCGATTAAGCTCGAGGGAAAACAAAAAATACTAAGGAAACGAGCGAAAAAAGGAAGACTAATTAAAAAAACTAAAACAACATAATAATTAAAAGGGGGAACAAGAAAATGGGTGATAAAACTCCAAACTCCACCAAAAGAAAATGATAATAAAAATAAATATCAACGAGAAAACTAAAAAACTGAGTCAAACAAGAGAAAAAAGAAAAAATTCCTCCGTGTCTCCAGAAGCGCGTTTTCTCCCAGAGGCTGCGTCTCCAGTCCCGAGACACAGTCCCCTCTGCCCCTCGGCATCGCCCGGGCTCGCGCGGGACCCGTCTGTTCCGGGGTCCCGGGTCGGTGAGCCGCGTGTGGCAACCGTGGAAGCGGGCGCGCAGGTCCAGGGAGGGGTGGGGCGTTAGCCCCTGGGGCTCCTGGCCCGGGTTCCCGCTGATGTATAATATTCCAGCGTCCTTGGGGCCAGCTCAGAACTTCTGCCAGGTGGGGGCTCTGCACGCCCCGGTGAGCCCCGACGGATGTGGGAGATGGCGGGGCCCAGGAGGCTGCAGGGCGCTGGCTGGGGCCTCGGGGGGTCCAGGCGGACCTCCGCCCTCGCTGCGGACCAGGCGGGCGGACTCTGCCCGGAGGGGCGGGGGTGCCGCGGGCGGGGGCGCGCGGAGCGGCGCGAGTGGGGACCCGGGCGCCCGGGACGGTGCCGGACGCCAGACGAGGTCTCGGGGTCTCGGGCTGGCGCAGGCAGTGAGCGCGGCGTGGGGCGGCTACTCGGAGCGGATGGGTCCCTCGTGGGCGTGGGGCAAACTTGAGGCTGGGGCGCTGCCTCGGGGTGGCCCGGAGCCGGCAGCGTGACGCCAGACACGGAGGGGTTCACCCGCTGCTCCGCCCGCGGCCTCCGCTCCGCGTGGGGAGGGAGCCCGAGTGTGCGGAGTCGCTGCGGGGAGGACGCCCGGGCCGCAGCCCCCGAGTGTCCGGGGGGGTACCGTGGGGGGCCCTGCACCCCGAGTCTGTGCTGGGTCCCCGCGCCGGTTCCCCGCCCACGTGGGAATTCCCCAGGCGGCTTCCTGGGTGGGTGCGGACCCCGCAGACAGCCCTGACGCCGCCGCCCCCCCTTCAGCTCCTGTGCTAGGTTCTTGGGATCCGCGAGTTTCTTTTCCCTGTGGGGCGGAGTCCTTCCCCCAAGGCCTGTGATTTCCGGTGCTCTCTTCAGCCACGTGGGTCCCGGTTGAGCCTTGGGAGCGCTGCTTCCCGGCTGCCCTGAGGTGAGCAGCTGTACTTGGCCTGGGCCCTTGCACGCAGCCGACCACACAAAGGACTCAGACTTCTAAAACCTGAGCCAGAACAGTGTCTGTCATTTCTCCCAGCCACAAAGGCAGGCCAGACTCTGCTGGCCTCAGACTCACAGAGATCCTCCTGCCTCAGCCTCCAAAGAGGTGCGATTACAGGTGTGCACCACCATGCCTGCAGTTTTTCTTCACTAACAGTCAAGCACAGTGGCACATTCCTGTAATCCCAGCTACTTGGGAAACTGAGGCAGGGAGGACTGTTTTAACCCAGGAGTCTGAGGCCAGCCTCAGTAGCTTAGTGAGACCATGTGCCGAAGTAAAATTTAATAGGGCTGAGGATAGTATTGCTCAGTGACAGAAATATAAAAGTAGAAAATTTAAGACTCCATAATCCCACTCTTATATAAACAACTACAGAATTACAGGCAGATTTAGCCATGAATACCAACAAATTAATAAATTCGTGAAATGGGAAGAACTATACTTGGATCTTTTACAAAAACTAAACTGAATATGGATTCAATCGAAATTGTAACATAGCCACATAGGGGAGATGGAGGAAGCCAAAGGGGGTGTATGATGGGCTGGAGAATCCTCTGCCATCCTTTTATGAGTTGACAGAAGTATGTGCATTTTAGAGCAGTGCATATATATATAAAAACAATGGGAAGTGGTTGCTTTTGTGAACAGAATTTGGGATTACAGGCAAAGTAGACAGGTACGTACCGCGTTTGGTTATAAGCCTTTTAGAGCTACTCTATATTTTATGGATTTTATTTTTTCTTTTTTGGTTTTTTGAGGTGAGGTTTTGCTCTGTAATTCAGGCTGGCCTTAAATTCACTACGTAGCCCACGCTGGCGTGGAATTCATGACATCGTCCTGCCTCAGCCTCCCAAGTGCTGGGATGACAGGTGTGCACCCTCACACACAGCTATTTTATGTCTGTCTGTTTTTGAGACAGGTTCTCTGTGTAGTTCAGGCTGGCCTTGAGTTTACTATGTAACCCAGTTCCAGGCTGGCCTGGAACTTGCAGTGATCCTCCTGCCTCAGCCTCCTGAATGCTGGGATTACGGGCATGCGCCACCACACCCGGCTTCAGGTATTTTACGGATATTTAGCACTTACATACATCAAGACGGGGATAAAGCCAAAAGAAGTAAGATGATGAACCATCCATATTTAAAGACAACATTCTTCTGAAAAATTTATTGACAGTACTATTAACAATGAACCACTTATTTCTCAGTTCTTATGAAGTTTTTGTTTTAAAGATTGTCTTTCAAGAGTGCTTACAAAAGAGTGAGACATCACTAAAGCATTTATGCTGAAGTTTTGAAATAAATCATTTTAATACCTACCTTTTCATGGAATAACAATAACATTACCATTGTAGTTTTTGTTTTTATTAAAATTAGTTCTTTTTAAGCTTATTACTAACAAATCCTGGGTTTTAGTGCAGTAGAGTATCCCCTATCCAAAATACTTGGGACTACCCAGATTCGGAGATGCTTGCCTTCTAATCCCAGCACTCAAGAGGCAGAGGCAGGAGGACTGCCACCAATTTGAGGCCAGCCTGGGCTACTATGCAGTGAACTAAAGGCCAGTCTGAACTACATAGGAAGACCCCATCTCAAAAACAACAACAACAAAATAAATTGGGCCCACAAGTATTTTGGAATATGTACATATACATATGTGATATTTAGGGACGGAACCTCAGTCTAAGTATGAAATTCATTTATGTTTTATTTATACCTTACGTACATACCCTGAAGGCAACTGGATACAGTAATTTTGATAATGCTGCACATGAATCATAGTTGGACGGTGTGGCATTTTCCACTCGAGCCATCATGTTGGTGCTCAAAGTTTTGGATTTTACAGCATTTTGGATGTTTGGATCAGAGATGTTAAGTCTCTACTATGGCATGGCAAGGGAAAAATAACAATTTTTTTTCTTGGTACTGGTGATTGAACCCAGGTCCTTCGCACTGAGCTACATTCTCGGTGTAACTTTTTAAACTGTTTATTTTGAGACAGGGTTTTGCTGAGTTGCTAAGTTGCCCAGGCTGGACTTGAACTTGCAGTCCTCCTGCCTCAGCCTCCCAGAGTGCTGGGATTACAGGAGTTGTCACTGTGCCCAGCTCTAAACACAGTAATTTAAAAAATTATGTTTCATCTTCTGTGCACTATTTTGTATTATAAAATACTATTTGGTCATCAGTGTCCTTGTACGCAAATACTTTGTACTGCACATGGTGGTTTTCATTTTACTGACATTTGCAGTGCACAACTCTAATCACTAAGTTCTTCCTCATCACTGAAGTACGCGCTCTTCTTTATCCTTGGGCGCCGTGAATCTTCGGAGCTTGAAGGGCCCCCTGCACTGGCTTTCCATTTGTTTTGTTCTTCCATCTTGGCTTGCTGGAATAGGATTCAGAACACCAAACTAAACGAGCTTTTATTTAGGGTGCATTCATTTCTACACGGCAACATCACAACACAACCCCACCACCCTGGCCCCCCGCCCAAGCAGACAATGAGTCTCCCGTGACGCCATTCTGACCCCATCACAGTGTTGCTCAAAGTCATCCCTGGCAGTGTTTGGGAGTGTGCAGAGCTGGGCGTGGCACCGGGGCCTCCTGGGTGCAAGGTCAGCACTCTACCCCTGAGCTACACCAACTCTGCACTTTTTTTTTTTTAATTTTGACAGAGGGTCTTGCTTTGAGCTCAGGCTGGCCTTGAACTCTGTATGTAGCCCAGGCTGGCCTGAAACTTGTGGCGATTACAGGCATGTACCACTATGACCGGCACTTAATATTTAAATTTTGACAGAGTCTGGCCTTGAATTCTCCATCCTCCTGCTTCAACCTCCTTTGTAGCCGGGATTATAGGCACACATCCTCACGCCTGGCTGTTGTAGGCAACTTATCATTATGATTACTGTTATTATCATCACTATTATTTTTCCAATACTGAGGACTGAACCCAAGGGCACTCTACCACTGAGCTACATCCCCAACCCTTTTTAGTTTTTATTTTGAGAGAAGGTCTCGCTAAATTGCCCAGGTAGGACTTGAACTTGCAGTCCTCCTGCCTCAGTCTCCCTCACTGCTGGGGTCGCAGGCATGTGCCACTGTTTCTTTCCTTCTTGTGTACAGGATCCAACCAGAGCCTCACAAATGCTAGAGAAGGTTCTAAAACCAAGCTACATTCCCATCCTAGGCAAGTTCTAGAAAATCTTGTTGATTGTATCAAACTCTATTTAGTCAAATAGTTCTCAATTCTGTAACAAAAACAGATAAGGAGTACGGACAGAGCTCAGTGCAAAGTCCCTGTGTTCAATCCCCCTTACTGTGTTTAAAAAAAAAAAAAAAAAAAAAAAAAAAAAAAAAATTTATTAGAAGTGTCACGGGACCCTTGAAATCTAGAAAGAACAAATGGGAACTTTTCAAACTGGTGTGGGGGTGCACACCTATAATCCCAGACCTCGTGAGGCTAAGGCAGGAGGATCCCTGTGAGTTCAAACCAGACTTCCACAGGGAGACGCTGTGTCAAACAGCAAAAAACAAATTAAAAAAGAAAAAAAAAAAGAGGCGAGGGACTTTTCACACACCACGCCCTGAGATCTTCTCAAACTTAGGAGATGAAGGGAAGGACAGAAGTTGCCATGAGGACTAAAATACAGGACCTTACAAAAGAACACTTTACTGCAAAAAGAAAGGAAACAAACCAACAAAGAAACAAAGCAAAGGTCAGGGGTAGAGCACTTGCCTAGCAGGCAAGCGGCCTTGGGCCTGAGCCCCAGCCCCGCCAACGCAACCCACTTGGTACCTGGCACGCGATGGCTTGGCTGAGGCTGTCCAGAGCAGGGTCCTCCCCCTCATCTTCACTTCCTGCTGCGTCCTCACTGCTCAGTGGGGAGAAACAGCAGAATGTGAGCAGCCGGCCACACACGCAGCAGCACGCTGAAGTGCTCGGCAAGAGCAGATTACTCACACTTCTTCCGGTTCGGCGGTTTTCTTTTTCTTCTTCTTTTCTTTCTTCTTTGGAGGCTCACGTTCTCCAAGCATATTCTTCGGACAGGCATAACTTAAGTGTCCACTTTCCTTTTGTTGTGCATTGGAAAGAAAAAGAAAGATACTGTATTTGTTAGAGAATGTATCTAGAGACGCGTTTCCCACCCAGTTGCTATGGCACCCGCCTGTAGTCCCAGCAGCTTGGGAGGCTGAAGCAAGAGGTCGCAAGATCGATGCACAGTGCGCTGGGTTTGATCCTCAGTCCAAAAGATAATAATCATAAATTCCCAAACTGTGTTTCAGAATAACGGTACACCAAAAATGTTAACATATCCTATACTGAAAAAGGTTTACTAGCAAAATAACTTGAGGAAAAACCATGATAAATAAATGTAAACAGGTTTTGGGGGAGATTAAATATAAAAATGTTAAGTAGAGTATGACAAATCGAGTGATCCCTAAGCAAAGGGAACTAACTGACAGATTCTTCGGGGGCAGCGGTGGTGAAGCTACAGGTGCTGCAGCGGGCTGTGGGTATCGCTGACAGGTCTAAGAGGGTCGCCGTGACTGATCGAAGTTCTCTCAGATAACTTCATCTTTCACGTGAACATGAAGACCGAGGAACAATTCTAATCTGAACACGACTACCCCTTATCCCTTTTAAAAGTTTATTTATTATTTATTCAATTTTTGGGTTGACGTTCTTCCTTTTTTTGCTTCTGGTTGAGATAGGGTCTTGCTGTGTATCCCAGGTTGGCCTTGAACTCGAGATTCTTCAGCCTCGGCCTCCATGCCCAACTCTTAGGTGTATTTTCAGTGTTTATTTATTTCTTTAGGTGGTGGTAACTGAACCAAGGCTTTGTGCATGCTAAGCACACCTCCTTTCTAAAACTTTAGAAAACATCCTCTCAGGAGGACTTAGAGTCGATAGGAGCTGACAGTGTGCAGCTACGCCATTGTTTGCTCCCTCTTTGCAGCCGTCTGCGTTTCGTCGTCTGCAGATTACATGTATGTGTATATAATTTGCTTGGAGAAGGGGTCTTGCAGTGTCATCTGGGCCGGCCTTGCATTCTCGGTCCCCCGAGTAGCCAGGGTTGCAGGGTGTGCACTGCGCCTGGCTGTGTATGAGTCTTTGTTGGGTGGGGAACGGGAGCGGAGAGTGATAGTGGGAAAGGACCCCAGCCATTTCCTCCCAGTGACTCTGCACCTAGGACAGTGTCTCTCACTAACGCTCTCTCCAGCTGCCCACTGGCCTCTGGACTGAGTTTCTTCAGTATGTTACAAAGTCATTTCAGAAAGCTGCAGCTGTGAGAGACAGACTGAAATGCTCTTGGAACCATTACGGCGTCGTAGAAGACTCATCTCTGGCTGTGCATATCTTCTAATCACTGAAACCTTGAGTGGGTAACAGTAGATCATGAGGAGACACAGATAAGAAAATGGAGGCCCAGTTCAGTTAGAAAACATTAGCAATACTAGCGGGAAAACAATTCCAAACGGCCGAGTATGTGTTGCATGCCTGTAGTCCCGGCTACTTGGGAAGCTGAGGCCAGGAGGATCACTCGAGTCCACGAGCTTGAGACCTAACTGGGCAACATAGTGAGAATGCATCTCAACAACAAAAATTCAACACCTGATATGTCGCAGAGGGTGGGACATATGATAATGGTGCTCAACTGTGACGCTGGACACTGGCCGAATGTCACAGAAACAGGCAGCACCCGATTGACAGACACTGAGGAGTCATTAGAACCTTTCCAGACACCTAAGTGAATAAATAACACCTTTCAGAAAACAGTTTTAAAGACTTAGAAACTAGACAAAAATACCACTGTATATTTACCTAAAAAAAACCCAAGTTGTTGTTGTTACTGTTTTTTTGCAGTCCTGGAGATTGAACCCAGGGCCTCAGCATGCTAGGCAAGCTCTCCATCTCTGAGCTACATTCCCAGGCCTAGGTTTTTGTGAAGTTTTGTTTTTGTTTTTGTGTTTGTTTTTGAGACAGGCTGGTCCTGAACTCATGGAGATCCTCCTGCCTCCACCCTCCAAGTGCTGGGATTACAGGCGTGTGCCACCATGCCTGACTTCCCAGGCCCAGGTTATGTTTCATTTCATCCTCTTTTCTTTTCTTTGTCTGTTCTCTGTCTGTGTCTCTCTCTTATGGTACTACGGATTGAACTCTGGGAGTCTACTACTGAGCTGCAACCCCAGGTTTTTATTTTTTTTTATTTTATTTTATTTTATTTTTTTTTTTTTTTGTGGGTACCGGGGGGACGACCTCAGGACCTCACGCGCCAACAGGCACCCGTGCCGCTGAGCGATATCACCGGCCCCTTTTTCGTATGTGGGTTCCGGGAGTCGAACTCGGGCCTTCGCGCTTGCAAGGCAGGCGCTTACGCCGCTGAGCCATCTCACCGGCCCAGGTTTTTAATTTTTGAGACAGGATCTTGCTAAGTTGCCTAGGCTGGCATCAAACTCGCAATTCTGCCTGATCCTCCCACAAATCTGGGACTGCAAGCCTGCACCACTGCATCTCATAAATACATTTAAATTCCACTTACTCAGATGAGCCTCTAAGTAAAACCACTTCCATTTCCTGGCCATAGCCCACCGGAAGTTTTGGTGAGCACCAATAAAATATGGATGTGGGAAATACCTTAAAGTAAACTGCAGGGCCGGTGAGATGGCTCAGCGGCGTAAGCGCCTGCCTGGCAAGCGTGAGGGCCCGAGTTCGACTCCTGGAACCCACATACAAAAAAAGGGGCCGGTGATATCGCTCAGCGGCACGGGCGCCTGCTGGCACGCGAGGTCCTGAGGTCAACCCCCGGTACCCACCAAAAAAAAAAAAAAAAAAAAAAAAAAAAAAAAAAAAAAGTAAACTGCAGAGGATTTGGTAAAGTTTCAGGTGTACTCACCCCACATTCGTAACACTTAGATTTATCAAAGTAGTTTCGCCTTCGGATGAATTCAGCTGCTCTTCCATTGTCAATAGCAATGCTTGCCTTTATCACTCTACCAAATAACTAAACCAGAGAAAAATGTAAATGCAGAAGGTTGTATTTCACTGAAATTGAAAACTAGTAATTTGATCTTATTCCCGCAAACCTTCAATTCCATCTGTGGGGTGGGTTAATTTAGCAACTGCCCTACTTATGACTGATAAAGTCTATCCTGCAGTATTTTCTTACATTCTGCCGGTGTTTTGGGAACCCAGTACAAGTTTGCCATAAGTTAGATATTCTCTGAGTCTACTGATATTCATCACATTTGAACATCCCCTGCATTTTCACATTTTTTTGGTCTGAATGAGCACAGTCTTTGGGGCTTAAAAAATAATTGATGCAAATGAATGGCTTACCTGTTTGTTGTTTATGGCTCTGGTACAGTTTTGTGCAGAGTCTTTATCCAAAAACAGTATAAATGCAACCCCTTTACTCTTCCTCGTATCTTTGTCTTTCATTATAGTAACCCTGAAAGTATAAACAAAGAGTGAATTAAAAATAAGAAAGCAATAAATAAAACATATTAATACTTAGAAAGCTGAAGCATTTTTTAAAAAAAGCATTAAATAAACGATTGAAAAATAAGAAATACATAAAATCTAGCTATTCCTTCAAAGTCATGGGCCACCAAGAATAATCGAAATAAGAAAGTAATACTGCTTTAATACAAGTGTAAACACAGGAGTTAACTCATTAGGAGATAATCAGAAGTAGAAGGGTAGAGAGATTACAAACAATGGACTCTTAAAGATGAAGCACGACTCTTTCCTAATTTCCTCAACCTGAAAAAAAAGAAAAAAAAACAAAACCTGAACAAAATTTGAGGTATTTTACTCTACATAAAAACTAAAATAATTTATTTAAATTACTTTTCTAAGATTTTAGAATCTAATTGTATTTGGAGGGGGGGTACTGGGGATGCAACCCAGGGGACTGCTAAACTACAACCCCACCCCTTTTTGAGAGAGGGTCTTGTTATGTAGCTCGGAATGCCCAGGAACTCACTATGTGGCCCAAGCTGGCTTCTGACTCTCTGTCCTGCCTCAGCCTTCCCAAATGCCGGGATTATAGTGCACCACCGTCCCTGGCTCTCTCTTCTTAGATTTCTTTTGAAGCAGTTGCCTCCAGTTCAGTGGTTCTTAGGCCAGCTCAGGGTTATTTAAGTGAAAAGCGGGGTGATAAAAACATACACTTTGCTCTTTCTTCTGCCTCTGGAATTTGCCTAGTACTGAAGGTGTTGTCTAACCACATGCCATTTAGTGTGGTTTAGGAGCAACGCAGGACAGGGTTCTTTGGAGTAAAGGTGGATTCCAAGGCTGGATCAGGATAGGTACAAGATGAGCTTGTTACTTGTATACTGTGTCATAAACAAAGTGCAAGCAAAAATGAAACAAAAAGATGGGGCATGGCATAAGAGTATAGAAATCAGTAGGAAAGAGCTACCACTGGTCATGTCCTGAACCATTTGAGTACCAAAAAAAAAAAAAAAGTACAGTACTGAATTAAAAACAGAAAAGGTAGGAATTCTCTACAAGCAACTGATAAATAAGTGGGGGAGGAAAGAGAGCTCTTGCTTACAGCAGAATGCCAATGGGTAACTGGTGAATGAACAGGGAATGCTGGTGATGGAAAATCACCATGTTTGTTTGAGACAGAGTCTTACTATATAGCTCAGACTGGCCCTGAACTCACTTTGTAGCCCCAGTGATCCTCTTGCCTCAGCCTGGAATCACAGGCATGTGCTGCCACACCTCACCAGAAAATCACACCAGTTTGCAACATCATGGTAGAACTTGAATCAGGAAAGAACCAATAACATCTCTTAAGTCTAAAATACAATTTTTATGTGAGCAGGATATTTACATTGTCTTAAGAGTGCTGGATGTGTTGTCTAACCATATGCCATTCAGTGTGGTTTAAGAGCAATGCTCAACAGAGTTCTTTGTATTAACAGCTGATTCCAGAGCTGGATTGGGGTAGGTACAAGATGAGCTTGTTACTTCTTTACTATGTCACTATGTTTAATAAACCGATCAGTAACACACAATTGAGATTGAAGCAATAGTAAGTCTCTCAACTATAAAAAGCCCAGGAACAGAAAGGTTCACTGGTTAAGAACTAACACCAATCCTCCTCAAACTAGTCCATAACACAGAAAGGAAAGGAACTCTCCAGACTCATTGTGAGAGGCCAATAACACACTGATACCAAAATTGAAGGACACAACAAAAAGGGACACACCAATATCCTTCATGAAGATAGATGCAAAAACTCTTTTCAACAGTACATTTAAAAGATTCTACACCATGATCATTTGTTTCATTGCAGGGATACAAGTGTGTTCAACATACAGATCAATAAACATAACGCACCACATAAATAAGTTCAGCATCCCTTCATGATAAAGCCCTGAGGAAACTAGATATTGAAGGTATAGTATAAAGAACATACACAACAATCCCATAGCCCACACTACTGTGAATGGGGCAAAACTAAAAGCACTTCCTCTAAAATTAGAATGAGGTAAGGATGTTAAAGCTCACTACTTCTATTTCAATATAGTACTTAAAATATTAGCAAGAGCATTTAGGCAAGAGAAAGAAATAAAAGGGATACAAAACGAAGGAAGAATTCAAATTATACTTATTTGCAGTTGACATGATCCTGTACTTAGAAACACAGACTGCTGAAAGAATTTTGTTGGGGATGAGAAGTTGCTGCCTGCTTGGCCCAGCCCCTGGTTCTTTAGCACTGGCCCACAGTATTTTCTATGACCCTTACGTAACCGCAGTCTTGGAATACCAGGAAGAACAGCTATTAGAACAATTGTCATTTTGGCTAAAGTGGTACAGCAATAACAATAGCATCAAATACAGCCTAGAAAATGACAAACTGAGGTAACTGTTAATTTGCCACCTGCAGCCATATGAACTAGATTTGTGGTTATATAGCAAAATCTAAAACATCCAGAAAATAATATGCAGTAAATAAGTCCTCAATATGTCAATTTTACACTCAGGGGAGAAAATTTAAAAGGGACTAGGGAAAAAAATAGAGAAGTAGAAGAGGAAGAGATTAGAAGCAAGACTGGAGGACAAAGGGAAATCACGCAAAGTTTGCAAAACTGGTGCAAAACACAGGAGGGAAAAAGAAAAGGAAAAAATAAAAGAACAGATCAGAACAGAACAACAACCACAAACAAGCTGGAAACCACATTCATACTTATGTAAAAACAAGATGAAACAAGGAAGGAGAAAAAACAAACAAACAATTGAAAAACACCAGAAGAGAAAAAAAAGAAAACACTGAAAGAATTTTGATAAACAAATTCAACTTAGCAGTAGGACACAAAATCAACATTACCTTTTCTATACACCAGTAATGAACTAGCTGAGAAAGAAATTAGGTAAGTAATTCTGTATACAACTGTTTAAATAAAAAGAAAAAGAAAAACCCAAGGGTTCAACCTAACCAAGGAGGTAGAAAAACCTCTAGAATGAAAATTATAAAACACTTAAGAAAGAAATTGAAGACAATAGAAAATGGAAAGACCTCTCATATTCGTGGATTGGCAGAATTAATATAATTAAAATGGCCATGTTGCCAAAAGTGATCCACGAATTCAATGCAGTTGGCATTAAAATTTCAATGACATTCTTCACCAAAGGAGAAAAACCAATTCTAAAATTCATGTGGAAGCACAAAGATCCTGAATAGCCAAAGCAATCTGAAGCAAAAAGAACAAGGCCAGAGGTATCACAATTCCTGATTTCAAATTATATTACAAAGCCATAGTAACAAAACCAGCATGGTACTGACACAAAAACAGACACACACCAAAGAAGTAGAGGAGACAGAAACAAATGCATGCAATTACAACCATCTGATTCCGGACTGAGGAGCTCAAAACACACTGGAGAAAACATAACCTCTTTAGCAAATGGTGCTGGGAAAACTCAATATCCGTATGTAGGCGAGCTAAACTAGATAGATTCCTGTATTTAATCTTGTAAAAAGTTAATTGAAAATGGATCCAAGACCTATGTAAAAGACCAGAAAGGTTGAAACTCCTATGAGAAAGCACAGGGAAAACACTTGAAGCCAGAGGCTCAGGCACAGACTTCCCCCATGGCACTCCAGGAGCACAGCAAATCATAGCAAGAATCCACAAGTGGGAGTACACAAAACGCAGACAGTTTCTGCACAGCAAGGGAAACAAGCAACAGAATGAAGTGGGAAAACGTATCTGCCAGCTACTCTTCTGAAAGATGATTACTATCCAGAAAAGTAATGGCAAATCTTTTAGAGCTTTCCATGGTACAAACAACCCACTGTAGTACCCATTCAACTCCATGGACACCAACAGAAGGAATCCACCAGGCAAGGCAGACAATTAAGCAGAGGGAAAAGAAAAAGGGAGCCAACAACAGGAAAATAATGTGACAAAGACATATCCATTACAACCATCAATGTAAATGTCCTCAATTCACCAAGCAAAAGAAACAGACTGACAGAATGGATCAAGAAGCAAGATCTGGGGCCAGTGATATAGCTCAGCGGCATAAACTATTGCCTGGCAAGCGTGAGGTCCTGAGTTCAACTCCCGGTACCCACATTAAAAAAAAAAAAAAAAAAGCAAGATCCAACAATATGTTGCATACAAGAAACACATTTAATTCAAAAAGAAGTTCATAGGGGCCGGTGATGTAGCTCAGCAGCATAAGCACCTGCCTGGCAAGCGCGAGGTCCTGAGTTCGACTCCTGGTACCCACATACAAAAAAATGGCCGGTGATATCGCTCAGCGGCATGAGCACCTTGCTGGCAGGTGCGCGAGGTCCTGAGTTCGACCCCCGGTACCCACAAAAAAAAAAAAAAGAAATTCATAGACTGAAAGTCAAAGGATGGCAAACAATACTCCATGTGACAAGGACACAGAAAAAAGCAGAAGTAATTATTCTATTTGCAGACAAAGTAAATTTCAAGCCAAGACTGATTAAGACAAAGAAGGTCACTACATCCTTGTAAAGGGAACAGTCCAAGAGGAAGAGATAACGATCATAAATATATATGCACCAAATACCAGGCACCCAACTATATAAAACAAATGTTAGCTATCCTGGCTTTTCTCAGGGCAGCCCACCCTGCTTTCTCCAAGGTGTTCTTTTATCTTGTTTTTTTTTCTCTTTTACTTGGCCCATGCTCACTCTGCAGAGCCAGTTTCTCCCTCACGCTTCACTTTTACTTTTTCAAATAAACTTTGCCACTGCTTTAAAAAAAAAAATGTTAACGGAGATGAAAAATCAAATACGCACTAACACAACTGTAATGGGGAACCTTAGTACACCTCTGTCACAAATAGACAGATCAACTAGACAAAAAATCAACAATGAAATATTAGAACTGAACCACACTTTTGAACAAATGGACTTAGTAGATGTCTACAGAGTGTGCCACCCCACAACATCAGAATACACATTCTTTTTAGCTGCCCATGAGACATTCTCCAAAATAGACCACATACTGGCTCACAGAACATGCTTAAGTAAGTGCAAAGGAATTGAAATTATCCCATGCGTATTATCAGACCATAGTGCAATGAAATTGGAAATGAATAGCAAAGGAAACCACAAGAACTTCATAAACACATGGAAATTAAATAACACACTCCTGAACAACCAATGGGTCACAGATGAAGTTAAAAAGAAATTAGTTTCTACATTTAAATGATAATGCCAATACAAACTCAGAACATATAGGATGCAATGAAAGGAGTCCTATGAGGGAAATTTATAGCAATGAATACTCCTATCAGGAAAACACAGCAAGCTCAAATAAACAACTTAATGTTGAATCTCAAGCTTCTAGAAAAAGAGTAGGTCAAACCCAAAGCTCATATGAGGGAGAAAATTATAGAGCTCAGAGCATAAATTAATGCAATGGAGACTAAGAAAACAATACAAAGAATCAATAAATTGAAGAGTTGGTTCTTTGAAAAATTAAATGAAATTGATAAACCCTTAGCTAACCTTATCAAAAAAAGAAAAGACTCAAATCCACACAATTAGGAAAGAAAAGGGAGAAATCACAACAGATCCTGCAGAAATCCAGAAGATCATCTATACCTACTTCAAGAACTTGTATCCAATAAGATGAAAAATGCAAAAGGATAAACAGATTACTAGATATATATGAATTACCAAAGCTGAATCAAGAAAATATAAATATCCTAAATAAACCAATATCAATCAGTGAAATTGAAGATGTAATTAAAAACCTACCAACAAAGAAAAGCCCAGGTCCTGACGGATTCACTGCTTAATTCTACAACTAATTTAGAGAAGACATCATACCACTACTTCTCAAACTCTTCAATGAAGTTGAAAGGAAAGCAATACTCCCAAATTCATTCCTAGATGTAAGCATTACCCAGATACCAAAACCAGAGAAGGACCTAACCAAGAGAGAGAATTACAGGCCAATCTCTGTAATCGACATAGATGCAAAAATCCTCAGTAAGATAATGGCAAACAGAATGCAGCAAATTATCAAAAAGATTATACACTATGACCAAGTAGGATTCATCCCAGGGACGCAGGGATGGTTCAATATATGCAAATCAATAAGTGTAATACACCATACTTACAAAGCCAAGGAGAAAAACCATAAGATCATCTCAATAGATGTACTTTTGACAAAGTACAGCATCCATTCATGATAAAAACCCTACAGAAAGTTGGAATAGGGCCAGTGAGATAGCTCAGTGGCATAAGTGCCTGTCTAGCAAGTGTGAGGTCCTGAGTTCAACTCCCAGAACCCACATACGAAAAAAAGTCCAGTGATATCGCTCAGCGGCGTGGGCGCCTGCTGGTGTGCGAGGTCCTGAGTTCGACCCCTGGTACCCACAGGGAAAAAAAAAAAAAGAAAGAAAGAAAATTGGAATAGATGGTCTTTTTTTTGTGTGTGTGGGGGGGGTACCGGGAGTCGAATTCAGGACCTCACGCTTGCCAATAGGTGCTTGTGCCGCTGAGCGATATCACCGGCCCTTTTTTTCCTTTATGTGGGTATCAGGAGTCAAACTCAGGACCTCACGTCTGCCAGGCAGGTGCTTATGCTGCTGAGCCATATCACCGGCCCTGGAATAGATGGTCTTTATCTCAATTTGATAAAAGCCATCTACGACAAACCAACAGTCAACATAATACTAAATAGACAGAAACTGAAAGCTTTCTCTCAAAAATCAGGAGCAAGACAAGGATGTCCACCGTCGCTACTCTTATTTAATATAGTTCTGGAAACTTTAGCCAGAACAAGTAGACAAGTGAAAGAAATAAAAGGAATAAGGATAGGAAAGGAAGACGTTAAATTATCATTGTTGGCAATGACATGATACTTTACATAAAGACCCCAAAAACTCCACCAAAATACTTCTGGATTTAATAACCAAATTCAGTAGCATAGCTAGATACAAAGCCAATACTCAAAAATCAGTAGCCTTCGTGTACGTGAATAACAAACTCACTGAGAGAGAAATTAGGAAAATAGCACCTTTTATAATAACATCCAATAAAATCAAATACCTTGGAATCAATCTAATGAAGAAAGTAAAAGACCTCTATCTTGATAACTACAGTGCTCTGAAAAAGGAGACTCAAGAGAGTATAAGAAAACAGAACGATATCCCTTGTTCTTGGGTAGGAAGAGTCAATATAGTGAAAATGGCCATACTTTCAAAATTGCTATACAGATTCAATGCAATTCCCATCAAAATTCCAACAGCATATCTCACAGAATTAGAGAAAACAATTCCTAAAATAGGACCAGAAGTGACCTAGAATAGCAAAGGCAATTCTGGGCAAGAAAGGCAAGGCAGGGGGCATCACAATCCCTGATTTGAAATTATATTATAAAGCTACTGTGATAAAAACAGTGTGGTACTGGCAAAAAAACAGACTGAAGGATCAATGGAACAGATTAGAAGATGCAGAAACAACTCCACACATACTTAGCCACCTTATCTTTGACAAAGGTGCCAAACACATTCACTGGAAGAAAGATAACCTCTTTAATAAATGGTGCTGGAAAAACTGGCTTTCCACATATTGAGGATTAAAATTAGACCCATATCTTTCACCATGCACTAAACTAAAATCCAAATGGATCAAAGATCTCAATATTAAAACAGAAACACTAAATCTGCTGGAAAATAGAATAGGTAGAACTCTTGAAGACACTGGTATAGGCTAAGAATTTATGAATTCTCAATCGTTGAGCTGGGTGTCGTGGCACATGCCTATAATCCTAGCACTTGGGAGGCTGAGGCAGGAGGATTGCTGTAAGTTCAAGGCCATCCTGGGCTACATAAGCAAGTTCAAGACCAGCCTGTACTACATAGTAAGATGCTGTCTCAAAAAAAAAAAAAAAAAAAAAAAAAAACCCTACCTCAATCACACAGGAACTATCACAAAGAATCAACTGGGATCTCACTAAAAAGCCTTTGCACAGCAAGAGAAACCACCAGCAGATTGAAGAGACGACCAATAGTGTGGGAAAAAATTTTGCCAGCTGTTGCTCAGACAAAGGACTAATATCTAGAAAATATAAAGAATTAAAAAAAAAAATCAAACTCCCAAAATTTAAAGACCCAGTCCAGAAATAGGCATCAGAAATAGACACTTTTCTGATGAAGTAGAAATGGCAAATAAATATATGAAAAAAATGTTCAATAGGATTGGACATTGAAGAAATGCATATTAAAACAATGCTGAGATTCCATCTCACTCCAGAGAGAATGTCTGTTATCAACAAATCAACCAATAACAAATGCTGGAAGGACTGTAGGGAAAAGGAACGCTCTCCACTGTTGGTGGGAGTGTAGACTGGTGCAACCACTGTGGAAATCAGTGTGGAGATTCCTCAAAAAACTAGGACTAGAGGTTCTATTTCACCCAGCTATCCTTTCCTTGGTATATTCCCAAAAGAATTACAAGCATCATACCACAGCTATATATGCACACCCACGTTTATAGTGGCACAGGATCTAATAACTAAATCGTGGAAATGGCCTAAATACCCATCAACTGGTGAATGGATAAAGATGTGGTTTTTTTATACAATGGAGTACTGCTCTGCCATAAAGAATAAGCTTGAGACATTTCTAGCTAAATGGATGCACCTCGAGGCCATACTCTTAAATGAAATAAATTGGTCATACATGTATAAATACCACATTGTTTCTCTGGTGTGAGAAACAAGTATAAATAAGGACCAAAATGTATACTAGACACTGTGAAATAGGAAGAAAATGTTCAAATGGGAATGGGAACTAGGGAGAGGGAGGTATAATGGAAGGAAGGGAAAAGAAAAAAAAATGATGTGAAAAAGAAGAAAAAATGGAAACAAAGCTTTTGTAAATAAGGAGGGGAAGAGGGGTTGAAGGAAGGGTAGGGGAATAGGAAAAAATAAAAGAGAGAATCAAGTCATATCATATACAGGTACAAATTCCCTATAATGAATGTGATTATGTATACCTAAAATGTACCAATAAATTTAATTAAAAAAAAAAACCAATATTTTATAAAACTAATAGGCACTAAGAGGAAACATTTTTTAAAAAGAAAAAAAAAAGTATCCTGGGTACAGTGGCATACACTTGTATTCCCAGATACTGCACAGGCTGCTGCAAGAACCTGTCAAACCAGTGTCAAAAAAAAAATGTGACTCAATGGTAGAGCACTTGAGTAGCTTATGTGAGGCCCTAGATTCCATCCCTAATACTGTACCAGGGGGATGGGGAGAGAGAAGGGGGCGAGTCTGTCATTTAAATACGTGAAATAACTTAGGGGAAAATGGGTGACTACAATGGCTTAGTTTCTCTAAAATGTGCATTAAACCAAAATTCCACACATCAAGGGATCTCTGAAATACAAGAGTTTATTGAGCAGTTGTAGATACTAGCCAGAGAAAGGACCAGGTTTTGGGGTAAGTTTCCATAACTACCATAGCAAGGCGAAGTATCGGTTGGGAAAATGTCCATTATATCTAGAACAAAGAGTAGTTTTATAATGAAAATGTGGGGAGGAAAACAGAAGCTCTTTAACTCTATACTGGCTTATAGATAAGGGGTTTGGGAGGGCAGCCGATAAAAATTAACTCTATATTTAGCAGGGTTTGGGGGCCCTGGTGGTCCTCTGTAGTGGGACTGGAGCCAAGGTTTTAAAATACAGTAATTTGAAACAGGTTACTTTAGCCTGATGAGGTTGGCTTATTAGCTTATCTCTTTCCTCCTTTATCTTTGGTCCTTGTGATTAAATTTAGGACATCTGAGAATTTTTCTTTGGTGGAGAGCATCTGTTTATACAATAGAATTAGAAGGAAAAAAGAGAAGTCAAGCACTAGAGGGTGAAATTCAGTCTGGTTATCTTGCTGCGGTATTAAGTGATGATATGCAGTAAAATGTTCAACTTACTTTGAAAAAACTATCAAGATAGTTGCTTTCACTTTCTGAAGTCTTCATGTTTATGAAAGTTAAGATTTAGATCGTCCTGCTTCACCTTCCTGAGTGCTAGAACCACAGGCCTGTGGCACCATGCCTGGCTTTTCTTTTCCTTTATTTTTTGGTTTCTGAGATAGGGGCTCACAATGTAGTCTAGGCTGGCCTTGAACTTGGGGCAATCCTCTTGTTTCAGCCTTGAGAGTGCTGGGACTCCAACGTGTGCCACGACGCCCACCTGGCTTCTATTTCTTGATCTTACATTATCTTCTCTTGACACAGAGCTATGCACATGTGATTTCCTGTTCCTGAATGTTCCTCCCTTTCTTTTTGGCTATTTAAGTCTTACTCAGCCTTTAGGTTTCAACTGAAAGGATACAGACCTAAATAAGACTTCTTGAAATCTCCAGATCAGGTCCTCCCTGTACATAGGTCCTTAGAACTCTGTGTCTTTAACTTTATCCCATTCTTTTTATAGAGTCCTATATTTGCATGGAGATTCTGGTATTTTAGCAGAGAGGGGGAAAAGAACAAGAAAGGGAAAATGGGACAT
Organism: Erethizon dorsatum; assembly: GCA_028451465.1. NCBI lineage: Eukaryota > Metazoa > Chordata > Mammalia > Rodentia > Erethizontidae > Erethizon > Erethizon dorsatum. The sequence continues at coordinate 59,752,374 of CM051834.1, read as the reverse complement.
TTAGGGGAGTAGACGTGGGAGTCAGACTGTTGGATTCAAATCTTGACTCCATCATGTAACTAGCAATGACCTTAAGTTTACTGTGTGCCACAATTTCATCATTTGTAATATTAGGATAATAATAATAAACTACCTTAAAGGGCATGTGAGAACAAGACCATACATGTGCAGAGATGAGAACAATGCCTAGCATATATAAATGTACATAATTCTTTAAGTGTCTTTTTGTTTCTTTGTTTCTTGAGACAGGGTCTCACTATGTAGTGCAGGCTGGCCTTGGACTCACTATGTAGACCAGACTGGCCTCGAACTCATGGCGATTCTCCTGCCTCAGCCTCCCAAGTGTTGGGATTACAGGCGTGCATCCCCCCCCAGCTCTTTAAGTGTTACAGTAGCAGCATTACTATTGCTTTGATTGAACACGATTATTCAAAATTCTGTACACATTTACGCAGAATCATTTTTAATAATGATTTCTAATAGCAAAGTTTAAAGTAAGTCCTCTAGCACTTCAACTGTTCAATATCCACTTATGGTAAGAAGAAAAATAACTAATCAAGATAAATATGCTTAATTCTTGGGATTTAGAAATTATTTTACATTTATGCCAGAATGTATTTTAGTTGAAGATAGTTAGGAATGATGGTATTTTGCTTTTAATTTTTGTCCCATAATACAGTTGCTCAATTGATTTAAAATAGCAAAATAAATGGGAGCCTCAAATTCTTTTTATCCTCTCTCGACTCTCAGCTTGAACTAATATCCATTACCATTTTTTATGTTTCCAGTCTTCCCGATATCTAAGCTTTCTATGAAAGTAGAGAATGGTTTAAAAGCACTGTGAAAGTCATAAACATAGAAATATTGGTTTTTATAGTCTTTCTTTGCTACGTGGGAAACGATTTATTGTATACCTGATAACACTTACTAGTAACTAAAATATTTGTTTCATTAAGTCGTTACACTTTATATTGGATAGCAGAATTAGATTTAGTTCTTAGTAATATGGTAAGAAATTATAAAGATTTGTAAAATGAATGATAAAGTAATACTGAAAAACCACTAAATATGAGGCTTTATCTTTATATTATAGTACATGGAAAGCTACTTACATTATCAAGTTAAAAAAACAAAACAATGTAGAATCTTAACGAAGTATACAGGTTTATGTACAGAAAAATAACTAAAATATATGTTAAGACGTAAACATTAGTATTTTTCTTTCCTTTGTTATATCAAGTATCTTGTAACATGTATACTTACTTCACAACTTTGCCATACTTGGAAAATATCTGAAACAAAAGACCATACAATAATGTATAATTTGAAATAAACATTTTTCAGGTTGTATACACCGATCAAATTCTTTGCTATAGTTTATGAAAAATTTTGATCTTCAGTCTATTAAAAAGGCTGTACAAGAAATACTTTCTAGATAACAACATTCTCATTGTTATTGGAGTTGCATGTACCTTTGTCACTCCTAAAAAAAACACTACATGCAGTAGATGGCAGGCAGATACACTGGATAGCTGTGTTCCTGTGCTATGTCCATGGCAACTATCAACTTGACCATAGTTCCAGGTACCTTTGTGCTTAAATATCAGTCTCGTGGAGTATTACTGTTCTTATTCTGCACCCACAGACAAAGCAGTCACTGTTGAAGCAGACAGACCTTAGACTGCTTATAAGGTAAAAGCTTCCATAATGGAAAGTCCATTTCCAGTCTCCATTTTCTGCCCATCATTAATATGTTGGTGGTATTTTATAGCTAGCCCTAACTTCCCTTCTATGTCTTCACCCTAAGCAACCCCATTTGTAAAGTTTCACTCAGTACCTAGATACTTACAGTTCCTACATATAATATTTCTTAGAAATCTTTCAGAATATTTTTAGAGTGTAAAAATATGCAACCAATAATAACAAAATTTTGCATTCTATGATGAGTTGTATGGAGCTGCCATGTTGCACAACTGAATGGCAGTACTGGCCACACCGGAGTATGAGAGCCTGTAAGCTTTCTACCTAACACTTCCTTAGTGACTTCTCATTTCATTCCAAGTGAGCTGAACCATTTCCTGAACTCAAAACAAGATGTATTAAACTGTTAAGCTTCTGCCATGTATGTAAAGTAAAAGATAGTTGCTCTGAGGGTTAGGAAAGGCATCTGTTCGCTCTCAGCAGTTGTTTTATCCAAACCTCTATCCTATTACCAGTTTCAAAAGTCAAGTAAGCCAAGCCAGGTGTTCTGATGCAAGCTAGTAATCCCAGAGGAGGCTGAGACAGAAGGATCACAAATTTGAGTCCAACCTGGGCAATTCAGCAATTTAACAAAACCTGTCTCCAAAAATATAAAATAAGTAATAAACAAAAAGGCTGGAGCGAGGTGTGGTAGCAAATGCCTATAATCCCAGTACTTGGGAAGTTGAGGCAGAAGGATCACCACGATTTTGAGGTCAACCTGGGATACATACTGAGTTTAAGGCCAGCCTGAACTACATAGGGGAACCCTGTTTCAAGAAAGAAAGAGGGCCGGTGAGATGGCTCAGCGGTTTAAGCGCCTGCCTTGCAAGCGCGAGGGCCCGAGTTTGACTCCCGGAACCCACATACGAAAAAAGGGCCGGTGATATCGCTCAGCGGCACGGGCGCCTGCTGGCGCACGAGGTCCTGAGGTCGACCCCCCGGTACCCACAAAAAAAAAAAAAAAAAAGAAAGAAAGAAAGAGAAAAAAAGAACGAACGAAAGACAGACAGACTGACTGACTGGAGATGTAGCTCTGTGTGATGGCCCTTGGTTCAATTCACAGTACTAGTCTTGCCCACTCCCAAACGGCTAAATTCTCTTTGGAAATTACAAGTTTCAATTTTTTTTCACTTACGTTTGCAAAAGATGTGATTTGAGTGCACTATAATGTATTCATTCAGATATTTCCCAGGGAGAACTAGTGGGGCAAGATACACTGTCTCAAATAGAGGGTTCCATACATAAATGTGTGAACATTAAAACTTACCCGGTATAAGTCGTTGTTTGTCAGGGAGAAGGGCAAGTTGGACACATACACTGTGCTCTTACTCGGAGCCAAGCCACCACTCATTTCTAAAACGGAAAACAAGCCAACACATGAGCACTCTAAACCAGGTATTCCTCATTCCAAGTCAAACCAAATACACAGGTAATCACTGATTCAATGATGGCAATTCACACACCTTCCTTACATTTTAAGCAGTAAGAACCACTCCATCTGGGTGAATTAAGGCTCCCCCTTTTGCCAGCCACTACTCAGTTTTTTAGCCCCCCCCCCTTTCAAGGAGCTTCTTTAACCCTGTCAGTGCTGGCTGCCTGTATCTAGGGAGAGTAGGGCCTTAAAAAAATGGAGAAGCCCGAAGCTACTCTTAACTTCCCTCAGGCTAAAAGCTAGAAAGTGCTTTCACACCGCCCCCGAAGCTACTCTTAACTTCCCTCAGGCTAAAAGCTAGAAAGTGCTTTCACACCGCCCCCTTCGGAAAGCACCCGGTGGCTCCCAAACAACCTCAGCCACTGATTTGTGCTAACACTTCCTTTGGGTGCCTTATTTGTCAGAAATGTGAGGCTAGAACTTCTCGTTAACATCACTCCAGACAAAGATATTAAGACAGTGTAAAGTCCTTTGGAATCCTTTAATTATTGCCCAAATTGTGAAAGGATACATTTGATTTTATACAGAGTTTCTGCGCAGTGAAGGAATGCTGGCACAAAAATCTATCTATAAATAGATATTTTGTAATTTATTTCACGCCTTATTTTACAACATAAACAAATTACCCATAAAAATTATCATTTTGCAGTACCGGGAATGGAACCCAGGAACGCTCTACCACGGAGCTACGTTCCAGCCTCTTTTTTTAAAAAATTGAGAGGTTTAGCCGTGTTCAGGGCCTGGCCTCGAAGTCTACGACCTTGTGCCTCGGCCTCCCCAGGTCTGGGGTTCCAGGCGTGCACCCGGCCTGGCTGTACCTGTGGAGCCCACATCGGATTAATCCAAGTTCAGATGTGCGAGGTAAATCGCGGGGTGGCGTGCAGCCGAGGGGGAGGAAGCGATCACAAACGGCAGGATCCGCGGCTGAGTCACGCCGCTTCGCGAGGCGGTGGAAAAACTGCTGGATGCTTGGTGACTGAGGCGAATTCTCGGTCGCTGTAGAAGGTTCTCGTTAGAGACTCCAGTATTTAGACTTCTGGAGGGAAATACGGGGCGGGCAACGGCTGAGGTCCCAGACTGAAAGGCTGACGGGAGGACAGGGGCGAAGGGTCCGGGCTGCGGGGTCGGGCAAGGCCGCAGGGAAGGAGGCGTTTACCTTCCGGCAGGGCGGCCCCGGGCGCAGCTGGGGTTCAAGCCCGACTCTTCCTCGCCCCTCGCAGCGGCTTCTTCATCCCACGGCCGGGCAGGGTCGGCGAAGAGACCGGGAGGTCGCGATGGCAGCTGAGCGTTTCGCGGCTCCCTTTAATCCGGCCGCACGGGGCGGGCGCGTTTGGTGACGTCACCGCGGGCGCCGGAAGTGCCTCCTGTGAGAGCGGCGGCGGCGGTCTGAGGTGCGCTGCGTTTGCGGGGTGTCCGGGCCCCCCGGAGTCGGTGAGGGTATTTTACTTTCCCTTAAGGTAATGGGACGGGCGAGTGGGCTGGAACCCCTGGGGGAGCAGAAGCGCGCTTTCCGTAGCCGAACCGCCGTATTCTGCTGCGTTCGAATCGCGTAGCAACTCTGCCCTTGCGGTCCAGCGTGGAGAGACGCTGTGAAGTTTGGGAGACAGGAAGGTGTGGAGTGCAAGAAACCTTGGCTTCCCAGCAGCTTATTACGCGAGAGGAATAGCGTGCTACGTGTCTGAAGGGCCTCGAGATCAGAAAGTCAGTAGAATTACTGAATGTGTTCGACATACCCGGCTTGGTATTAGGCACGTTGGGAGACACCCCTCCCCTCCGCCCAAAATAAAAGTGTCAGACAGACCTTTGTGGCAGAGATAGAGACTGGTTGCGGAGACGAGGCCAACTTCGGGGAGAGGTGGAGACTATATGGACAAATACTGAATTTCTTGGCACCTTGTTTCTTTTTGTAAATCTGCAATGGGCACATGCTGCAGTTTCTCCAAGAGGCTGTAAGGGGCCTTTATTCCCACCTAAAAATCAGCAAATAACGCAAGGTGGTTTATGCTTCTACCCAGCAGCTCGTACAGACCAAGCCTCTAATTCCCTGGTACCTGCTCAGTGAGTGCAGCAGTATGGCTTCCAGAGAGACTGAAGTGCAGGGCAGCCAGGTCCCGCTGAAGTTCGAGAGGCCTCAATGCCTCCGTGCTCGCCAAGGAATCCCTGAGACTGGCAAATTTGTGGCCAGCCTTACCCACCATGCTTCACATCTCTGTTCCCATCATTTCCTGCCCAAGTTGTAAGCCCCTTTGGTCTTTGCTATACCTTCATGCCCGTGCTGCTTCTCCCTATTTTGGATTATTACTACTTTTCTTTTTTTTTTTTTTTTCTCCCCCATTCATTCTTCATTATCCCAACCGTGCTTCTGAAACTTCTTCTCTCTGCTCGAAGTCTTCCATATTCAACCCCTTTACTGAGTTTCTCTGACTTTAACAAATAATGTGGTTTTTTCTGGTAGCCCTTTCAATTGAGCCGTTTCTGTTGACACCTACATTTAAGGTTGGCTGTGGCACTAGTCATATTAAACTGATTTCACTTTTTTACAACACTTTTTTTTTTTTTTGAGACAGGGTCTGTCTGTGTAGTCCAGGCTGGCCTTGAACTCATGGCAGTCCTCCTGCCTCAGCCTCCCGAGTGCTGGTATTACAGGCATGCACCACCATGCCTGGCAGAATACTCTTTTGTTTAATGTATTTGCAGATTCTTTTCTGTCTCTGAGGCATTCATTTCCCTCCTTCCTCTTTCTGGGTAATTACTCTTGTTAGCTGTTGCTCTATCTGAGGGTGTTCCCTAACTTCCCGCAGATAGGTATCCTTGCCGTCCACAGGTGCCTTTCACTCTCTTTGTAGCACTGATCACATGGAGAAGTGCTTGCCTCTGCCTTCCCTGCAAAGCTGCGTTGTGGGGATAGAGGAGTTGCTGTCTTTGGAACCCCAGTGTCTAATTCAGTTGCTGGCTCTCTGTAGACTGGGAGGCATTTCTTTGTTTTTTTTTGAGATAGGGTCTTACTATGTAGTTCGGGCTGGCCTTGAATTTAGGGTGACCCTCCTGCCTCAGCCTCCTTAGTTGCTGGGATTACAGGTGTGCACTACCACACCCAGTTTAGACCAGTAGGTATTTCTTGAAAGATTGCAGGTTGTGAAGGTATGGTTTCAGAGTTCAAGGTACCTCAAAACGAGCGTGTAAACCTGTGGATAGGTCAGCTGCTACTAATAAGCAGCTAATTTGGCTTGTGAGAATGATTCCAGTGTTGCCAGAACATCTAGTTTGTACTAGAAAAACTAGAGACTTTTTAAAAATATAATTGTTCCTAGTTTTTAAGTGTTATCAATGGAGTATTTTTTTAAATGAGTGAGATACAAGTCACATGTGACCTATCATTCACCTGTTTGGAATATGCCTTAAATGTTGTAAGATTCAGATAATGGGTTTTGTGGACAATGATAGATTTTTAGTTGGGCCTTGGTGTATGGTTGGAAGTTGAATAAAAGAATGGAAAGAGGTATTTTGATTTGGAATGTGTAATTTAACACCCGTTTATCAACCTTTATTATGGAGTGGTACTTCTTATGAACGCTTTGTTTGCGAACAATTTGGTTCATAAACAGAAGCCTTTGGAAAAATGTTGCTTTTGTTTACAAACTCTGCATTGATGACAAACACCACTGCGGCCACCTTTTCCAGAATCATGGAACTAATTAAGTTTTTTTTTTTTTTTTTTTTGTAGGTACCGGTGGTCGACCTCAGGACCTCGCGCGCCAGCAAGCACCCGTGCCACTGAGCGATATCACCGGCCCTTTTTTTTTGTATGTGGGTTCCGGGAGTCGAACTCTGGCCCTCGCGCTTGCCAGGCAGGCGCTTACGCTGCTGAGCCATCTCACCGGCCCCACTAATTAAGTTTTTGAACTGAGTTACCACTGTACTTCCCTCCTGTTTGTGTTTCTGGCAACCACTATTCTACTCTCAACTAAAAGAGCTCTTAAAGCATTGAAAAGTCAAGTGACTTGTGAAAGTAGTAGAGAATGCAATACTTACATGCTAATTCTGTGGTCCATCATGGATGCAGTCAGTGATCTCTTTGCCTCCAGCCTATTTCTCCTCTGATCCATTTTGTATGCAGCCAGGCTCACCTTCTAGAATGACGCCTCCCATCCTCATCCCTGTTTTATTCCAGGGCCGAAAAGCCTGTAGTGAGCTCCTTGTCTAGAGTTTTGTTTTGATACCATTCAATGTCTTTGTGTCTGTTCTCTGTATCCTTGCTGTCCTTGTGAAGCAATGTGAATGTTGGAAAGGGCTTGGGCTTTAATTTCAGGCTGGCCTGAGTCTAACCCAAGTTTCATTTGACCCTGGAATTAAGCTTTTCAGAGCTTGCATGCTTTTAGGAAGTAGAGATCTGGAGTCATTTTGCTTACAGTAACCATTTTCTTAGCATTTATAATATCTTCTGAATACTGAGGATATATTTTGTGCAGATTGTTCTAGCGGCACAATCAACTAACAACATAGAGACCCCTGCTTTCATTAAGCTTGTATTTTCTAGTAGTAAGAGATCAATAACGTGTTAAAGATAAATTATATGTCAAGCGATTAATGCTGTGAAAAAATAGCAAAATGGGAGATTTCTTGAAATGACATTAAGAAGATATTTAAAAGGTGAATATATTGGATTTTTTTCTTTATCCTAGCTGCTTTATTGGTGGGTTTTCATCAAAATTATATTCTTCTACTTTCTTTGCTACTTTTTAAAAGCTCTAAATTGTGGATTGATTCTTAAAGTACGTAATTAAGATACTCAGTGTATTGCAGTAATCCAGTACTGTGTACTGCTGGCCGCAATATTGGAGCAAGGTCAGGAGAGGCCGTATGATGCGGTCTTATTTCTGCAGTACAGTAGCGAGTCACTGCACAAGATCTCTTCAGCATGGGGGGCTCATCTTTCTACTATCACCGCTCTTCTGTACTCTGAATTTCGTGTCAAGTGCTGGAGTGAGAAGTCTTACTAGAAGAGTTGTTCCTTCTTTCCTTCTTTCTTTCAATCTGTCTTTCTTTCTTTCAACTGGGTCTTGCTGTATTGCCCAGGCTGGCCTCAAACTTCTGGTCTCAAGTTAATTCTCCTGCCTCAGCTTCCAAATAACTAACTAAATACATAACACCGCTTAACCCAGCATAGGGTTTTTTTTTCAAGGTAACATATTTCATAGATTTATCCTTTACATAATGAGTCTCTCATGTCCTATTTTTTCTTTTTTTAATCTTAGTTTATTGAAATGCTCCTTGCAGTTTTGAGAGAAAGTCATTGCAAAGTCCTCCATCAAACTTTCATGTGAATTTAACATGTTCTTTGAAGAGTCAAAGGATCATTGCCTTGATTTCTGGATTACTTTTTTTGGGGGGGGGGGTACCAGGGGTCGACCTCAGGACCTCGCACGCCAGCAGGCGCCTGTGCTGCTGAGCGGTATCACCGGCCCTTTTTTCATATGTGGGTACCAGGAGTCGAACTCAGGACCTCGCGCTTGCCAGGTAGGTGCGTATGCCACTGAGCTGTCTCACCGGCCCTGGATTACTTTTGAACATGAGACCATTTTTTGCCAAGTATAAAACTAGGAATTTCCAGGATGAGGATGCTTGCTATTTGTCTTTAAAGTTCGTGAGATATTTTAAAGCTAGTGTTCTTAATATTATAGCTAAAAGCAACCTTACATCTAGTGCCATCTTCTCAGAGAGAATAAAAGGTGCCTCACCCAGCTCTCAGCTGGCAAGGCTAAAAGTAGTGTTTGGTCCCTTCCAGCAGAGGATGACCAACCCTGACCATGGACCACCATGTCATGTAATAACCCCTCTTCCTTATCCTGTTCTCATCTCTCTGTGCGCATTGTTCACCTTGTCTTCAGCCTGTGCGGTTCCTATTTTGATCTGTTCTTGCAGCTGTGTAGCCTTGGTTTCTGTAGTGTCTCGTTCACCCTGTACCCTGAATGTGTCAGCTCTCAAAGGAGGAAGCGTTTCTTACTTGGTGAAAGGAATATACCCTCCTGTCTCTCCAACCTGAATAATGCTGACAGAAAATTTATTTTAGTTTTGTAGTATTTGTCTGGGTCTGGAGAGCTAGGTGAGACAACCGTTCGCCCATGTCTGTCTGTCTGTCTGTCTCTCTCTCTCTGTCTTTGTCTCTGTCTCTGTCTCTCTCTCTCTCTGATGCACCCCACACCCCCAGGTTCATGCCCTCACTCTGGCAAAGAATGAAGAAGTGGCGTGAGGCTGGCTCAAAGCTGAAAGCCTCCAGTGGAAACAGGGAAGTTAGGTCCATGGCGAATGAGGAAGTTAGAAATGAAAGTGGTGCAATGCAAACAAAGGTTTATTTGGATAGGAGAAACTTAACTGAATTCCCCAACATGGGGTCTTCACCCTGCTTATACTTATAAGGGTAAGCTCATCCCTAAAAATAACTGTTTCACTTATTGGTGTAACCTAAGCCAATCAGGGTCTTAGCCTTTGTTTCTGGGTTGAGGAAAAGGTCAGGTGCTAGGGGCACATGGCACATGCATGTAATAATTTCACAAGAAATTGCATCTTCCAGTACATAGCTTCTTCCAATGTATAGTGCACAATAAGCCTGTGGTAAATACACAGTTGTCAGCCACCCAGGTCATGCCACAATTCCTTGTCTACACCCCCTCTAACTGTCACTACCGTTTGAAAATTTGTCAGGATGTCTGTCTTGGTTACTTTTCTCTCGTTGCTGAGACAAAATACCTGATGCCCAAATAAAAAAGAGAAATGTTTATTTAGCTCACAGTTGTAGAGGTTTCAGTCCATAATCAGCTGGCTCCAAGGCAGAGTGGCGTGGTAGAGGGGCAGCACTTCCAGGCGGCAGAAGACAGCAAAAGCAACAAGAGCAGAAAGGGAGAAGTGAGAAATTTATAGCATTAAAAACACAATGAAGGCCGGGGATATAGCTTGGCAGCACAGCACCTGCCTGGCAAGCACGAGGTGAATTTTATTCCCAGTACAAAAAAAAAAAAATCACAAGAGTGTTTTTTTTCAGGGAACACTGTGATTTGTTTTAGGGTCTATTGGCTCTGTATTGATGGGATTGTTCATTTAACACTTTTCTCCAGTTAAAACTACTTTATTGAATATGTAGAGAGGAGATGTAAGCTCTAAGAATGCAGAAAGGAAAAGACTAATGTTAACACAAACCACTCAATAGGAAATAATTTTGCCAGTCCACCTTTTAAACTGTGCAATAAATGGAATTATTTTTTTCCTTATATGAGCATGGAGAAGTATGTGTTGTTTTTGGCTGTTCTTCCTGTAATTGTTGGGAGGGATCTCCTAGATGCTTTAAATTACCTTGAAAATAGAAAGAAGGTGGGGCCTAGGGCTTTTTTTTGTTTGTTTATTTGTTTTTTTAAGACAATGTTATTTGGAAGAAACATTGCTATAATTGATCACTTTTTCTGTATTTGGTCATTTACATTTTTTTCCCCAACTTAAGATGTATGGAAAATATTTGTGTTGGCTATTAGTCATTTACTTATCTTCTCTATTACCCCCTAATAACATAAAAACCATACATTTTGTTTTTTTTCTTTAGTGACTGACAGAAGAAATGAGATGTGGTCTGAGAGAGGATGTGACTATGAAAAACTTCCCAGAGAACGCGTACCTCCTCGGAGTCATCCCAGTGTAAGTTCCTCCTACACACAGACTCATGCAGAACCCAGCGTGGAAGTTAATGGGGTAGAGCAGCGCTGGGCTGTGAGCATCGTCAAGTGGCAGAAATTAATTAACACTTTAGGTTGAAAACTAGGCCACGCTTATCTCTTAAAAGTTAGAAAATAAGTGACGTTTTACTTACATAGAAAACCTACATATTGTTTAAACTTCTAGAACAAAGTGATTGTATTTAATTTACTTTGCGAAGAAAGTTTCAGTTTAGTAAAGGTCAGACCGTCATTAGTAAGTATTCAAGCATCTACTCTTGCTATTGGCTGCCATGTATTAATGTTTACAAATTGAATATATGAAATTGTAAGAGTAGGCTTTCATTTTAGAGGAAGATGACTGTCTTCCTGGAGCAGAGACGTGTTCCTGTCCCTAGCGAGGGCTCCTGTGGAGCTTCCCTTGGTCAGGCGGCCTGGCTAGTGTACGAGCGCCTGGGGGCTCAGGCAGGCAGCTTGCCGTCTGTCCTCTTGCTGTCTCAGTGGCTCTGGGAGTTGGGAATTTTGAGCTAGGCCTTTATCCAAGGAGTTTGCTGTTTTGCTTAATGTTCCCAGTACCCTATCAAGTATTCAGTAGGAACTTCATATTCATCAGATGAATACACACACACACACACACACACACACACACATACACACTCACACTCACTCTCACTCTCACTCACTCTCTCTCTAGAATCCTCTGGAGATCTAAGGGGAGCTCTGGGAAGGATCAAGAAGGTGTCAGCACAGCCTACCGTCTCAGGGATCGCAGCACTCTAAAGACTGAGGCAGGAGGATGGAGAGGTGGAGGCCAGCAAGGCCTACAGAGCAAGGCCCTGTTTCAGAAAAAGCATCTGTGGCCGTTGACCCCTTCTAAGCGCCAGACCAGGCCGGTAGGTTGTGGTGATGATGTGTGGAGAAATCATGAGTCCGTTATACAGCATCAGAGGGCATAAATTTTATACATAAGTTAGTGTTTTCTATTTACAGTATATTATTGATTCACACAACTTGCTTGAGTGGAGAGTGTCTTTTCCAGGGTCATCATTGGCCTAGATTATAGCTTACATTGGGGTTGATACAGGGTGATTGAAGATGGATAAAATGAAAAGGCTGTTATATTTCAGGACGGGCAGGCTAACTTATTACCACATGTTATTTTTTTCCAGGTTATTATGTAGGCTTCGTGGTTATAATCAAAAACATAATGTTTTAATTTTTTTGACTTGATAAAATTAATTTGATAGTTTTCCTGGAAGGGTAAACAAACGATACAGGTAAATGTGATGTAGAAGTAAATCAAGAATGGGAAGAAATTATATTTTCAGTAGTGTATTTCAAAGATACATAAAGAATTTTCTGTTTGGTTACGTCATCAACTGGGCACCCATGTGTAGGCTGTTTGCTGTGTCACCTGAGTAGGCCTGTGCGGGAAAGGAAAGGAGGTGGCTTTATTCAAGATGAGATGGGACTCATCTTGACTTGGAGTTGCTGAGGTAATGTGCTGCGTGATGTGGGCTGATTAAGAAAGGAGGCTGGGGGTTGTACCTGCCTGAGCCTCAGGCTAAAGCAGAAAGATGGCAGGTTTGAGGCCAGCCTGGGCAACTTACCAAGACGGTCTCAAAATTTAAAGGGGCTGGGATTGTCGTTCAGTAACAGAGTATACCGGGATTCAATCTCTTAGTATCAGCAAAAAGAAGGTGTAGAGTTAAGGCTGTGAGCGGGGTTGAGGGACAAGAAGGCTTAGTGAGGCTGAAGCCACCATGTGACAGAGAAAGGCAGTTGCTGTTTTAAGAGCATGGGGTTTCCAAGATAGAAAAGTTCTGTTTGAAGTTCTGTGTAGTGGTGTTGATAGGCAGGTGGTGTACGATACTGAAGTTAACAGGAAGAAAATTTAAGAATGGATTTTGGGCTAAATGATTGACATCAGAGGCTCTCAACTTTAGCTGCACATTACAATTGCCTAGGGCACTTGTTTTTTGTTTTGTGTTTTCGTGGTGCTGAGGATCGAACTCAGGGCCTTGAGTGTGGTAGGCAGGTGCTCTTCCACTGAGCCACATCAGTAGCCCCCTAGGGAGCGCTTTCATACCCATGTACGAGCCCCAGTCCACATCAATCGTCATCTCTGGCTGGAGCGTGGACAGGAGCATTGCTTAGAAGTTCACCAGTAGGTTGTGTCATGCAGAGTTAAGAAATACACGTGTAGCTGAAGAGTGAAGAACTGCTGATGGCAGGAGTTGAGGTAAAGATGACAGATGGTAAGTTAGGCAGGGACGGTGGTATGTGACTGTGATCCCAGCTACTCATGCAGCTGAGGCAGCAGGAACGTGAAAGCCTCGAGGCCAGCCTGGGCAACTTAGCAAGAACCTAACTCAGAAGAAGAAACTAGCCCTGGTAGAGCACTTAGCTAGCAGGTGTGGTGCCCTGGGTTCACTCCCTAGTAGCAGGAAAAGGAGATGGAGACAGGTCATAGAAGTCCTCAGTGAATGAGTGTGTCACATTAAAATGTAGATAAAGGGCTGGTGAGATAGCTCAGCGGCATAAGCGCCTGCTTGGCAAGCGTGAGGTCCTGAGTTCTACTCCCAGAACCCACATACGAAAAAAGGGCCGGTGATATCACTCAGCTGCACAGGCGCCTGCTGGCACGCGAGGTCCTGAGTTCGACCCCCGGTACCCACAAACAAAAATAAAAATAAAAAAATAAAATGTAGATAAAACCAAACATTTAAATCTGTTAATTTTGTTTGTTTTTAATATTATTTTCTGTTTGTTACGTGAAACAGAGGCTTTTAAGCCTCAAAAAATATTTTTAACAATAATAATAGGTATTATAAGTAGGGAGATGATGTTTTCACGAGTACCTTTATAACCAGACTAGATGTGCTCTAAACTATCTCTTAAGATAGATCTCCCTTCCTTCAGTTCTCTGGCTCCTTGGGTCCTCTGGGAAGAGGAGAAGCCTAGATTGCTGTTCTCCTTTTGAGATCCAGAACTTGCCCAGATCTTGTGCAGGTTCATTCCTCTTCTTTTTCTTCTTTTATTTTTTAACAATAGCAAAGTTTTATGACAGGTAGGAAAAACACAGGTCTACAAGAGCCTGTTTGGGCCTAGTGAAAATAGGAAAAGAAGTACACCGTAAAGAGGGAAGATTGGTCATCATGCAAGAGAACACAGTAGCAGAAACTCAAAGTGCACCGTCCTTTTTGTATCACCTACTCCTCAGGCCGACATCAGTTGTAGGCCATCCTATCGAAAACCTGCCCGAGTTCTCACGAGAAGTCCACATGCAGGGCTTTGGAAACTGTTCTGCACATGCGCTCTGGGATGTTGTCACGCCTTCTTTCCCAGCTAATTTTAGCCATGGCCTACCTTCCTGTCTTACTTCCCCCTGAGAGACACAAATCCCCGTAATTCTTTTTGGGGTGCTAAGGGAGTGGAGGTGTTTGTCTTCTATAGCTTCTTCTGGCTGGAAGGGGCTGTAGACCCTACTTACTGGGGAGTATGTGCTCTCCAACTACTTAAGGGGTTGTGGCTCACTAGCTGGGTTGAAGTGAAAACCTGTTAGAAGACAGTGAGAAAAGAATTAGTGACTTTCGATGTCTGTTCAATGTCTGTTCAATGGGAGAAAGAAAGTAACTTTACTATTATGTTGGATGTGGAGCCCAAATATGAGGAGTAGATCAGGTTTCTACCCTTGTGGTGGACAAAGTACAGTATGGCAAAGAGGGAGGTTAAACTGGAGAGTCATAGACTTAGCAGGATCACCCACATAATGGATCTGTTTAAAAACAAGGGCCTCAATACAGGTGCCCATTTAAGCTGTGGTGAATTAGGATCATTGGTGACGCTACTTATCCACACCCAGAGCAGTACTGGAGTCTTGCATTGTGAAGAGGAGCCTCAGGTCTTCCAGAGGTTTTGAAAAATAGCTTTCTTCTTAGTCCTGTGAAAATTCTAGTGATATTTCCCATGTAGGATTTTTATAGTTTGTCACTGCATCACTGAGGATAGACCAAAATGGTTCCTTAGGAACTGGGAGTAAGGCTAGTGTATTGAGGCGCTGTAGGGCTGCCCTTCTTGCCTCCCCTCCAACTTTTTAGTTTCCCAGAGAGACTTTAGACATGTCTCCTTGGTGTTCCTTACAGTGCATGACTTCGACCTGCTTGGAAAGATGGACTGCCTCTAGGAGTTGTAGAATTTTCTGCTTGTGTTTTATAGATGATTCTTATTAGTCCTCCTTAGTCCTTATTAGCTCCTTCTTTCCAGATTGTTCCATGAGCATGTAGCACCAGAAAGGCATATTTGGAGTCTGTATAGATATCCTAATATCAATTCCCAGGTAAGAGCTATTAGTTTTGCCTCTTGATGCTCTTGGACCTCTGTGCATCAGTGAAGCACACCTCCTGAGGGTCTTGGAGAGGCAGGTCACTAATGTCACTTGTTCTCAAAAGTAGCTAGCTTCTGGGCTTTTAGGCATTAGACAGGCAGGATGAAGAGTACTACAGGTTTTTATAATAAACTCAGATGTATCTAAGAGCATGGCCTGATACTTGGCAAGCCATTCCCGTTAACCACAAGTACCTTTGGCTTCAAGAATTGTTCTGACCTGATGGAAAACCAGCAGTTAATACTTTCTGTCCTAAAGTCTTCCTCTGTTAGCTTCGCTGCAGCTGCTAGTGCCCTCAGCAGGGTGGCCATCCAGCAGCCCCTCCATCTAACTTTTTGAAAAGTGTGTCACTTAGCAGAGTTCTTGTTCTAGCCTTTAGGTCAAGACACCCAAAGCAGTTCCTCTCTTTTCTGCTGTGTAGAGGAAGAAGGGTTTTCTTAAATCAGGTATTTTATTGTATCATGCAGCAGATTCTACCTCTTGGCTAACTAGGTCAGGAAGACCTGGTGTAGTCCCCACAGGTAAAATTTGTTTTGGCCTTTGTCAGAAGTTGACACTTGAGGTCGGTGAGATAGCTCAGCGGTATAAGCACCTGCCTGGCAAGTGCAAGCTCCTGAGTTCGACTCCTGGAACCCACATAAAGGAAAAAAAGGGCCAGTGATATCGCTCAGCGGCACAAGTGCCTGCTGGCAAGTGCGAGGTCCTGAGTTTGACTTCTGGTACCCACATTAAAAAAAAAAAAAGAAGTTGACACTTGGCCCAGTTTTGCTAGGAACTCTCTTTCTAGCAATGGAGTACAACAGTGTGGGACAATTAGAAACTCATGGTTAAACATTGTCCTTCAAAGTGACACATCAGAGCAGGAGTAAAGAATTTCTGACTAGGGCCCCCTTGTCCCCAACTATGGCTATAGATCTAAAGGAGGGTTTTCCAGAGAAAGAAGTCAAAACTTAGTAAAGTAATTGAATTGGCTCACCCATGACACCCAGTGTTACCCAGAGTTCCTCACAGGAAATGGTAATATCCATGGACAGGGGCATTGTAGGTTCCCTTGGGCTTCTTCAGAGGGGGAAAGGCGGGTTTGGCTGGCCTAACCCTTTCTCAGCAGGGATAATCAACCCTCGAGTGTTATACATCAGGCATATTGGCCGCTTCACACTCAGAACAGGGCCCAGGCAGTGTCTTGGTGGTGCCTAGTTTGCAGCCTTCTTACACTTGAAACAGGAAATCTTTACTGAATTATCTTTGGATTTTCCATTAGACAATTTGGGTGAGTTTAAAGCATTGCCAGTTGCAACAGTTAAATTCAAGCTTTTCTCTTTTTTTTTTTTTGTGGGTGCCAGGGGTCGACCTCAGGACCTCGTGCGCCAGCAGGTGCCTATGCCACTGAGCGATATCACCGGCCCTTTTATTGTATGTGGGATCCAGGAGTCGAACTCAGGCCCTCGCACTTGCTAGGCAGTCACGTACACCGCTGAGCCATCTCACCGGCCCCAAGCTTTTCTCTTTTGACCCTCCTCCAGATCCCAGTTGTTGAACACAGTAAAGGCCACATCCAGCAATTGGATCATAAGTGTCTGGGGTCCCATCTGAAGTTTCTTCATTAAACAGATGGAATCCCCCTGAGAGACAGGCAGGAATTGAGGACAGCATCATCAAAGAAATCTCTTTCTTGGGAGCCACTCTAGATGCTGTAGTTTCTGGGCTTTTCCTCACGTAAAGTGTCACAAAAGTCTGAACATAAGAGATTTCACTCCACCTTAAAAGTGGGAGGAAGCCCATGTGTTCCTTGTAATCAGAGGCTTGGCTCCTATCTGCAACGGTGAGATTTTCTGGTGGCCATGAGGTCACTTGAGATCAAACATGGTGGAACCCATGTGGCTGACCTAGAATGTTAGCCAATCATGTGACAAGACAATGACCCTGATTAAGTGAGCACCCTGAGAAAGAAATGGCCATCTAGAGGGAAAGCACACATGGGACTTTGAGCTCAAAAGGAATAAATTTGGGTGGTCAGCTACTCAGGTAGGAGACCAAGTTACCAGCAGCTATTTTTCCCAAAAGAGTGAGAAAGCTGAGCAAAGTATTGTGGAGAACAGAAACATGAGGTCAAAAAGGCACAGTAAACTCTAGGTCTCACACATTGTACCGGAATGATCTGTTCTGCAACTGGGTGAATAACAGGCTCTCTGGCTGTTCTTTACTGACTTGTATATGCAGCGAATGACCAAAAAATGGGAAACAGGAATAAAAAGGGAGAGAAACTTCAAGTGGGCCTGTAGGCCTCCTATGGTTGGAAGAAAAACACAGGTTTTTTTTTTTTTTTGGTCTTTTTGAGACCAGGCTGGCCTTGAACTCACAGGGATTCTCATGCCTCAGCCTCCTGAGTGCTGGGATTATAGATGTGTGCCACCACATCCAGCCTAACACAGTATTTTAGAGAAAAAAAATGTGCCCAATTGGCTTTACCTGCTCTCCTGACTGGCTAAGCCAGATATGTTACTGGGTTTTTAGGGTGCTGGGGTCTCCTTCTGGAGGTGGTTTCTAGGTTCTTTCTGTCCTGAGCAAAGAATTGGTCAAAACAACCACAAATGGTAGCAAAAGTTTATTAAAGGTAGGAAAACAAACAGGCTCTTTAGAGTGAGTTTGGGCCAAATAAAAGTAAGAAAAGACGTACACCCTAAGTGTACGTACCCTACCATGCAAGAGAGAACGCAGTGGCCCTTTTCTTGTTTTCATTCCACTCTGTTCCCTCAGTCAGCCTCTTCACATTTATGAGCCTTTCTGTACTTCCAAGTTCCTCCTCCCAAGGACTCAGGTCCATTTTTTTTCCCCTTTCTGGTAAATTTAGAGCCTTATTTTGGTTAGTAATTTAAGGCTCTTCTTCCCCTTCAGACCTTGTGCCCTATGGAGGACTCTTAGAAATTGTCAATTTGCCTTCAGTGTTGGACCTGTATTTCAATTAAATACAGCATAGTTTCTTGGGTTTTATTTTTTTTTTTAGTAGATTGGTGATACAGATCCCTTCTCAGAATAATGTTATTAAGTCTATAAAATAAAGGTGTATAAAACAAGGAGGCTGGGTGTAGTGGCACACACCTGTAATCCCAGCACTTGGGAGGCGGAGGCAGGAGGATCATCATGAGTTCGAGGCCAGTCTGAATTGCACAGTGCAACGCTGTCTCAAAACCAAAACAAACCGAAGAAGGCCACTTATATATAAATGTCAGTGTGAACTATAGGAAAACATCTGTGATCCAGTAATATGTACTTCAGTAGATTTTAGATTTCCATTCCTGAAACAATAATTCACTTATAAATAGAAAAGGTTTATTTTGTCTTGCAGTTTTGAATGTTTTACTCCATGACAGATGGAGTCTGTGGCGAGACAGTGTATCCTTGTGGGAGTCTATGCCAGAGCAAAGCCACTCACCTGCTGGCAAGGGAGCACAAAGAAAAGAGACCAGGCCCCACAGTCCCCAGGGACCTAACGACTTCCCAGTTGGCCTTACCCACTGAAGGCTCCACCTCCTCCCAGGAGCACCTTTCTGGGGACCTCTGGGACAGGTTAAGGGCCAGACTGTAGCAGTGAGTCATCACCATGAAGAGCGGGTGTAGCCTTCACTACTATATACATATACATATACATATACGTATACGTATACGTATACGTATATGTATATGTATGTATTTTTTTTTTTAGTGTGGGTACTGGGAGTTGAACTCAGGACCTCGTGCTTGCCAGCAAGCGCTTGCACCGCAGAGCGATATCACCGGCCCTTTTTTTCCTTTATGTGGGTACCGGGAGTCAAACTCAGGACCTCGCACTTGCCAGGCAGGCGCTTATGCTGCTGAGCTATCTCACTGGCCCCCTTACTGCTATAGTTTTTTTTTTTTTTTTTTTTAATTTTTTTTTTTATTTTAAAGAGAAGAAAAAACAAAACAAATCAAAAGAAGAACAAATTTTCAAACAAACATAATAGGAGGGTAACAATGGTTAATACATTACGTATTACTATCTTTAAGTTAGTTATTCAGGACACCAGACATTAGCATTCAATTGTCCAAACATTATTGGCACAAACCTTACTCTTCAATGAACTAAGTAAAAATGGTAGTGTATCTATCTTAACCATCTTATATATATATATATACAATTTTTTTCCCTTTCCCTTCTTTCTTTTCCCTATTCCAGTCTCTCTTTCCTTTTGACCAGTTTCTTTTTGATTCACCATGTCTATTGTACATTTTGGATCTTATTTACTCTTTCAGTTTCTCATACTAGAGAGATAATACGATGCTTACACATGTGCTTCTGGTTTATTTCACTTATGAGTATTTTCTCGAGTTGCATCCATTTACCTATAAAAGTCTCCAGTTTATCCTTCTTTATGGCTGAATAGTACTCCATTGTATAAAAATACCACATCTTTCTTATCCATTCCTCAGTTGATGGGCATTTGGGTTGTTTCCAAGATCTGGCTATTACAAATTGTGCTGCTATAAACATGGGTGCACATATATCGCTGTGGTACGATGTTTTTAATTCTTCTGGGAAGATGCCCAGAAGGGGAATAGCTGGGTCAAATGGGACCTCCAACCCTAGTTTTCTGAGGAATCTCCACACTGACTTCCACAGTGGCTGTACCAGTCGACACTCCCACCAACAGTGAAGAAGGGTTCCTTTTTCCCCACAGCCCCTCCAGCATTTGTTATTAGTTGATTTCTTAATAGTAGCCATTCTTTCTGGGGTGAGATGGTATCTCAGTGTTGTTTTAATTTGCATCTCTCGAATGACTAGTGATGTTGCACATTTTTTTGTATATTTATTTGCCATTAGTATTTCTTCATCTGAGAAATGTGTATTCATCTCAGATGCCCATTTTTGGAGTGGGTCTTTAAATTTGGGAGGTCTGATTTTTTTGAGTTCTTTATATGTTCTCGATAGTAATCCTTTGTCTGAGGAACAGCTGGCAAACATTTTTTCCCACATTGTGGGTTGTCTCTTCACTCTGTTGGTGGTTTCTCTTGCTGTGCAAAAGCTTTTTAATAAGATGAGATCCCAGTTATTGATTCTTTGGGATAGTTCCCGTGCGGTTGAGTTTTTATTCATAAAGTCTTTGCCTACACCAATGTCTCCAAGGGTTTTACCTATCCTACCTTCCAGCACATTTAATGTTTCTGTTTTAATATTTAGATCTCTGATCCATTTTGAATTTAGTTTAGTGCATGGTGAAAGATATGGATCTAGTTTTAATCTTCGGCATGTGTAGAGCCAGTTTTTCCAGCACCATTTATTAAAGAGGCTATCTTTCTTCCAGCGAATGTGTTTGGCACCTTTGTCAAAGATAAGGTGGCTTAGTATGTCTGGGGTTGTTTCAGCATCTTCTAATCTGTTCCATTGATCTTCAGGTCTGTTTTTTTGCCAGTACCACACTGTTTTTATCACAGTAGCTTTATAGTATAATTTCAAGTCGGGGATAGTGATGCCCCCTGCCTTGCCTTTGTTGCCCAGAATTGCCTTTGCTATTCTAGGTCTCTTCTGATTCCAAATGAATTTTAGGATTGTTTTCTCTAATTCTGTGAGATATGCTGTTGGAATTTTGATTGGAATTGCATTAAATCTGTATAACAATTTTGGAAGTATGGCCATTTTCACTATATTGGTTCTTCCTATCCAGGAGCAAGGGATATCTTTCCATTTTCTGATATCCTCTTCAATCTCCTTTTTCAGAGTACTGTAGTTTTCAGTATAGAGGTCTTTTACATCCTTCGTGAGGTTGATTCCTAGGTATTTCATTTTTTTGGATGTTATTGTGAAAGGTATTGTTTCCCTAATTTCTCTTTCAGTAAGTTTGTTATTTGTGTACAGGAAGGCTATTGACTTTTGAGTATTGACTTTGTATCCAGCTACACTACTGAATTTGCTTATTAAATCTAGCAGTTTTTTAGTGGAGTTTTTGGGGTCTTCTGTGTAGAGTATCATGTCATCTGCAAATAATGATAATTTAACTTCTTCCTTTCCAATCATTATTCCTTTTATTTCTTTCTCTTGTCTAATCGCTCTGGCTAAAGTTTCCAGAACTATGTTGAATAAGAGTGGGGACAGTGGACATCCTTGTCTTGTTCCTGATTTTAGAGGGAAGGCTTTCAGTTTTTGGCCATTTAGTATAATATTGGCTGTTGGTTTGTCATAGATAGCTTTTACCAGATTGAGATAAAGACCCTCTATTCCAATTTTCTGTAGGGTTTTTATCATGAAAAGGTGCTGGACTTTGTCAAAAGCTTTTTCTGCATCTATTGAGATGATCATGTGATTTTTGTCTTTGGTTCTGTTAATATGCTGTATTACATTTATTGATTTACGTATGTTGAACCATCCCTGCATCCCTGGGATGAATCCAACTTGGTCATGGTGTATAATCTTCTTGATGATTTGTTGGATTCTGTTTGCCAGTATCTTATTAAGGATTTTTGCATCTATGTTCATTAGGGAGATTGGCCTGTAGTTCTCTTTCTTAGTTGGGTCCTTCTCTGGTTTTGGTATCAGGGTAATGCTTGCTTCCAGGAATGAATTTGGGAGTATTGCTTCCCTTTCAATTTCATTGAAAAGTTTGAGAAGTAGGGGCGTTAGGTCTTCTCTAAATTTCTTGTAGAATTCGGCAGTGAATCCATCAGGGCCTGGGCTTTTCTTTGTTGGGAGGTTTTT